>JAPQRN010000011.1:8566455-8593831 GCA_037367275.1 Coranthus polyacanthus
TAACTTTTTCTGCCCTCAAATCCATAACAACGGACGTAGTAGATGACGTTGGGAAGTACCATGGGGTCATGGGACTTGTTATCACCACCACTGATGAAAATCTGATGTGACTATTAGAAATCATGTTTACTGATGATGAGGACATAAGTCAGCTGTATATGACCTACGTTTTGTCATTTCATTCTAATGAAATATAATTAACATTAAATGTTGATGTAAGTAAAGGGCATATGAACCCATTGAAAGGAAAGAAAGCGACACGGGTTGTTGCATTTTATAAACTTACAGATTTCTTAGAATTTAATATTGTCGGGTACATTTTATGTACGTGAATAAGTAATAATACTAATAATAATAGGATAGGTCAAATTGTTTTTATAATGCAGAAATGTTATAGCTTTTAATATGCAAAAAAAAGTACACACACATTTGAATGTAAAAGCGCAGATTTTGTTTAAAAAATGAGTCTCCAATTACAACATCATTGCCACATCTTCCTTTAAATTAAAGTCACAAATTCTGCACTGATATTGCTCATATTAGACAAAATCTGTCATACTAATTCAATCAGCCACATACATAGAGTATGTACCTGTGCAGGTGTAGTGGTTTTACATATAGTACTGTAACGTAACACTGGTCTTTTAGTTTTTTAATATTGAACATGTCATGTGTTAAATAAGAATGTTAAAGTTGACCCACTTTATATTCTTTGGGCATTTGCATCAATTGATAAACAATGTGGATGGCATTGAACTGGACTGCAGATGAAAGGCTTTTCTCATCTTTGAAGATACCTGGAAGGGGACCTGTAAAGTTCAATCTGAGTTTAGACTCCTGCCAGAACCATGAGAGCTGATTTGACTTGGTGTTCTTAAAGTGGGGGTTTAGCTCAAAAGTGTTAAATGTGGATTTTTTCCACCTGGGCCGTTCTCCAAATGACTGGAGCAACTTTAGACTCACATTCACAGCTGAGGTCGGAAGTTTACACATTGGCTGAATGCATTCAATTCAGTTTTTGACTATTCTGAACATGTCTCTTCAGTATGCATTCCCCCTTTGTTCAGTTGTGAGAAGCTTGTTGACCGCTACGCTGCGTGTTCGATTCAAGTTGTACAGTTTAAAGGCAAAGCTACCAAATTAAGTGTTTAAAAAAACACTTTTTGCCACACAAATATTTTCATGAAAATGCTGATTGCAACTATTTTATCGTGTGTCCTGATACCTTTAGGCCTGGCTGTTGATCACATGGTTCTATTGCTTCTGACATTAAGGCCTTCTCTTCCAAATTGGGATCTTTCTTGGTCATTGGTAAGACATCAAGTGACTGTTAAGCCTAAAAATGATTACGGTACAATGTTGTTTTCTTTGCCAAATGTTATGAGGATAGGAATCTGAAATCTGTTGACTCTTTTGAGTTGAACTGAGCTGTAGGTTTTCTTTCAAAACAAATATTATATGCTTAAAATAAAGACTTGAGCCATTCTTTTTAAGTGTAAGCAAAAATGAATTCATTACATTGAATGTAGTGAAACTTCCATAATTACCGATACCAAGTTACTGTTGGCCTTACATTTTGTCTAAAACGTCTTTCTGTGATTTATTTTTGAAATTTCACATCATTAAAATACAGTAGTTGGACTAAGTGAACAGAGGGAATATGTAATGGAAGGAAACGTTCCGAATTGTGAAAAATGTTTGAATACGTTTATCCAGGGTGTCTGTAAACCTGACCTCATCATTAATTTTCTAAGGTGTCATACAAAAATGTGTTAAGCCTGGGCAAAAGCTTCAGAGACCAAGGTGTGTGCATACATTTTATGCAGTCGTCTGCAGTGTCGACAGACCTATATTTTATTCATACGCTGTGTTTAACAATATATGTCAGCTGGACAGGAACTGCTATCTGACTAATGTAGCATGCATGAGAACTTGGCTGTTAATAATTTGCACCCCTGTGTGCAGTTCTAATTCTAATAAGCTATATGTTCACAGGCTGGTGTTGGTTGATTTGATCAGAGCCGGTCAGACACTTGAAGCAGATAGAAGGACCACATGGTGATGCCCTTGGCAGCAAGGTGGAGATACAGAAACAATTTCACAGAACAAATTCAGTGAAAAGATATACAGTAGATTCTGTGACAGTCGTGGGGCTTTCCAGATTGTCAGAGATCAAATATAGACTTGGCAGCTCTGCAGAAGCACTAAGTAAGGCAAAGGCACGACCTGCAAATAGTCAGACACATCAGGCAGAAAAATAGACACGGAATATTGAGCATGACACCTTAAAAGATTTAGATGTTCTGTAGCACTACCAGAAATGAAGAATAGGTTTACACCTTTGACACATCACATCCTCAAAGCTATGCAAAGCAGTGCTCAACTATGAAGTTGAAGGTGCAGAATACACTTTAAGGAAAATGCTGAATTTAGTTCGAGCTGTTGTGGATAACTTGATATATAGATGGTTTAAGTGTCAAAATACATATATCCATCTAAAAAGGAGTAGACGACGATTTTCTTACATGGGTTTTCACTGACGGGATTAAACAAGTCTTTCCAAACGTCATATACGTTTCCAGAATCGCATCAAATACATTTGCATGAGCGTTCGCCATTTCCTATTAGCTTGTTTAAGGAAATGAGTTTCCTTTTATTAGATTTGCTCTTCTGTGTTTAGGTGCCAGTTTTTCAGGTAATGTGCACTACTAATTCTCAATATCAAGTGAAAGGACAAGGGCCTCAAGGCATGTCCTGCATTATTACCTGCTGTATTCGTGAAGCCCAGGCGGAGAACGTACTTTTAAAGCCGTTATTATTTCTGTTTTTAATTTGCTTACATGCTGCATATTCCTAAATACATTTGTGTTTAATCAAATTTCGACCAACTAATTCACACGAGCACACCCGAGGCCACATAGTGTTCCAGTCCAGGAGTACTGTTTGAGATCCGGGGGCTCTAGTGGAAACATAATTAAAGTGCCATGTGAAGTCTGTTGGGTGCACTGTGCTTGATGGGTAGTAACATGACAGCATACGTGCGCAATATGAAGAGAGTTGGAGGAATCGGGGGTCCGTAAGTTAATTTTGTATTAGGGTTGTGAAACAAACAAGACAAGTGAAACAACTTTGGTGGACAATCTGTTCCTTCTCAACAAGTAATCACAGCAGGGGCTACTATTCTGGTATCTTAATTAAATGATAAAGCGCCGGGAAAGTGAGCGTAATCTCAGTAACGACTGCTGGGAGCATTGCTCGTAAAAGTTAGTGGAATTAGGGGTCAATAACTTTATATTAGGTCTGTGAATAGACAAGTGAAACAACTTATCTTAGAATTTGTTCATTGATAAATTAAGTAATTTAATCCACACAGGTCAGGCCACGCATGCAGAGTACTGTACTGGTGTCAAAATGATGAATATTTACTGTTAATTTGAAATGGCTGATATGTTAAAAAAATAACATATACATTTTAATAGATTTTCTTTTAGGGCTGGGCAATATATTTAACTAATGTGATTAATCAAGTATTTGCTTTCTGAAAATCATGAAAATTGCAGAATCTAAATCAAGATTAGTGTTCCCTCTGGAGAAGTACCACTTTTTTTGCTATTGTCGTCATTCAAAAACTATACATCGCATAGTTTTTGTAAAGAAAACAATTTCTGAATATTTTTTTGTCTTGAGGTCATGTAGACAGAAAAATTTAAATTGTAATTCGTCCATGAAATCCAAAAAAATTTAATTTAGTTTTCTGGCCCTGCTTTCTTTGTTTTGATGCTACATTAATTCTGTGATTTTACTTTTAAATGATCATTATTACAATCCTCAGTCTTAAGAAGAATTATTGATTAATATAAATTGTGTGATGAATTAGTTAATACTTTTTAATCGCTCGACAACCCTATTATAAAGACATTGTTCTCATAAATTTTGCCTCTCCCCACCCCCACTTGAGGCAATATTACCCAGCTCTGCATCTCTACAGATGTTTTAAGTCAGTCCTCCTCACTGTCTTTGGTTAATCCTCTGTGTTTTTCAACTCAGCTAGAATTTTGCCAACAGCTACGATCAACAGTGTTTATTGTAAACATGTTTTATGGAGAATAAGCAGGTCCGTGTCCTGTATAGCACTTTTTCTCCAACTCCTACTTCTGCCAAAGGCATAACGCTCACATCCTTGTGTATTTTGGCCTTATTGTGGAACTTGCTAATGATGCAAGAGACTTTTATTCTGTAACTGGCTGCACTGAGGGACAGATGTTGCTGCAGGCGCTTTAATTTGTCTGAGTCAAATTAGTATACAATAAATTTCACAAGCCCTCGAGGGTCCTCATTCAATCAGTGTTGCCTTATGTTTTCAAAGTAGAATTATGCAAAAAAAAAAAATAACTAGGCCAAACATGATTTATATATAGCAAAAACAGTATGTGCACGGATGCCAAATGTTTAACTTTTGTCTCATTTGCCACTTTAATGTGTTTAGGTACGTGTACTTTTTCGTTTTCAAACAGACTTACTTTACTCTTCACCATCACATCTTTGTTACAGCTTAAATCTGCAAGAATGCAAGAGCTGTAAATGAAGACATAAGGGATTGGTAATTAAAGTTTTACGTTTAAATAAATGCACGAGTGAGTGAATGGCTCGAAATCTAACAGCAACTGTGTAAACATTTGACTCTTGGCCATATTTCACACAACAGCAGCAGATGGAAAACATTTTTTCACATGTGGGGTTACTATTCTGGGTGCGGTAACAAACTGGTATTCAAATTAAACCATAAAAGGCTGGGAAAGCGAGAGTAATCTCAATAACTACTGTCGGGAGCATTGCTCATAAAATGTCTCATTTCAATTAGTCTTTTTATTATTTCAGAAAGTGAGTGGAGCTGTCTAATTTTAAGAATATCAACATATTCATGAAGCTGTAACAAAAACCTGACGTTCGTGCCGGTCCAAGTTATCAAAAAGTGGATCTGCTTTTCCACCAACACATTTCTCACCAGGCCGATGCATAATTGTCCTTCTGTTTTGGCCAGAATGTGGATACCGGCTAATTGAGACATTAAGACAAAGGAAGCCAAGGCGGTGTCCAAAATTCAAGCTTGTTTGCTAATGTGTGTGCCTTCTGTCTCTTGTTCACCCTTCACGGCGCAGAGGCTTCCCACCGGGCTGAGTAGGTTTACGTTTGCCAGCGGCTGGTATGCAGGGACACAGCCATTTACGTATTGTGCATCTTCATCTTCTCCCATACACTGTTTTTTTAAAAATGTATCCAAACAAGAGAGACTGTAAAAGTTCTACATTCAGGGTGTGTTATGGTCTGCAAGGTCATAAAGCTAAACCCAGCAGGGCCCATTTGAGCCTCAACATTTAAATAATTGCATACAGATGAGCCAAATTGATGTTAAGGGTTACAACTCATATAAGTGAAAGAAATGAACTTTTCCACGCTTCTGTCGAATTTAAGTTTTCTGTAATAGAGAATATAATTATTGTATAACATTTACATAATGTGCTGCCATTAGCATGTGGGGGGGTGGTGTGTGTGTGTGTGTGTGTGTGTGTGTGTGGGTCCATGGGCAGGAAGGTATTCATTAAATTAAAAAATGGAATCGCTTCCTGTATATGTCATTTGTTGTGAGAGAAAAATGGTAATGCACTAAGACATGTAATATTCTGTCAAGGATCCTCGCTTACTTTCCTGGGGGCTACTTTTGTAAAATGACAGGAGGCCAATAAACAAACAAACAATATTTATCAGATAAGATTAATAAGCATTAAAAGGCCCGTAAGTCTTCCTTTGAAATTATTTATTTTCAAATTAACTATTTAATTAAATTAACTTGGTGCAAAGATTGACCACAGGAATAAATGCCTTTTTAAGTCATACATTTCAGACATTTAACTGCATTTAATGGCTGCAACTACATATTTTTTTTTAATTCCCAGTGTGAATCAGTTTATTTTCATTGTGAATTAGAAAATGGTCGGCTTTACACAGGCTTTAAGTTGAATATCCCTGTATTACATAATGATTCCTTCATTAGTTGCATTTTGTCTTTTCATGATTGTGGAAATACCTGAAAGATATTATATGTCAGGTTTTGTGTTTCCTTTTTTTTGTTTAGAATTGTGCACGATTTTCACCCATTTTGTCTTGCAGGTTTTGCACATAAACGCGGTTCCTCTGTGTTGTTCTTTATTATGTAGTCGTACTAGATAGTGTATCAGTGGAAATGTCTTGCAGGGCAGGGATTCTCTACTTGTTTTTAACACTCATGCACTTTTGTTAATATTCAGAGATGTTACCATTTACAGGAAGTGGAAATGGGAATGTTTGTCTTCGTGCAGGTTCAGTTTGCTTTGCCTGATAGATATTCTTTGATCTTAGTCACTTTGTGTGAGTTTTTGCGTTCTATCCCAGGAGCTGTTGTTCAGCATCTTCAAATTAAAACTACAGTTTCTGTTATTTTAACCAACCTTATTTGTTTTTCCTGCAAATAGATATCCAGAAGGGATTGTTTTCTTGTCACACATCGCAGATTTATTTGCCTAAATGAGAAATGCTGCAACAATCCTCACATTTCCTTCAAATCCCAATCCTCCCCACCCTTTTTCCAGTCCAAGAATAGCTAAAGATGTTTACCTCAGTAAATGGCCTTGCCAGTCTTTGAAACCTTGGTGTAAGTGGGAAAATGTTCCCTGCAGTGACATCAAGGGCTATTCACACCATGTTCAGAGCTTCAATCAATTTACTCACCTCATCACCTCTCTCTCTCTGCCTCTCTTTAACAGTGTGGATCTGGTGCATGCACAGTTGCATGTGTGCGAGGGCCGCAGCCTGCCAGAACTGGGCCTCAAACAGGAGAAGATCAGAGTCAATGGCTGCGCAATCCAGTGCAGAGTAACGACTGAAGACCCAGCCAGAGGCTTCCAACCAGACACAGGCAGGATTGAGGTATGGTTCATTCCAAAAGGACATGCAGGGCCGTTATTTTTCTGCAGTGTGACCGCCTGAAACACTATAAAGTCTGCAAGTAATAGAGGAAAAAAAAGAGAAAATAACTAAAATGTATTTTCAAAGTAGCAGAAATTTACAAGAAGAAGCCCCAGTAATCAGTCCTTGGCCTATATAGCAACAGATGTCAAATGAAAGCTCTGTGCTTGTCAGGTTTAGACTACATTGGACATTTTGGTTTGTAAAACAGCTCACAGTTAGCTTTTTAGAGCTTGATTTAAAGGCATACTTTCTAAAATGTTCCTAAAAAAGAAAAAACAAATGCTGGCAATGCAGTACACAATACATACAATAATGATCCACCTCAATCGTCACTGATGGCCCACTGGGAGTGTGTGGTTCTGCATTTACCTGGAGGGACATTAATCTCTGGATGTATTATTTATTTTCCCCTGATTTTTCTGTGTTTGGGATGTTTCTGGATGTGGATCTCTGGTTGTTGGCAGACAGGATGAACCGTGTGCTTTAGCTTTATTCACTCAGTACCGTCCCTCAGGGTCGCGCAAAGGTGCGGGCATATTTATTTGTACTTTAGAACGTATTAAAGAATTCCTTTAATATGGTTGTAGCATTGAGCAAGTTTCATTGAGTTGCAAAGTGCAGTGGGATCTAGAGTTGTAGCATCATTTCAGCCACTTAATTTAGTGTTGATACCTTTAAGAGAGAAGATAACATGTGCAGACAATCACAGCGGCAGAGGTCAACCAGCACTCGATCACAGCGATCCATATAGTAGCTGTCAGTGCTGCAATGACAAACCCACACTGCCATATGCAGTCTGCGAGTGGGCTGACACGATTTCCCTGTTTGCATTTTATTTCAGCTTGACTGAATGTGTGTTTTTATCTTCATCTATGTGAGATAGTGCCTAGTATTTAGTCTAAAAATGTGCGCTCGAGGGAATATGTTGTAATTTTAGACAACTGCTTGACATATCTAAGGCTATAATGCTACAGTGCAAAGTGTCCATTTGTGTGAGAGGGCCAGTGATTTCTTTTGACAGTGTTCTTAACTATATGACACAGAGGGCACTGTATGAGTGCTTTGTGTATTTATCCAGCACATGTAGTATCATGAGAACGTACACACTATATACAGTATGCCATTAAAGATCATGGCTCTACAACTCTTTCATGCTGCTGAGTTCCGATCCCTGGAGATGCTTTTTGCTGTCGGCTCCTTTTGCCCTTCACCCTAGACTTCCCTTGGTCATTTCCCTCTTCTTTCCTATATCATCTCCCTTCCCTTTAATGTGTTTTTCATCTGGTTCTCTATTAGCTTTTATAGGCCTTAGCAGTGCCACAAAGCACTTTACAAATTATTAAATGATGAAAGCCAGTTTGAATCAATAAAAACAGCAGATTGGACTTAAAACAAAGTTTAATAAGAATAAAACAGACATTGATTAAGATACAAACAAATCAAACCCGTGTTTAAAATAACTGTGGACAACGATAGTGACTTTGGCCACCGCAGAGCTTGGTGGGTAAAAAAAAAAGAAGCCTTATGGACTCTCTGGCTACGACTGGGTTCTGGCCTTTAGCCTAGACTCTGCCAATCACAAGAGGAGGGGAAATTAATTCTTTAACAGGGCAGAGAAGCTGGAAAAATAAGTAATATAATGTGACATGCACTCCCTTCAGTTTCCTGTCAGAAGTCTGAGCAGTGCACAAAAGCCGACTGGGGAAGCTGATCAATGTTATGATATTATTTTCTGCATGTCAAGTTCAGTGCAGTTTGAAACTATAAATTCTCAACCCCTCTGGCTTCTTACCTTTCTCCTTATTCTGCCTTCTTGTCATGGATGCTGTGAATAAAATACAGCTATTGCTGCCAGGTGCCTTAACATGGTGATTTTGGACTCTTTGGATGTGATTGAATTTGACTTGCATCAGTGGCTTTCCAATCAAACAAATCATCTGTCTCTTGGTTCTGAGCAAGGCGGTGAAATGAATGGCTGTGTTGTGTGCACTGATTTATTTCGCCTGAATTTCACTCAATTAATTTATCTCCCAGGGGTAGTTGTTTTAGTTTATTAGTGTTTTTGTGTGGCTCAGTGGCTCAATGAATTGTTCAGGTTTTCAAAGCTTTCAAATCTTTAGCATAGATTCGAGTTTGAGACTCACTTTCAGGATGCACGGCAAAAAAAGCTCCTTAAATAACATGCCCATTATGTGCCATTAGGCACTTTCTGAGTGCTTTAAACCTCCCTCCGTACACTTTTCTCAACCAAGTGTTTAAAAGGAAGTAGCTCGTGACCTTTCCACTTCAAGGACGTTTGCCTTGTTCTTCCCTGTATTTTTCTCCCTTTTGCTCTTTGTGAATTCATCCCTCTATTCTGTTCTTCCCTCCCATCTACAACTTGAAGTAAAATAATATATATTTCTCCCTTCCATATCTATTTATTTATCCTGTTTTCTCCTTTTTTCTTTGGAGGATGTACCCGTCCTCTGTTTCCGTCTGTTACCATCTCACTCTCCTTTCTCTCACCCCTTAATCTCTATCTCCCACCTTTCTCTTTTTGTCCACCATTTAGTTTTGCATTTGACCTAACGGACATGCCAACATGCCACGACAGCTTCCCCCATTAACATGCATTATGAATGAACCAAACATAATCAACATAGAGAAATGTGGATGGAGCAGTGCCATGTTTGAGGGACAGATTGATAAATTATTACTACAGGCTATGACAAGGTCAGCATCTGAGTGATGCGGTGAAAGGGGAACGCGAAGTTCTCACGCTATGGGTTTTTGGTCACTTGAAGTACCTGAGGCATTTTGGCTAATTAGCTTTGACGAGCAGAGCTGGAGTCACTTCAGTACCCCTTTTAGAGGCGATACAGATACCGCACAAACCTCAGAGAAGCAAATAGCTGAACAGCAGAGTTCGAAAGAAGCTGCAGTGGCATCAAACTTTGAACTAAAACTCGTGTGGAGTCAGCTCTGTTGAAAACTCAGCCTGTCACTTGCTCCGTCTGTTCAGTTCTGTGAAATCACTGCTGTGTGTCAGCGGGATAGGGAGGAGTCATACACTGGAGTGGAAAGGCTACTTTGTCCGTGAAGCACAAACATTTCGGCAGTTCAATACAAAGCTCTAAAGCATCAAGGACTGCTCTTTCTCAGGCAAGAAATGAGAAAGATGTCAAACAGCGAGAGTTTGGAAATGGAAGAGATAAGATGAAATGTATAGAATAGGATGAAAGGATCAAGAAACAAGCTTTCCTTCCCTCTATGTAGACTGATAGGTGTTATAGGTGACAGCGAGTAAAGCTGAAAAGAAACATCTAACATGGTGGATCAGTAATAGATACAGCCTTGTCTTGTCTCTTTACTTACTTTTGTGTTTAGGGGGTGAAAGAGAAACTAGGCATATGAGAGCTTCCCATCTTGTTCTCTTATCTCCATTTAATGGAGCTTTCAGGAAATAGGCCAAGAGGCAAACTAATAGCGAGGAGGAGGAGGAAGCGACAGAAGCCAACAAGGTGGAATAGATTGTGTGCTCTGAGAAGAAGCAGCACAGTATTAAAAACAGCTTCAGCCTTTATTTAAAGGTCTGACCCTCATAGCAGTGTCATGCTGATGTTGCTCTGTGACTGCCTGCTGCTGTTCACTGCACTGCAGACAGTTTTCTATTCAATGACAACTAAATGATTTTAAATCAGTTCAGACCAATAGCAAATAAAGGAGCCTGGCTTATCTTTTGCTGCTGTGCAATAACAGTAGCCTTGATATAACTGAAAAGCTGCATTCGTTTCATCTGCCTGCCAATGGTCATGGTATAGCAAAACATGATCACAGTGGTGACAGCTCTCCAGAGTTATAAGGTCCTTTCTATAACTGCCAGTCCTGTATCATGTTTAGATGTGAGTAAGCACTTTTAGTTATGTTTGTTTAAAATATCATGCTGGCAGCGGGCCTTGAACCATATGAGGAAAATCTGTCCTGTTTGCATTCAGCATTGCAGCAACAATATGACTTGCGATAAATAAACGAACCTCGCATTTGCCACCAAATTGATCTGAAGGTAGATTATGGTTTTCTATGGCTTCATTTGTGTATGAATGCATGCCATGTGTAAATAAAATGATGTTTCTTTTTAATTGTGTATTAGGCAGTCTATTGTTCATATCTCAATGACATGCACATAATATTCAGTTTTTTTGCCCTTATTCTGAAAAACACACACTGTTTACATGACTAATATTCTTGTTTACATGCAGCCGTGCATACCCCCCTTAAAAATAGTGTTTTTTCAAAGTTCAAAGTCCACTGTGTGAACACAGCCGCCCACTTTTGTTCTTCAAACACCTCCGTGAAAAGGTCGGCTTTTCAATATTTGCCCATATCCTTTTTCATAATGCTTAAAAGTAAGTGTGTTTCTTGTTCCAACCAGAGGATCTTCGTCTTTACCCCTGCTGAGCGTAAACAGGGGCTGTGTGACGCAACCTGTGGTAAAACACACAAATTAGATTCAGTGAAAATGTGCTGTACATGTCCAAAAAAAAAATCATAAAACCGGATACATATCAGCATATCCCACATGACTGAATCGAAAAATGCTCCATTTGGAAACAGGCCTAATTCAGAATATCCAAATGGAATATATTGTTATATTTGGAATAATAGTGTGCTTGTAAATGTACTCAATGTCAATGAAAATGCGATTTGTTGGTCAGCACTACTGGCAGAATTTGTTTTCTATTAACAGAACCATGAACCTAATGTTGTTCTACAGTATCTGCTCATTTTGACGACAGCATTATTAAACTTTTCACGATTATATTTATACATGTGGGGGCAAATACCGGGGCTTGCTTTAAAACAAAAATAGACTTGCAATGTATTCATTAATATTTAAAGGAACCCAGAATCTTTGCGTAACCCTAAAAGTACATTTGTCAGCTTCACCCAATCACCTACAGAAGGTGAACTCTGATGTCCAGTATTAAAGTCCTGCACTGTGTATCCCCTTCATCCCTCAACCAATGTCAACCAGACCACATTAAAATGGTTATTTTCCTCTATGTTTTGGCCTCTCATCCACCCCTTTTAAAGTCTAGATTTTTAAAAACTCCAGTGTATGTGTATCTATAATGTAAAAAAACTGGGAAATGTTACAACCCGCTCTTTGCGTGTTTGTCCGTTGTTGCTCTCTGTCGTGGGTATGTGTCATGAACAACATCAACAATCTCAGATTTATACCACTTTCTTTAGCACCGCAGATTGCAGCACGAGCAGTTTAAAGTGTAACTTGCCTTTGCTGCAGCACTTGATGCCTGTGTTCTTCTGTGATATGTGTATAAGTATATTATTGTCGTAGACTTTACATGCCAGGCCTACTGGCACTTTGGTGCTTGTACAAACATTTGTCATCATTTTTGTTTTCTTGTGTGTGTCGCGGTATTTTACAAAATGAAGGTCATGGACATATTTTTTATTTTTTTTAAACTGAGGGGGAAAATGTGGACTATGGCCTCGGACTGTGGAGGAAAAATAAAACATAGCACTTTAAACGTTCAAAACACTATCACTAAAGCTTAATACTGGTTTATGTACTGTTTACATATTTATTTAGATATTTTATGCATTGATATGAATTTTTTTTTTTTTTTTGATTTGAGAAGTTACTTGATATATGAGTTGTCATAAATGATCTATGACTATATAAAAACGTCTTCCAATATTGAGGCCAAGGAAGGAAGAGTATTTTATAGCTCTTTCTCATGTTGCGTAATTAACATATTCTTCCAGTTTTGGCGAGAACGTTAGCCTTCCCCTTTAATCGTGCTTTTCTTATGCATCACATTCGTCTTGGTTTTACCGCGGCCTTTATGGTAGAACACGCCATAGAGCACACAGCACAGGAGAAGACGGAGAGATGAGGTGCACAAAGGGAAAATAACAGCAATGTGTGATGCGAGGGATGGGGGATGGAGGAGGAGTGATGGATGTCATAGCGTGCGGGCAGCAGCAGCCCTGTCGACAGAGACAGAGTGACAGGGAGGGATGGACTGCCTGCTTTGGGATCAAAAAAAGCAGCAAGCGAGGCAGAGGGGAGAGTATTAAAGTGGCACCTTGACATTTTGTATTTTAATCTATTTTTCCTCAGCAGGTGCTCGTCACATTTGGTATATTCGCCAGCCTTGCGGCACATAAGCTCTGTGATCAGTTTAGCTTTGTGAGATGTGAAGCTGATTCAAGGAGCACTAGTGGAAAAGCCTTTACTTGCACAGTATGATAAGTGGATGATGAAGACAATTTACTGAAGCCTGAAATCATATAACTCCTTTAAAGTAACAAGAAGAAAATATAGTTTGTTGTATGCTGTTGGAAACGTACAGAGGGCGATGATTTCTTAGTTTGCTCTGTACATAAGAAGTGATGGAGTAAATGGAGTGTGTTTGTGTGACATTTGTCTCTGTCTGTATCTGATCGCATCAACAAGGGAGCAGCGATCACCTTTCTTTTGTCTCTCCATCTATCTGCTCATCTGTCCATCCATCTCTACACACATATCTCTATCTGCCTTTGATGAATCACTACATCAAAGCCGACCATTTCTCCCTCCCTCTCCAGTTCATCCTCCTTTTTGACGTTTTTTTTCTCATTACCTTCAAGAATATTCTGTCTAAATTCTGTTTCCAGATCTTCACCTTCGTCCCATGGGCAGATCCTGCTGAAGTTCTCTTGTCTATCGGTTGATTATTATCATTATTATTATCTGGGCTGCATAATATATTGTTTCAGCATTGTCTTCTTGATGAACACATGAGCAATAGTGATGTAAGTAAGGCAAACTAACTCCACCACAACTCAGAAGGAAGGTTTGGTGCCTTCATAGTAAGTCAACGTACCTAATTTGCCTCCAGAATCACAACAGCTGCTTTTGTGTTCGTGTGATGAAACTAGTTGCATACCATCAAAATTCAAGAAAGGATGGTTTGCAATGTCCCCCCGCCCCCAGTGTTGTGCACCCCTACTACTTTTCTAATATTGTGCTGGTCTTTTCATCCCTTAGTCTCTTAACTTTCCCACCACATCTCGTCTCCTTCCCTGGTCCGCACACTTTTTCTCTCCCCACTATCCCACCGTCAGTGTCTCCACAAAAAGACATTGCGTAATAAGGCCACATCCTGCTGTTCGTCTCTCCTCCCTGTGTTCCTATTATCCACCACCTCCTGTTACTCAGCACCTCATTTCCCTCCTTCCTTTTACCCCCTCTCTCATCTCCCGTCTTGCACAATTCAGCTGACCTTTTTTTTTGTGTCCAAAGCAAACCCATGTTGCCCCACAGGAATAGAAAACCAACCTCTGGTATTAAAGCTACCCTTGAGGGTGCTAGAAGACCTCACTTGTTAATCATCTCGTGCCTCTTTCAGTTCATTATCAGTCCAGACTTAAATATCAGAAAAAGGATTTGACTGTAGTCCTATAATTCACCCTATAAATCGGTTATTGTGTATCTACCAGTATTTCTCACATCTCTCTTTCTCTCTCTCTCTGTTTTCACCACCTCTTCCTATCTGAAGTGTTCTCTTGTTTGTTTCTTTTATTGGAACACATTTGCATGCGTCACTCAAAAGTATTAATAATTTGTTTTACTGTGTGTGTGTGTGTGTGTGTGTGTGTGTTCTGTGATCTTGTCTGTTTCTTATGTGACTGTGTGGTGTTGGTGTATGAGCCCTCTTCTCCCAAGAACAGTTTTGAGTTTGGAAATACGTTGAGTCCTAATTAGAATAAGTGCGTATGACTTGTCTGACATATAATCGTAAACACCCTCATTTGCACACCATAAACATTCTGCTCGCTGCATTGTTTTGTTGCTATTGATAGGTTCTCCGGTGGCATTATCTTGTATTTTCTTTATTGCCATAAACCGAGCCATCGGTCTCATGCAGTCTGCAGTGCAAGAGCTTGGTCTGCTTTGTACTTGTTCATTTTACAGTTTTTTTCCCATACAAGAATACAAATCAACATTAGGTTTTTTGTTTTTTTTTTCTTTCTTGTCACAAGCTGCTAATTGCATCCAAAAAAGAATCCAGTGGAAACCGCTCATAGTGAACAAATCTCAAACTGAATCTCAAACTGATCACCATAAGGAGATGATTATTATAAATGAATTCATTCATTCACAGTACATGACGGTCATCTGCTACAACTGATTGTACTGTATTAATTACATAAATACTAAGTAACGAAACAGATCGTGTCGCCATTTTCTGAATTTTACTAACAAAGTGCTGTGCATTACAAGATAAAAAAGTGCACATAGTCAAGATAAAAAAAAAAACAAACAGACCAGACAGAGTATGTAATAAACAGGTCAAATGAAGTGATAAAAGAGAGACGAAAACTAGATAAACAACCCATTTACTGTTTTAAAAATACCACGTGTACGTTCCCTGTCTGCATATTGTGTTCTGTCTCCATCACCAGCAGCCATGACTGTTTCTAGTTTGGGTAGACCAATCAAGCTAGTGAGGAATGACAAGTTTAGCTGCCACATCTTATTGGCTCATTTCTGGCACTTTGAGAAGGCTGTTTTTAATTAAGAGAAAATGTCTTTCTTTTTCCTGCTATGATTTCAGTGTGCATGCATCACCAGCCTTAGTTAGCCAGCTGGAAGCAGATGGGTTACTGTAGAATTTACCATAGTTTTGATTTTTTTTTTTCTTCCACATGTCACGTATGCAAAGACCCAAAATGAACACCGTAAGCAGATTGCTGAAACAGAATTTGTAAAGGAATGTTTCTGTCCCAGGCTTTTTGATCCATAAAAGCAGTTGAACACTATAACTGTGATCAATATAAGCAGGCTTTCCACTGGATTTCTAAAACTTGTGCGAAGTGACAAATGTCTAGAGGGGAATGCATGTGGGACACAGGCCACTTTGTTAGCTCTGGTAACATTCAGGACCCCTGGCCAGGTGTTAGGACAGCACTAATACATACATGCAGCCAGACCCACCACAGGCACTGTAGGCAGAGATGCACTCACAGCTGTACAGGATGTAATTTCCAAAGAAAGCACCTTTTGACCCTGAGAAGGTCATGCGTGGAGATCCTCCAACGTGAGCAGACTCACTCAGACTTGACACACACACACACACACACACACACACACACACACACACACACACACACACACACACACACACACACACACACACACGGTAGGAGTGAGTGTTCACTGTCTTACCGTGTAACCGTAAAAGATGCCACCACAATGTGTTCGTTTTTATATCTGTGTGTCTATCCATTGGAGGACATTTTCTCTGGTCAGATCTCATTTACTTTTCAGTGCCATACAGTGGACACGTTCCACGGTAATTATGGGACCAAATTAGCCGAGTACTTTATAGACTGACATTTCTCACATTTTTTTTTCCATTGCTGCACGCTCCACTCACTTCTCTGCTCATGCATTTTGTAGTATTGTCCAATTACCATCTCTCTCTGCTTGTCTTTCTGACATCTCTCCATCCCATTTCCCCTCTATACGCCATCGAATCATTTGTAATTCCATTTATCAAAACAACCAGACAAAATTGTTAACGTTGTTAACGTACAACTGCAAAGAAATCATCACTAATAATATGGAGCCAGAATAATTGTAACCACAAATATAACCGTTGAAAGTGCTGACAAATGTTTGGTGTTTTAGGTTTTAACCCCTGATTGCATTGTCTTATAATTGCTTTGCACACGTGGGTCAATACAGTGTGGCTAGTTTTTCACCCTCTTACTGCAGCTTATTCAGCAGAGTCTAATTTGCACAACACTGGAAATCTATTGCCATTCAACGACCAAAGCTTATTGAAAATTGAGGAAACATGCGTGAGCGCACACTGAAATGCTCTGTCACACTCTCAATTTTCAGTTTAACTGCTCCTGGTTTAATGTGTTGTAAAGGAAATCCTAACTATTATGGCCGATCAATGCAATAGATTTTTGGGATCACCGCTGTTACCCAGGCTTTATTCACTTGCAGTTATACAGACCTCCCACCAGAAATGAAAGTATCAATGATTATCAATTTCAATTCTTGCAATATAAATACAATTTAAGTCATTCTTGGAGAGAAATTGGCTTTTTTCAGCAGGTAATTGTAAGTGATACATTTCACAGAAGAATATAACTGAGAATAATGCAGATTCATTGCAAATGTGTTCGACATGATTCAGAAGAATAGCAGCATGAAAGGCTGTTAAACAAAAACATGAATTGCCTGTGTGCAGCACAGTTGGCTTTGTAGCACCAGCAATGTCTAAGTTCACAAATAATGTGGACATTTATTCTGTGTTGGAGATCGGTCACACCATGCAAGATAAATGCCATGGCCTGTAGAGTTGCATTGAAACTGAAAATGTACACCTTCCCGGAGCAGGTGCAAGACAACTTATTAAGTGTGGTTGCACTGGACCTGCTAAAAATGTTGCTCCTTATACTCTTTCCTGTTAACACAGGAGCACGTATCTCCTTACATTTATGACATTGATAAGCAGCTCAGTGTTGTAGTGTACAGGGAGCAAATGTGATTTTTGTTTTTATACTTCATTCAAGACAGGACTTAAAGCTGCTGCCGTAGACATTTTTTTATCACCCTATTCATATGTAGTACGTGACATTTTTATCTTCAAAGGTCAAAGCACCACAGAAACAATCCATAATGAACCGGCCGTTTACATCGAATAAAGCGTATTTCTCTGGATTTGAACACTGTTGGGAACATTTGCAATAATGTAAGTGCACAAATCAACAACATAGGCCCAGATATTTTAGATATTTTAATGCGGAAATATCACACATTATAGCTTTAAGTTGAAGCATAAGTGCAGTGATGGTGCAGCTGAACAAAGACTGAACAAAGTGTTGTCTTGACCACAATGAATACTTTTAGAATTATTAAAGCGGCAAACTATATGTATAGTTAAATACAGTCATTTATGAACTGTGGTTAGCGACGTCCGTTACCATTTGTAAGCTTAAATTTTTTGTCTCAATTTAAATGGAGGTAGTGCTGAGCTTCTAATCTCCTAATTGATTACTAATTACGGACCTCACTGCGAGTTTGATTTGTTTCAGTCACTTTAGCGGGCGTGAGATCCGACAGTAAGTAATGCCAGCGTTCCTCTTTACCTGTGTGCTTTCCTTTTGTGTGGTGATACATTCAGGACACGCCTCAAATAGCCCCAGCCATAAAGAAAACACTGATGTGTTGTTGTTTCCATATACATGTCCCCAAGAGCAGCAACTTACATCCCTGCCCATATTTTATCCCTCAGTACAACTCTGTGTGCAGTAATGGGTGTCCTCTTCTCCTCTACGCTCTATCTCTTTGCCCTACCATATCTTTTCCCCACTATTATCCTCTCATCCTTGTTTCTGGGGCCATTTCCATTTGGCCTCGACCCCCCCCCACACACACACACACACACTTCCTGCTGTCACTATCAATTTCCTCCTGGTTTTCTGTGTCTATGTTTATTTATGCGGTCAGGACTTTATATACATGGGTGGGAGGATTGCGTGTGCAGTACATGTGTGTTTGCGTTTGCCTGCATACAGGTGTGTGTATTATTGAATGCCCTTGCTGTCCACAAGCCTCCTCCCAGTCTCGCAGTCCTGTCGTTTATGTTGTTTTTCACAGCGATCCGCTCTCTCCTCCCTCCCTCTAACTCTTCTCATATATCATTCCTCCTCTGTTTTCACTTTCTATCTGCTCTGCCGCTATCTCTCCCATCTTCTCTCTTCCATTTCATATTTTGCTCTGTGCTACTTTTCTTTCTAGTTATTATTCACTCTTTCCCTCCGTCATTTCTCATCTTTCCCCCTGTGTACCTTTGTCTCGTTCAGTCTCTCCGTTGCTCTGTTAGTTGATTTGTTTTTGCGCCTTCATATTTCTTTCCATGTTTTCTTTCACCCTATTTTCACATTGTTGTCTCCTGTCTATTTTTGCCTCTGTCTTTCCCCTCCCCAATTTCTTCCTCTGTCTCCTCTCTTGTTCTCTCTCCTCTTTTGCTCCTCGCCTCTTTCCTGTGTTGCTGATTTGTTTCTGCAGCTCCTTCGTCACATTTCTTTTACTTTCATTTAAATGTTTTTGGTCTTGCTCTGTCATTTTCCCATCAACCAAACCCCCCCAATTTGTTTGTTGCTCTCCTATTGTCTCTCCTTGCATTCTTCCCATCATTTTCATCCTCTGCCTTCCAAAGCTCTCTGTGGAAATATTCTCCTTATTTGACGCTTCTTCCATTCCTCATATTCACCCTCCCTAACTTGTTTATTTCTAAATCGGATTCCTCCCTTTCCTCCCTCCTTCTCTTCATATACACCTGGTCCCCATTTCCTCTTCATAATATACCTTCTCTTTCTGTCATCCTCCTATTTGTCAGTCTCTCTTGTATTCCTGGCTGCCATTTCCGGTTTTTTTTTCCTTGTTACATTCTCTCTCATTTCTTCTTAGTGTTTCTCCATCCTTCTGCAGAGTTCGTGTCTGTAGACTCTTTACACTGTTGTTTCTCCTTAATCCCTTTCTTTCTAAGTATGTTATAGTGTCTGTTTAGCGGAGGTATACCTGTTATGTGTTAACATATTAGTACTGTATCTTATGAGATTAAATGAGTGTGGTCTTTATCTGTAGTGTATATCCGTTGATATCAGGCTGCCTGTACATCAGTGAACACTCACCTCATTACGACTCATTACACTAAGCGCACAAAATAGTAGGGCTTAATTCAGGCACAATCCTCTGCTGTGTTTGTTTGGCAGTGGGGGCAACTTTCCCTGAACTTTTCAAGTAAGAGGTTTTTAAAATTAACCATAGGCTGTATATAAAAATGGACAACACAATGCCACTGTGAAGCCAAAATCCTGCTGTCATAGGAGCTGCCATGCTGCCTCTGTGATGGAGTCTGAAGGAGAGACAGACTGATTAATCGGTGCTGATAGGAGTTTTTACAAACTATTGGTACGGGCAGAAAAGTGGCCGGCTACAGTAGAGGACACAGATCCTGCCCTCTCCTCCAGACTTCGACCAAAGGAAAAACTCAAACTCCATATCAGTGATTTTTGTCCTTTTTTTTTTTTTTAATAAGTTAACTGTGATTTTAATAAAAATGGGTAATAGACAGTTGTCCTGGTATCCTGTCCAGAATCCATCAGATGCACGGCTGAAAACTAACGACGTTGTTGGCCGGCGGTCGCATGTGGCATCTCTGTGTTTTTACTGTGCAGACTCTGGCTCCAAATTATGTTGCACATTGCAAAATGGCAGGTCCCATGACTGAAGGATTTTGGCTTAATTTTTACACAATGTGAGGAAACTGCATTGCGCTGTCCATCTTTATATGCATTCTATGTTCTCAACTGGAATTATTAACTTTGAGGGAAAATAATATCTCCAAAAATAAAAATCACACCCAGAACCGCCTGGGTTTGTTAAGGTTAGTTTGATGGTAAAGTCTGCATCTGTTTGTTTTGTTCAGTTCCACAGTTCAGTTAATAACTTATTAGAAACGAACTGACTTAATTGAACGCAAAAAAAAGAAACTGGAATGTGTTTTTAGTTTGGCCCCAGTCCCATTGGTGAACAATGAGGGGGCAGGATTTCTGATCTATGCTGCAGCTGTCATTACATCACTCTTCATATACAGTCTATGAAATGACATGATATGCAGATATTTAGTAGGATTTTTAAACATGACGTGTTTTGTTGGGTTTGTGTTACTGAAATTGGAACACTTTGAGGACTTTTAAAAGGATGTTAAGTGGTGCTGACATTAAAATAAAACAACTGGAGAGGTTTGTAATTCTAACAATTACAGTAGTTGAGTATTAAAAACTGTCAGGCAATGCTTTGCTGTGTTGAAATTATGATCGCAATCATGCATAAGAGATTTTAACAGACAGTTTGTGAGTTAGAGGAAAAGAGTGAAAAATAAGGTTCAACTGAGGGAAACTTAGACATTAAACAACATAAACAAAAGGAGAAATGACACATAGACCTTGTTTAAAGTGTGTGTTTATGGTCTTCTCCATGTGAAATTAGCATGGCTTAAGAGCAGCTAATGCTAGTTTTCCTCCGACACCTAACTTGCTGACTTTGTTAACTTAGCTTTTACAGTCAAGATGCATCAAACAGCTTAGAGTTCTAAAAATGGACCTCGAGGAGTCAAGCTTTATATGTGTTTTGTGTGTCATGTAGACTACAAAGTGTGAGGATACTAGTTCTGTAAAAATCCATATCTACAATAACTTGGCCTGTCAAGTCTGGCACAGTGGTAATTTGTACCAATAAACTAACCAAGCCGGCTTGATCAAAGTAATTTCTCTTGAGGCCGATTTTAGATTCTATGACCCTCAGTTGCCAAGGCAGCATAGAGAACAGCCAGCCTAATCACAACACAAATCTGACCTCATTTTCTTAGGCAAAGTCACAACTTTTAATTGGTATTAGTGACAGCAGTCGCGCGTTTCCTCTGAGAGCGTGGCCACTCAGTTGGACTGGCAGACAAGTGATTCTTTGCATATTAATAGAAAAGCAGAACAAGCGAAGAAGGCCTCGTGGATTATTTTCAGTCGTAGCCATTGTAAAAGTCCCCTGTGTCCTCCAACAGTCCTGCATTAGTATGACAGGAGCCACAGCGTGCCTTTGTTTCTCGAACTTTGAAACAAGCCTGCATATTATAATGCAGAGCTGGTGGTTTGTCAGTGCACTTGCTTGTACATCAGTCGGCGGTCTTTCTGATGAGTGAAAAGGAGAAAGAGAGTGAATTAATTGAGCGTGTTTGACTAGTTTATCCAAAAATACTGATGTTGGACCAGTTAGAGAGAAGTGTGACACAGACATGCTACTGATTCCCCAAAACACACTTCACATTCCTAATATGTATTGCCTAGATAAACTATGGAGGTAGAATTTATTTTTAATGGATCGATGGGTGGAGAGTACATATAGTGACAGTAAATACTGATAATGAGCACAGTTCAGTGTTTGGCCCAAACAACAGAGCAATGAGCTCCTCTATGTATGTAAATGTGCCACTTTTTTCAAGTGGAATCCACTGTTTTCACACCAATTTGACTTTATTTCAGTAGCTCAGTACGGGAAGTTTTTCTTTGTGTTTTCACTAAGGTTTTTCAATATCACCTTCCGACATACTGACCAACCCTCCAGCTTCACTTCATCTCCCCTTCTCATCTCCATCTTTGCATAATCTGTCCTCCAGGCTGTTTCTGGTCATCCCTCGTTTTCATCCTGCCTCTCCTCCTGTCTGCATCTTCATCACCCACTCTTCTCTGCCACCTTCAATCTTTTCTGCAGTTCTTTTTCACACTCTCTCCTCCTGACCCCCCGATTTATCTCAGCTTGTTCCCTGCTCATCTTTATTCCCGCTCTCATCTAGTTAATTTTATACTTTTTTTCTTTTTTTTTGCATCTCTTTTCATCTTTTCCTCTTCCTTTTCTCTCCCTCTTGACAGGCAGAATATGTCTGAGAGGTTTCAGCACATGTGTCCTACATAAGCAATGTCTGGCTGTAGTGTGTGTCATCTTTACCTGTGCGTTTGTGCTGCAGCTTGTTCTTGGTTGTGCATTTACTGCTTTAGTGATGCATCTGCATCTCTGTATGTGTTTGCCTCTTTGTTTCTGCATCTGTATGTATGTCAGTATCTGCACGCCCGTGTGTCTGAGTATGTGTGTGTGTCTGAGTGTGTGTGTGTGAGAGGGTGTTTTATCAGCTCTTGCAGATGGCCCCAGCCTCTCATCCATCGTTCCAGTGAAATGAAGAGCCCTCTGAAGAGTGAAGGCAGAGAAGAAAGGAATGGACAGACCGACATGGAGAGTGAGAGAGTGAGGGGGCGATGACTCACAGAAAGGAAGAGAGGGAAGAGAGGGAGAGAGAGAGAGGCATGGGGAGAAACAGTGAGAGGTGGGAAAGAGAAGAGGGCGATCAAAAGATGGAGAGATCGAGAGGAGTGATGGGGAAAGAGACCCCCAGAAGGGTCTGTTTACGAGAAACACTGTGGGGTGTGTGAAGTGATCATCTAAGAGAGTGTGTCAGTGTGTGTGGGCCTGTAGTATGTGCAATTCAGACCTATTGGCTTATAAATGTATTTGAAACAAATGTTAAGATTTTGCACCAATAAACATCAGGTTTGTCGCTGCGTGTTTCCCTGGAAGTGGGTATGTGCGAGTGACTGTCTTTGCAGATGCACAGCTCACTGTAAAGGTTCGGTCACATAGCTAGAGGTGTGTGTGTGTGCACGCGTATTTGTGTGTGACAGTTGGCTTGCATTAAAAAGAGGCTCTTCAAATCGCCGTGGGATACGGAGTGTTTACGATGCAGCACCCGCAGGAGAGAAAACAAACAGAAAAGAGTCGGGGAGCGAGGGATAAACAGGAGAAGAAAAAAAAAACTCATGGGTAGAAACGAGGTGAAGGAAGTGAGTTTGTGCCGCATTGAGAAACAGACAAGCGGCAAACGGTTGGAAAGGTGGACGAGCGACAAAGCGTTCCAAACATCCAGAAAGACTGACTCCAGGGTGCTGACGGGGGAAATAAACAGCGAAAAGGGGACTGGGGATGCTGACATGTTGAGGAAAGAGGAAGTAGAAGGAAAGAATGTTGACCCAGGAACTAGAGAGGGGTGTGTAAATTGCTTAAGGTAGTTACAGAGTCAGAGGAGGGGGAAGGAGGAGGAGGCTTGTGTTAGCATTTTGTCCTTTTTGATTATTTCTCCCTTTGGGGCTGTGAAATGCCACTTCCCACAGGCCTTCTATTTTATTGAGAACAAAAAGACTGTAGTGGCATGCTGAAATAGAGGAAGCACATAACAGAACATGAGCAGTCATAAAATTCCAGCAAAACACACCTTTCCCGAGGAATTGTTTTTAAATCGTAATTTGAAAGAGGTAGTGTCGTTAATTTTTTATTTTTTATTTTTAAAGCTACATTAAACATTGCTTTAAGAGTTCAGATTGCAAGACATTGATGGATACTTCAAATACACGTGAGCTTCGAGTATAAGTGGCAGCAAAGCTTCAGTGAAGTGGGAAATGGCTCTATGTTTAAGTAGCACTGCATGTTCATATCAACAGGTCATTAATGAAGTGAACAGTGAGAATAGTTGTTGTAATATACTCTGAGTGCAAGTACTTTAGTTAAGTACTGTTCAGAAATACAAACATGAGGTACTCCCAGACATGTTGATTTTGCATGTTTGTGATAAACTGAAGGATTAAATGTTCCTTTATGTGTTGAGAAAATTCACCTTAAGCTAAATAAACTTTTTAAAAACCCTGCTGGATTAGCTGGAAATGGATTGATTGTCACAAAGCTGAAAACAGGCCTGTTTTTGTGAGCTCATGAAAAGTTAGATGTACTTGCATACTTTACGTAAGTAAGTAATGTAGAACTTGTAGGGAGTATTTTCACAGTGTGACATTAGTATTTTTACTTAACAACATAATAAATAATAATTGACCATCATTGAAAAATTCTACAATTCTAAAATTGATCTGCTGGGCACTAGATATTCCCTGTTTTCCTATAGCTTTCAATATTTGTGCAGGTTCCACATCATGCTTATAAAAGTTGCATTGTAGATCACAAAAAAACTGCACAGTGAAAGTAAAAGATTAGAATGAAGACTGAAAAATACTTTAAGTGGAGGGGGACTTTTAAGAAAAGGATCTGAATTCTTCTTCCACTACTGAAAGTTGTCCGTCATACACAGCACTAACCAAACCTGTGATTGATAGGCAGGAAATCCAGTTATTATTTGGAGTGTATGAGTATAACGAAATACATACGACCCGGAAAAGGCAAAGTGAAGGGCAAAGGGAGATGGAGTAAAATGATACAAATGAGAGAGAGAGAGAGAGAGAGAGGGGGAGAAAGAATAATAAGCTGGGAAAAGCCACCCAATGTAATTCATTTTCCAATCCCATTTAGCTGATCCATGGACATCACAAGTGACTGTTTAAATCAGTCAGGCGTAATGACTGGACTGTGCACCATGGGAGAAATAGCGACTACTTTTCACGGCTGGGGATTAGATCTGGTTTTACCGGTTAAACAGATTTTTCAGGGGATTTCTCTGGGTAATGGGCAATTAAAATAAAATTAGTAGAAACATTAGCAGTTGAACATCAATTGGAATTTGACTGAAGCTTTTATCTAGTCCATATGCCTTATGTGAAACCGACCATATCAATGTGGCATGCAATTTAATAAGACGAACAGCAGATCTGGCTTCAGCAGGAACTGAAGCCTCTTTTATTTTATTGAGTATGTAAATATGCACTCAATGATCCTGCGTCGTTTCTGCTCTGAGAGCTGCCGTCTGTTTTTGTTTACACTCCGTATTTGCAATTGAATCCCTCCCACACATGTAGAATTATGTCTCATCCCTCCAGGCTACAGCGAAACCATTGATCAAGCATTTTTAATGTCGACGTTATAATGAACTCTACCTGTTGACATCAGATGGAGGTCGGCTAAAAATCAATTAGTTATGCTATCAGGCGGCTGTCATATAGCCTCTCCAACAAGTTCTACCAGTCGGGATGTTTTTGTAACGATTGCCCAGTTAAGTTCTTACTTTTTCCTTCATATGAAGCTGTGATCTAGACAGGAAATCAACAACAAAGTAAACAGCATAGTGACCTTGAATAGATGGCCAGGGGTTTTGTCTCAAGCCCTGCAGCAACGCCATTTGTTTTCCATCTTCATATTATCTCCATTAGCTCCCATTCACATTCTTGTCTGTAGCTTTCTCTGCCAGCCCTGTCTGTATAATGCACTCGCTGCAGGCTCACAGGTTGTTAAGTGTCCATTCCTCATCACATGGATCTATTTCCACTTGACTGTGTTGGCATGCCACCAGAACCCCCTAACTCCACATTTTGTGGCTCTCTCCGTGAATTTTTGGCAACTCCTGAGGTCATTTCGAGCTCAATGAATTTCAGACCCTTTGGACTCTACCCAGAAAAATGCCCTCCTAAACCGTTCAATATAAACAGAACCCAGAAAAGCTGTTAAGGTCATTTTTGTGTGTTCCTCCAGTGGTAATTGAATATTTAGGTCAGCTGCGGAGGTTGAAAACCCGGGCAGTGTCCACTGACCTGTTGTTAGGTCATGCCGAAGCGCCTCAATGGTAGTGCAGCGGTGCGTTATGGGCAATGTATGATAATAGCTTGGCTGGGTGTAATGTGATTGACACTGCCTGGGATGAAGTCACTAAACTAATTCCTGAACATTCAACACACACAGTGGACTATTGACCGTTAAGCTGAGAAATGTCATATTTAACCTGTTATTTTCATTTAATTACATAGTTTCCACTTTTGCAAATCCACACTCATGTTCTTATTATCATTCGATTATTTGATGTCAACATATTTACCACAAAACATACATCGATCTTTGTGGAACATTAGGATTTGTACACAGTGCTGGGTAGGGCTCAAATTTGACTTGGATTAATTAATTGTCATACAAATAATGATTTAGTTGTCCTTTTCTTTTTGTTTTGTGCTGCTATTATAGTGTAAGCATAACAATTTTGCGCATAACACACATTTATTGGCCATGAAGATTGGAACATATCAATAGAAAATAAATTCCTGTTTGGCTTTTAGGATTTGTAAACCAAAAATTGCAACTCCATCCATGGTGTTAATGTGAATAGATGCTCATCGACATGCAGTCAGTCAAATGTTATGGGTTATCCGTCCGTCCATCCATCCAATCGGGGCCGGGTCGCGGGGGCAGCAGTCTAAGCAGGAAGGTCCAGACTTCCCTTACCCCAGACACCTCCTCCAGCTCTTCCAGTGGGACCCTGAGGAGTTCCCAGGCCAGCCAAGAGACATAGTCCCTCCAGCGTCTCCTGGGTCTACCCCGAGGCCTCCTCCCGGTGGGACATGCCCGGAACACTTCCCGAGGGCGGCGTCCCAAAGGCATCCGGAACAGATGTCCAAGCCACCTCAACTGGTTCCTCAACGTGGAGAAGTTGCGGCTCTACTCCGAGCTCCTCCCTGGTGGCTGAGCTCCTCACCCGATCTCGTAGGGTGCGCCCAGCCACCCTGCGGAGGAAACTCATTTCAGCCGCTTGTATCTGGGATCAATTTTGGTCATGACCCAAAACTCATGACCATAGCTGAGAGTAGGAACATAGATTGACCGGTAAATCAAGAGCCTTCCGGCTTAGCTCCTTCTTCACCACGACGGACCGATACAGCGACCGCATGACCGATCCGCCTGTCAATCTCCTGCTCCATCCTCCCCTCACTTGTGACAACACCCCGAGATACTTATACTCCTCCACTTGAGGCAGGACTTCCCCACCAA
>JAPQRN010000011.1:8606499-8622557 GCA_037367275.1 Coranthus polyacanthus
ACACACACACACACACACACACACACACACACACACACACACACACACACACACACACACACACACACACGACACAAACTATCACACGATGCATATCCAGTTCTCTATTATCCATCACAGGCTAATTCATTAGTTTCACTGATAAAAACGTAGCTCATTAATTCACCACTTTCTGTAGTGTGTCTGTGTGTGTGTGAGGCAGGACAGACAGAGGGGTCATAAGCAAAATTAGAAAAATGGAAAATTAATTTTGGAGCGTGGGTATGCATGTTTATAGGATTGTGCACGTTTGAGCATCATGTTTAATGTCCTCCAACTTCAATCAAATGCTGTTTTGGCATCTTTTTTTCAACAGGGCAGATGGAAAGAAAAAAGTTTGACATTAGGGTGGGCAGTAAAAATATATTCAGAGTAAGAGCAAAGTGCCAGGAGAGACGGTTGAGGCAGAGGGGAAGAGTCAAAGTTCAAACTGAAAAGGATGTTGAGCTGATGGAGACACTGAAAGGTTAAGTTGGAGGTGAAATCGAGGCAGAATGCAACGAGAGACGGCTAGGAAAAGAGCGAAGGGGTAAAATGAGAGAATTAATTGGGATAAAAATGTAGCTAAGGAGACGGGAGCAGTGTCAAGGAAAATTGTTAAAAGTTTAAAAGAGGGGAAGAGGATGAAGAAGATAAGTACATGACGAGATAAAATCCACTACAGCTAGGTTTCTCTGTCATTTGTCTGTGTATATGCTCATGAGTCATTGCTTGATGTGTGTTTTTTTTATGCTGGTGGAAACTTGCATCATGGAATAGAAAGTGTTTTTAATTGGGTCATAATCTCTCAGTATTTTTTCCCCTTATGCATCCCCTTTTAACTTTGTTGCTCCTTTCATTACATTACATATGTAGCATGTTATGTTAGGACACAGTGTGCCACCACTTGTGCTCTGGTAAACACATGTACACTGAGACACCGCCTGTTGTCTCTTTTTTTTTTTTTTTTTTTTTTTTTTGTCACCTGTCACCATCTGCCTCTTTCCACCATCTTTCCATTTTCCACAACATATGATGTAGAAAATTGCAAATGTGTTTTTGACAGTAGGTTTGTTAAAAACGGATCTGGAAGCTGATATTTTTAGCTTAAAGCCCCAGATAATTCTTGGTCGAGGCAGAGTAGAATCAGCATCTGAACTTTGCTCGCTCTCTCGCTCAGTGGGTGCACTGAAATTAATGAAGGGGATGGGAAGCAGTTAAAGAAGCATTAAAAATATTTTCCCCCAAAATCTGTTACCACCAGTTCTGTACATGCCTTTCTCTATATCTCATACAGTTGCTGCTTTTAATTATGTATATTTTCTTTTATTTTCCTATCTTTGGATTTTCTTACTTAATCTTGACATTTCTCACTGTCTCTCCTCCTACAATCCTTTATCCTGCATTGTAGTCACCTTAACCTCCTCCTTTTGATCTCTCTTACTTTTTCTCCTTTCCTTTTACTACTTTAACTCCCACTGTTTGCGTTTGACTAGGCCGTATTGCACTCCGCCTGTCTGTCTGCTTTGTCAATTCCTCTCATACCTCTATTTTTCTCCCTCAACTTTGCTCTGTTACTCTGTCTGTCATGTATTTTTCAATGCCTTTGAGACCCGCTAGTCTTTGCCAGTTCGGCTTGACTCGACAATAAAACAGTTGAACTGTGCATGCGGGGAGATGAGGAGAAAAGGTGAAAGTTGTAGAAGGGTGACAGAGCTTGATGACATTTGAATGTGGGATAATATGGGTAGAGCAAATAATGAGGGAAGGAATAGAGGAAGGGAGTGAATTAAAAAATAGGATTGTGAAAAATCAAAGCAACACAGGCACATGCAAAGGATGGACAAATTCTGAGATGGGGAGAAAGCCAGCAGTAAAGTACAGTTCTATTTGAAAAGGCATTTTCTCCGAGGCAATACTGTGCAATCTGATGTTCATTCACAACACTGGATGAGCATTATGCATGGAGGGCAAGTGCCAACTGTAAAGGAGCTCTAATCAAACATGGAAAATGCTAATACTTTGTATTGTCTGGTTTATAATGGCTGCAGTGACTCATCAGAGAAAAGCAGCACAGGTCAATACCTGCATTAGACAAGTAGTGCTCAGTATTAGCATGTACAAATCACTGCAATTCTCATTGTCTGGGCTGAAACTGTAGCCAAATGTAAAAATACTGAACAGACTAAAACGGACCATTTAAAACGCATTCCTCATGCATTCAAATAAATGACAGAGTTAATTACTTTGTGTCTGTTTATTGCTTTTTCAACATGATGAATTGCTTTTTAATCATGATGGATGAATTTGAGAAGGTTTTTAATAAAGGTGGTGACTCATTTTAGAATATCATCAAAGCAGCTGGCACGTCATTCATATTCGTCGTCATAGAAAAGAGATCTTCATTCCGGCCTCTTTCTGGATTTCAGGAGCAAAATGTATGTGCTGCTCATAATGAACACACAGGAATTAGCACTAAACGGTCTTGAAGAGCATGCAAGATTTGTTTTCCAGTAGATAATGCCAGCGGTCTAACAGCAACATACATATGCATGCTGCATACTTAAATGTTACCTGTTCCACAATGCAGTCTCTTTTGCATTTTAAGGCAATTACCTTTAATTACTTTATGAATTTCACTTTTTTGTTGCATGTTTAACCAGTTAGAACATCAGTTAGTTTTATACCAGAAAATGAAAAATGTTAACCATACTGCTGAACATCATCTGATCATCATGCTCTTTATACACATTAAAACTGCAGTGCTTGATAGTTGGCTCCTGCAGCTTTCATTGTGCCTCTATGCCGCTTTACAGTCTTCCATTTTTACCATAAACTGTTGGAAATCACCAGTAAATATTCACATGTTGATGCTTTGAATGAGGCATGACATTGCCATTAGAAACAAAAGATAGAAGGGGGTATTTTCTTCAGGAACGATTGCAAAAAATCATATAAAATTGTGGTTGTGTGGGTCAAGTAATCAAGAACCTTGGACACTGACCTTGATGATTACACACTATGCTGCGACTGCAATGTCTTGCAAATTACAGAATATATTCAGTCATCAGAAGTGGTCTGCATATTAAGAGAGATTGCAAATCGCTTAAAAATGGAGGAAAGAAGGGGAGGCTTGCAGAGACATGGAGTCCATAAGATGATGTTATGAAGGAAGGGAGAAGAGACTAGGAGGAGAGGAGCAGTGGAGGTGCACTGACCTACTTAGCGTGAAACGGCTGCTGTGTTTTGTATATACCGTACAGACAGAGGAGGGAAGTGGCGGCACTGAGAGGAGTAGGGTAGATGGATGCAAAGCGCTGGAGAGAAAAATGATTGGCAGATGGCCACGTTGGAGTGTGTGTTTGCTGCGACACTACCCTATAGTGTTGTTTCCATTTGCATATGTACAGAGGTGGTATGTGGGCACGGATGTTATTCAGAATCCACACAGTCTCCTCTTAGATTGGATGCTCATTCTTTTCCATATTTGATTTTTCTCCCTCCATCTGTGTCCCCCATGCTGTTTTTTTTTTTTTTTTCTTGTTCATTTGTCCTCATCATTCTGTCAGTCCCACTCCCCTGTCACCTCTTCCCTCCCATCCTAATTGTATCACATTGGTATTACTTCTGCCTGCTTGGCTGAACAGCGCCATCAGCGTTGTCCCGCAGGCCAGAACTGGCAGGTGCACGTTTCACTGACCACCCATGTCGTCAGCTCTGTGTGTGGTAATGTCCCTGTAGTTACTCTGTGTGCCCAAGAGAGAGAGTGAGAGAATAACCATCACTCATACCTAAATGATTGAATAGTTTGCTTACCACTGAGTCCCAAAATGACATATATGCGCAAAATTTGTGGACATGAAATACAATTGATAGTGTTTAAATACTATACTTAGCAACAAACTGTAGAAACTATTGACTAGCTTTTTCTCACGTAAAATGAAAAACGTTCTGGGTCACGTTCGGGTCAATAACAGGTGTGGCTCATGACTCAGTATATTACGTACTGTCAAACCAGCAGCCACAAAGATTTTTTCTAAGGCGAGCTATTGAAAATTTAACCATATTACCATTTTATGATTTTCTTTTATTGCCCCAACTCACTCAATCAAAAGTGCCACTTCGACTACTGCTCCTACTCCGAACACCCCAGACGTCTGTTACTCTTGAGACGTGCCCACACGTTGAAAAACCCACCAACTTGGTTAGGGTTAAAAAAGATCACGTTAAAATACGAGAGTTACATGATGAACATTACAAAAATAAACTCAGTTCAGTTGGAAACAGGACATGAACACTGGTCTCCTGTGTTTAAGTCCAGATACTTTTTTTATTCTGCCATATCTCAACTGCAACTTCTTTTTTTTTTTTTACATGCACTTGTTCATACAACCTGCAAGAGGTATGTCAATACTGGCCGTTTTAAACCCCTTTAAAAATCGACCAGTACTGTTGTTTTTCAGGTGAGGTCAGGCTGGAACAACGGTAAAATCTGGGAGAAATAAAGGTCGAGCTTTGGAGACACATACGTCCTTTTTCATGCATTATTTAATCATTCATGCGCACATGTTAGAATGCATCAGTACTCAGCTGCAGCCTCTTATCTCCAGCTCCCTTCATTTTTCATTCTTTTGATTGCATCTTTGATAATGACCACTACTCTCCATATCAGAAAAAAATGATCATGACCGCTAGTTCTTTTACACCACAGGAATACTGAATTGAAAATTCGAAAAGAAACATGAGATATATTTTATTCTACTTTTCTCGCTCTACGAAAAGTTGAAAATCCTCAGCTCTCTTCTTGACTGTTTATATTTGCAGTTCCCAATTATAAAAAGTTATGTTTGAGAATAAATATCCCATTTCAAATACACTTTAATCAGTGACAAAGTGTGTCCAGCTGTTTGTCATAATTAAGTAAAATACACAAAACCTTATACTGTCAGCAACATTTATCTAACAATCTTATATAACACAAATATTGTTACAATTATACTCTGCAGTCATTAATAACAGTATTCATATTTATCTCATTTTCATTTTAGTGTTGACACCTTGTTCTTTTATAGTTACCTACGTGAGAGCAGATGAGACCTTTGAATGTGTTGAGATCCTTCTATAACCCATTCATACTATTTCTATTTCATGTTTCATACGTGAATATTGATCATGGAGGCTCGGTTGTCGTACATATGTGGGCTGGTAATTAACCCAGGTCACTGCAACTGTATTCAACATCAAGAAGTTTTCTTTATACATTTACTTTACATCAGTTGTAGTTGCATGATGCAGCGATCCAGAGCAGTGTTGGAGACATGCAAGCAATTTGTTGTTCACTGGTACATTTTACGGATGGGGAATTTATGGGAACAGGTGAGGAATCGGTGTAGCCTGAGGAAATCTTTGGCGTCTTCACAGTGAGGAAGATATGGAATGACTTGACAGCGCTGATGAAAGTTGAGTCGGTTTAAACTTTTGGGTGAGCCCGAAGGGCCAGAGGGGAGTCTAGGTGAGCCAGAGAAAAAAATTAATGTAACGCTGGCACTGAAAATAAGGCATATCAGGACAAAATCCAAATAACTGCGTCTGACATGTGACCCAAGAGTGATGTTTGATCAGGTACACAGGCCATCTGAGGAATGTAAGCCTAACATTAGACTCAAATTTTTTTGGAAAAAACAACTATATGATGCCTTCAAATGTATCTGGGGGAATAGTAGATTTCATAACAGAATAGCAAAGTAGTTATGATGGTTGTGTGCAGACATCGCAACACATTTGTGAGGACGCACACTCTTTCTATATTTAAACATTAAGACCTAAAAAACTGCTCCCCCCAAAGTGATGAAACTTTGATTGAGACTTTTCTCGGCTAGGGTGTTGTCATGTTCGAGTTTATTCTCTTATGGCACTCTTTAGACCCGAGACATCTCTAGTTGATGTCTGAACCATGTACGCTCAGACATCCGTGACATGAGCGTACGTTCGCATTTTCCACATAGCTGTGAGTGGGATTTGTTTGGAAGCCTTCATCCGCATCCAGACGTCTTGTGCAGTCAAAGCAAAATCGTCTTATCTCGTTACACCTGTGTGTGGCACGGCTGCAGGTCCGGCCAAATCTATGCAGTTTATCAGATCTGTGTGTGTCCATCCATCCCTCCTCCAAATCCCCAAACAGCTTGTAGTGCCGTCACAGACATCTGGTTACCTCTGGCTCTAATGGTTGCACTGATGTTTAATACTGCATGAGAGATAAGAGTCACTGTGTGTGGGTGGGCAGGCAGCAGACATCTGTGCACGTGTATTTCTTCACAAGTGTGTGTTGTTATTCTGTGTTTGTATCTCCGATCAGTGCTAGACAAAGCGTGAGCATTTTACTGTAACCTTTCTGGCAGCTGGCCACTTACAGCTGTCTTTTTTTTTTTTTTTCCTCTATTTTATTTTAATGGTAAGGAGAAGGGTGGAGAGAAGAGTGGAGTAGACGTGAAAGGAGGAAATTAGAAGGGAATGCGTAATGAGAAAATATGCATAGGGGGGAGAGCAGAAAGTAGGAAAAGAGGCTGGTGTGAAGGAAAGGAGATGGCAGGTGATGAGAGGGGAGGAATGAAGAGGAAACACAAGAAAAGGATAGGAGTGGAGTGGAAATAAAAGAAGACGGCGAGAAAGAGTGGAAGTGGGAGGAGAGGGAAGGAGAGGATGAACGGAGGGCAAAATTAGGGAGCGTTCTGAGGAGGAGTGGAGGCAAGGCAGAATGGGCGATAATTGATAGAAAATTCAGAAGGCAAGGAAAGGCAAAAAAAATGAAAAGAGGGGAAAAAAACCCAGAGAGCAGCAGAGATCCTCTATTGCTCATTAGGGTCATTATACCTCCGTCTGGAGCGCACACACACACTTACACACTGAGAGGATTGAAAGGAGAAGCCAATTTAGCAGGGTATCAAAAATCGAGCCTTTTGATGAAAAGCAACGAGGGACTGAAAGGAGGGCTGGTGTGTGTGTGCTGCATTGCACGTCTGTTGCCTTAGAGTGTCAAAGTAGTTAGTACTTAGTCATTATTATGCTGTTGTTATTAAGGACACACAAATGCAAACATGTTTAAGGCCTTGGAGAGAAATTACTCTGCTGGCGGTCTGAGGCGCCAAAAGATGATGATGATGATATGGGCGAGATAAGCAGGGGGATAGTGAGCAGAGAAGGAAAACAAACAATGAAAGTAAAAGCAAGGAAGGAAGGAAGGGGTATAAATGAAGTAAGAATGAAAGGATAAATAAATCCAGGGATGCCCTAGGGACTCAGACACAGAGCAGAGGAAGAGGGAGAGCGAGATAGATAATGGTTTGCTGAGATGAAAAAAAAAAAAAAATAAAGCCTGTATAGAGACAGGAAATGAAGGTGAAATTGAAAGCATAGGAGGAAAATTGAAATAGAGGGAAGAGCGGTGGAGTGGTTGTATTTTGGATTCAGGTAGCCGAGTTTGTGGACTGCAAGGCAAGCTCACGACAAGCAAAGGTCCAGCAGGGCGACAGATAACAGACAGCAAAGCCTAGCAGGAGTGAAACAGGGGTGACACGGCTCAAATGTTGCACTTTAGACAAAATCTGGCAGTGTTGAGGAGCAGGATTACAGAATACCTATTTAGTTACAGTTACATTTTCAATAGATGGTAATCAGAATGGGGTGGGTTAGTCTACATTATTTGCTCTGAAATTGAAAAGGTATGTGTCTGCACCATAGTGACCTCTACAAGCAGCGTAGCCTCCCTGTCTACACACGACACACGAGGATGGGGTTACAATGGGAGATCAAGTTGCATTTTTGGATGGAACAGTAAATGTGTTCAGTCCAAAATCTTTTTCACTCATTTCATCAGAGAAGATACACACGTTTTTACTTTCAAAGCTAGTTACAAAATGCCTTTCAGGGGAAAAAAAAAAAAAAGTTTTGTTTTCATCTTTGTGTACTGGTTTTCATTCTAATGTGATTCTGTGGAAAATCTAATGTCAAGTATAAATGTGTCTTCATTCTTTGTGCCAGAAAAAAAACATAATGGTGCTTTTGTGTTTACCCAGACGTATTGTTTACATCTCTATAGCAGGTTTTAATATATATTCAGAGTGACTCCTGGGATCATTCTACTTTAGGTAGCAGTACTGTGTGAATATTATGTACAATAATCATGTAAGACAGTGCTGAAATAATCCAAATTATTTACAATACATTATTCACTTTAGAGTAATCTAAACGAATTACATTTAAGGGAATGTATACATGTAATCAGTAGTGAAATATATTTTAAAGGTAACCCTCCCAACACTGCAATCTGTATGTTTTCATTATGTATGTTCATTAGCTTTATATAGTGTTGCATAAGAACAGTACATCATAAATCTAATTTAGCTAAAAAAAAAAGGCTGTAAAATCTCACCAAATTGAGCTAGTGAAGCAAAGTATCTGCAGTTTATTTTCTGTTAATGGAATCAGATTTTTCATGGCTCTCTTGTTTCTGGCTTTAAGTTCGACCTGTGGAGGAGGCTCAAGAAGATGGGGAATGACTTTTAATTAAGGCTAAACCAATACACCTCGCTGTCACTGTATCGGTCACCAGTCAGATGGACAGAAAATATTTGTCATCAGGCTCCCTGGCTCAGCCATGAATTCACAAGGGACCTCTCAGTAATGATTTAAGACGAAAGGGAACTGCTTCTGTATCTCTGCTCTTGGGTGTGATATTGAAGCATGAGGAGGTCCTGGTAGGGATCCGCAACAGGGATTGGTTCTTCAACTGATGAAATTGGTGTTCAATATCAAAGCAGATCAATGTAAGCCCTCCCTTGCTAATAGCCGATAGTATCACTTGGGCGACCTTTAGGTGTCTTAAACAATCTGGTTGAAAGGGACAAAGGATCAACAGGAAGCAGCTAGTTGCTGTAGTGTGCAGGGTTTTGAGATTAAATTACATCACCTCTCAAAAAGAATTTAACCCTAACCTCTAACCCTAACAAAGATATGTGGTAAATTTTGGCCACTTGTGATTCATATACAGGGCTCTCTCTGCAGTATTTCAATCACTAAGAACAGTGAAGTCTCTATTTGTACAATGTACAGACAGTTATTCATGGGCCTGTTCTCACTCCCATGTCGTCACATATTGGTCATGAGCCTGTGGTGTCTGTTTTAAATGCAGATGGTACCCCCATAGCTTCAATGTTCAAGTCACAGGGTACCAGATAGACATCAAGTTCCTAGACATCCGAAATTAACAACATGGGCCAGGTGACGTTATTAAGTAGCAGAAACCTTAGTATGAGGTGGTTGCTGTGGTTATGACAGAACACTGTTTGTGGACTTATACACAGGAAACCAGAGTTTGTGTCTCATTTGATGCTGTCTTTATTTTTGGCGTTTTCTCTCATTGTCTTTCTTATTTCAGCCGTTACACTGACCCTTTTTTCCTGACCCCAACCCTTTTTCTAACTCTAACCAAGTTGTTTTTATGCCTAAACCTAACCAAACTGTAACCAAGGCGTTGTCTAGACGTGTGCTGAAAAACGACCCTCTAGGCGTAAAATATGACAGCCAGGCTGTAATATCAATATGTCATTCCATCGCAGAAGAATTGCCCAGCAACAGAGCTACTTTTCCACCATTATGGACTGAAGGCGGTTCTCAAAAGACACCACAGTTTTGCCTTTTTCCAATCTTTGTGTCTATTGTCTTTTACTACTGTCAAACAACTTGTATTATTAAGAAGTAAAACCAAAATTTTGTTGCTACACCTCCACCATTTTGTGCCAGGGTAGTAGTGATGGGAGAAGAACTCTGGTTAGATTAATACAACATCTTCTGACATAAAACTAATATTTTTCCAATGTCAGGTAAACAGTTTCTGCAGTTTAAATGAGGCTCCATTGACAGTCTGCTGCTGCAGAGGAGGGATTGGTGCGTTTATAATGCATTTGTATGGCAGCATTAGGAGAAGTATAAATATAATTTTACGTGTCTGGGCTTTCTTTTTCAGACGGGATTCTGTAGAGACACAAACCAGGCTCGTCTCCTTGCCAGTTAGTGCATCCAAATAAACAATAACGATCTGGCCTCTCAGCTACACAAACCTGGTAAAATAACTGGCCGGCAGTGAAAGAAAACCTTGTTTTGCCCTTCAAGTGGGTGTTCAAGACATGACGTCAAATGCAAACTATGAATTGGCCAGATTTATAGTCATTACCAGAGACAAACCAAAGATATTGCATGACTAAACCTACTGACAATTGAACCAGTTTATCTCAGTTTTTGAAGACACTTGACTCAGAGGATAGAGGATTCTAGAGGACACTTATTTGTGTGGGCAATTTCTGTATACAACATGAGTCTGCTGTCGAGAGAGCTGCTAAATTAGGTATTATTCAAGTTCTTTTTCACCCAGCTACCATGTTAAGTTCTGGAAGTGTGAAGTAATTATAATGTCCTCTAAAAGCAAATCAGCAGTATACCACTATGCCTATTTCCAAGACCATGTACTTACATGATGCAGATCTGCATCCTAATCAGCTGAGACACTAAGACTCCTAGTTTTGAAGGACATAAGTAATTAAATTCAGGAGATGGCCAGATTTTTCCAAGGCTGTCACCAAATTCCTTGGGAGTCAACCCACTTACACATTTAGCCTTGAAAGGAAGAAGAAACAAGATGCTTCCGAGAGAGTGAGTCACTGAAATGAAAGAACAAGTTGTGATGTTCGCAACAGTTTTCTGTGTCAAATTATTTAAAGTCTGTGTTCTTGGGCGCAACACGTCTTTGCTAATCCTGAAAACATTCCAAGAAAGACAACTGAATTTGCTTAGGGGCTAAAGTGAAGATGTTTTTCTTGTGTTTTTTGGCTTCATCCAGATTGCGTCCATTATTACAGAATATCACAAGAAGTGCACAAAATCAAAAAAGCACAAGTATAAAGTTTTCTTGACAGAGCAGTTGAAGAATGTGGTTTTGCCAGCTGACAAACGTAATTTTTTCCATCTTCGCTTCTGTCCTCACTGCCGAGCCCTCTTCCTTCACCTCTGTTCTCACCAACAACCCGTCTACACCTGCAACCCCCGCCACGAATCATCCACACAGCTCGACTTCAAACATTAACATGGCACTTAGACTCTCTTCTCTCCTCGTCTCTCTCTGTGTTATTTTGTCTCTTTCCCTTTATTGCACTTTCTATTTCTCTGAGCCTCTGCCTCTCTGTCTGCTCCTCTCCCACACTAATTGGTACACTATCAGTCGGAGCTCAGATATCGCTGTCACTTTCTGTCTTTCTGCCTCATATGCCGAGCTGCCAGGCAATGTGTGATGTCTCGTCGTTTCCTCTCCATACATTAGCTTCAAGTGCATGTGCGCAGTCTCTTTCAACTCCATATGTAAACACAATCTGACAGCGAAGAGGGAAACTTAAACTAGGGAGCAGGAGGAATAAGAGGTGGGTGAAAGTCAGCGGGAAGGTGGAATGTTCGGGAGTGAGGGCCTCAGATAAATGAGATTTGATGGAGGAGTCAGTAAAGCGGGCATACAGAGCGAAGTGGATAGAAGGAGAAATGAACTAAATGCTAAATGGCTCTTAGAGTGTCTTGGAGAGTATTCAGTGTTATTACAAAAACAAGCTAACTGTGAAATCTGGTCCTGGGTCCACTTAAGGAGCCTGAGGATTTGGGCTATTACCGTGTTACGGCTCCTAAATGGGTTTAGAAAATAACAAGGATCTTGTTCAGCTCTTGGTGGAAATCGCCTAAGACCAATAATCAAGGTTATTTTAACCTCTTTTTTTGCTTTTTTCACTCTCTGCTAATGAGTAAGCAAACGGCAGCGCTGTGGTTCATTTAAAAAGACATTTTAAATCTACAATGTCGTTGGGTTTGGTGAGGCCGCAAGTCATTTGTCATCTTAACATCTGGCAATTTGTTCCAGCCACATCTGACCAGGCTGAATCGATTTTTAATTGGATGTTTCCAGACTTGGGTTTTAAAGTGAAATTAGAAAAATGTAGTTTGACTCTTGGACACTAACTGTGAGTGATGTACTTTAGCTAATCCATCAAAGCTCATACAATATGAATGGACATGTAATTATGCACGTGGGTAAAAGACAGTCTTCTGATATCAAAGCAAAATGTTTGGTAGCTAAATTTTACTTTGATATCACTAAACCCCTATTTTTAAATGGATGAGGAACAAAAACAATCTAGAAATTCAGGTTTAAAATCACAAAATAGTGCATTGAACGTGTCACATGTTCTATGTATGTCCTAACCCTTTGGATGAATACAGTGAAATTAAATTCCTTGCTTTGTGCTACAGACAGCCGTCTCTCTGCTTCATATATAATTTACAATAGCGAGTGTGATATTTATCTCCATGATAAATTGCAAGGCATGGGAACAAATCGTTTGTTACAAATGTCTACTGATTTCCTGACATTTTACAGATATCTGGTTATCTCCCAACTGTTAAAAAACATGCGTTTAGTCCAGCCGCTGACAGCACTGTGTCCAAAATGGTGGGACATCAGATTAACACCGTTTTCTATTGTAATTCTTCACATTTGGACAGTTTTAGGACCAGGGTCACTTCAACCCATCCAGAATCTGTTTATAAAGCTTGGGCACCAGTGGTGACATTGTCCTGTTTATGTTGCTCTGCACATGTTTGTGTGTGTGTTCACTGATCATCAAGAATCAACAAGAAAACATTTAGAATGAAGCTGGATTATAGAAACCTAGGAACAAGACAACAGATAGGAATTTGTAAGGTAGTGTAGGGGGCTAAATCTGTGCATGTTCGCTATGTGTCAGTGAGACTATTTCCATTCCTTTGTACTTAAATTATTAGTATCCGTGACTATTCAGAGAGTGCGATAAAAAGGGACGAGTGACAGAGACAATGACATGGAGAAAGTGTGGGAGAAGAAAGCGCGGCTTTCTTGTTGGACAGCACCCTTGGCTGAAAGAAGCTGACACCTTGACTTCAATTATTAACATGCTACTTGACTTTCCATTCAATTCTGCCTGTATCTTGCGCTTTTTCTTCCTGGCTGTGGCAGCTTTCATTGCATATCTATATGCCTCCAAGACAAAATGAATGTACTTATTATTCACAAAGGCAAGAGCACATACACAAAAACACAGCATAAAAGTGCATTATTCCTCATTAGCACATAGAAGACAATGGGAAATACAGAAATGCCTTCACATAGGCTTAATGAGCATAAATTGTGAGAAAACATTTTGTTTATCGGGGTTAATTGTTAGAAATTCTCTGACACAGTTCACTGAGCGAGATTCACTTAAACCGTAAACAGTAAGGCCACTTAGACCACTCCAGCCTGTGTCCACAGTTCTAAAAAAAACCAAACCCTGTGGAATTAAAGTCTCAGGTTTTCTCTGTTTTTCTTTGCAGAACAACCTCTGTCTGAGTGGTTCCAATAACTGAGGCTCCACTGAGCTAGTTTTGTATTTTCCAGCCTGACTACATATCCCACATATATGTGTTTGTGCAGCAAAGTGTAACAGCAAACATCTGTCTCGCTGCATGTTTGATTAGTCTCCCGACATGAGCAGGACAAGACTGTTTACTGTTAGGAATTCGATTTAGAGCAATATTGGCTCATATTTTAGGGTACAAAATATTTTATATGTGCATATATTAATGTTTGTGTGTGTATATGTCAGCTTGGCTTGTTGGTATGTGATGCATTTTAGTTTGTATATATTCCTGCAAGTATGTACTGCACTGTACGCTACACTCACAGAAGGTGGCTCAGATTATGTTTCTGGGTATTTCTTTTGGCTTTTTAACATTTAGATTCAACTAGGTTCCTATTTATAGCCAAATTCCTCTCAAATGTGTCGTGACAAACTGTTTTGCACGTGCATCCTGTCCTGAATTGAAACATTATCCACGGTAATTTTTGCTGTTCCTCATGCAGTGCATTTCTGAAGCAACTTAGGCTCCATTCAGACTCTTCAAAGTGTGAACAGCACGTATGACATGGAATGACATGGAATCATTCTTTTGCAATGCGACCTGAGTCTGAACAGTCAACATTCAACTTTTCACTTGTCACTCTAGATCGACATTAACAATCGCAGTCACAGTTGTGCGCCGGCGAGAGTCGCTGGGTGAATACAAACATGGAAGGCAGCCGCGATGCAGGGACACTGAGGTGTTAGACCTCACAAGTATTTGGTATTACACTTCTTGACAAGCAAAACGTGAAGGGGTCTTTCCAACTTTGTAGCATCTTTCAGAATAATGTGGTGGGTGGAATTAGTCTCAGAACGGGGGTGAAGTTACACTTTAAAGAAATGGCTGAATGGGGCCATTATAAGAATGCATAAGCAGTATAAGAGAAGTTAAACCATCAACAGTGACTTCAGTGGCCTTCATGTTTACTTCCGTACAGCAGTGTACTGTGTGTGATGCTTTGTTCTTTTTCTTCTCTGCTTGTGAGTTGGTTGAAGACTACGACCAGTTCAACACTGGAATCTGACATTGGCAGCGTTTAATTAACTGAACAGCCAAACAAAAAAGATCAGACTTGTACAATAAAACCAAACTGAGCAGCTCACAGTTTGTCCGTAGCCTTAGATTTGGCTTTTTATTTTAAAAATCGAGACAGGTCTTAATTTCTTCCTCTGCGTGCTTTCCACTGTAATTGTAGAGCAGTTGTTACGATCAGATCATAAAATACCTCTTACACTCACACCTGGTCAAAGTGTCAACCAGGAAAAAAACATTGCAATTGCCGTTGTCACTAACCATCTGGCCCTGCCACAGTAACACACCCGAACACTTGTTGAATTAAAAGCCTTGTAAAGTCTGTCTTTTCTGTCACACACATTGAGACGTACCCGTACAGTAGGAAGCAGCTGTTTCTGATTCTGATTCTGACACATTGGCCTCATCAAAAGCATTCCTATCCGTGCTTTTTTTCAGACAAGAACTGCAGCATCTCAGGCACAGTATTTATAGACAGAAGCTGGTTTAGATTTGTTAATTAGATGAGTGGCACATGAAGAGGTCAATAAAGGTCAATAAATAATTGCTCTATTTACATATAAACAGTATATTTGTCCGTAGCTGCACCGGACACTCTTAAGATGTGAAATTGTATAATTAAACCCCCTGGTGGTTTAAGAAAAACCTGACATTAACACCAGCCAGGATGTCAGGTAGCAGAAGTGCCTTTGAGCTAGTCACTGATCCATCCTCCTCCCCTTTTATCACTTCAAGTTGTTCTGGATAAAAGTGTTCCCTAAACTATGCGATTATGCAGTAGGGTGCTGAAAATAGCCTTGATGTTCAGTCAAACCGTGCTGATGTATAGACTAAATAAGTCAAAAATAAAAGCAGCTTCAGTTTCAATGTGAGCAGTGTTTGGTGCTTTACCGTATACCCCCTCTGGGGTTGTAGCAGCTTGATATTAAATAACAACGTGTAAAAGAAACCCTGGGCAGCCATCGGACAGCCAGTCAGTCACTTTAACACAGCAGTCAACGCTAACAGCTGCATCGGTCTTGTGTATCCGCTTAGCCTGCAGTGTTGAGGGGTGACAACTTAAAAATATAGCTTGTTCACAGTAAGGAAAGATTTAATGAATAGAGAGGAAAAGTAAACAGAGTGTAGATTTTCCCAGGGGCATTTGCACAGAGGAGGGTTGGCAACTGCCTTAAGACTACAGTGGAAACAAAATGCCTCAGAGCTCCAGCGGCAACACCGATTAGCCACAGTTGGCAAAATATGGTTCATTAAGAGCTCTGCTTTAGCTTTAGTGGTAACATGAAGACTGTAAATTCAGAAATGTTGTGTTCTGAAAAATGTACAGATAATGTGATTGATGATTATTTGGAAAATGATTGAAAATATGTCCTGCAGAGATGAATGCAACAAATCTATCACTCAGAAATGCTTGTCTGCAGAAAACCTTTAGTGTGAACACATTTGTTAAAGCATCATCATCTACTCAAATAATAAACTTAAACCTTCTGAAAATAGTATTT
>JAPQRN010000011.1:8624971-8645934 GCA_037367275.1 Coranthus polyacanthus
TCACTTTTCCATAACGGCATGAAACGACGTCGGGTTACATCTACTGAGAGCTGCGCAAGGAAGGTGTGTATTTTCAAGGAACTGTCATGTGGAGCGTTCAGATCTACTTCAGTGACACTTGAAGTGCCGATGACCAGCCTCAAGCCTTAAAATCAAAGGGCTCAATGAAAATCACAGCCTGGAAATTGGGGCTTTGAGCCTTGAAATGGCATACAGCGCAGGTGTAGAGGTTTTGTGCGTGGGCAGCAATACTTGTAACGATTTAATCTGCTTCTCATACATTTACAGCTTTATGGAGGCAGTCTCTTTTAACTCGGCCTCTGATTTCTCTCAAAAAAGATCAGAAAGTCTCCTTGGTGACAGATGTGTCTATGAATAAACCATACTATGAAATATTAAATCCAAATTGAAAACTACATTGGTGTCCACTCAGTCAGTGATTTAAAATTCAGCTTGGTATATTGATTTGTAAGCTCTAATAGTGATTTGAAATCTAATGTTCCCCTTCTATTGCACTACATTTTGCATAATTCATCCTTTCATTTCGGCGACTATACCCTAAAACATTTACACAAGTGTTTGTCATCATATAACAACCCTACCACATGCTTGATGGGAGAAATTATACAACATTTTTATCATTTTGAACCACTGGTTATAAACAGTGCTTTAATTAATGAGGGCAAAATCGTTTCCTCTACAGTTGTGAGTTGTAAAAAGCAAAATGATTGGCTGTAAATGTTGAGAGCTGTGCTCATCCACACTGTCTGAAAATGTTACCAGCATATCATCAGTGTGGCACAACATTGTTATAATTACAATTTCTCATCATCCTCCTCTTCCAGCCCTCGAGGGGCTCCATATGTTGTAGTGTTGGACGGTCCTCACTCCCCTCTTCACATCTCTTCTCCTCCCTATCTGCTCTCTTGCCAAGTGGTTGGAACCAGCCACCCTTTCCGTTTCTCCCTCATCTCGAGCTCGTTTTCTCTTCTCTCATCTTGTTATTTTAGCTCTGCTGGAATGTCTGTCCCATGACATTTTCCACGTCCTGGTCAATTTACGCTTAGATTTTTAATATATACCTAGTGATACTTTGCACTGCTACATCATGGACATTGCAAACCAAAACTCTAAACAAATGCTTTTGCAAAGCACTGCAAAAATTACTGCACAGATTTTTGTTGTCTGCGTGTTTGCTTATCGAAAAAGAGCAGTTGCACTTGATGCGAAAGTTATTTGTAGATCCACTGTAGTGGTTGTAGTTGTAGTTTACTGCACCATGGAGGGTTAGACGATAATAACTCTAATGAATATACTTAATCTTACATTGACAAATTGTGTGGTGTATTTTCTTGCCAGCTGCAGCAGAATCTACTGTAATATAATCAAAATTAATATTGTAAAAAATGTTTACTTATATGTGCACTGTATTTCCTCTAAATTACATTCCCTTGGTGTTAATGAACAATTAATCATTGTAACTTGCAGACTTTCTCCTAAACTTTTAAGGGAGCAAAAAGTTTTCATATTTTGCTTCACCTCTTTCAGTTTATTTCTAAGCTAACCTTTACGGACCCTCCATGAACTGTTGAAATCCCTCACCTTTGCTCTTCCTGCCAGGTCTTCAGAAGTGGCGAAGGGATGGGTATCCGTCTGGACAGCGCGTCGGCCTTCCAGGGTGCCGTCATTTCGCCCCACTACGACTCCCTGCTGGTCAAAGTCATCGCCAGCGGGAAGGACCTGCAGACCGCCGCGTCCAAGATGAGCCGAGCCCTGGCCGAGTTCAGAGTGCGAGGGGTCAAGGTAGGACATTGGGTTACGTGTGTTTGAGGGCGGTGTTGGTTTGTGTGCTGCTTTGTCCTGCTTTGACTTGCATCTAAGACCCTTAATTTTTATTTCTTGACGGCAATGAGTTGAAAAGCCGACAGCTGTGATAGTTTTTGAACATTTTGTTTTTTACTGGAAGATCTGTGGAATTTTTTCTATGTTCTCAGTTTGAAGTCTTAAGACTTTTTTTTAGATCCTCAATAAGAGTCTATCTCAAACTACTTAAATAACTCTAGTATGATTCATGGTGTGACACGGTTTAAACTGAGTGAAAAGGGTTTAAAGGTTTAAAGGCTTTCGATTATTAAATTAATTGGAAAGTGAAACATTTTGGTAAATTAGCCTTTTAATCCTATGTGACGGGATTGATATTATGCTCAATATTAGTCCTCGTTTCTTAGGTTTCAGACTTAAAAACATAAGTGTCTTACAGACTCTGAAGCTGCTTTAAGATTCTATGCTAGACAGTGGTATCGTTTGATATTGTTGAGGAAGAAAAGGGTGGGCTAATTAAAAATGAGCTGCGTGGCTTATTCATGTACGTGTCATATAAGCTGAGGGTAACGTCTCCTATGCCTCTTTAAAACAGCCTTTAAATTGTCAGCATTTTGTTTTTAAAATGGATTATTTAATAAATTTCATTGTAGTACAGCACAGTCGGCACTGAACACATACAAGACCTAGATTCCCAAACTGGAAAGTATATTTTTAATATGTAAAACGCATTGCAGATGTCATAATGAGGTAGTGTATAGTGTTACATCAAGTAGATTTGGGAAAACATGCAGTATGTTGTAAGTAGTAGAGATGATAAAAAGCTTAGAAAATGTGTTAATCTAGGAAAGATAAAGGCACAGAACAGACAAAGTGGCATTTCACATCATTTTGCTTTCTGCTTTATTTCACAATACTCATGTGATTGAGACAGTTGCATTCTTTATTTTCGTACTTCCATTTAAATAACTTAAAATAAACTAGCAGAACCGGAGCTTACAACATGTTCCTTTTCTTGCGGCATTTTGAGGTGAAAGGCATGTAGAGCTATTAATCAAGTTCCAGACAACAGTGCGCTGGGCAGCCAAGGTCTTGAATGTTTTTGTTGTAAAGCATAAACTGTGAAAAATTTCCACACATTTCCATTTCTGTACAAAACGAAGAATTTAATTTCAAGGTATAGCACAGGCAGTATGTTATGCAGGTAAACATGTCATTCACAAATGAGTATTTGGCCATTTATCTGTGTAACAAATGCTACTAAAAGGCTCAAAGGCAAGTAAGCAAATAAACTCCCATTTGAATGAATGTAATATGCCGTTCTTTGTAGTTGTAAGTGAAAAGACGCATTCTGATTAATGAGGCTCAGCAATGGTTTATTCAGAGTTTAAGTGACACTGAGCACGCTGAATGTTTTTCAGTTTGTAGTGTTGGAACATCATGCCAACAGTGGTTAATGTGTCATTAACTAAGTGAAAACAGACAGACTCGGTTATGTATATATGTTTAATTCATAGCTGAAATGCCACTTGCTCCTTTGTCATCGCTATTGGTGCCTATTTGCTTTCTTAGTTGACTATTTCATGGCTTATCCTTCGTAACAGCTGGAGTGTAAATGAACTGAGAATGAATGCCAACAATGATGAATGTAAAGGAATAAGGTGGATCGAATCTATTGATCAGAATTACATTGTCTGTCCATTTACCTTGAGCTTACATATGTCTTTTTTTCCATTAGTGAATGGACATGCTGGAAAGAAATGGCCTACTCTAGCTAGCGCATCCTAAGATTCAGTCCGCCCAGTCATAGTAATTTGTCAGTCTGTTTTGAATTAGTCATGATGAGGTGAAATTGTAAGTCAAATTGGTCCAGTCCACTCTAATATCTCATTTAACTTGGGGTGCACTTTACAAACTGTCAGCCTAGATTTAATAGATTAATTTTCCCTACTGATAGAGTGGGGAAGTGTTCACCAAGATGAGCCCATGGACTGCCCCTTGTCCTGGCCACCCTGGTTTATGTAAATAGAGACATGGAAGTCAACCGAGTGTGCCTTTCCTACTGTACTGAAAACAGCTAGTAGCACCACAACAACAGCTGTTTCTCTTTGTAAAAAGTTTTGTTTTGTGAGGACAAATTGTGCCGATCAGACTTTATGTGGGTTACATTTTACTCTCTAGTGGCACCCAAATTCAAAATCTTTGTCACCGAAACCAATAGAGAGCAGCATATTAATACAAAGAACACCAGATAAGTGTTTATCTTCTGATTGCTGCTGGCAGATAGACACCCCGACTGCTGCTTTTGAAGAAACTTGAGAAAAAACAATTTTTTTCCCCCAACATCAGTTCCACTCTGTTTATTTAGAGCGAAGTGCACAGGCTTAAACTTGTGTCCTTGACAACAAATTATCCCGCAGATAATGACCTTCTCAAAGTAAGTGCACAGCTTTGACGTAGACTTCAGCGAAGACAGAGATGATCATTATTTTGGGTTTCAGATACCATTTCTCCTTAGGTCAAATCAAATCACCATTTGAGCTGCAATCGTAGCAAGGAAAACTGACATCTTATCAAGTTATCCTTCTGCTTTATCATTTTGCATGAAATCATTACCAGGGACACAATTACAGTTTTGTACTCCTTTCCAGCAGAATTTAATTGCATCCACCTGGCATCTAAAGGTTTAATCTGTCTCTGATTAGTTAACAAGATTAAAACCAGATGAGCTGTGGTTTATGAGAACCTAGATTGTGTATAACAGAAAAATGGCTACCCTACTACCTACTACTGTAGTTTTTTTGTTTTGTTTTCTTTACTTTGAGATAGAAAAATACTTGAAGACATGACACTAAAACATGTTTTTTGAGGTGTAAAATGAATTATGAGACTCCACTGTGGTAAAATGCATCAATCCTAGGGTTAATATTTATAAAAATCAGCATTTTCTGTGTGAAAATGGCTAACTTCCTCTTCTGAAATCATCCTGAACCTTGCACGGCTGATTCTGACACAGTCAACCTTCTATCGGTCATTAAATATATATTAAAAAAATGAATTAATCAGAGGCGTGCACCTCACCTGCCCTTGAGTGAGAGTAGACATAGCACTCATCATCTGATGGAAATCCTAAGCCGTTATATTGCTCTCTTCAAAGCCACGGACTCATTTTAAAATGCAGGACCACTGCCTCGATTGGTTTTATTTGAATCTGAAGTATTGTGTTAAAACACCAAAGTGACACAATAACAAAAAGTAACCGATCGAGGCAGCGGTTCTGAGGTAAAATTGCTGCTTTTGACAAGGGAGTCTGGTGGCTTTGAAGAGCACTTTTAGGCTTCAATTCCCTATCTGAAAGGAATGTCTTGATGGCAAGGTAAAGCTATGCAAATATACTAAATATAATATACACTTAGCTGATGCTGAATTTTTGAGGCTAACCTTTTTTAAGATGGCACAGCAGTAGAACAATCCCTTTCAAACCCTCATATAGTTTAAGGATAAATATCATTCCATACTTTAAAACTGAAAAATGAAAGGCTTTGAAAGGTTGAAACTCCATATTTCAAAGCTTGAAATCTAATAAAGAAACCTCATTGCATGATTGAAACTAAGTTCTGACGGAGAAACACTATAATCTAAGTAATGTTTTGAATTTTTTCCAGCCTATCAAATCATTATGCTAGCCTTCAAAACTATTTTTATTTGATTTCAACTTTTAAAACCTTTCCTTTGTGGCATGATATTTATCCCACAATGGCTCGGCTTAGGTGCCTTGCTATAATGTGTTGTTCCCTGCTTTTCTCTGTCCGGGGGATGTCCTTGAACAAGTCCTGTCTTACACAATCACATCCATCCCCTCTCTCCGCCCCTCGCTGGCTTTTAGCACTTTTCAAAATCATGCGATGGGTGGAGTAAGGGCCCAGAGCGGGAGGTGAAGTCTCACTTGAAAAGATAAAGCAATTTGACACGGACACGACATAAGAATGACAGAATGCTGATAGGAAATTGACCAATGGAAATGTAGACTTGTGGTTGAATATTTTCCAGCTTTGTGTGTTTTTGTGGTAGCGGTGGCCTTGGAGAGCGTTGCTGATGCTGTGTTGGAATGTCACCAATAAGAAGCCAGGGATGGTTGGCAACAAGCCCAGGGCATATTAAGTCTTTGGTCTGCACTCAGAGATATGACACTGAAGGCTGACATCCTCATAATAGCTTGTTTTTTCCTCTTAATTTGAAATCTACATCAAGTCTGAGATAGTCCTTAAAAGCAAGTCATGCTTTTAAGGCTATTCTTTAAGTTTGTTGACTCCTATAATCATTGGAAGTTGTCTGCACATTACTTATAGTATAACCTTTAAATTCAAGTGAAAAGCAGACTGCACTAACCAAAGTTTGAGTACTTGGGTGACACTTGACAAGACGCTGCTCTCCTCTGTTGTGTGGAATTATGTTTGGCATTTCAGAAAGCTCTGTTTATCTCCTCCTATGTGCACATTTGTGAGCGCAGACTTTTGTGCGCACAAGAAGGATGAGCATTGTGTGTTAAGCGGGAAAATGTCACACATCCAGCAGGAAAAAAGAGGGGGGGTAGAATGATGGACAGGAAAGCGGCATCACATGAGACAGGAGGGTAAAGATAGATAGATAGAGGAGCTGGGGGGGGGACAGCAAAAGGGCAATCAAGATGGAGAGTGTGTAACTTAAAACGACAAGCTATGTGGTATACGTTTGTGTGCATGTTGCAAGTTAAATTGAGGAATGTTGAAGATTGAATAATGCATGCATGAGTGCGGTGTAACGCTTGACTTTCGAAAACAATTCTGTTGTACGCTTTTCACAAATTCAAACAAAGGATGCCAAGCCACATACGCTGCTCTGTAGGAATAACTTTCTGCCAATCTGTTTCAGTTGTCCGGTTTAAGACACCAATTTGTAACAGCTGTATAATGTGAATGCCTGTTAAACTTGCGATCATTTGCACATCACAGATGCCTTTGTTTTTTGAAAACGGCTAATGTCTGAATGCGCTGAATAAGAAACACAGACTCAACTTGCTGTAGTATCAGCATGAGCTTGTATGTTTGTGTAAAAGAGAGTTTGTGAGTTAGAAATGGAGAAAAGGCAGCGGTTTAAATCAAACCCCTGGTCTGGAAATGAAAGGTTTGATATTTTGTCCAGTTTGGTAGAGACTGGTACAGACATAGATATTTGGATGTGTGCGTTTGTGAGTCTGCAAGTGTGTGCGCGCAAGACTCTTTTTAGTTTAGTTTCTTCAGAGGTTATTTTCCCGACACCGGGGGCTTCGCTTTAGGCAGTCTGGTTTCATTACGGTTCATCTTTCTAGCTGATCTGTAAGAGCTAGATTTTGAGGTGACCTGAGGTTGTTGAAACCACCCTTGTGTATGTGCGAGTATGTGTGTGTGGAGTGGGTTGAGGAAGATTCCCATCTAGAGAAGCTCTTTGAAGAGTCTTTGTAATGTTTCGCTTCGTTATAGCTCACCAGATCACAGGCCAGTTTCCATCGTTAGATCGCTGCAGTCCCTCTGTTCACTCTCCTCTTTGCAGTGATAGAAATAAGATATCTTTTGCTTTTATGTCTTGACTTATGACTTCTGTCATACATGATTATTCATGGTTCACATGTTTCAGGTCATGGGTGGCTTTCACTTGTGAGTTTCAGAGCAGGGGGATTTGATAATTGTGCTGATACCCTGCCTTCTGCTAAATGAGTAAAAGAGAAGAATCTAAGGCTTTTTATTCACCACCTGTAGTTTTTCTTTTTCTCCTTTCCCTTCATCCTCCTACTCCTGAGCTTCTCTCCCTCTGCCTTGCTTGAATATTGCATGAATAATATTGGCAATAAATATACATAAAACTGGCGTTCGTCACTGGAAAGAACAGTGCGAGCGTGATGCTGCATTTTCCTGATAGAGATCAGAGTTATATACCCTGACTCTGCATTATGCAGTGATTATCACTGAGGCTGGTCATTCATTATGGGGAAAATAATGATAAAAATAAATCACATCTGTCAGAGTCTCGTATCTTTTCTGCAGATTTCACTTTCCTTATCTTGTGGAAAGAGATACTATTCAAGGCAGGCTGAATTGGAAGTATCAGGACACCAGTAATCCACCTTAAATTGAGTGTAGACTCGTTCTGCTTTCTGAAACTTAATTATTTTTGTTTGTTAACCAGTGTGTCCGCCCACAGTCTTTCTGGCCAAGCACTTTATTTCCAGATCCTCGTACTATCATGTCGAACTCTTTTTATCAAGCATTCTTTTGATTTTTCCCTCTACCTGCCAAGTAAACAATACGTCCACTTGTCCGTTTCCTCTTTTGTCATGCCCCCCCTCCATCACCCCTTTGACCTCAGTCTCCCTTCATGAGCAAAGTTGTCTGCTAGTTCTCTCATGTGTATCTCTTGTCTGCAGATCCCCAAGCCTCCTGTTAACGGTTCACTGACTTGGTTGTTTTCCCAAGGTCTGCTTGGAAAAAAAAAAAGAAGTTGATCTAAAAAACAAGAAAAGAAAACTTGATCCCATTTCTCATTCCTTTAGTCAGCTGCATGAATATCAGAGTTGCTTTTTTATTCTTGCTAATACATGTTTGAGATAGGGCAGTGTTTGTGAATGGGGTGCATTGTGCAGAATGGTAAACGTAAGTTATTTATCATGAAGCCACCTAGCCCCTTTACAAAGCAAGAGCAGCTGTGCTTCTGCTTAAGAATTGTACAGGTATAGTTCAGTACTGAATCAACCGGCACTGTTTACAAGACCTTGAAGGAAACCGAAAAGCTTGTTTAGATTTTTGGTTCATTCAGTAAATTCCTGCACCTCGTAATCTGTCCATCAATCAGTTATTTCCTCTTCGCCTCGCTTTCCTCCCTCCTTTCCAGACAGAGCAAAATCAGCGTTAACCAAGTACGAGGATGAACCTTTCTTGCCTCTGTTCTGGCGTTAGGCTTTTATGAGCTTTGCATCATGTTCCAAGTCAGAAGTAGGCAGAGGCGCTGATCCAGGATCATTCTTTCAGCATTTACAAAGAGGAGAGGAGAGACGGGAAATCCATCTCATCTCTGACTTATCAGTGGGAGGAATAAGAGCTTTCGACACACTCTGATAACACTCCAACAGGCAGCCTTTTTGCCACACATACTCCTATATATTTACACACTCATTTACACACAGGCACAAAATTACTCTAATATGTGTCTCTTGGGGGGTGGGTTATCTGTCTATCTCTTCTTCATTTCACACCTCTAAACAACCACTTGCACGGTATTTAATCACATGAACAGGCTTGTAATTACTGTGTGTGTGTATTAAAGTATCGCATACATCTTTGTCTGTATCTCTGCATGTGTGCTATGTAAGTGCTCTCAATGCATATCCTAGAAACCCCCCCCCAAAAAAACCTATTACATAAAGAGGAAAATCAAGTAAAAGATGAAGAACACGTAAATCCAATTAGCGATAGTGAAAGTACGTAAATAGGAGAAGGTTGAACAATGGAGGGTGAAAGGATGGAAGCAGACTGTGAAACAATGTAAAACTGAGGAGGATAGAGATGTGAGAAAGATTGGTAGAAAAAAATGGCACTGATGGGGAAGAAAAGACCAGCGAAGAAAGCTAAAAAATGACAGGTAGAGTTGTTTACCACTTGTTCAGTGGACTGAGCAGAGAGAGGCTGGCTGCCTATAAAAGTCTGAGGAGACCAGCAAAGTCTTATGTAAATTAACAAAATTTAAGGCCTGAAAGGCATTAAAATTTCAACTACACACAGAAGCGTTCGCTTATCATCCCGTGCTGACAGGTTTATGCACTGCATGACTACTCTCATATTAACACAGAGTAGAAGCACTGTAATAGTGCAGAAAATGCACAAACTATCTTTCACTATCAGTTTTAATAAGTACTTTCCTGTCCCTTAAAGTACCTCTAACAGCTATAAACACTTAAAAAGAAGCAGGCTTTGTCATTTTGAAAGGTGGTCCTGTTTTTTTTTTGTCTTCTATAGCGTAAACAAAATAAAATTAACACATTACAATGAAATCTAATATACTTTATTGGGCAATTTAATAGAAAAGATTACAAACAAGCTTTGGTATTTAACATGATGTTGAATCAAGTCCCCTGACACACTGTCAAAAGAAATGGAGCATTATTAGCTTGAAAACTAAGAGTGGGTGGAATTGAACAGAGAGCGTAAAGTGCAATAGTTCACACTGACGACGCATGCATCAACACACACACAAACAACTGTTTTATGGAAAGTATTTTCCCATCAACATGACTTACCAAGAAAATCTGCCACTCCAGCTTAACAGTCTGCTATCACCGAGCGAACACACTCTCACACTAAAATGACATGTCAACACAAACGGCGCGTCTTCAGCCAGTCAGGCGACAGACACAAGACAGATGTGTTTATAGTCAGATTTCAGCATCTCGCCGCTATATGCATACATGTACACGCACAGCAAGTTCAAGCTGGATGGTGTCAACTGGGACTTTGAAGTCCTAATCAGGATTAAACGGCTAGAAATTGGCTGTGACTAAGCAGGAGAGAAGAAGACGAGGATGTAGAGAGAGACGGAATGAAAAGGAGAAAGCAGAGTGAGGGAAATTGGAAAATAGAATCAAAGTGAAGAAAGAAGGGAAGTTACTGGCAGAGTGAGCAAAGACATTTTTTCATTGTTGACCACAGATAATTTTAATTGAACTTTGTGCAAAATACATAGCAAATCAGTGCCTTTCATCACCTGCTCTTTTTCCTAGCCTCGGAAAATGGTAGAAAAAAGATAATTGAATCATTTTGTTGCCGCTTATCTCATTTTGCATTTTATTAAGTTATGTTTATTAAGAAGGTGCTCAGTTGCTCTTCTGCATTTCCCTCTGCTCATAGTTTTGTCTTTCTTTGGTCCTGCATGTCATCACATAAAAAAAAAAAAAAAAAATTCTGGGATTCCTAATTAATAAAATACATTTTTATCCTCAGTAAAGCCTTGCTGTCTGACATTTTTCATTCAGTTTTCCACAATTACACATAACTGTCTCTAGTAGTGTAGTATTTTTGTAAAAATTCAGATGAAGTCGGAACAGGTACCACAAACATAGAATAGCGAATAGAGATTTCACACCTACCTCGTTTTGTACAGAATATCGTACCTTCCAGTTTGATCTGAACCAAACAGCCGGTCTTTGGTCTGACCAAAAGAAGTGGAGAAAAGAAGTCTGGGTCAAACTGAATGATGGATCGGTTCATGTACAGTTCAGACTTTTGGATCAATCGCACGCAAGGCTATCGTCGAACACAAAAGAAGAAAAACAAACAGAAGAAGTTAAAAATGAGTTGAATTAGCATGCCAATGGTTTCACACACGTAGTTGATGATGCATTAGTCTGCTACAAAAAGTGAAACCTCAACTAAGTGGACCAAAATGACAAAAACATGAACCGCGGTTCAAACTTTCTAATGTGAAAATGCCCTAAGAAGCAGAAATGACAATCGACAGGTTTCCTTTTTGAATTTTGTTGTAGAGAAAATCTGAGACACACACAGTATCTGACTTTGAAGCAGATGTTTTAACAGCTGATTAGTTCATTCTACTATTTGTGTCTGTTTCTTGGTTTTATTCCCTTTATGTGTTTTCTGATCTTCTCCTCACCCTGACTTCTGCCCTCCATATCTCCGCTCTGTCATTCATTTCTTTCACCGTGTCGCTGCTTGTTCTGCTTCAGCTGAGTATAACTGTGTGCACATTAATACAATTTATTTAATTTTGTTTTTAAATGAAGAGGAAGTCGCACACACCTTCCTCCAGCAGTGGTCAGGACATCTGGGTGAATATTAATTTGTGATCAGTGTAAGAGTTTAAAAAAAGCGACAGTGGAGCAGGGGAACAGAAGGTGGTGACCTTGGTGAAGTTGTGAAATGTGATTAGTTGGGTGGGTAATGTACTTCCCTAGGAGACGGGATGTCTGTCATCACATTTTAACTTTGGGTCAACTGCAGTTCGCTTCCTCTCAGGTCAGTGCAGGTGAATTGTTTTGTGTGTGTGTGTGTGTGTGTGCTCAGTTTATTTAAATAGAACAGCTAAACCATTGTGAACCCCTGTGTTTAGCTGCAGGTGATGTAGGTGAAAATGAACGATTGCTCTGAACTTTTGCTGGTGAATAAGCTCGAATGGTTTGGGTAACGGTTGTGTCTGAGTAAGAATGGGAAATTGCAGAAATGTCGAAGTGTAGGTGTAGGAGGCAGCAAGTACAAATAAAAAAACAAAAAGAGCAATTAAGTGTTTGGATTGGGAGTAGGCGGCAGCTCATTCGATAAACGTAGAGGCAGATACAATTTGCATGCAGACAGAACATGTTATTGTTGTTATTACTTATCATGTTGCCCTGAAGCCGAATTTGAATAGTCCAGTTTGAGGAGTGGCATTAACCCAAGGTTTTCAGAAAACCTTTACTAACAATTAATGCAAATGAAAACATTTTTGACACAAAGAACAAAAAGTGTACTGCATTAATGAAGTTTAGACTACTTCTGTCACTTTCAGGCCAACCTCTACAGATACACAGGTCAGCCAAAACGGTTAATTAGCTCTTTTTAACACTCAAAGCAGGGTGAGTTTGTTGGGTGGGGGGCTCGAAATGTTCAACAGTTAAATGTTGCTCCGAGTGTGTGAAGTGCTGTTGTGCAGTTTCCCATGCATAGTCATGAATGTTGAGATTTGGAAGCGGTGGCAGGAATACAAATGCAGACATATTTCAACACGCACATGAGCGCAGGAGTGGGGTCCAGGGGGAGTGGGAGTTTTAATTAAGGGTTGGTACACACACTGATTAATAGATGTGTTCTGATACTTGCTCACTGAGGCGCACACACACACACACACATAGGTTTTAGGGCTTAATCATGTACACACCACAAACATTAATAAAATCTGCCGACAAGACAATTAACTCAAACACATTCATTCTTATGATATGTTAAAACTTCTACATTCATGCATAGTGCTTACTTAAACAGTAGTTGGACATTTGTAAATCTAAATTTGTTTACATTTACAAAGTACAATTAAGTTGGTGAGTGAAAAGCCTGTGAAAAATCTTCTACTTTTGTCAGTTGAATAAAGGTTTAAGTGAATTAAAAAAAATCACAGATTTTTGTTTTTATTGTATTTAGAAAAATATCCCAATTTTTCTGGAAATTGGGTTTGTTTGAGGGCAGTCTGGAAGATTGTGTTAATTGAAACAAAACAAATAGTGCTTATCAAGTCTGATAATTGATGCAATCATTCTCCTCACATTGCCTTTTCAAATGTTGACTCCTTTAGTTTTTTAATTAGGAGTTTTTAGAGAACAGAGGCACTTTGAGTGGATGCTTTCCTTTGAAACGAAATCGAGGACAAACAATGGATCACGCCACACTTGTTGGTGAGATTTTTTTTTTTACAGACAATTCCAATTATTTTATTTTTTTTTTAAACTCATACTGTGAACACAGCGGAGATTTCTTCAGCAGCCAAAAATAGTGCTTACAATAGTCATGCATCTGTCTTGCAGCCCTCGTCCCAGGAGCCTCTGTTCTTCTCTGCTACATTTTCAAGTCTAATTGAACATTCAGAAATGAACACAGAAGTGGATTTCTCTTAACTGACTCTGCCCCCCCCTGATTATTCCAGTCACACTCAAAAAGGGAATGAAATGCTTTGCAAACAGTTCATCTTGAGGGCAGCTTTCAGTGCGGAAGTCATTTATTGTTGTGTGCAGTAAAATGTGATGCCTACACCTGTGAATGCATCTGTTTTTCTGTGTTTTTTTTTTTTTTTCTCCGAATGCCTGAAAGCAGGTTGAAACCTTGGAGGCAAATCTGTCGTAGCTGCCAATTGTGCTCATTAAAATCAACGCTACCCCCCCACCCCCTTCATACCAGAAATCCTGCAGCTTAGAGGACCTATAATGCCATCATGACTCCTTCTGAGTTCTGCTTCTTATTTGACAGCTGGTTGTGCTTGTTTTGGATGCAACATCTGGCAACCCAGTAGCACTGACAGTTTTAATGGTGAAGTTTTTTGTTTTTTTTTTAAGTCAAACTAAGCCTGAGGTATACTTGCACTGTACTCTCCAAATCTAAAATTCCATTATAAGGCTGCACCGTCTCTGCGTTAATCAGAAAGGGTCTGTTTTGCTCGTGAGGGTAAATGATGGATGAAATACAAACTGTTCAGCGCAGTTCATCAGTGCATTCTCTGAAATCTCCCACTTCCCTCTCCAAACATCCTTCAACCCTGTTTAACAATTGTTCTTCCTTCCATTGACAATGTTAAGCGCTGAGCTGCAGTACAATTACCGTTCCTATGAGTTTAAATGAGTATAAATACACAAGCTTGTATGCACACACACACATAGAGCTTCATCTTTGTTACATCAAATAGTCACAACACAACCAGATACACAAATGCTGACAGAAAGGTCTTGGAAGTCAGGTGAGGAGGTATAAAGAGCGACACAGTTCACGTGGAAAAGAAGTTTGTGGTGGATGAATGGTTTCGGAGAGTTATTACTCAGGAGACAAGGGTTCACATCCTTTATGAAACCAACAATACTTATTATTTATAGACCTTGACTGACTATTGCAGTTTGTTTTACTGTTATGTTCCGTTCTCAGTTGCAGATCGGTTACATTTATGCACTAAAACTAACTCCACGTGCACAACAAGTAGCACATGGATGACATTTCCCTCAAGGCTTTCTATCACATGTTTAACATTGTTAAAGGGTCTATTTTAACCCAAATCACGGCCTTTTCCTAAACCTGCCCAAACTGAAATAATAATAAAACAAACTGAAAATGGTAAGTCAATGTCTAAAAATAATAAGTAATGGTAAGGAGGAATAGACCCCTCTGCAAACAATTCACCCACTACAATCGTCTTCCCCGTGTGTCACTCTTTATACTTCTCAACTGCCTTCCTAAAGCCTTTCTGTCAGCAGTATCAATGCATTTAGAAAGGGAAGCTTAAGCATTTCTGTTGTGTGCTACTTTTGTTTCTGTATTTGGTTGTGTTGTGACTTTTTGCAGTGTATTTCTCTATTTGCTTTGGCTTTGCATGTGTTGTCAAATTGATGAAATTGACTTCAATTTGCTTGTGTTCCATCTATTTGCACGTGTTTTGTTGCAGCGCGATGATCTCTCCCGGCCACCGCACACAATACAGCATTTAACATGTTAGACAAAAGAAGATCTACTCCCATCTTATTTGTGTAATCTTTTGTCACCTATCAGCTGCTGTTACAACCTTTGCTCCTCTAAATTGTTTCTCTACAAGTTTCCAATGATTTATACAGAATTTGGTCGAACAGAGTTCTCTTATTTTGCTCCCTGGTCTTGGAATATCCTTCAGAATATACTACAATTACTGTGTATTGTGTAACTGAAAAGTGTAATTGCTATTCTTAAGCTAGATTTAGTCTCTTCTGCATTTCCTTCCGTACTTATCTGTGTTTTTATCTGTGTTATATTCTACATCTTTGTTTGATTGATTTTATGAATTTTGTATGGCTTGGTGTGCCTTCTTGGCCAAGTCTCCCTCGAAAAAGAGATTTTATTTCTCAAGGGTCTCCTGGATAAATAAAGGTTAAGTAAAATACAATAACAAAGACAGGGACATTGAATTATACTTGATTGTAATTTTCTTTTATTCTTTTTTTTAAGTAGTTTGTAATGTTCTTGCTGTAAAACTAGCCCTGACCTTAATGGCCCTCCAGTTGAGACATTTACAAAGGCCTTGTTGAGGTCCGACAGAGCCAGAAGGCCAGCTGAGATGACATGTTTACAGCTGTCTTGGACAAACCCTTTCAGAGTGGCATTTCATCAAAAAGTCTAGACTGTGAGTAGATCGATAATGTGGGAAAGAAGTGAACTGAAAAAAGCAGACTAAAAAGTGAGCCCAAGGCCGTGTTAGTGGACCCTGGGGGCTGCATTATTCATTGAACATCAAATTTAATAATTTAATCTTTAATCATTTGCTGCCATTGATGCTGAAATGTTTTATGCTGGACTGGTGCGCCGTTATTATTACAAAGCAGGTTATGAATCATCAGTTTTAAGATGCTAATCCTTTAGTTCAGGGATTAGGATTCAACCTCTGGGGACCACAAATATTTGCATCAGTATGTAATATATTTGCTGCAGTTTTATGGACGGTTTCAAGTAGAGGAAATGAGTTCCAATGTGTTTTTCACGCAGCCCCCAGTTTATCAAAAAACTTATTTTTAAAAAGTTAGCGTATTCCCCCAGGCTCAAAGAAGTAGCTACGTTAAAGGAAAATGTGACAGTGAAGTGTAGAGTTTGCCGTGGGATTATTTACAATTATGAATTTCAGGGGTTTTACACAGTGGAAACCTCTGGCCATAGTGAATCAGCACAAAAAAGTACACTGACTTTGCCAGTGGTCAAAAAGGCAGAATCATTCCTCACTTAAAAGCTGAAAACCCCATTCCTTCACGAAGTACCTCAAAACACCTTCTCTACGCTGGATCATAGTCCCTCTCCACATCTTTTGCTTCGTCTCACTCTAATTTGCGCTTAACTTTAGAAGGAAAAAAAAAGTCTCTCTTCTGCCTTCATTTTTAAAAATCTTTTTCGAGTAATGTTGGTGATCTAGGAACCAAAAGCTTATTCTACCGCTGCCTCCACTCTAAGTGGCTCTGGATAAGAGCATCAGGTAAATGCTTAAAATATGAAATGGAAAACGTTCCTGAGAAAAGCCTGAGATATTTTTTGTCCACAGAATCTGCCACATAGTTGTCTGTCACAGAACTAAAATCATCCTTACAGAGATAATTGGATAAGTACTTTGCTTTCCTGTCCGTAGACTGGAAAAAATAATTTAAATGGGTTGATATGACTTAATTAAATCACAGTCAGTCTGGTAGTGATGTTCAGTGACAATAAAGATGACTCTATATTTTTGGCCCAAGCAACCACAAACTGAGGAATGAATGCTTAGTTTGCTTGATATATTCATCAGGAATCAACTGTTCTGCCTAAATAACCAAAAGAGATCTTTGTAAACTGTTGATTGGATTTGCTCTGAGAAGCCTTATATCTCAACAAAATCAAACAAGGCATTTCTTCTCAGATGAACTGCTAGAAACAATAAATTGCACGCTATTCATGCTCCTTAAGACAAACCAGAAACCACACAAACAGGACACGCAAACCACGAGCACATTCTGCCACTGTGGAATGCCTTAGTGGGGTTTTGAGTGACAGAAAACTATTTTGGACATGAAAAAGTGCAGCATCAGAGACTAAGACAACAACCGGGGAGTTAGTGGATGAATTGTTTCTAAGTTTGCTTCTGGAAAGCAGGCTAATGGTTTGAGCGCCTTGGATGGCCATTAAAAAATAAATCAGTGTCAGTAATATGGGGTAAATAGGAAAGAACGGACAAAAAGGCAACATTTCATTGGAAAAAGTGTGGGTAAAAGATGGAAAATGGGAAATAAGGGCTAAAGGGCTGGAGGAAGATTAACAAGTACTATAGGAGAGGGAGGGATTGAAAGAAAGAGAGAAATGACTTTGGGAGAGTGCCTTGTGTTTTGGCTGCTTTAATGACTGATTGAGAACAAAAGTCTCTTTTCTAATTCTAATGAGTTTAATTATGGCTTGCCCTTAGCCAGGTGTTTGGATCAGCTAATGTCTGGATTCATTAATTGTCAATTAAAACCAAATCTGGCACGGGTTCCCAATCTGAGCCACAAACTAACTAGGAACATTAAAAAGTGGAATAACTGTTTGTTGTGTTTAGCCATTTGATGCTGGTTTAAAATAAGATGAGCCTGGGTGGTAAAGTTCTGATAGGAAGCAAAGATGGATTGAGGATATGCTTCTTTAAAAGCAAAATGGCATTTTTCTTATCTCTGTTTTTCTGTGATAAGGTAGGATTGGTGGTTTGCATTTCATTTTGTAATGTGGCTCCACTTATTGAAGAATTCGAAGGGAGGGAGGGGCCGAGCGACACAGGCAGCAGGAGTGAAAGAGGGGATTCATAAATAGTTTTCGGATCGATGGTAGAGCGAGGGGAGATTGTTTAGAGAATCCAGACTTTTTATTCACAAAGATTTAAGTAATAAGGTGTGTGTTTCCGTGTCTGTGCGTCCCCGTGCGCAAGAGTGTGTGTTCTTTGGGGAAGAATAAGGGGATTTGTCTCATTTTAAGTAGACTGCGAATTTGAGCTTAACGCTTAGTGCTACTCCTGCAGAGGGAAACAAATGCTTTCAACTCAGGAGAGCAATAAGGGAGATGGTGTGGGTGGCGACAGTGAGGATGAGGACAGCAGCTGAGTGTTAACTGCATGCGCTCCTTTTTTATTTCACCTAGTTCTTTTCAACCTCAAATACTGTCTTTTCATTGCCTCTGGTTTAGTTTTAAATCCCAGTGTTTCCTCACTTTCTCTATTTCTATGACCAGCAATGGGATTATCAATTAGGACAACATATAAATACGGAGATGTTTCATACTGGTGAAAAATATTGACATTTTTATTAAAACATGCAGGCACTCTAAACTGATTCTCCTGCCAGTTTAACTTAGACTCAGTACTTTTTTGACACGTGGACATGTCGCAGGCGTGTGTGTGTGTTTGTGTGTGTCTGTGTTAAAAAGGCATTTAGCGAAGACTCCATGAACTTTTTTGTGCGATGTTTCATCTCAGTTGTGATATTATGTGAAGCTAGCTGTACTTCCATGAAATTGTCAAGCACATTTGAAATAAGCTTTTGAAATGTCACAAAAAAGGAAAAAAATAAAAATAAAAGAGAATGCGAATCAGGTGCATTTCCATTAATTGGTTTGGAGCGAATAAACTACACATGCACACTGCTGCACAGTGAGCGCTACATTACACAGGGCTGTAATAACCAGAAACTGGGGAATAATTTGATCTCCTCATCAGTCCACACTACCTGATGGGAGTACCAGTCATATTTTTGGATGTTATGGGAATATCTGGGATGACTAATGCAGTACATCTAAAATGTGCATAAAAATAGTTTATGGGAACAGGACTACTGGCACCACAATACAGTGAATAAATACACAATTCCTGCCTTTTTAGTTACACAGACATGATTGTCTTGCAATGTAACACAGAATCATTGTATTGCGCCATTGTTATTGTGGGAAACATATTGTGATTAATATCTTGAGTTACTCTGGGATTCCCACTCCTAATCGATACGTTGTAATTAATCAGTGAAACAGTTTATCAGTGATTGCATAAATAATGTACCAAGCATAGAAAGCCACCCCACAATGTCTTTTCATCATTCAGTAACAACTTACTTTGAATTTTCACACGTACCATTACACTCCATTTGACATTTTAACAAAACACATTTTTCTTTGAACATATCCACCCACTTTTTGTTTGTAGCCGTCTACATGCAAGATAAAAGGTGAAAGAGCGCTTATGTTTTTTTGTTTTTGTTGTGCTGTCGTCATTGCTCAAGGGTCCAACTTCTGTGCTCCTCCTTATTTCCTGTTATTGGCCAATTTTGCTCAAGTGGTTTCAAAAGAGGAGCCATAAATAAGTCTTTAGAAGCTCCTGGCCGACACATTTGTCAAGTGTCAGAGAGGTCTTGTTTTTTTTTTTTTTACCTGTTGCAGAGGAGCGGGAGATACAAAGAATTTGACGAATGGCTGTTTACAGATGAAATAACAACATATCTGAGGTGGGAATAATTCTTCTTTTAGACTAGTCCAAAAGTTGGCAAAAAACGGCCACACAGCCAAAGCAGCAGTGTGGTCTGTGCAGCCTGGGAGTGGGCAGGATGTTGTAGACACGCTTAAGGTCCTCAGTACAATTTTTTTCTTTTTGTTCATTCCTTTGAGGCTCTTTAAGGGGAAAATTACGTTCAGTCAGGACTTTTAAGACTACAATGAGTGTCCCAGCAGTGGTGGACTGTGTAATGAAATTGGTCAAGCGGTGATATTTGGGTTGGTGTGCAGCACTCTGTTGGAGATACTGTTGGGGGTTTATTCTGTTTAAAATACACTTGAACTACCATAATGGTGACTGTGTGCATGTAGATAAAAGAGCTGTGCAATTAAACTGTCACCTTGCTACCTTCCTTTCTTTTTCGATTCTCATTTTAATTTCCTGTCAGTCACTTGCTTTTTTCCAGCAGGTATTTATGATTGTTTTGTTCTTCTAATTTCTTTACTGCTGTTGTTTCCATTTGTCAATCTCACTTTCCTTAGTTGCGTTTTCTGTTTTGTAATTAAATGTTTTATTCAGAACGTACAGAACGAGTCAGTTTACTACCCAAAGGGTCTCTAGGGTAGTTTCCATTTTCCACTGCCTCATGTGGCTGACAGAAGTTAAATTTTTCTTCATTTGTGTTTGCTTGTTTGCAGTTTTTTTTATAAATCTTTGCCTGTGTGTGGACAGAGAGCACATACTTTTGCAGCACATCAGCCTCTGAGCATTCAAGTGGCCATCTGTGTGGTTTGAAGGTTTAATTATATTCAGTCAATAAGACTCAATAATGCTAGTGTTCAAATCCAGCAGGAGCAAACCCCAAGTAGGCAGAAGGGACAGGGTCAACAGTTTTGTGGGCGTAAAGCAGTTCTAGCGAGGATACAAAGTGGATCTGTGCTTTTCTTTGTAGACTTAAGACCCTGCAGATGTTTAACTGTTTACTGCTGTTTGTGCATTGCACCATTAATGATGTGATAACCAGCAGCAGGCCAAATACAGTACAAGCTGAGATTTACTTTCTCTATTGTAGTTTGAGCAAATGTTTAACTGGAAAATGCAAGTTTACTGAAGTGCGTGTAGGTGGCAAAGGCAGTGTTGTTGCCTGTTTAAGATGATAAAGAAGAGGAATGTTGAAGTTTTTATAGTATTGTTTGTTAGGAGGCACAAGCACTGCAAGTTGTGAGTTATGAGATTCCCTCAGGGAGCACCCATGATTTTCTAAGACGCTTTAGGCAAATATCTACACGTTATGGACTGGAAAACAAACCAACACATATAGGAGAAGTTCTCTTCTCTTCTCTTCTCTTCTCTTCTCTTCTCTTCTCTTCTCTTCTCTTCTCTTCTCTTCTCTTCTCTTCTCT
>JAPQRN010000011.1:8646485-8670100 GCA_037367275.1 Coranthus polyacanthus
ACAGAGGTCAGGGCTGCAGCTGAACCTTGCCACACCACCTCTACTCCCCTTCCCTTCCCTTCCCTTCCCTTCCCTTCGCTGAACTTGACTTCTCTATTCAGTCACAGGATGAAATGTCTTATGCTAGTGAACAATAGGACACTGATTAAATGTCTCCTTTAGGTTTGAAACACTAATCAGCTATGCAGTTCATGGACGTAGGTAAGTGTGTGATTTGAAACTGCAGTGTGTTCACTGTATGTAATAAGAATGCATAAGAACCTTACAGAATGACTTCATGAGTCATTATTTCTTTGCCCGTTGACTCAAGCTGGCACTACTGACAAATTGCAGCTGGAGGCTGGGGCCATTTTCTCTAAAACAAAATCAGTGATCTGAAAATTGTTTTTGAATATCTGTGGAGTGCAGTCAAATGGTGATCAATGACTCTCAATCATTCATTCTCGAGTGCATTTTAAAACACTGCACTAGATGTTTTCAAGAGGAAGAATTTCTGCATCAAACAATTTTCCCTATTACATTGGTAATATTTACTCATTTTCACTATTTTAAAGTTTCTAGTTGCAGAACCTTAAACCAATAATTAGGTTTATTTGTCTACAGTACTGTATTTTGTACCATCTAAAGGACAATCTATAGTCTGTGTTCTTTTCTGACTTTAGCAAAATGTTTAAATATTTAACTGTAGTAAGTGGTGTATATTTTGAGACGAGTGCTCTGAGCAATGTGCCAGGCTCTGACATCTCTATATGCAGCTAAACTGTGAATGTTTAATGGAAATAATACATTTTCTTCAGTATCTTTTTGTGCTGGTGCTGGCAAGCAATGGGATATTGTTAAAGCTTCAGTGTTGCGGAAAATTGACAGTACTTTGATCTTTAACAACCACAAGCTAAGCTGTGGCTTAAGATGCAGCAGATGATGATATGTAAACGGCATAACTGCACCAACTGTATATACAGCCCTCGACCTGAGACACATGAATGACAGACTATTGTGCTGATAAGAGCCTTAAATCCCTACAGTTTTTTTTCCTCAAAGAAAAGTGGGACCAAAAATCTGCTTTTTATGACGGGTTTTCACAAATAGCCTGCAAAAGTTGCCAAGTTACTTAATTGTATTCCTCTTATTCGTATTCAAATTAAATTATAGATTGAACATCTTGATTTTTGGTTTACATCAAATGGCAAGTAAACTGTTCAAAAAATAGGTTAAGGCAAACTTTTTGCTACACAGATATTTTTATGAAAATGCTGGTTGAAATTATTTTATCCTCATCGAATTACTGTGGGCCTTAATGTTTGAAATGGGGTTTATATATTTTCTATGTGTAATATGAGAGAATGTGAGAGAATTCAATTGAAAAGTACACTATGTAATAGTGATACATTTCTTTTATTTCTGTATTAGGACTGGTTGTACGGTCCCATGTAATCAGCATTCCCTAAGGCGACATAAGTAGGGGTGATCCTGCTAAGTGAAGGTCTCCGGGGTGTCGTGATGGGTATCTGAGGCAGGTAAAAGGACGAAAGAAAGAAGGGAGGGCGAGTTAAGGAAGGGGTGGGGTTAAGAGGGAAGATAAAGGCTGGGGAGGGGAAGGCAGAGTCAGGGAGAGAAGTCGGATTGGACTAAAGTGTCCCCCGGCCGGATCGGGCTGTAGACTCTACCTCCCCATACTCCCTCATATCAGGGCCAGCGATAACCCATCATGAGGGGAGAAGAGGGAAAGAAAGAGGACCCTTGCCTTTATAATGTTAATGTTAACAATGTTTGAACCGAGCACAGGACCTGCTGAGGCCAAAAAGAAAAATTGCATTGCAACAATTTTTGATTAACACATACCCACTCTGCAGTAAACACATTTCAAATTAGAAATTGAAAATACAGACACATTTACTTATCTGCCTCCAGCTGCTGAATCCTGGTAACTCTAGTTTTAATTGACAAGAAGCTAATAACTTTACTATCAAGTCAACTAAGAGAAGAAATGTGGATTTAGCTAAGCAGAGGAAGCAACACACCAGTGTCCAAACACGCACCAGCAGCAAATCACTCTGAATATTTCAGTGGTTTTTTTTTTTCTCCCTCAGTATTTGGCCTTTAAGCCTGGCTAGACAAGGAGCAAGGCTAAATAGCTTACTGGCTGTCAGCTAAAAAGGTTTAGCTAGAGGACCTTCTGTCAGCAGTTAGTCCCAATTATAGCTCAGCTGAGATTCCCAATGGCTGTAAAGCAGTGTTTCTTAAGCTGAGTGATTGTGCCCAAACTTGCTCCTTAAAACGTTTGCACTGTGTGTCTCGAGGAACCTTGGCGACTAGGTGGAGCTTTTACCTCAGTTTGGATCCCAGTTCTACTCTAATCATAAAAAAAAGAAGAGCCAGGGGCAAAGTTGTCAGACCAGCAGCAGCTGTCTTCTTTATTGTTGTGGTTTATCCTGGAGTGTGACACTCATTTTATTCCCAACATAAGGAAAGAGCACTAAGAGATTTGTTAAAACATCAGTGTAGCTGTTGGCATCTGAAATTGGGCAAAGGTATGTGGTAAATTTACATACAACTCTCCTAGGTGTTTAAAGATGGTAAACCGTGTCGGTTCAGAGATGGGAGTGGATTTGTGGGGTTTTAGCCTCCCTAATTGAGCAGCCACAAAAGGCAAATAAATGTAAGCTACTTGTATAGAATTCTGTTACTTGGCAGAGCTTGGAGAGAGTATGCATGTTTGTAGCAGTAATTTAGGAAATTTGAATGTGTAAGCTGTTTTGTGGAAATGGTGTCAGAGATAAACACTGAAAATGCTGAGGGTCTAAATGTTTCATTATTTGGTTACAGTCGTGGTAATGTGGTGATTTCTTTATCTCAGGCCTTACATTTCTCTCACTGCTGATCATTCATAATACATTTATGCTTGTTTTTGTCCCCGTCATTCAATTCACTGTCATCTGTTCCCCCCTTCTGTTTCATTCTTTTCTTTCTCTAACTCCATTCTTGTTGTTCCCCTGTTGCTTGCTCTCTAGAAAACAGCCAGAAAGCCTGAAAGATGACTCCCCCCTGTATCTGTCTCTCTTTCTCTGCTTCTGTCTCCGACACAAATGTACACACTAAGATCTCCTCCTGTTACCCTCTCGGAAAAGACATGGCAGAATGTCACAAGATGAGAAGAGTTAGAGCGTTTCGCTACTTCCTTCTGATCAGCACTCTGTAGGAAGCCTGCAGGGATGATGAGTCGGAAAAGTGATAGCATCGCCACACGGAGGACAAAAAGAAAGTATAAGGAGTGAAAAATGATGAAAGGAGGACAGGAGGCTCCTTTTTCATTCCTTGTTCCAGGGGAAAAGTGAAGAAATGATGGGCAGTGGGTGGGATTTTGCAAGACGTAATGATGAAAACAAAATCTCCTGTGGTGAGGCACGAAAAGGGAGGGAAATGGCAAAATGACATGTAAGAAAAAAATCTAATAAAGACAGACGTCAGGAATTAAATAGGTAAGGGATAAGAACATACTAGATTTTCACAGTAAATAGGAAAAATATGACAGAGGAAAGGCATTGTGGAGAAGTTAAGGATGAAACTTTTGAAGGGGTGGTGTCAGTGAGATGATATGCTGTCTGGTTTGCAACATAAGACAGATGTTAAATGAAGGAGGTCAGCGGAGGTGAAAGAGATCGAGGGAACAAGTGAAAATAAAGGACTGCATACAGTCATAGGACCATCGAGAGCGAGCAATAACAGCGCAAATTGTGGAATTTAATAAATGACAAGATGAAGAGAGGCTGAGAGTGGGAGAGAAAAGAGAAGCTGATGTACTGAATGAGGACATGGAAGCAACTCTGCTGTGAAGTGACTGAGGTAGAAACGAGGACAATAAGAGCCAGACAAATGTTTGAATTGCGATGTGAAAAGAAGAAAAAGACACCGAAAAAGACTTTTCATGTCTGTAATTTAAGAATGGTAGGACTAACACATCAGAAACACAAAAAAGTATGATGAAAAAAACACAAATCTGCTCGTCTTGAAAATCTGATCTTATTCATCGTTCGTGTCCAAATACTCCTAAATGAGAGCTGCAGTCTATTTCTATGGTCGACCACTCCACAGCTCTCACTGAGCCTATCCATTCAGTTGTGTGAAAGGTGCGTAAAACATAGTAAACATCTTGCAGACTAAGTGTCTGATTTCACTGTGGAGACACACTGGGTAAAAGCGTCTAAAAGTCTACTACCTGTTCTGCTCTTGAGTGTCTGTTTTTTGGTTTTTTTTTATAAATGTTACAAACATGATTCCAAATTTACAAACCCGAGCCCTGGCAAAAGGAAACATGTAAGACTGTCCTTGTTTAATAAGGTGGATAATCTTAAAAGCCTCACTAATGGAGAGGAGTAAAAGGGGGGAGGACGTTACCTCGGTGATAGAAAAAAGAGAAGGAAGACAGTTTCTCTCAATAAAATGTTCTTTTAGTTAGCAGCTGAATGAGGAGTAGGCTGGGAGAAGAGGAAAAAGAAATTGTGAATGGAGGACAGAGGTGAAGGACAGAGGGACTGAATAGACGAGCTCTTATATTTCCAGCATGTGTTGAACAAAGAATCTAAATAGTTTTTGCATCAAGATTAATGCTTTGAAAACTGTTTTTCTCCAATACAGTACATTTTTGTAATGAAATCTTCACTGGTATTGTAAAAAGTCATCACTAAAGAATCCTAGTCCTATTTAATGCATGTAAGCATCACCTCATATTTGCCCTTTGCATACAAGTGTTTAGGTATGCAGTTAAACCAAATAAAGGACAAACACTTAGAAGGGAAATCAAAAGGAGGAATTAGTTAATGGAGGCTGTATTAAGTGAAAGATGAGGAAAGAAACCAAAATAATAAAATACGGAGACAAAGAGACGAAGATTAGATGCCAAAGTATATTTGGGTGAAATGATAAAAGTAGATAGAGGAAGTTTAAAATCGAAATGTGTGAATGGGTAGGTGGTGTGGTCCTGATTTGGTAACTGAAAGTAGCAGTGACAGTGAGAAGTTTATTAAAATTATAGAGAAAGGGAGCTCAAAGGACACGAGGAGAAGGAAAAGAAGGTTAATATTCTTCAAGGAAGCATGGCACAGAGTCAGGAGTCTTCTAGTCAGGAGAGCCAAATAAAATTAGAGAAAGACCGTTAGAACAAAGTGGCAAAACGGTAAGAGATACAAGCAAGCGAGCATGAGAGAGCAGCGAGGTCAGAGAGAAGTGGAGATTAGGAGTGAATGCGGTGAACAGAGGATTGAATGGGGAGGCGGTGGAGGTGAAGGAGAGAGCAAATTAGATAGAAGGCTAAATTAAAGATTGTGGAGAGAGCGCAGTGCAGGGAGAGAGAGAGAGCGAAGGGAAACGATGCATGAAGGTAAAGCCTTGCAAGTCTTCTATCATTTTAACACCTCTCTGGGATGAGCATTGTTTCTCCTCCGCTTTGTCTCTTTCTCTTCTGTCATCTCTCTTTCTCCTCCATCTGCTCTGCTCCCATCCTCGAATTAACTCTCCCACCTTGGCGTAATTAAACACATCGCACCAGCCTGAGACTGTGGGTGCCTCGGACTCAAGCTTGGGATAGTGGTAATCGATAATCAGCACATTTCCAAAGTTATTTCCTGTCACTGAGACATCATTTTTACACCAATCTGATACTTGCTTCCTGGTATCTGTCAGTGTTTCTGGTAATATGAACAAGGAAAATGTAGATTCTGTTACATTTAGATAAGGCACCTGATTCTTTTCCCCTTTTTTTTTTTCTTTTTTTTTTTGCAGCAGTACTCTTCCTCACTTTGCATCGATCTCTCCCTTTGCTGTTACTCCCCATCTGTCTCCTTCTCTTTGCTCTCTTATCTCCAATCAATCTCTTATCCACCTCCCTTCTGCTATCACCCTACTTCTATCTCCACATCTCTCAATCCTCTTTCTCTGCCGCCTTCTCCATGCTACGCTTAAGTTACGTAAGCCGCACACTTTAATGCTGTCACATTCAGTGCAGGAGTGTTTGATCAAGAAGGCGTGGCAAAGGGGGGGGGCACGAGCATTGTGCGACTTTACTTGCATACACACAAATCCATACATGGAAAAGTTGTGGCTGATTAAAATTACTACATGAAACCACATGATTCTTCAGATCTGCTATTTTTTCACTTACTCACCCTTTGTAAGACAAACTATAGAGCTTTCATCATTAGCTCTCCTGACAAACTGTAGCCTCTGATAAAGCTTCAATTCCCCTGAGTCTTGTTAATCATGATTCCACAGAATCGGAAAAAGCAACTTAAATGGACGGAAACAGTTTATATGGATTCTCTACATTGAATATTTCAAAAGGATTAATATTTACAGGGTCCTGTCAACCTGTCAGCTAATGCTAACAGGATTCCAAACATGTTTTCTCTTTCCAAAGAGCAGTGCAGTTAAAAATGTTTTAATGATTCATCATAGAGACTAAATTCAAAAAGATTGAATCTCTGACTTTACTGTAGCCTAAAGGTTTTCTGTTGTGCTCCGAACTGTCAAAGAGACAGAATATAATGACACAGCTGTAGTGTACTATAAACAGATGCACATGCACATATGGTAAAAGAGCTGTCATGTATTATCAGGACCATTACAGAACAGAAGGTTTGACGTGAAACTGCATTATACTCATAAATTACTTTTGACTGAAGAGAAATAAAGTTTTCATTAAATTCATTAACATTATACACTTAAGTGGTAAAGGAAACGTCAGAAGGAGAATGCTTTCTATAAAATCATTCATCGCTATCATATTGAAAAGTTTTTTTGGAAAGCTTGGATTATAACGATTTTCTGAGACACCAGCAAGTAAACCATGTGCAAATGTGTTAATAATAGATGTCTGTTAGTTTTGCAAGATGATATAGTATATGATATGGTTTCCCTCATATATTTTCTCAACCTCTGTCAGTTCATATTATACAGTGTGATGGCAAATATAACAGTTGTTGACAAATAAGATGGCATTCACCAGTTACAGTGGCCTCTGCTGTGTCTTATTAAAAGTTAGGGTTATTAAGGGTTCATGTATTTCTTTCATTGAGTTGTTGCTCATTCAAACTGTGAAGACTTCAAAACAGCTAAGTTTATCATGATTCCTTTGTTTCCCTGGCACAAAATGAGGATTAAAAAAACAAGAATAAAATAAACAAAGAAGTTCTGTATTATTGTCATTGGCTGATGATACAGAGGCCACGTTGGTATTTTAAATGTCACTGTCAACCCAGAGTTTCACAATCGGTGCATCTCTACTTGGAGTGTAACCACAGTATGTAATCAGAGAGTGGTGCCTCTGTAAGCTTTGGTGTCTGCACTTATTAAATCAGTTTGAACCTCGCCAAGTTTATAGAAAGTTGAATCATTTTTTAAAACAACCCAGGGATTATCTCTTCAGCGCTGCATCTGTACAGCTGCATTGTACTTTTGATCTTGAGCTTTAAGGTCTGAATCAAAAGACTTTGGCTAATAATTTCAGACGCAATACCAGTGACACATCTGCATGGTTACCATGGAGATGTCATTATTTTATTATTTGAAGAAAAGACTTTGTTTGTGTCCTGTGTTACAGACTGAGTTCTACTATGTTTGAGTCATGGCACAGTTCAGAACTGGTCCAACTGGTCTATAGGACAGGAGCTGCAGAGGCCTGATGCATTCTGACTCAGCAGTTAGTCAGCATACTGCAGGGAAATGCATCATACCTTGATCATAACTGCAAATGTCAGGAAGTTTGACTACAGGCACACATGTGCACGCGACAACATAGGTGATGTTGTGGCACAAGTAAATGTACTGAAGTGTGTGTGTTGTCTTTTAGATGTGAAAAAGGTGAGTTTGTATGTGAGACAAGATGCACGTGTTTGTGTGTTACTCAGCATTTTTTTAATTAGTAGAATTGGGCCAGGGTTTCGCCATCGGCAACGAAAGCAGCGGGAAGGATGGTGTTCTGCGCTGTGTGCTTCTTGCCCGTCATACATTTGTGCACTCAGACACACACACACACACACACACACACACACACAGACTGACTCTTTCTTTCTCATAGGTGACTATAGCACTGATTGGAGCCTTTTTTAATGTCACCACTTATGAGTTAAATGAAATTGCCCTCTAACCTATGGAGGAAGAAGAAAAAAATTTAAATGGAGAAAATGAAAAGCACTTCTACCAGACTTTCTGATTCTAATGCTTTCCTCACTCTCTTTCTTTTACCAGATATCGAGCCTCATGTGCAATACGTTTGATACTGGATGCAATTATACTTTAATCTGAAAGGAGTACTGCTGATACAGTGGAGAATGAACCCTCATGTTTGTAGATCTGTGCACCATCCAGTCACTTTCAGTGCACTGTTTGGTTCCTGGCTTCCTATGGAGGTGCTCTTTGTACATTCAACTGAGAGTAGAACCAGGCAAACTCAGAACACATTGGTGAGATTATATATCCTGTTTATTGTGGGAATGTTATGGAATCACCTTGAAGGAGCTAGACAACATTTGTTAGGGAAAAAGTTCTCTGGTGTACCTTTTTGTCTCCAGGACAACCTAGATAAAGCAAACGGTCAAATACTTATATGTTCCTTTTCTGGTTCCTGTTTTATAATGTTGACCTCTCGACCTTTTCTTCTGCTCATTTAAACTTTAATTAACTTTGTTTAATAGTGGAATGCTGCCTGCTTATTTCCTGCTGTCAAGGTGATATCAAACTCTGCTGCATGTAGCTCTTAAACCAGCATCAGAAACATCAGAATCATAATGAAATCATCTGACATGTTTTTTCTTGTTTCCTCTCTCACTTTGTTTGTTGTCACTTTCATCTCTTTTCCTCTTATGTGCCACGTCTAAAGTTTGAATGGTTTTGTCCGACTAAATGCATTTCCATCTGTCCCTAGAACTACTGATCTGCCTTTTTCCTTCAGTTTCCTCCTCTTTTATGTTCTGTTTTTCACATCCCGTTTTTTCTTTCTTTGCCTCTTGTGTTTCCAGAAGAATAACTGCACCTTTACTTTCTTATCACCTCTGCTGACTGACAAGTAAACAGCTTCATTTTTGGCACATACAAATGCAAACGCTTAAACCCCTTTGACTCAGTTCAAGCTTGCCTTGGGCTCAAAATGTTTTCGTCAAATCTGAATCATAGTCTCATTCTATCCCATTTTATCCCAAATCTGACCTATTTTAAAGTGCTGTTTTATTTTATGCATCTGTATCTCAGCTCCATGTTTCTGAGATAGTTTCAAAACCTGGTCCTGGCACTGTGTGAGGTATCATAAATAAACTACAATGACACAGACAAATAAAGACATACTGTAAATTATTTTGGCACAAAAAAAGCATGCCTTTTAAAATGCAAAATGTAGGTACTTTTGCAAACACATTTGCACACAAACATGACACAACTCACTCCCTTGTGTTAATGAGTCTGTCTCTGTTCCATACATGTAATTTTTATTATTTATATCAAGTCCAGAGAACAATATTGACTTTGGCAAAACCAAATGAAAACAGAAAGCAACAACAGTAATAGTTAAAAGTCATTATTATTAATCTAATTGGCTCTGTTTTATAGGCATCTGTTTGTGTGTTTGTCTGCGTTTCCGTGTGTATTGTATGTGCTTGCCAGTTTGTGTCTTTTGTGCAGTGTGTGCTCCTCAGTATCTGTTTTGACCTTTATTTTTCAGCCCCGGTATAATCGACATTTTCTGTTCTAATCAGGAAGATTTTTTGCCCAAAGCAAAAAACCACATATTTTATTTATATTTTGTATTTGATCCTAACATCATTCCCCAGAAAACTTTGAAAAACAGAAACACATGGTGCGACAAGTAACATCATTTTATATATACTATATATATATGTACTTTCAAGTTTTCTCTTTTTCATTTTTTTTTTCTCTTGGATAGAAGAAGTAAGAGTCTGCAGTTTGTGCCAGTGGATCAGTCATCATATTCTAAGTTTGACAAAGTCTTCCATTGCACAGTTCTCAAAGTCATTGACTTTCATAGTGATTCTGTCTTTTTTTTTTTTTTTTAACTGCTTCCTTTCTATAAACATTCACTGTTTGGATTAAACGTGAATTCATGTGGCACAAAGGAGTCTGAAGTCACAATAAATGAATCTGAAACTCTGATTCTCCCCAAAGACTGCTGCTTTCTAAGCATGCTGCATGACCAGAAAAATGATTGAATTAAGGTATTGGTGAAAATAATTGTAAGTATTTTACTCCTACTTTATTCATAGTGGAACTTTTGACAACTCTAACTTTTGTCATTTTATTATTATTGTTATTATTCTTCCTTTTGCAGCATGTCCAGAAAGCAATACACCTTTTTGAACACAAATGGAGTCTGGCATTGCCTCTCACAAACATTCATATACATGTGTGCACACAAACACATACGCACATCACACTTCCCGTCCTTGTAATCCATCAATGCATGCACACTTTTGCACCCATTAGCATTCTTCATTAGTTTGGTTCATTATATGGTCTTGTCTTTTGGAAAATGAACTCCTGTATCCCATTGTACACCGCTGTCTCCTGGTTTTGTAATCCATATTGACTGTATATTGTAATCCCAATGTTTTTCTTTTAATAACGTCTGTGCTCCACACGCTCTTTCCAGCCCGTATCGATTGATCATGTCCAGTGCTCCCGACTCTGTATTTATGCTCCCATAATCCGCAGGCACGGCGAGCCAAAATCATTGTCCAACCACAGAGGACACATAAAAGTCACATTCATTGTATTTTGAAAAAGAGTTTTAAAATGGCCATCAGTGCTAAAGTCAAAATAACAAGGTAACAATGAAGAGCTGCGCCATCCAAATCTTTTTTTTTTTTCTTTTTTTTCTCTTTTTTTTCTTTTTTTTTTTTTTAAACCATTGTGATTTTTGCCCAGAGAAGAGTGTTTTCCAGTATTGTTTGTTGTGGTGTTCTTTTGATCCAGTGTAAAACCTTGTGTTGTTGTGTGGGCTGGGCCTCTGGAGAGTGTTACCAAGTCTGGTTCTATTAGTGTATGAGCTTTACTGAGATCCACACTGAGCTCCCGTACTCTCCGTCTCTGCTATATAACCTCTGTTCTGTTGCTCTGTTGATGTGATTTCCCCTCTTTGTCTTTGGACCTTCCTCTCTTTGTATGTCGCTCATATCACCTGCTCTTACCTGTCACTCCACTCTACTAGATCGAGTTTTGTTTTTGTGTTGCTATTTTCTTTTCTGTTTGCTACCAGTCCATAAAGCTCAGCCTTGAGTATTAAAAGACTGTCTTGAAACCACCTCCTGTTATATTTCTCCCTCTCTTTTTTTTTATTTTTTTTTTTTATTTCACACCTGTCTCCCCACTAATTTTTCCGCTCGTCACTCTTCAAGCGAGCAAAAAAAGAGCCTCTTAAAATTCTTCACTTCACTTTCAGGTACACTTTTTCAGCTCCCCCTCCATTTTTCTTGACTTTTCCCAATGGCAAATCAAGGAGCTATACAAGTGAGACTCCAGTCAATTTTACTCATCCCCTTCCCTCTGAACTCACAACCTTCCATCTACGATCACTTTATCTTCCCTTTGCAGCTCCCTCAATTTTTCCCCTGACTCCAACTCTTTGCCCTCTTCAAATCAAGATCCCATTCATGCTGTCCTTTTTCAAAACCCTTTATACCTCTTAACTTTTCTTTTATTTTGTTCCACCTATAGCCCCTAGACAACACTTTCCTCCAGCTCTTCAGCACTCTTTCCATCCTTCCCTTTCTCATGGCCCTTCTCTTTTACATTCCCGGTTGTAATCCCAGTGTTGGAGTTGGAGTTGGTTGTGTTATAAGCATGAATATATCCCCGCTGAAACTCACAGCGTGCCCCAAAACCCCCGCCGTTTTCAGCCTCGTCGCTGGTTGTTGAAGATGTTGTGCTTGTTGTTGAGGCGCATTGCACCAGCATTCCATGAAGCGACTGGCTCCGTCTCGTCCAGATCACACTCAGCCGCTTGGCATAACTGACAGCACCATAGCGCTTGGCAACTGTCGCAGCAGCATCAGTAGCTAAAGCGACGGATGAACCCATATCCAGTGAGTGCCGCCGTTTGCTAACGGTCCCACAGGCAGGACTTAGAGGGGATACTGGGCTTTGATAAGCCTGAGAGGAGTTCCATTTGTCCCTCCCTTTGGGAGTGATTCTCCAGTCCAACAGCTCTGAGTCTCTCAGGGGTGCAGCCAGGGAAAAACTGGCCCGATTGGTGAGTTCTCGTTCCAGACGGGGTTTAGGGCGGTCCCTAGAGCGTGACTGACGGGGCAGGGTAGACGGAGGTGAAGGGGAGTAGTAGAGGAGAGTTCTATCACTTTCAGAGGTGTATGGTGGCACCTTCTCCAACTTCCTCTGTCTCACCACCAGTGCCATCTCCCCCCCTGCCCCTGTTGTTGTGGAAACTACTCCACCAGCTGAAAGGAACTGCTCCAGGTTGACTTTAGGTTTGGGCCTGGGCTTTGGAGGGAGTTTAGGAGGCAGAGGCGAAGCAGAATCGGCCACTTCCTTCTCCTTCTCCTTCTCCTTGTCCTTCTCTTTGTCCCCTCCTCTCTTTGATGGCAGACCGTTGGGCAGGACCACCATCATCATGTCCCCTGAGCCATTTGATTGGTAGCACCCACTACTGTTCCCTCCTTTGTCTCCACCTCCTATACCTCCTCCCTGGCAACACGCACCGCCTCCTGCCTCGCTGTTGCTGTTGTGACATATAATGTGGTCGCCATGGTTGCACACACGGTGGCGAACCATGAGCGCTACAGTGAACACGAGTAGGGTGACCACAACAACTCCACCAACTAAAATAGTGAGCGTCCCACCCAGGAAGTGCGCTTGGAGAGAACGGCATGCTGGGTAAACATCCTTTGTGGAAAACGAGGTGCACCCGAGGACCTTCGTTGCTGCTAATGACGTGATCGTGTCATCAAAAATGGCGAGCACACACAAGTTATAGTCCACTCCAGAAACCAAGTTCTTTAACAGGAAACGGTCACTGGTGGATGGTAGAATTCTAAAAGGGGAGAAAAGAAACAGAAAAAGAGAGGTCAGTGAAATTAAAATGCCCGCTGTGCCCAGGATTTATAGAAACTTTGAGAAAAGTAATATACCTGCAGTAACCTGAAGCCTACTATAGACATTTTGACTATTGTGGAAGTAAGGAGAAAGGTTGAATATTGGAAAAGGAGCTGAGGAGAGGAAGGTGAAAGGATGGCTAGAAACAGCGCAGGAGTGCATACTGCAGTAGGGAAAGAGAGGGAAAATGAGGCTATTGATGGAGAGTGCGCCCAGGGAACATGAAAAGAGAACTCTGTCTGCTCATTTGGAGTGCAGGGCTGTGTGTATCTGTGCGTGCTCGGACTTGAATTCCGGCGAGAAGCAAGCGTCAAGCCATTTTGTGCGACCTCACATTTTAAAACGAGGCCATTTTAGGTTTAATGGTCAGGGCTAGAATTACAGTAAGGGGGCGACTCTTTTTTTTTTTTTTTTTTTTTTTGTCTGTCCGACTTTGGTTGGGAGTTTGTGGAATGTGTTGATGCTTTGCCATCACAAGCAAGGAGGTGATTTGTTGTCTTTTTTTTTGTACACTCTAAACGTGTTCCTGTGTGACTGTAATGAGTGAATGTTCATGTGAGACAATAAAGAGAGAAGTGCTTTGAAAGTAGCTCATTTTAAGTATACGAGTCGCAGTTAGAGCTAACAAACGGGAGAGGTGAACATTAGAAAGAAAGAGAGGGAGGGAGGGAGGGGGAGGAACAATGAAAACAGGTGGTGATGAGACTAAGGGACAAAGGCTTTACGTAAAAGTGCGGGAAATGTGGCTATGTGCTTGTGTCAATGTGTGCATGTGTCTATGGTTGTGCATTATATGGATCTATTGTGACATACTACAGAAAAAAAGCTTTGTTTTTTCACGTCAGTGGGTTTGTCTTTGTGACATGCCACAGTAAAGTGTGTGTGGGAGAGTATAACAAAGCTCAAGTGTCTGTCGCTGATGGTATGACTTTGGCCTCTGCTGCCCAACACTCTTGTGTGGGCATGAGTGTTTTTGTGTATTTTTATGTTGCAACCATGAATATTTTGTCCGTGACTTTGTTTTTAGAGCTTCTCTTACATTTTACGCCTCCATCTTTTCATGCTTTATCAAAGGGCTTATTTGTATGTCTGTTTTCTAAATGGCGTAGCTCTTAGTCTTGAGCTACATCCCACAAATGCCATCTACAGTAGTGTGACTCAGACACTGGGGGAGCCACTGCAGAAGGCCTCTGACCTCAGCCTCTTTATAAGACATTCATAATAAAGAGACCAAGGACAGCAACAATGTAACCTACTTGCTTTTTTTTCTGTAATTTTGAAGGGGAGGTAATTAGCTACTGGTAAATGAGTCAGTTTTCAGATGAAATCACTTTAATTGATAGTTCTCACCAACTGAGGGGGATGATGCAGGTTTAATGCTGAGCTAGCTGGAAAGCAAAAGAGGGGGCCCACACATGGATTTGGAGTATATGGTACTGCTAAGTAGGAATATTGAACAATGCTTTCTCAAGACCTAAAAGTGAACAAAATTTGAATTACTAAACAGATATTCTCAATATTAACTACTGTATAGGTATAATATGAAGTACTGTATAGATATGAAGTAGGTTTAAAACCTTTTTAGCGGAACAGGATGTTGCAAAATCTGCCATGATGTCTTAATTTATTAGGACACGGTGCGGCACCCATGAGTGATGTGAATACCAATGATGGTACCTAAGTACAGTATCTCTGAACTCCTAATTTTTAACCAAAGCTCATTATGATTTGATAAAGCATTACAATGCACCATTTGACACTCCAAGCCCTGATAAAATCTGAAAGACACACGAGGCATCCTCATTAAAACAGCCTTATCCTGCAGCAGTCATTAGGTCGCTATAGATCGCTTTCTAACACTGTCACAAATTTGCCAATTAACTCATTCTCTGCTCTGAAGGCACTTAGGGCCCAGGTGTGTGTTACCATGGAAACGGCTCATTATGTGGTTCAACAGTGCAGTGCTTCTTGTAACATAAAAGCATGATATACACACCAGAAACTCTTAGTTTTTCATGAGCAGTCAATGTCTGTGGCTTCTTTTTCCCTGAACATCGGTCGTGTCTGTCTTTCAGAGTGAACACTGATGTGAAGATGAAATGCATTCAGCAAAGAGTAAAGCAGTCTAAGAACTGAAATCAACCAAGGCATTGTAACTAAATGAAAACCCAAAATGAAAGCCTGTCTTGATCAATCAGTCACACTGCGGGGATTGCGAATTGCCGATGTAAAGTCCAGTATTAAAGACGGTGCGGTTCCCACATGAAATATGCAAAAAGCAGCACTCATAATGCCACTGCTGCCTGTTTCTGAGTAAAAAGCCTTGGTCATATTATAGGCTTATAAAAGACCCTGAGAAATATTACAGTATTCATCCACTTGATGTGTCTGTGTATAATTTATCGATCCCTCCAGGCAGAGAGACTTGACCATTGCTACGAGGAGTCATGTACTCTGCTAAAGTATTGGTTCTGTGTAACAGTGGTTATATTTAAATCAGTTTTCTCTTACTTTGATTAATTGCTGAGATAATGCATCTCGGTTTCCACTTTTCCCATGTCGATCTGTCTCAATTTGATTAATATTAGTGATGTGCTATACCTTATTGCAAAGAATGCTAAAACAGAGTATTCTTAGAGCAGCCTGAGACAAGCAATATTTAAGCTGATTCATTAGCTCCTTATATAGTTTCTTTGGGAATTCTCCTGCATCAAGAGAACCCGTGCGTATGTGGATTAACATAAAAACAACTATGCATGGCTTTCATGCAGGTCTATATATGACAAACTGGGGCACATCATTTTGAGAGCGTCAAACTATTGAATTGGTCCTATTGTTTGACCATGACTCATATACACACACACACACACACACACACACACACACACGAGAGCATCCTTGAGTCATTTTTCTAATCCTGCCATTCAATACCCCTCTCCTTTATTTACTCTATTCTCCATCCTTCCGTCTATCCTTCTTTTCAGCGCTTTTTCGATCCCCCCCTTCCTCAGTCTATCCTTATTATTCTGTCTCCATCCATCTTTTATGAACAGATTTCCTTCTTTAGGCTGATCATTCGCTCGCTCTTATCTCCGCACATCCTTTGCCCTTTTCATCGCTTTGTAATCGCCCATCCGTTTTTCCCTTTAACTAAATCTGCAGTGGTGTGCTTTTTTCCCCCTTCTTATTCATCCTCTTTCTTGGCACCTTTTGACTTACATTTTTTTAGTTATGTTCAGTCCTGTAGCATATCTGTGTTCCCTCTTTGTCTCGCTCACTGCCTCTTTTGCCTGCTCTGTATTTCCACAGCCAGTCAGCTCGGTTCACCACAAATCCTTCGGCAGTTCTCACTGTGCTCCACCTGCCCTCCCAGCCTTTCTCCTTTCAGCACTCACTGTACTATGTCTCTATTAGCCACAGCTATAACCATGTACCATTATTTAGCATCCAAGGTCACTCTTCTTTGCTCGTCTCCTCCTTTCTTGTCCTTTTTCCTTCTCCCCTAGTAATCATTCCCTCTTTAGCCTCTTTCCTCTTTCCCCTCCCACCTCTCTATTTGTCCTCATCTTATATTTCTCTTCCCTGTCCTTATATCACCACTTCCTTCTCCATCCCGCAACCGTTACCACCCTTATGAGATCGTGAATCTCCTCTTTAGTTGTTTTTGCCTGGGTTGCAGTGGCAGAAATAGATGAGCAAATTCACTGAAATATGCATGGAAGACCACACATTCACAAATGTATGCATCTTTGATATGGTTATTTGCTGCTACTACTGACTGCATTATGCATTTTTAACCGTATTTACATACCCGTTGTCATACGTACATGCAAATGTGCAGGTTATATGTGCATAATATCCTGGACAAATAATAACATGCTGTCAACCTAAATCTTCAATCCTCCTCTTTAGACAATCTGTGTCCATGAATATAAAGTGCTCCTCATAAAACCTTATGGACTAGGAGTGTGAAATAGAATTGACTGACTAAACTGATTGTGTCAAAGTGGCAAGGTTGTTTTTCCCTATTATCATCCCTGTATTTGCAGTCACTGGCATTGTGCTCTGTCACCGTACATACCGTACCGTGTGTGTGTGTGTTTCTGTCTGTGCTTCTAATTACGGTTAAACCCTGCAAAGTCACACACAGATGCAGGAGAAAGTGAAAGAAACAAGGGAGTGCTTTGTTCAAGCTGGTGACACAGAAACGAGTAATTATTAGTACCCGAGAGGGGGGAAGAGAAGAGCGATGGTGGAGGGGATGAAGGAGTGGCAGAACCCTGTCCCCCTTTTCCTCCTCTTTTTCTGTTCTTTCCATCTTCTGTTCTTGTTTCTCGCTCATTTCTTCGACTTTTTTCCCTCTCTATCTGCGTTACCAAATCGGGTGGTCTGACACCAGACAAGATTGGGCACAGAGAGGAAGAGAGACGGAGGAGAAAGAACGACGAGAGGGGAACAACAAAGCAATTATCTCCTGTTCTAGGTGACATCTATACTGCCCTTGTTTCCTTTTTCCATGTCATGTCTTTTGTTCGTTTACCCTTTCCTCCATCTTTAGTCTTGATTCGTCAGACTGTTTACTGCCTCCCTCAATTTTGTCTGGTCTCATCTTCTGTTTTCCTTGATATGTCTTTCTGTCAATCTCTCAACCCCCCCAAGCCCCCTTCTGGATTTTGTTTCATCCCTCCTTCCCTCCTTCTGTTTTTGGGCTTTTCTTAATCTATCCTTTTCACTCAGCTCTCTCTCATTTGGCCTGATTTTGGCCACACTGCCTGATTCAGTTGTTTTCTCTCTCATTCCCCCTCCCTTTTTTATGACCTCCTTCTCTTCCCCAATCCCTCATCATTGTCTATTTCCATCATCTACTCTTCATTTTGTTTTAAATACCTGTTTAAAGGTAATATTTATCTCAGTCTGTCGCTCTCTAGCTCCGCTCCTTGCACTCTCCTTTTGTCTGACCCTACAGTATAATATAATTTGACATATCTATTGAGTGCTGACCCTGTTCTCTCTTTCGTCCTTTCTCTTCTGGTGATGCAAGTTGACACATATTGACATATTGTTTAACACTTAATTACATCTTCCCCTAGGGTCCAACTCTCAACCCCATTTTGTCCCTCACCTTTCTTCCCTCCATCCTTTAAGCCACTTAAGTCCTTGTCCTTGCCTCCTTCCTTTCTTCCTATCATCTTTGTTTATGCATGCCTCCTCCCTGCCCCATAGCTATATCTGTCCTTATCTCTCCCTGCTTCAGCAGATGTACTTATCTTGTTTCTTGTATTATTTCTTCTATTGGTTACCAGGCTTATTCCAGGCTAAAATAGGAAGCTGATATCAGTTTCATCAGCAGTCTCATACTATACGATCCAAAGACCCATATGTCATATGACAGAAACTTAAAAGCAAAGCAATTTGATTTTTTTTTCTTCCCCCCCACTCCAATTTCCATCTCAGGGTGTTTTATTTCTCCAGTGGCAGAACATATTCTGTATACTTTTTTGCCTGGAGAAGCCAAACAAATTAACTGTACATTTTAAAATACAGACATATAGTGTTTCACTACCCAAATATTAGTTAAATATTCAGAGTAATTAGTTGGAGCAAATTAGCGGTGTTTCCATACACACCATTCTCAGGTTCTATTTTCAATTCCCTCTCCTTTTCTGACTCATTACCTATGCTCTCATCTGTCTGTTTCTCAGCATGTTCCCTTCCTATGGCTGTCAAACTCTCACCCTGTCCTTTTTAACTGTGCATTCCATTTCTGAGACTCGGCTTTCATTATTCTCATTATTTCTTAAACTCCACATGATTCTCTCTCCCAACTTCCTCCACTTTCTGTCCCTGTGATCGTGTCTGTTCCTATTATATTTTGTGCCAAACTTGGCACTTTGAGTGCCCAGCGGTAAAGTCAATCCTGTTGTGACTGGGCGAAATTGTGGAAATTGTCAAAGCCCTTAGATTCCTGCCTGAGCACTTAAAAGACTAGGAACCTAAGAAAGAATAGTTGGCTCTAGCGTGTATAAATGCCATACCAATGCCCCTGCTGACAGCTCCAGAGGGGAAAAAGGTATTATAAACATCCATTTCAGTAGATTTCTGAAATAAAAAATGAATCAAACTGTTGAGATTATGCCAGTTTTTTTTTTTTTTGTCTGCATCAGAGAGACATTAAATGAACTCAACGGTCATTCACCTCACAATGTAATGTGTTACAAAGGAGGGCAGTTTGTGTAGTGTTAAGAAAAGAAAATATGCACATTATCAGCATCAAAAGAAGCAGGGCTTTTAAAGGGTTAGTGAATTGGCTTATATAATTAAGTGTTGATGTGTCCACTCTGTATCTGTGATGGTTTACAAAGAAAACCCTTAGCTAATGCCTTAATGCATGGTATTGAGCAGAAGCAAAAATCTTGTTGAAAAGATAAGATTCTTACAAGAAGGGAATAAATTGTGCAGATGGTTCCACAGAGGTCACCTTAAAAACCCTGCCTCATTAACATGAAGAGACATTCTTGTTCATGTTCTTTGTCCTTCAGGTAGGCTGCACCCATGTGTGGGTGAGAAAGAAATACCAATTTGGTGATTACTCGCATTCAGCCAGCATCCTTTGAAAATTCTTGCCTATTCTACTGCAGGGCTTTTCGGAATACTTGAATGCCATCTCACATTAGTGGTCCGCATGGAGATTTCCAGTGTAATATTTTGGTACAGCTTCAGGTAGGCAGTCACTGTGTCAAGGGAGTTCGGGATGACAGCGTGAGCAGTGCCAAGAGCACGCCACATGGATGGCATCCCACCTGGCGCTGTCACAGGCGCCATCAAAATTTGACACACCATGCTAAAATGGAGGCTGGGGTTGTCTAGCATGCGTCTGACCTTCAGAGGTAATTTTCTACTTATATTATAGACCCCTGACTCACTATGTAGCTCACTTAGTTATCTCCATATCAATAGATTTCTCCTCATGCTCTGTGCCTTTTTTTTTTTTTTCTTCTGTTGCTAAATCCTCCCTCATTTTCCTCTTTCTCTTTTCCTCGCTCGCTCCCTCAGCTCGCCTCAGCTGGGCTGGTGTGTTTTCACCACCAGACAAAGCAGACATACCATAACAACAACAAAATATAACCACAAATCCCTGATAGCTTGCATGAAATCTCACTCTGCATCCTCTCTTTTTGCATTCATGAGCCAGTCTCTCTCTCGCTCATTCTTCTCTTCTCAGTCGTCTTTGAACTGGTGTGATATTGCAGTTGGCATTGGCACGTTGATAGCATGATAGAAATCTATACTGGAAATCCCTGGCTGCATTGTGGTATGCTTCATTTCAAATGCTGCCCCCCTTCCATTTCCTCTTTATCTGCCCTCCGAGAATGATTTCCCTGCTTGCTCTCTCAAAGCCTTCAGACTTCTTGTCAGACTCTTCTTTTCCAGTTCAGTTAAGGGTTTATATCTTAATTTCAGAATAGCGTTCTATCTCTCCTTTGAGACAGTTATCCCCTCCCTCTTTTGTTGACGTTGTGATTTCCTTAGAGTTTACTCAAACTTCAGATTGCTTACTCACTCCTCACTGAATTCCAGCATCTCTTCTGTGATGCCAGTAGTCTTGGCTCCCTTATCTCCCCTGTTTTGCTTCTGTGCAGGTCTCTTTGTATCTATCAGCATTTTCTTGTCTGAGACTGCACAGCTGGGCCTTCACCTCTACTGATGCTGCCATTCCATTATTTCTTTAAAGTTAGCTCCCTCGAAGAAGGACATTTAACTTGTGTCACGCTATTGTCTTCAAGAGCCAGATTCGGCTGGTGCTGCCGGGATTTAAACTGCTTTCAACTTAGAAATAGCTGAGAAATTCAATACAGTAACCTTGCAACATATACTACCTCAGTCAAACACAATGTTACAGCTTGTGTTGAGCTCTTCATAATACACTGCAAGCTTAATTTTCCAAAGATAATAAACCTGTAGTTGATAACGCTCAGTAACAAGCCAGCTTCCTTATTATTAGAGTAGTTTCCTTAGAGGAATTAAGGCAACTGATCACTGAGGGAGCTGAGATCTCATTCAGTACATTCAGCTCAATCATTTAATTAGTTCTCCATGTGTAATTGCCACAAATGTATCCTGGGACTGTGCAGAAGCTGCACACGTCTGTTTTGGTTTTGTGTTTCAGTGGGGTACCTCTTCACCTCTGTTCTTTCATAAACTCACCCCACTCCCCAAGAGTAAAGCACTGTCTTACAGAGCTTTCCTTAACCACTTAACTCCATTTCCTCCTCCATTTTGGTGTCACTTTTCCCTTTCCTTTTTGTTTACTCCTAAAACCTTTTTGCTTTTTTAGGTACTTCTCCCTATTTTTCAGTAATTAAAATTCCTCTGGACCCTTCCTCTCCTCCCTCTGTTTTGTCTTTTACTACATTAATCCTCCCATCTGTCACCTTCTTCACCATTTTCACACCGTGTTGTACTTTTGTTGTGTACACACATTTCCTTTTTTTTTTTTGCTATTTCCCTGACAGAATTGAATGCCTCCACTCCTCCCCTTCCACTCCTGCTTCCCTGCTGTTTCCTTGAGGACCATTTGGACCCAAACCCTCTCTTCTCTTTCCCTCACCGTCTGTCAGTCTCTCTCCTTTCACCTATTCCTCTTTCATCTTGATCTCTCCCAAGGTGATTTGGGTAGAGCCTATCTCCCATCTTCTCCCTCTCCCCGTTCTTTCTCTCCTCCTCCTAAAAATCTCTAAGGCCTCATTCCTAACTTAAAATTCACCCATTCTTCCCTTTTGGCTCTATCCATCACTCAAACTATTAGTTTCTCCTCCCATCTATCTTTTTTTCATTCCACCTTGCCTGCCTTTCTCCCTCCTTTCTGTCAATCCTTATGATTATACCATAGCTATACACATTTTTTTTTTTCATCTTTCGATTTGTCTGTCATCTCTGTCCTATTCCTGTCATATGGTTTGGTCTCTATACCCCTTCTCAATACCGTTTGCAGCCTAATACCCTCTTTATAATACCCCAGGGAAACCACATTCAATCCCTGCGTTAGTCCAAAATAAATTCAGAAAGAGGGGTTGCCACAAGGGCAGACCTTCCCCAACCTCCTCTCACCCCCGCTTTCATTCCATCTTCTCTTACTGCTCCAGCCACTGTTTTGCTGTAGCAGCAGCAACAACCACATTCATAAATGTTTTATAGTTATACATTGAGAGCATGCAAACTTTGAATGTACTTGGGCATAATTCATGCACAATGCAGAAGTGATGTCCATGTACCAAGTAGCTAATATCAATGCCACAGCCATATATTATAAGACTCATACTAAAGTGTCTGTCTTCCTTTATTCCTCCTTTTCTGCCTCAGTTCCTCTCTTTCTTCTGCATTTAGATTTCCTTTACCTACCCCAGCTCCTGTTAATAATGTGGTTATTTTTTTTATGATCAGTTTTAGAGTGTGAGCATGAAAACTATCCATCACTTGTAATGTAAAATGAAAAAGGTTTGTTTTACAGAAATTCGTTGCTTTGATTTGGTTCTTCTAATCTTTTTGGCTGTCTTTAGCTTGCATCAACAGTCGAACTCCTCCTTTCTGTGGGCCCACTGCTGCAGTGTAGTACAAGTTGGCTCACAGCAACACATCGAAACACTGAGCAAAGATTGACAGCTTTCCAAAGACTTGCATGAAAATGAGTTTTGTTCGCCTCATGATGTTTCCAAAAATACCACCTAAACTTGTAGCAGGGCGTGGCACTTGGTGTCATACATAATTCGTAGCAACAAGAAAAGTATTGCAGCCCTTAACCTCATATCTGGTCTTTATAAATGTTTGATTATTTTTCTGCCTCTGTGAGCATACTGTGTAAACGTGGACCATGAAGTGTGATGATAACTCACTTTAAAAGGGAAATGAATTGCTTTAAATGAAAAATGGCATCGCCCATGAAGATCTTATGTTAAAGCATCAAACTGGCCTTGTGATATGCATACATATTATGTCTATGAACATATCTAGCATTCAAAGTCAAGCACTATTTAGGCTTCTTGCCTCCAAGTTGACACCACCCCGTCCTTTTACCCTCATTATTACCAATCTGACACTTGTCCTTCATATGCAATGATTATCCATGTATCAGGCTTTAGTGTCAAACAGTGGTGGTAATAAATTATTAACTACCTTTGCCCCTCAACCCTTCATCTGTCTTTCCATTCATCCTTCCCTTGAGCCGTTCACCCATTTATGTACAAGGTGAATGGTTACGCTACAGAAGTGAGATGCTGTAATGAATAAATATTTCAGGATTGTGTATAGAAATGGATATCCACCATTTCAGATAGGAAGTTAGCCTAAAGCTTTAACTGGAAGACAGTAACAGATACCCAGTGACAAGTATATAAGATACATTTTGCACTACAGCATAGAAAACTAGAAGAACTCTCATTGCCTTTGAAGCTGATATCTAAATGTAATGGTTTTGATGTCCTTGATTTTTTTGAAATTCAAGAGCTGCTTTA
>JAPQRN010000011.1:8670200-8687360 GCA_037367275.1 Coranthus polyacanthus
TCATTGCCTTTGAAGCTGATATCTAAATGTAATGGTTTTGATGTCCTTGATTTTTTTGAAATTCAAGAGCTGCTTTAACATATAATTCTGGGTTTTGTTTTTTTCTCTTAGTGCATGTAAGAAATATGGCTTTAAAGTTAATTTTGATGGGTTTTATTTCCAAGAAAACCATCAAGGCCAACACAATTTAAGTGCAATAGAGTGTATCCCTCTGCCAAAGCCTAACAGTCCTTTAATTCAAATAAATCCCCTATCTCACAATGTTAGATAACGTGAAAATAGCAAAAAAGCAAACAAGACCTTTCTGGTTATCAGTATATCCTTCATGAAAACTGGAGCAGTAGTTTTCGTGTAATCCCGCTGAGACTCAAACGAGCAAACCAACATATCACCCCCTTGGCAGAGGTAAAAACTGTTTACAAGGACTAATGCAGGTCAGAGAAGATGGTGGACCTCTACCATGGTTCCTATCGTTGGTGTGGTGTATATTGTGCATTACATTGCCAAACTTAAACTGACCTGTAGATGAGGGTCTCGTCAGCAGTGCAGTTGTACTGTATCTGGTACATCCAGACAACGTATGCTCCAGACAAACGCCCCAAATCCCATCTGACCTGAGCCGAGGTCGATGTAACCCCCTGCACTCCAACCATTCTCCCTTCCTCGTCGTCCCCCTCGTCGTCCTCTACACTCCCTCCGTCGGCCCTCTCCCCTTCAGAGCCCCTGCCGACATCGCTCTCGCCCTCCTCCACTCCACCTTTCCTCTCATCCTCCAGCTCTCCTCCACGCCCTCCCCCGTTGTTAATCCCTCCATTTTTCCCCGTGCTGATATCCGAGGAGCCAGGATCGGTCCGTAAAATCCCATTGGTCACATTCCTGTTGTTTTTAGTGTTCACGTTGTTATTTCCTGTGTTTCCACCTGCTCCACCCCTGTGAGGCAAGGGGATTATTTTCAGGTCAACGGTGGCAGTTGCCTCGCCCGCTGCATTTATTGCGATACATGTGTATGCTCCATCATCCCGAGCAACTGTTACTAAGATATCCAAGGTCCCATTGCTGAATGAGCTGGTCCGGGATGAGTTTGCAACAATGCGGTCATCTGGTGAAACCCAGTGGACTACTGGCTCAGGGTCACCAATGGCACGGCACTTCAGTGTGGCTCGCTGGCCTTCCAAGACCCACAGCTTGTGGGTGTGGCGGGTGATAAGAGGTGGTTCACAGGTAAACTCCTCCTCAGGAATTGACCAGAAATACCTGAAAGTCAAAGGGAGCGAGGAAGGAGAAAGGCAGAGAAAAGGACAGCAGAATAATTGTTTTGGCCAGGAATAGGAATTTGTCTTGTTTTATTCCCGCAAGGTGTGTTTGGCAGATTAATGTAGTACATTAACCTAAAGATCTATGTGCTGTTTCCTATCAATTTAAGGGTAAAGTTAATTTAGAGACAACAGTGTAAACAATTTCCCACATTACCCTGCAGAAAATAGGGCTAAACAAAGAGTAATTAATGGTGACAGTGATGACAGATGACAACAACAGATGTTCATTTTTCTCCTCAATGGTTTGTTTGCACTACATTCTTTTGAATAGAGTTAGATAAAAAAATAGAAAAATCTTACCCCAGTGTTTCTCAACTCTGTTCACCTACCTGATCTGATTATACCTACTTGATCGGAGCTTTTCCCCTATTCTATTCTTGTACATTTTACCTGAATATGTGCTAAAGCAGGACTGACCTTGAGGACTGGGTTAAGAAACTTTTATATATTATATTCAATTTGACTCAGGATAATTCCAGTTGTGCTATTGGTTGCCACTGACATTGAAAAAGACTAAATATAGTTAAGACTGAATTCTTGGAATAAGTGAAGGGGTTTACCTTCCAGCCAAATGAGCAGGTGTGGCACATGTTTCCATGTCATCTCCGCGGATAAGTCGCCGTAACCAGAGCAGTTCGCAATTGCAATGCAGTGGGTTCCCCCCAAAGTTTAGGCTTATGACAGCGTTGTAGGGGGTGGGGCTTATTGCACCTGTCTGGGACCTGAAAATGTTAGGGATGAAAAGGGATGAATATTTTAGTCAGTGATGAAAAGAGGCCTCATTTAAATTAAGCAGTAGCCAATCATATGCTTGAAATGAGGACTGTCCTTTTTGTTCTTGATTTATTGATTTATTTATATTGCTATTAAAGTAATTTTGCTATAAAGTGAGGTCTTGGCATCAGTAAGTTCGCAAGAGCTTGACGTTCAAAAGGGGAGAAACTTGAAAATCCTCCAAACCAGGCAGCTGCAAACCTACCCGCAAGCAATACTTAGCAATAGTGCTGTTATAAGCACCTTGCAGCTCGCCTGTGCAAATTAAAATTGGAATAATTTGCAAATATCAAGGAAAGAAAATCAAGAAAACCAGACTTAATTGGGGTTATTTCCTGAGGTCATTCACAGACACATGAAAGATTATCCAAAAGACTGAGATGATAATACCACCACAATTTATGAGTTGGGTTTGTATTGTAGGAAAATAGCATAATAATAATAGAGTAAACATGTTATGGTAATGTTGTTTTGTTAACTTTTTCTGGCAGAAGGAAAATGTATTAAAGTGTTGAAGCAGTGAGCTATACGAACAATCCATTAAAGGCACATAATAGTTGTTTCCTCATTTTGTTGATTTTCGTTTAAGTTGTGGCGACAGCTGCAGAGAATGGGAACAGGTGGCACCGCACAGAATAAATATGAAGAATAAAAAGTTGAACTAGAAAAGAAAGAAGCAGTTGAAGATGAGGCTGTGTAGTAGTCTCCTGTGGCTACATGCAGGGATGAAAGCACAGGTGGATAAATTTAAATGACAGTGCTTTGGAAAGCTCCTTCAGCCTGAACCGTAATGGGGAAAAAAAGATTGAAATGGAAGGCTCTGTTAATCTGAAATAAAGAATGCAGTATCGGACATAAGTAGTGGTGTTAAATTCAAATGAATAGAGCGGTGTTAAAAAAAAATACGTCCAAAAAAGTAAACTTGATAAAAGTGAAAAACTGACCTTAATTTTTTTGTCTGGCCTGATTGAAACACACCTTTATCGCTCATTACAGCTCTGCGTAAGCTTTATCTCTTAGCACCAGTCTCTGACTTTAGCATTCAACACATTCACTGGACAATTTGTCAGTCAGGAACCATAAAGCCCCTGAGCACTTTGCTTTAAATCTTGGTTGTGCTGAGTGCGAGTTCACTCGGGCCATGTCACAGCTGGACTCTGCGAGATAGATATTTTTCAGTTAGTGGGAACTTAGTTGGCACCTCTACAATGAGTGTGATTTTCTTTTCTTGACCTCTCATTACTTGCAATCACTGTTCCAAGGTTGAAAATGTTTGACTTGCCAATAAGTGGGTGCTATAGATCTGTAAAGGCCAAATCTCCTTGCTCCTTTGACTTTCATTTTACTACACATTGTCTAAAACAATCCATAACCCAATTTTTATATAACAGAAGAATATATAAAAATACAATTAAAACAGAGGGCTTTACTGCACTTGGTTCACTTATTATTGCTATTAAATGGTACATGAAGTCACAATTCAGAATTTTCCTAGCGTTTCTGTGCCAGAGCCCCCCTGTAAAACAAAAAAAAACAAAAAAAACAAAAAAAAAACACATTGGTGCTTCTGTGGCAGTGTCATCTCCACACAAAAACCACTAAGTCACTTCTTAGAGAAACATAAAAGGCAAAGCTTAAACGCTACCTTGCAAAGAGGGGATCAGGAGGCAGGGTTCGGAGCCTGTTGGAGGTCATATCCAGCCTAGCAAGCTTATACAGCTCTCCAAAGACTCCTTCTGCTATGTGGTCTATGAGGTTATGGTCCAGGTTCAGAGTGTGCAGACTGGCCATGTTCTGAATGGACTCCCATGGCACCCTGTAGCAATAAAAAGATGTTAAGCTATCATCGTGTGATTCACTTAGTGGCGTTTTAATGAAAAGGCTTTGTCCCTGGGTTGGCCATGTGTTCTTGTTGAGAAATGGGACGATGTCTCTTAAAAGTAATGGCAGCTGAGAAGACGGATTTCCCACTTTGACTGTGTCCTTTGTGGATACACTTGCACAGTATAAGAAATTAACCCAATTAAAAGCTGAGTGTTCAACTACTAGAACAGTCAAAGTTTATTCTCTCTGTATCCTCAGCACATTCCCATGTTTCACAGCACAACACAGGGATATGCAAAGATAAATGAATAGTGACAGCAATGACAGACCACAACAGCAGATGCTCATTTTCCTTCTCAATCCTTCTCTTTCACTGAGTTTCACCAGTCCCATCTGGGAGCCATTGCTGTGCTCATTTAGTACTCCTTTTTTTTTGCAAGCATTCAATTAAGAACTGTTTTCGACAAATTAATGGGTCTCAACCAAAAGGTGAGGACCCACAAATAGGATAAATGTGAAGTAATATATTTAATTGTGGAGTCACCCGTAGACTGTTGATGGCATCCTTGGTTCTGCATTTGTTCAGCTCACAGTGTGTGCCTTTTTCAGCCCAGTGTATGTTGAGCTTATATATTTGCTTTGTGTCTTCTGATAAACATTGTAGCACTCTAGCAACCTGATACCACTCTCTATAATCATATATTAGAAAGTCAATTTCAAAGCCAATGTGGTGTCTAAAAGAATGAATGGATTAGTTATGATGGTGGTGTATCATATTGTCCAAGTTCAAGATGTGAATGCCTGCTATGATTTTAATCACATAGCTCCAGAAAGAAAAAGCTGGTGAAAATTAATAATGGCTACAGAAAACAACAGCAGATGGTCAGTCTTTTTGTCTATATAGTGCCTCCTGACAATAGGCCTTTGAGGGGAAGAAGTACTGGCTTAATGACTTCATTAAATTATGTTTGTGGTTTAGATTAGAGGGAGAGGCAGAACAATGAGGCAGGATATTGTAAAACAAGGACGTCTTTTTATTATCGCTGTCATTTTTAGCAGTTTGCTGATAGCTTGGGTAACGTGTAGCAAAAAAAGACTAGTTGGCTGTCTTGGAACATAAGCAGTATTCTAGAAAGATAATCTGAGTTTGAACTGCTGGTAAAAAGCAGTATTTTGACAAATCTGAGCTACAGATGAAGTGGATGTTTATCATAATTACAGTGAGTAGGTGAGCCTTCGCCTTGTCTAAAAACAAAACAAAATATTACATGATACATTTCCAGCGTTGAGCATTTGTAACCATGATGCTGGTGTAATGAGAGCTCACTTTGAACCTCAGTCTATAACCCATACCAAAGGGCAAACAGCAGCTGCTAATGTATGCATCATTAAAACTCTCACTATACTTTCCTTATGGTTTGGTGGTGGCTGGAGAGAGGCCAGAAGAGGAGACAAATGAAACATCTTAATCAGAACTGACAGCCAAAAGTTGCTGAATTCATCAGTGCAGAGGGATATTATAAAGAGAAGAATAGGGGATTGGTAGAGAATTGGTAAAGAATATCACCATTGTTCTGACTTAATATTTAGTCCAGAGAAATAGATAACAGAGGCTTAAGAGTCTCCATTGTCCTAAATAAAGATCAGTGGAATTCTACACATTGTGCTAAAGGACTGCCATATAGCAAAGCTATAGCACATTATAATAACACAAAATGGAGGGTGCTCTAGCATGTCTTCATCAAATCTTTAGAAAATCGAAGTCAAAGAAAATTAGGACCTCATCAAAATTGATTCACTTTCAATTTCCTGAGCTTTTAGTCCTCTCCTCCCAGCCTCAGCAGTTTAAGCTGGTTTCTCTTTACTGTGTTTGCTGACTCTTGCGTGATCATACAAGTCATTTCTACTGTGCTGTGCTTTTTGGGGTTTTTTGAGCTGCATGTCTACAGCATACACTTGAGACTGAGACCTGAATACCTTAAAGTTTTACAGTACACTTCTTCTCAGCATAGCATTAGAGAGTAGAGGGAGTGAATTCAGACCATAGGTATGACTTAACAAAACAGGGGCAAAAGTTACCTCTTGAGATTGTTGTAGGACAAATCAAGGTCCTCCAATGTAAGCAGGAAGTCATCAAAGGCCTGTGCAGAGACTTTAACCAGCTGGTTGTTGTTGACGATGAGGTGTTGCAGGTTGACCAAACCTGCTAAGTCCCTGGGTCCAAGTGTTGTCAAGCGATTACCTAAAACACACAAATATACCAGTAGTCAATAACACCAAGTACATTAGAGTCTTCTCAAAAGTAGGGGTGGGTGATCTGAATTTGGCATATGAACTGCTTTTCAGAAGTATTTTACAGATCACGTGATTAAATCACTGTCAAACTTTCCTACTGCACTAATTATACTAATTTTAAATGGGTCAAGTACCAGTGTAAATATGGTATTTTACAGAGATTGTAGCGTTGTGGGTCATTAGTTGCATTAATGCTGCTGAACTATTCAGCGTATTTAAGTATTTTTATAGTGTATAGTATTTTTTTTTAGTCTTACAGCACTAGGAGTGTTCAGTTAGTCCACTTTAACCTGCAGGAGTTTGTGTAACATGTTTTAATGGCACTGAGGAAATAAGTTATGATGACTGTAAACAAGTTCAGTACAATAATGGTCCAAAATCATGCAAAAATGCATAGTTTTTAGTAAAAAAAAATAAAAGCCATTGCACCAACTAAAACAATGTTATAATTTCATTGTAACTAGCCTACATTTTACGAGCGGTGTGAAAAATTGTCATTCAGATCGTGGATCGTCAAATGATCTTTTGGTCAGATCACTCAACCCTACTCAAAAGTAGCAGCAAAATTGTAGATATCTTGGGTGAAAAAAATGTACTCAGTTTACCATCTAGATGCAGTGAACGTAAACTCTCCAGGTCAGCAAAGGCCAAAGGGCGAATCAAATGGATGGTGTTCCTCGACAGAGTCAGATCAACCAAGCCAGTCATGTTGACAAAATCATTTCCTCCGACTTCTGTGATGAAGTTGTCAGCCAGTCGCAGCTCTACAGTGCGCCGGTCAACGTGCGGGGGGACGAAAAGGAGGCCCTTGTCCGCGCAGAGTGTGCTGAGTGACTCCGAGAGGTTCCGACACACGCAGTGGAAGGGACAGGCCGAGACCACGCCCCACGTCTCCCCTGCTCCAATCAGAGATGGCAGCAGGCAGCATGTGACCAGAGTCAGCCAGTGAAATGCCGGAAAAGGGACGGTGTCTGGAAGTGTTCTTTTTGTGGCCCTTGGGCAGGCACAATGAACAAGATGAGATGAGGAGGAGAAAGATGAGATGAGGAGAGGAGGGTGGAGAGAAAGAGAGAGGACAGATGAAGGGAAGAGGGAGGGGAAGGTGGAACGTTCTGCCCTTTGATCGGGATGGAGGTGTGTGTGGGGCAGGTGTTTTCGTCTGCGGGGATTGAGGGGTGGGGGGACAGGCATGGTAGAACGCCTGACTGTCCACAGACCTGAAGAAAGACAAAGTAAAGAAGAAAAGAGGGGGAAAAAAAGATTTTAGATTTTTTTGTCTGGTCTCATATTGTTTCATAAGAGATGTCTGAAGTATGTTTTCATCTCTCCATTCCAGCCTTCCACCTACTCTGACTAGACTGCACTAGAGCAAGAGCTTGTCCTCCACACACGAATACTTGTGTGGGCCAAGGCCTCCTCTCAAATGAGTACCATTCTGCAATTATGTCCACTCTGTGCTTCATAGCATAAAAAAAATCCATATTGAGTAATGGCACCTCCAACTAATTTGTTTCTCTTTCATAAACACTTGCAAGTGCTGCTACAGCCCTGTGTAGCTCTTCACCGTTACAACTCACTGCCTAGCAACAACATCCCAGAAGACTGAACACAGCCAGTCCCCATAGTAACAGTTACCTAGAAACCTGTAAGGGAGGATTAGACAAGTGTTATATCATAGAACCCTTTCTTAAGACTCTAGGTCAGGGAATCAAATTGGGTCACCAGCCTATCAACCCTTATTCCACAGCAAGGCTCAAGACAAGCACTGTGTAAGTCTGGGTACGCTCGGTGAGTACAACACACACGAGGGTCCCGTCGTAATGTCAGGCGTGCAGAAAATCTTCCAGTAAACACCCAGACCGTATACAGTCATCCATAAAACCTTTAAAGCATGTTGATGATAAGGTGTAGAGATGACTCACTGCAACTGATTGGCATGCATAATAGTTGTCATGGCAACTGTAACCTAGATACAGAGAGAGTGACAGCGAGTGTTGATAACAGTCACAGGCACGGTGACTAGAGAGAGGAGACAGGGAATGAGACGGTGAGTCAGACACAGACAGAGAAACAGCATCAAGAAAGACGGGTGTATTTTTATATGGAGCAATCCGGAAACTTGTGAGCTGGCGCAGAGTCTTAAGTATGGTGATTATACAATGCTATAATGTATGCAACCTAATACTTTGATGAGCAGACATAACTGTATATCATGCTGACTTAACAGGTTGATGCAAATTGCTGTCTCAATATTTTCCATTAGGCACTAGCTTCACTCTTTTCCGCGTGAAACTCAAACAGGGTTTACCATCTAGCACGTATATTGAAGAAGTTATAATGTGAAAAGCACTCGGTTTCCAGCATTGTTTTGCATTCTCCTCCTTACTCCATACTTGGCTTTGGTCTGCTTCCAGAATTTGAGCTCTGTATTAGATTGGCTACAGAGTCCCATTTCTGAACTCTTCAGAAAGATAAAGAAACCATATCTTTTTCAAAATGATGACACATCTGATGTCAAGCCACTAAATTTTCCTCACAAAGCAAAGAGAGTCCTTTTAGATTATGGAAATTTTACATACGGATTACCTTAGGGTCCTATGACTGGTATCATTACGTGCTTAATGTCACGCATTTCCTTTTGAAACAGGATGTTAGGGTGGAACATTAGACCAAACGGCTATTACTTATGGAGTGTAAGGCAGTGTGATAGGATGGGTAGTCTCGAATGCCTGCAGTGACAGCCAATCCCCAGAGCACATGATGCTGGAAGTCTCCTGCTCCTGAGCTCCTGTGGAGGCGTGCTTACTTAAATCTGAAAATGCGCTGCCAAAGTGAAATGCCCCTTAAAAATGTGCCCACTCTGCGGCGGCCCTGAAAAGTCCTAACGTCAGGTGCTGTTGTAGTACGAGCCGGGCACTCCAGTGCAGCTTGACCGGCTTACCCCATACCCTGCGAATGCTTGCCGCCCAGACAGCTTACTTCTCTGGCGGCACACCGAATGTCAATATGCTTACACACGCCTCTGTTGCATGCTCTGGGTTGCTCCACTCCTTCATTTGACCTTTTTGTTTCTTTTCCTCCATTACTCCACCTCAGCCCTGCTCTTTCTCACTCTGGTAATAACTGACTCACTTGGTTGGTCTTTCATTTTCTGTTTTTATTATTTTCACCCTTTCTGTCCTTCTTCCTCCTCATGAAATCTTTCACTTCTACGTATCTCCTTGTGTCGTGCCCACCCACCTCCCACCTCCCATCCCCATCCCCATCACCCTCCCCCTGCCACTCTCATGTCCACCTGTTCTTTTCCTCTTCCATTCATATGAGGAATTGTTCTTTGTTTCCTCACCATCCATCCTCTTCCATTTATCTCTAACTGCAGTGCTACTCCTTGTGTTTTCTATCTTTCTCTATCCTGACTCTCCATCCTTGCTCACCTCATTTCTGCCTCTGGCTGCTCTGTAAATTTCCGCATTTAAAGTCTCATTCCTTCTCTTTCTCTCTTTCTGTCTTGTCTGCCCTTGAGGCAACCTGAGTACGACAATGTTATCAGTCACGGCTCTACCTTGCCACCTTCTCCCCTCTTTCCCCTCCTCTACCACCTCCTGTCTTTTTTGTCTTGTCTCTCTATCGCTTGCTGACTCCGCTGCCCTCCATGTCTCCTTGCCTCCACTGCTCTTAGTTGAGTCACAAACTGTGCACACACATGCATGCACACACTCACCCTTAGATTCTATGTGCCGCGCACTCAGTTTTGTCTCATCCACTGCCATGCTCTGCCTGTCTCGGAGATAAACTCCCTTTTACTCTTTCCATTCCTTTTCTTACCTCCTTCATGTATCTGTCTTCTCCATTTTCCCTACTCCTTGTTTTAGCTTCAGATTTTTCCTTCATTTGTCTCCCTTACCTCTTCCTCACTCCTCCTCACATCACTTTCTGCCTCCCTGAAATCTCTCCTCTCCCACTTCAGCGTCTCTCTTCTCTGCTTCACCTCTTGCTCTTCTATTACAGAGCAGATCTCATTTGCAAGTAGACCAGTGCACTATCAGAGCTTTCTGACACACACTCACACACACATACACACACACACGAGTTGGGTGTAACTGATCTGTGCGCCTGCTGATCGATCTGACCCAGAGAGATGGATAACACCCTGTCCCATTCGTTTACACTCTTCCTCTGGCTCTTGCTTTCTGTTTTTAAAACCTCGTCTTCCATGCTACCGCTCTATCCCAGTTTCTTGTCCCATTTCAGGGAGGTAATCATACGAGTAATTGATTCTCACGGTATGTAGAGTATTTGTTAGCAGGGTCACTTTGTGTAGTGCGGTTTGGCGTCCGTACATTCACCTGTTCTCATGTGTTTACTTGCTTGCTGGAAAGATGTGACAGGATGTATTTTTCAGTTTAAGTTTTTGGCAATATTTGAGCTAATTTATCCTTATTTTCGGGCACATCATGAAATTTCTTTGCTGCTGCCAACCTAAGATGACACTTGTGTATATGGTGACATGCAATAAGGACTCCTGTCTGGACTTAAACTGGGGAAACTGCAGTTGTGTACACTCCCAAAACACTTGGGTAGAGTTGAAGAATAACAGTTTGGCATGACATTATGCATTGTGCATATATAAGAGGTGAGAATCTTTACTAGCCTCGTGTATGGCATCCTCAATATTCTATATTACTGCACACGGCTACTTTTTCATCATTTAAGTCAAGCAGCCAGGTAAATCTGAACTCCCTTTTATTAAGAAACATTCAGACTACAACAGTCTATTATACAAACAGCTGCATCTTTTCAATGCCAGTATCTGTGTGACCCACCTGCATTATCATGCATTGTTTTTTTACTTATCTGTACCTGCCTTTTTCTTCTGGTTGTTATGCTACTGTAACACTTACGTTTCCCTTCTGTGGATCAATAAAGTCTTATCTTACACATTGTACTGATGCAGCACAAAATTTCAGTTCAGTATGTGCGCACCATCGGCTGGTATCTACACATATGGTTGTAGATATTAGCGTAAAAAAAACACTTGTCTTTTGTGTGTGTTCCAGCACGTGAATTAATGTGAAATTTTCCTGCACTTAGGAAGCTTTCACATGCTTTTAAGAGTTTGTTGTTGAATTTGCAATAAGATGGGAAACACACACATGGGAGTGCCTGCATCCACACACAGTCTCCTGGTCTCATACTCCCATACAAAAAGCTGCGGGCATTGTATCAGCAGTATACCAATAACACTGAAACTCTGCTTGATATTTTTAAGAGAGACATTCAGTAAGTGATACAGAGAAGTCACAGAGGAGGAGAAGACAGTGTGATAATATCCCAAGTGTGTTTGAGACATCACATTAAAGTATATGTGCATTCGACAAGATGCATTATGAGAGTGTATATGCTTGAAGCAATGCCTAATGTATGAGCGTCCACAACTACTGTGGTTTGGTTTTCTTAGTTTTTTATGTTTGTTTGTTTTTTGTTTTTTTCTTTTTTGGTGTGCGCTTGCGTCCTCTATTTTGGGAAAGCTCTCGCTATACTACCCCGCATGAACCCCCAAACCCCGAGAGAGTAAGAAACAGATGGGTGGATGGAGAGCAGCAAGGCTGCATGAACTGAGAGTGAGAACATGAGCTAAAAGTGTCTGCGGAAGGAACTACTCAGTAGTCCTCATGTTGGAGCACGACTCAGTGCTGCATCGCCGAACCCAACCTCCCCTTAACTTCCATAGTTTCTTTTTAGACACCCACTACAGCCCCCGGAGGGTCTAGCTTTTTGTGCGGCCTGACCCACCTAAAGATGATGCTACTAATAGCTGCGTAACGAAGCATTTTGATTAAAAGTGTTTTCCTGTGGTACCGTTGAACCTGACCCACACCCATGCAATTAAGAGAAGCTTCAGGCATGACTTAAAAGTGCTAATGTGTCTGTTTTGAACTTTTTGTTTTGATTTTATTACATGAAAGACCTACTGCACTTCTAAGGCTTAATTTCTTTTAGATTTCCTTTTTAGTCTCTGTTTTTAATCCTTTGCAGACTATTATAGATGTTAACCATCATTAATTCTTACAAATAGTCATTCTTCATTTGCATATTTCCCTATTTGTGCATCTACTCTGGAAAGAGTTTGTCGGCGCACGCAAATGCCATTAGCCAGTAATCGACTTAAATCGACTTAGGGAATGTTGCAGTGTTTATAAACAAGAGGATTTGTATTAGCTCTCAAAAGCCACTTATCTCAAGCACAGTAATCCACACGTCTGATTGGAGTGTGAATAGGTACACTACAGGGCTTGAGTCAGAATCGCAGACATCTACTCACCACCGATATGTAGGTGGGGAAAGTTGAAGGTAAAACTGAATGAGAATTTGGAACAGAAGAAAGTGATAGCATCAGTTGACTGGCACTGCATATTGCTAATGTGCACTTTATCTGCCTCATTTGATCTGGAAGTACACACAAGCTCTACTGACAGGAATGCAGGAATTGCATATAGATGCAGTCTTTCATACACGAATACAGAAATTCTTTCATTCACACTAAAGCTCTCTGGTGTGCATGCATGCACTCTTACACATAATCCGGGCCCTTGATATTAGGTGAGCGCTTGCATACAGAAACAACCCTGAGCATGCCAAAACAGTCTTCCCACACAATCATAATTATAGGGAGGTCGACACATACACACACTCTCTCTCTCTAGGCAAGGAACAAAAGAACGCCCACATAGCCTCTTCATACGGCAGTCGTATGTACTGTAAGCCCACTTATCCTTTTGATAGTATCACTCCTCTGTCATTCCTCTGTCGTATTCTGTCCTCTTTAGTCATGCGGGATGTATAGAAAGCAGAGGGGTGACAGTATTGGATATGAAAACAAACAACAGATGAGGGATCCAAAAAAGAGAGAGGCTAACCATGTGAAATCCGTAGAAGGGGCATGTAAAGGAGAAGAAAATGGAAGAAGAGTGTTCAAGATGGAGGCAGAAGTGTAAATGAAAACCCAGCTGTCTGAATACAGGGGGAATGAGTGGAAAAGCAGAGGGTGTTTTAAAGAAAGAAAGAAAGAAAGAGAGATGAAGAGTCAGTGTGTATGAATGCGTGTCGTTAAGCGGATGGGCAGAGAAATATGTAAAGGCGATAAACGGGTGAAGGCCGTCATCCATCACTGTCAGAGAGAGGGATGAGGGAGGAAAGACTGGATTTGATTAGGGAAAGGGAGAGCTGTGTTAAAAATGAGTTTGTAAACCATTGCTATCGTGATGGTGGGAGAGACAAAAAGACAGCGGCGAGAAGGAGGAGTGATAGTTGAAGGATGGGAGTGAACGGTGAAGGAGGGGGTGGGGGGCTGGGGTGACGCTAGAGAAATGGTGTATCTGAAGTCATGAGGTTGATGGGGAGTCACACAACTTGAAGGCCAGTTAGAGCAGTCATTTGCTGTGGGAAAAATCTAAGGTGCAGATACTCCATACGGAAAAAAGCTCCATCATTTTGGCTGCTTTGTTATATTTTGTGGAAGACTTGTAGCATTCAAACACAGGTGGCATGTAATTCTAGTCTTTTTTTTTTTCAAGTGTGTGCCTCTCAAACAAAAAAAGAAATGCAAATGTCAGTCATTAAGTGCTTGTTGCGTAGTTCTTTTTCAATCTGTACATTCTTCTGTTTTTTTCCAGCTTTACAGGTAGGGGGTACTGATAGAAAAAGCATACAGAACCCCTGAGGTACACCGTTCTTTTCAGTGAAAAGAACCACCGTTTATTCTCTTTAAAATAAAGTGACTGCAGTCCTCACAGCACGGCTCCAAAATAATACAGTTCTTCTGAAATACTCAACTAATTCCTATGAAACCACTCTGTTGTGTTATTAAAGAGGAAAAAGAAACACAATGTTTGTGTGTGTGTATGGCGAGCAAGAGTCTGTGTATCGACATTTGTATGCACAGCCCTCTCTGACTAAATCCTGTTGGAATCCATCCTATTTGGAAGATTTTGATAATTGTTTCTATTTCCAGAACATTGCACAGTCACATTTAAAAAAAAAAAAAAAAAAAAAAAAAAAAAAAAAAAAAAAAAAAAGTTTTTTTCTTTGGTTTGTTTTTCCCACCTTTGGAAAACTTCCACCTCCGCACTGATTTAGGAATTAAAATGTTTATATAAAGACCTTATTTTTGTCTCACTGGTGCACATTTCACAGCTCTTGCATGAAGACCATATAACAACTCCAGCTTTGGTGTTATTTTGCACCTTGTATACTTTTTAGGGAGTTGAGCGATCCATCAGAAGAGTGAAATTGTAGTGCTTCTGGCTGCAGCACCTTATCTTGAGTAGGGAGTTCTTAAAGTATCTATAATCTTTTAGCATGGCAGTACTTCAGAGAATGCAAGCTACTGCTGTTTGGAGGGAAGAATAATATTCCTGTATTCTTTTAAGTTGCCTTTTCAAGGCTGGCTCTCTTGATATTCTTCACATAAAGATAATATAAGATAAGCAGCATAGTCTTTAATGAACTTGAAAAGCTAAGTAAAAAACAATCATTTAAAAAAAACAAAAACCCTGAGAAACCAATGTTTCCTAGGAATGTTTGAAGTGTTTTACATCCCAGACCTCTCTGATGTGGAAAAAGGATGTTAGACAGCAGGAAGTGGCTGATATTCTGCAACCAGAAGGCAGAGTTAACCCACTGTTCTGATTTACCACAGGCTGTGAAGTGGTGAACCGTGAAGACTTGTGAAATGGTGGACGAGAAAATCCCAAGCAGTGAACCATAGCATTAACCGGGCCATGCTCTCGTCCGCCTTATGAGCGGAGTGAAATTTTGTACTTGATGGCACAGCTAAAATCTGTGTATTGGTTGCACATGGTTTCCCTACCCCCTACCCGGTTGTCTTGAATGATTCAGAAACTCAGAAGTCACAGTGGACTGCTGACATTTAAATTCAATTAGATTTATTAGACTACAATAAACTATTTGATTTTATAGCCCATTATAACAGTAACGTGCCTTAAATAAGATTTAAAAAAAAAAAAAACATACTAAAATCCTATGGCCAGCTGTATAGCAGATTAAAGCTGAGTCTAACTTCTGTGAAAACCAACAAACTACATTTTTGCACCAATTCTGTGAGCAAACGACTCTGAAAGTTTTCTTTGCACTTCTGTAACAGTGTTGTTATATCTGTGACAGCCAATCTCCCACTCCTTGCTGAGGTTTTGTAATTTTGTTTCCTCCCATTGGAAAGCCTGCACGACTGCACAGCTTGGGGATTAAATTTCTGGGAGGTAAATTGAATTGGCAAACAACGAAGTTGACAATGATTTTCTTTGGCACATCATTGGCACAGATAGTTCCAGCATGAGGTCTAACCATGATCTGTTATGAAGCTCTCATTAATTTCTTTTTAAGCTTCATCTAATATATAACCTTTCTCACACTTGGGGATCACTGTTTATATGTATAAGTATACTAGCTCAAGATGATTGTGTCTGCAGTTTCTTGCAGAGGGAAGCTCTTCTTTCCATTCATAATGCTCCACTGTCACTCTGAATATAAAGGAGCATCTGAGCATTATCTGTTTTTTCCTTTTGCCAACGGTAGCAGTAGTTTAATTCTATACATCTATAATAGTCTTACAGATGGTTGCGGCTGAGCAGCCAAAATGTCGGGAACAGCTGAGCAAATGAAGGACATAAAGTGCTGAAACCAGCTCTGGCAGCTCTGTTACACTGCTATACCAGGATGCCTCTTTACTTGGAGAGGAATCATTTTTCATTGGTGGATAGCTGTCATGTTGGTGCCAGAGAGGCCGCTCAATACTCCTCTGTTTTGATGCTCCTTTACTCCAGATGGCGAAAGCATGGTTGCATCTGATTAGATTGCACAGTAACATGGTTTAAGATGGGAGCCAATAAAAGCCTGTAATTAATAGCTGACAGACAGTTGTTTGCCACATGCTTAGCTTTGCAGACGCAGACTCCATATTGTTCTAAATGTCTCTATGGAATTCTATCATACATCAAATGAAAGCTTTTCCTGAAATTTTTCCCCTTTAAAATCCCCTTGATAGGTAATATGATACATCCATAGTTTGAAATGAGTGATGGATACTTTAATATGTGCGCTCAACATGACAAAGAACTGGGGAATCAAGATCGTTCATATATTATCTTGAAACGTATGTTTGATGCTTCTTTACATGCTTTTGCTAAACCTTGATAGTACAGTACTTTAAAACATGCAGGTTTTCTGATATTTGTGTAGTCTAGTCTGAAGTGGACTTGGCAGTAGCACCTGTAAGAGTTTGGAATCTGTCCCACTTCGGCATTATCCTGTTTTGAACCATTTGATTGGAAAATGACTAGGGCTGACTCATACAATAATTTGACTATGCTTTTGTTTTTGTTTTAATTATTTATTTTTCCATATCTGGCAACCGGGCAATCCATTGGCACTAGTTGCAGTGAGGATTTTTTTTTTCCCCAGATTAAATGCAGCAGAGTCATGGGAACATATTTTTGAGCATTTAAAAATCAATAAAGGACAGCTGTGTATGATGAATGCAGCCCCGTCCCGCTGTCCGCAGCCAATTAACTAACAATTAAATTAATTACAATCCACAGCTAGGGCGATGGTGCATGTGTGGTCTGAAATAAGCACAAGGAGATAGGTGAGAAGGTCCATTCAGAACATAAGGGTCATAACTTACATATGTCCTTCATGCATGCATCAGGGGTTCACAGACCATCCATATTATTGTGTCTCAATGTGCTTTCCCTGTCACGATGGCAGGAAGAATCTGTGATCGTACATTATATTTCTGTGTAGTTAAATGTCCTGCTACCATAGCCTGATGTTTGGGATCAACTCGTGTGTTTGTGCTGGCAGTGATTGATGGGTCACCCAAAAGAAACTCCTCAATTAAAACTACCTTAGTATCTAATCCTCATTTCCTTCT
>JAPQRN010000011.1:8695410-8730500 GCA_037367275.1 Coranthus polyacanthus
CCCCCCCCCCCCCCCCTCCCCTCCCACCACCACTCTCTTGCCTGTCAATCAAATTCCAAAAGCCGACACCTTTAGGAAGACAATCTCATTATCCAGCTCGGAAGCTGTGCACTCACTCTTCTCTGTGTTGGTGTGTGTTTCTTTCTGAGTGTGTGTGTCTGTCTGTACATTAATGCAGCAGCTACATAGACGCAGCATCTCTGCCCTGAATTCAGCTGTGCATAAAATTGAAAATCCCAGAGTTATTCTCATTATTCCTGTTTACCTGCTTCTCCTCCTCCTCTGGGTTCACTTTGCTACTTCACAAGCCCAATGCAGCTATTCTTCAGTGTCCCCTTTTTTCCCCCCATGTTTTTTCCAGACTTCTTCTGGCTCTTTTATCCTTATCTTAACATGTCTTTTGCCCCTTTCTGCCCTTTGCAAGATGAAAAGGTGGAATTACTAACCTTGTTTTCCGGATCATTCCACCGTGACTCCTGGAACCGTCACATCTCTCCGTCTCCGCGGCTCGCTCTCTCTATCTTAGCTCTGTGGAAAAACACCCATCTCTCTTTCTTTCTCTCTCTCCCCTCTCTATCTCTCTCTCCCTCTCTCTCTTCCCGTTGGTTGTTCCCTCACTCGGTCTCGACAGCTGCAGCGCTCTGTCTGCCTCCACTGTCGCTCTTCCGTCAGGCTGTAGGCTGATTGAATTTTAAGTCATGTTAATCCCACAAAACAGGTACTGAATGAAGGAGGGGATGCAGCAAAAAAAGAAGGGAGAGAGTGAAAATAACAGAATGCAGGGAGTAAGCTCGCTTGTATTTTTAGAAATCCCTCTCTCCTTCAGGGAGGTTCTCCAGTTTTTTTCTTTTTTTTTTCTCCTTGTCCTGCCTCCACTCAGCTCACACTTCTTCTCTTTTATTTATCCAGTTATCTCATTTTTATCCTCATGCTTTTCTTTTGTTTTCTTTTTTGTTTTCTTTGTCCTTTTCTGGTAAAGAAGAGTGTGTATGATTCCCGGCGAGGAGCAGCAGCAGAAGAAAGGACTGTGATCTGTCTCCGGCAGCGCCAAGCATCCGAATGAGAGAGCGCGCGAGAGGGAGAGAGAGAGAGAGAGAGAGAGAGAGGGAAGGAGGGAGAGGGAGAATACGAAGGGAGGCATGGAGAGGAGGAGGGAGGATGAGAAGGAGTGATGGAGGGGTTGTGGGAAAATAAGGAAGAAGAGGAGGAGAAAGCAAATAAAATGTGGAGAAGAAATGGAAAATAGAAGAGCTTAGACAGATAGAGGGAGTGGAAGATGAGCACAGGTTATGGAGGGCAGTGATGAGAAGTTCAGTAAAGTTTATTCATTATATTACTTGAGATCATTTTAGGTGTGCTTTCATTCATGCTTTTGTTTCATTCTTCTCAACCTTAAAAATATGTTGTAAAGTAAGTGTAAAGTAGTCATGTGAGCTGCCACATTAAAATGCAGTTTGCATGGGTTAGGGATAAGGCTGGTGATATTTTCTCTATTCACACACTGAATAAATTCCATCATAAGAGAACCAACAATGAACTGATCAAACAAGTTTAGATTTAGCTTTGCTTTTTCTTACATGTCACCCATTTCCACAGACGCTGGTGATGTTAATCGAGTGTATTAATCTGGAGCAGAAAATAGTGCCCAGCAAATGTTGCCCATCTTTGAATAGTAAAATTATATACAATGCATTTGTCACCACTGTTTTAAAAGATTCCTCTCTTAGGAGTTTAGGAAACAAAGTACTACATGTTTAGTTTTGGTCTTTTAGTAGGATTTGTTGACAATATCAAAAATGGAGCACTCTAGAAGGGTTGTTTTCTACATATTAACTGCTTTTACTTTTCATTTGTTTGGATGTAGCTGATAATTCTATGTAATAACTTTATAGTTATGGAGTTTATAAAACAGTTTGTCAGAATAGTGAAAGCAGGATATTCAGAAGGTAACATAACAACAAGAAAGCCACTAAGACTAAACAAAAGCAAGACAAATTAAGATATAGTTAAGATAAAGATAAAACAAGAAGACAAAGAATCACAAATGCAGAAAGCAAGATGTCAATAGATAAATACAAATAAAATAAAAGCACAACATCACATAAAAAAGGAATAAAAGCTCTTAATAATCAGCAATATAACATTTTATACCGTGTCACATTTTCGTTGCTAGACTTTATTAAAAGATTTGGCATATTTTACTTCCTCATGAAGGGTTTCGGGGAGAGAAGCTAGATGAGCGGATGGAGGAAGAGATAAAAGTCGACTGGTATAACATGGAAAAGCGAAGCTCCCAGTGCCTTGAGCGACTCTGGGTCATGTCGAGATGAGAGGGGTGGTGCCGGGGATGATGATTAAGATAGATTGAGCACGTGAGGAGCAACATGTGAGGAAAGAGCGGTAGAAAAAAGAGAGGAGGCCGAGAATCTCTGGGGGGCATAGGGGAGATAAATCCCAGATAGAGTGGATGGAGTGATCGCGATAGGAACAAGTGTTACTGATACAACTTCAAACGGTGGTTGAGCACTTGATTTCCCCGCCACACTGCTGCTGGAAATAGCTGTTTAATGGAAACTGTCTAGGGGTGTGTGTGTCGGTGTGTGTCCCATTACTGAAGCAGGACACACTGTATAACTTTAGAGGTATTGGATGTTGGATAATCCTAACATTCATAAATAAGGCGGAAATGAAACATCACAAAGATGGGAATGAAAGAGGGCCGGAAAATACGAGGGTATACACGTATATTTCGTTGTGTTATGGATGAACTGGTCTTTCATGAATCTCAATTTCCTCCCAGGACTCAATTTTGTCCCTCATTCACTCCTCCATCCTCTAAATATTTCTCAATTTGTGCCTCTCTTCTGGTTATCTCCTCCTTTTGAGCATTTACCCCCTCCTCCTACTTTCGCATACCTCCATTTCTCTACCTTGAATTTATTTTTACACACCTTGCTCTCTCCCTCTTTACTGTCACTTTATTTTTTTTCCAGCTGTGGGCCCGTGTATTTTTAACCTACTAAGCCAAACCTCCCTCTAAGCAAGGTCCAGCAAGGAGAAGTTTGATATATCATTTCAGCCACTCGTATCCCATTTACAGCGCTTGCCTTTATGGCTCGTTGATTCACAATTAATCAAACCTCTAGTGGTTTGGCACCCAGTCCACTCGTCAGAGAGAGGGTGACCTTGCTGAATGAAATAAACTAACGTGCTCTACCGCTGTGTGACGGATGAAATGAGTTCACTAATCAGAAAAAAACGTCATTACTGTGTCACCTGTTGGATCCCATATACAGTCAATTATCTAGGACGACTGGCAAATAAACACACCTCATAAAACTTAAATATTAGCGAAATTACAAGCAGAAGTCCCTACTGCAAAGTCGGAGCAGAGATCAATCATATATAACTGTAGCGGAACATGAGAAACTACTTTTCCCCCTTGGACTGAGGACTAAGCAGGCAGATTGGCAGGATGTTTTTTAGTTCATTCTGAGTAATGTTGCGCTTAATCAGAAAGAGGGCTGACCTGCTCTGGTTCGGTCAGGCCAAATTAGCTCTCAAAGTGAAAACAGTTGCAGGGGAGTCGACCTACTGACCCAGGGCTGAACGAATCCATCGACTTTTTTTTCCCAAATTGGTTCACCGGTAACCTCACTAGGGGTGTCAACACACCACAGACGTTTCAGTGCCAAGTATTTGTGCCTCACAAGGGTTCATACTGAAACGCAAATAGATGATTTTTGAGTCCACAACAGTGCCTCAGAAATATGCATACTGTATATGCGTAAAACTGCCTACCTTTGGTTTGCATTTGGATTTTACTTCTCGTTGTATCAGTGTAGAAACTTGAGAAATCCAGTTTTCCAGACAAGGGTTAAGCCTAGTCTAAAACCAGGAGAAAAATTCAATGATGATCTTTGTTGAGAAAAGTTTTTAGTCTCAGACTAGGCTTAATCCATTTCTGAGAAGCCTAAAAACAATCCATTTGTGACCCTTTTTAAAAAAAAAAAAAAAAAAAAAAGTTTTAGTAGGGGAGAGAAACGAGTACAGCATGTTTAGTTTTGGTCTTTTAAGAAAAACAATCTTCCATAGAAGGGTCATTTGAAAAAGTAAAGGCAGAATATAACAACGAGAAAGCCAAACAGTAAAGCTAAACAAAAGCAAGACATTTTAAAGTATAGTTAGGATAAAGCTAAAACAAGAAAACAGAGTCAAAAATGAAAAAGTAAGGTGTGAAAACAAGAAGATAAAAGATGTGAAATATCAATATAAATAAATACAAAGAAAAGAAAAGCAATAAAAACACGACATCACAAATAAAAGGAATAAGAGCTTTTAAGCATTATGACCCTAAATTTAAACCTTTTCCAATTCTCAATTCTCAATTCATTAAAAGATCGGAGTATTCTCCTTCTTCATGAAAAGCCGACAAAGACGAGCAGAGGCAACTGAAAAATACATGTTATCAAAAAAGTAAAACGATTACATAAATAATGTTTGCAAGCTTTACTTATGAAATGATTTTCTTTTGCTTCAGTGAGCATTACTCTCTCTCAAAGTCTTAATTTAGTTTGATATTTGAGAAGTTTTGTTTGATTATATGGAAACGAATCTGATTCTCTAATTACACACCTTTGTGTTAAAGGAAAGAAAAAAAATCTTCTCTCCTTAATGTGTTATTTGGCTGATAGGACACTATCTGTGTGTATAAATGAGTCACACTGAGTTTGTGAAAATACTTGGCTAAATATAACCAACACTAATCCAATACACAAATGCAAATGTACTCTGTGAGCGCCTGTGCACACAAACATGTCACACATAATCACCACTGTGTCAAATGCTTTTATTCACACACACACACACACACACACAAACTTAACACATGGACACACACTGGACATACATTTGATAGAATCTGTTCACAACCAACACATGCTCACGCACAGCACTGGTAGAGACTGGCATGGTTGAATGAATATACATTCAACGCACAAACTCACCATAGGATGGAGAAAAAAAATAGGATGTGGCCAGCCCGTCCTGCAGTTAGACACACATTTCTCCCAAGGCTCAATGAAATGAACACGCATACACATTTGCTCAGCTGTGCTGTAGGGGGTAAATGGTGTGGAGGTTTAGATCGAAGGGCAGATCCCCCTCTATTTGTCTCAATCTTTGGGTAATGAGAGACAAGGACAGGCACACACACAGTCACACACAGCCAACACAACCCCGCTTTCTAATTTTGTTCTCGGAGCCGTTTGCATGTCATTGTGCTTTTATTTATCTCTCCTGCATTTGTAATACTGTCTCCAGATGATTTCCCAGTTACTGCTAGCAGGCCGTTTTACCAGCCATGGGCAGCAGTCAATGAAGTACGAGGAAAACATGCTGGGCCTCATTTGTCTACATTACTTTAAGTGTAAAACCTTGACAGAAACACTCAAGATATAAAGACACAAGGTGGAAATGACTTCAGGGGTCTCCTTGGTTAGGGACAAAAAACAAATAAGCCAAATGTTTCCAAGAGGTACTTGCTTAAATGTATTATGTGCTGTTGGAATTTACAGTGGCTATAACACACAATGGATAATTGACTTGTAATGAAGCCTTTTTTTGTAGCTGTGTGTGTGTGTGTGTCTATATAATGTAAATGGGTATTTACAGAAAGGCAGTAAGCTGTTAGAAAAAAGACTGTTAAATGTTGAAATACAAAGCTGAGAAGTGTGTCTTTTCCCCTGACATAAACGGTTGTTTCTTGGCAGAAGTTTTGATACAAAACCAGACATGTCTGTGCTGTGCAGCAAGGAAAAGAGCCCATTTACAAAATAACATGTTTGATTATTAGCCATAGTCTGATCATTATTACAGAGTGAGGAGCTACTCAAATTTAGACATTTTCATAGAGAGCTTATTGAACAATTCCTTCAATACTGTTTGTGATTTTCTGTTATGTTGTGGTTTATCCTCGTAGCTGTACTTCTTTAAATGTTGCACTGAAACTCCACTTTGTACATGCTCGGCTAGGGTAAACCTCAGTTCAAAGATGTTTTCCCTAAAGTGAGATGTGCCACTTTGTAAGTTGCACTTGAAGAAAGTTTATAGCCTAGAGAGTACTCATCAAGACAGTGCAGTTGAGAACAGAGTGAAGTGTCTGAGCAGCTGACATGTTTGGCATGTGTCATCAAGCAGTTGGAATGCCATGTGTTAGGAAATGTTCTTAAAATTTCTAGTAGAGTCATAGCTGGATTAAAGTGTTTACCTGCCTGAAACAGCCTTAAAAATGACTAAAATTGAACTGTGATTAAGCTTATTCTGACAATGAGAATAATTGCATTAAAAAAATCAAAGCATGTTGTTTACATGAACTCCACCTCAGTCACATTTATACTCCTTTAATCGCATTATTATTGGATTATTGAGAGTAAACATAGCTAATAAACCTTTCCCACAGTAGGGCATTTTTGACTTGTCAGACGCAGGTGTAACTAATAGCGTTAATAAATTGCTGTGTTCAGTTTAGGTGTGCCAGAGCCCCTGTGTTAATAGCGCCATTTTAGCTGGCAGGCCTTATAACGGCAGAACAAAATGGAACGCAGCCATGTTTCACTTGTGCTTTCCCTGCTGTTTCGACTCCTAAAGGTCTGGGAGTTTGTAAGGCAATGCTGCCAGGAAGCAATTTCAGCACCACGGTCAGCGCACGTGAGCAGTTTACACGACCTGATGATATGAACATACACACTAGAGGAGCAGGAACGCTGATTAAAGAACATTAAAAAAACCAAATGTGAAAACCTATAAATACTCAGTAGAAAATCTCACTTATCCACGATAAGACTATAAAAATATTCAAATAAATAATGCATGATGTTCTGTGCTGAGAAAATCTAGACAGTTATAGTACATTCTGAAAATAAGAGGTGGCTGTTAGTCATTTGGTGTTCTGGGCTCCCCTAGTCCCTGAAAATAGAACCTATGGATATTTTAGCATTAAAAACACGATGCTGAGACATAGATGAAGGGGATGTATTAAATACTAGCTTGTTGTCTGACTCATCTATTCTATTTTTGTTAAAATAAATAGGAATTAAGCTGCCTTTGCTTTATTAATACGGATATACGGATGAATCACCTTTTCACTATAACAGCAGTCATCAATACAGTGTCTATTTGATGCATGAAATGCATTACTTTGACAGTGAAGTATATAGAGACTTAGGCCATTATCATAGGGGCTAATGGAAAATGGCCTAATTGAATTTTCAATTTTTTTTTGCAGCGTTTTAACATCATACAGAATGTGATAAGGGAAAGACATGCAGCTCACTTTGATCTCTAATAAGTAACATGTGACTCACTGAATCCTGTTTTCATGGTTTCACTTTTGCAGAATGTCACCTAAAGTAACCCCAGGGTAATTCTAAAATACACAGATGGCGTCGGTTTTAATGCAAAGAAAAACTTGACTATGCTGTCATAAAAGATTTTGGAGGAAACTGTGAGCACTTTTCAAATCACTGACATTTTCATTACATACATGTAGCCAACTACATTTAAAAGAGTTTAAAACAGTTTCATTTCTTTAAAATGTAATACTGTTGTTTTAAAATGGATGGATGAAAGCCTCATTTTCTTAAAATAGTACCATCCAAATGTACATATTTATTGTTTTCATGTCAGGTTTATTTTTGGTACTGTGGTCGTGTCACAGAGCCTGTTCTTTGAGTTTCTTGTGTGGTTTCTTTTTACTCAAGTGTGGGAACCGAGAAGGCTGACACCTCAGGAACATTTTGTGACATTGTTGGTCTCAATTTCACATGAGAAGGTATCTGAACTGTACAAGCAGTGTAGACAATAACACAAAAATACCATGGCCTTAGGAAATAAGTAAAAGGTATTGTTCGGATAACACACATGAGTTAGGCTGAAATTCATGCATCAGATAGTTTTGTGTATTTTGAAACTTGTTCATCATGATTTTTAGGTGATTAGGTGATGATTATTTGCTTTGAATTAATTAATAGATTTATGTTGCCTTTAAACTTTAAGTAGTGTAAAAGTTAGACAGTCAATCCAAGCTTTGCTTTAATACAACAAAGAAAGCATGGCAATTAAAGGAAATGAATGTGTTTTGTTACATTTAATCAGTATTGAGATAATTCATCTAGGTGTTCTCCAACCCTGTGTCTACAACGCACACTGTGAGGTCTCACAGCAAGACTGCGAATTTCATGTTTCATTTCTGGGCTAAAAACTTTAATCTGTCCTGGCAGGCTGCAAGCTTGTTCGTTACAGCTACACCACTGACTCATGTTGGCGAGTTCACATTCACAGCACATCATGAAACCTGGAGTTGAGCCGCTGGTAGAGGAGATATTAAAACACACATCAACTGTAAAAGAAAAAATGATAAAAAAAAATCTCTCTCTCGACACGTCAATAAGTATTCATTGAAAGGAGGAACAGTGGAGCAAAAGAACTGCCATCAGGACCTACTATCATCAGAACCCTCTGTTTGAAGCCTATCCACTGGCAACTGAAATGGCCAGCTCAAAATGAGTCAAATGTATTTCCAAATTCAATTCACTGTACTGCCAATTGTTTGGAGCTTTTACAATGTGTTAAAATATAATCAATGTTTTTTTTTTGGTTTCCCATTCCTGCAGAACTGTGGTCTAAAGTTCAATAAACCAGCTGAAAAAAAAAATTGAATCCAAAAGTGATCAAACCAATCCTTTAAACAGTTAGTGTCCCAAACATCTGTCTTTACTCTGCTGGCTACAGGTGTGCTCCAGCTTTAGTGAATCGCCTAAATCAGTTATATGGAGATAGTTTATAGTGAATCAATGTTATTTTGAACGATGATGTGGGCATCAAAGTAGCAAAATGTGCAGAAGTATAAAAATAACTGGACCTATTCTTTCTTGACATGCATTCTCCTTTTTACCATCTGTGTCTAATCAGTGGATGCTGTTTCTGAGACGTAAAACAAGGTTGCAAGTTTTACAGACTTTCTATTTTTGTAGCAGAATATCTCTTCCTACTACAGTTCAAGACCAAATTGGCTGCAGCTCTACTTCTGGTGGGTGCCCATGTGATAGGGGTAGTAATAGGGTTTATTGCGCTGGGATCCCAGAGCGAGACTATGAATTTCTAATGTTTTCCCCAGACTCCAAAAGGTTGAACATCTCCTGCTGTTTTGTGCTATCTCAAAAAACTCAGAAGTGGCTGCGCTTCAGTGGTTTGTAGTTTTTAGACAATGGATGGGACATAGGATATATAGTGTATGTGAGTGTATACATCATAAAACATTTTTACACTAGAAAAAGAGCCAGATGATTATTAACACGTTCACGTATAATTAACACAGCACTACACCTGCTAACAGAGTCTGAGGCCGACACACACTGTGGGTTTGGAATACATCACCAGTCGTTTAATGCGTCACATGCCTACTGCTTAAGGGTTCCCAAAATACCACTAAGTAGCAATCTGTTCTAATAAGCTTTCATCTCTGGGACCTTAAGAGTCTGAGAAGCCCTTTTTCGAGCTGGTTCAGCACCCCATTTGCTGATACAAGATGTCACAGTATTTTAGAAAAAAATGTCACACATTAATTCTGTTGCTGCAGAATGCATTAGCCCAGCTGGTAAAAACTGTAACCTTATATGTTTGTCAAAGTAATAAGCAAGTAATAACTGTTTGTGATAAATAGTTGTGTATGGTCATCTTGTGACAGTATCTTGAGTTTACATTTGTTGTATCCACTTTCCTCTAGCCTTCCTCGACCTCATCTCTTTTCTCATCTTTGTGTTGGTTGTAATTTCCTATATCTCCCAGAATTACTTGTAGCAGTCCCGAGAGATCATTGTGAAATTCAGCAACCCCAGTAAAACATCTCAGATTGACATGTAAGTGGTTAGAGCCATGGTTAACACCAGAGCGCTTGAGAAAAACTGTCAGTTCCTTTAAATCAAAACAAAATAGATTGCTTAGAAGCAAACTATTTGCTTTTGACACAGCTGTGAGGAGAGACATGACAAATCAGCGTGTGCTTCCTTTACTGGTAAATGTATTCTCTCTGAAGTATTAGTGCAAATTGGTATGCACAGAAAGAAGACGTTTCTCTTCGGGAGCAATAAAGATTATTTATTGGTCATGTGTTAGAAGATCATGTTTTGATCTCCTGTTAAACAGTGTAGTTATGCTGGAGATGGCTCGACAGCAGTGGAATATCTGTGGGCTGTCTGGTAAATTCAGCACCATGGTCAGCGCTCTAGTCAGCTCACAGTGAGGCAGCAGTGTTTTAAGGAAGTCTGATACATGATTACAGACGTCCTGTTACTGTGTGAAACATTTCAGCACTATCCGTGTCAGAAACATCTGAAATATCTCTAACTTTTTATCTCTCCTCTTGTTACTTTATGAAGTGTAGAAATCAATGAGTTAGAGCTAGTTAAATGAAACCTCATGTACCCAGATGCCTGAAGAGATTTTCATCTTAGAAAGCAATAGGTGTCTGTTTATTTATTCATATTTTGGCAGATTTCTTCATACCCTGCAAGCTTATTTACAATGGGAATATCCCTGACCACCATTTCCCTGATGAACTGCAAGGTAAAAATTACTCTGCCATGGAGTAGTGATAGGAGTTATTACTGGAAAGATCGCCAATTGGATTTTTCATTTCTGTGAGGAAAAAGCCCTGTAGCAAATGTCAAACACTGATTTGGCTTTAATTTTTAGTCACAGCTATGAAACACTCCCGCTCAAATGTGTTATCTTTGTAAAGGGTTCAGTTCAGAGACAGGAATGCAGAGTGCCTGTGAGAATAAAATGTGCAAACCTCTGTTGCTTGTCCTTTGGCAGTAAAACCATTTAAACTATTTTCAGGGTGAGTTTCATGGTTATAAATGCTACTAAAATTGAATGAGGATTTCTGGAATAGTAAATAGTTTGTTAGTGGCTTTCAAGAGATGTGTACAAGGCAAGAAAAAAAAAAAAAACTGAGCAGACACATAATGTATGACCTTGAGGGACGAAGAAAGCACAGAGGTGAGATGTGATCACAGTTGTTTATGTCGCTTTGGGGCACAATCATCAGTCGCCTTGAGCTTCTCATTCTGGATGAACAAAATGAGACTCAAAGATAAGGATGCAAATAAACATGTGCAAAACAAGGAGTGTAATATTACTTTGGGCTGCTAGATGCTGGCTCCAAAAAATCCTGGCACCAATTGACTCCCCAAAAAAAAAAAAAAACCCCAAACTTGACTTCTCTCCAGAAATACTAGTAAATAATTTGTTTCCATCGTGAGTCATTATGGTTTCCCTTGCTTTATTCGTGGTTCAGAAGTTACACTAAGAAGGCAGAAGATGTTTCATGAAATTTACAGTTTTAGTAAGTTAGCGGTAGCATTAGCTTGGCGAGTTTCACTCATCATCCCTCATGCCTCCTCATCTCCACCTTAAGTTGGCATTACTGTTATCACTGTTGTGTTTTATTAACTGTACATGTGTTAACATTCAGCAAGTAGCTGGAATTATTTGGTGGCATTTAAATTACATTTCCTAATTAGCAGTGTGGCTGATTTTTAGTAAGTTAGCTGTAGGATTAGCTTGGTTTCACCACATGCTCTTCACCAAGGGGTCTCTTCATGAAGTTTACAGTTTTAACATTTTATTAGCTTCATCAGCTGGGTAGGTTTGACACATCGCCCCTTGTGCTTCCCCAGCTCCACGATGCTGTCCAAATATGGTCACTTATTTCTTCACAAATACAAGATAGCGATGGCTAAAATACAAACTCAAGGCTTCAAAATGGTAGACCAGAAACCAGTGGATTACGTCACACACATTTTACATAGTGTAGAACTTTTGACCTGCTGACATTTTTTCATTGTTCACATGAGACATTGAGTGCCTGGTTATTTTTTTATGTGCGGTTCATTTCGAGCCGTGCTCTATGTTCCTGAGAGTCTTCCATTATAAATGTTTGCTTGAAATCGTATGTGTTTGTTTGCTGCTGCCTTTGGGTTCCTCTAAAAGACAGTGTTGTGGGCATGTGGGCGTGTGTGTTTATTTTAGGTATATCTTGACTGCTTGGGTAAATTTGTTGCTGATATGAGTGTGAGAGTCCCTTACATGTCTACGCGAGTGTGTGCATTCACTCCTGGGGCTGTGTGTGTTGATCTTGTTTATGTGTCCGGGCCAGTGGTTAAGGCATGACGGATGGGGATAGAGGAGACAGAGGAGGAGGAGAGAGAAAAGACAAATGACCTGACAGGTCCCCTATTCAACTCCTAATCACTGAGGGAGCGTGGAGGCTGTGTGTGACAGAGGTGGCGTTTGTATTGGAGGAAGAGAGGGATCTGGTGTGAGTGTTGTTTTTCTGTGTTTTTATTTCAAGGTTTTAAAAATTCTCTTTAATTAATAAATATTTTTAATCGAGTCTTTCATCAATGACCTCTATATTTGCCTCTATAGGAAGTGTAAAATCTGATAATCTGAATTTTAGGCCTTAAAATCAACCCACATCAAGCATCAAGTGATGCACTGAACAACGCGACATGTATCCTAAAAATACTTGCTTTCTTAGCAAAATTGGCATTCCAAGATAGCCTCTTTTCCCAGCCATGACCGGGTCAACATTCTGCTCTTCCTCCTCGCTGGATTTTTTTCCCACACACATAACTGTCACAATTGGAACCGCATGATTCTCAGCTTGGCTTCATAGTTGACCTCTCTGTTGGTCGACATACGCCGATGACGTTTTATTCTTGTACTGTATGTTGACATACGTTGTAGCCTACATTTGAGTAGGTGTTGTCATCGTACAGTCTACATAATCATACATAGATCCATGTTGCACAGTGTGACTGGCAGTAAACTTATAAGACTGCTGAAATCTCACAGTCTGTAGAAGCCTTAAAATACAATTTAAAATTGTGCCAGGTCCTAGAAATTCAGTTAAGAAGACTTTGAAAAGTCAGATATTTTTAAGCTGGCAAGAACCTAGAAACAGTAATTCCATTTATCTCCTCTTGGTTGGACTATTGCCACGCGCTCTTCTCTTGCCCGACACAACAAAACCTCAATAAACTTCAGTTGATTCAAAATGCCACAGCCAGACCCCGAAACCAGATCCAACAGGAGAGAAAACATCACACCGGTTTTAAAATCACTTCATTTGCTTCCAGTCTGTTTTAGAGGCTTTTCTAAATGAACATCCTACAAACCTAAATGCAACTGGAGATGAACTCTCCCTGCTCAAACCTTTAAAATAAAGGTGAGCGAATCTTCTGTTTTGGCTCAGTTGTAGAATGACTTGCCGAGGGAGATCAGGGATGTTAACACATTGTCTTCTTTTAAGTCACTTTTAAAAACTCATAATACAACTAGTTTTTATAGGTTTTATGATTTGTTTAATTTTTTGATGCATTTTTACCATAGTTTTGTATTAAGTGTTGCTTTGTTAAAAGTCCTTTTTAGCTTGTTTTTTAAAATGCTCTATAGAAAAGGTAGTATTATGAAAAATTGATTGGATTTAGTGCTTGGTTGAAGCCTGCTGAAAATAATGAATTTGAAGCCTGATGCACTTTGTGTAAGAAAGCAGGCAAATTAAGCATTAGATTCACATGGGAAGTCAGAAAAACATAAAGCTGCAGAAAAAAATCCACCAACAAAAATGCCTGCCATTTGTAACATTGTTCTGTATTCACATCAGAAGCATCTCCAGCTCCAGCATTCATAAAGGTAAAAATTCACGTATTGAAACTTACCAAAATTAAGCAGTTAAAATGCATTTTTCATTTCTGCTGTGACCTGACTAAACTATAACGCCAAACAAGGCAGAGTTTGAAGTGTGTAAAGTCATGCAAGTGATGCCGGTGTCGTTTTCCTACCGATTTCTTCGACTCCAAACATGACATGTTGCTTTTTATTTCCCTGCTGATTTAAAGTCGTTCAGAGCGTTCTGGACAGTAACTGTTGTGATGTGTGTGATTGCTCCGCCTACATGTTTGCTTTGCACAGTGAAAAATAACATCCAATCACAGTGCGGACAGATTGTAGACAACGAGTGTACATAAAATAGCAGGTGATATGTTTTCTTCCTCACCATGACACCAGACGGATTTTACTGTCAGGTGTAAATTCAGCTTATATTAGCAACATTCAGATGACAACTCTGGCACTGCTTCTGAAACAGCTGTTTTCTTTTCCTAACTTCGACGAATTTAAAAAAAAAAAAGCAAAGTAGTTTTATCTTCCTTAAACGAACAGATTCCCCGGAACGATGTGTTGTGCTAAAATGACTTGTGCTTTGTAGTCTATACTCAACAGGCTGGGGCATCAATACCTTACTTTGTTGTTTTGCAGTAACGCTGATTGCAACAAGCGCGATAACGACTGGCTGTGCGCAGATTAGCAATAAAAGCTTTCTAGTGATAAAGTGACTTCTGTGGGGGCCACATGAAGCAGATGTCGCTTTGGGTGGGAGGGAGGGAACTATGCATGAGATTTAATTTACACCAGAAAGGACTTTTGCTTTCTATATGCAATTGAAATTGTTTGCTATCGGAGATGTGGGTGTATATAAAAAGGGCCTGTGCAAGCATTAATTTACATTTAGACATGTTTACTTCCCTACAAACACTTATACGGTATGTATAAGCCATGTGCATGTTATTGTGTTTGCAGTCTGAACAGCATTTGGGAGCAGGAGACACCATAATCACTGGCAAGAGAGTGTGTGTGTGTGTGTGTGTGTGTTTTGCATGCTGGCTGCACTGCTCTGAGAGTGGTAGCCAAGCAGTTGTTACAGGGCATCCAAATCAGAGAAGAGCCTCTGTTGAGTATTTGTGTATGTGTGTGAGATATCACTAAGAGCAGGGTGAAGACTGAGCCGGAAAATACAGAAACACATACTGAGACGCAGAGACCAAAGTGGTATGTGTTTGTGTGCTGGCGTTTTTGGATTGTGTGTTTCACATCATTAGGGGAAACATGGAAAAAAGACTGAGGGGAGTGTGTGTGTGTGTGTGTGTGTGTGAGAGAGAGAGTGAGTGATAACGTGTGTGCGTGTTGTAGCTACAGGCATACAGAGCAGCCTGATAATGAACACATTGATCTGGTACAGCAGAGAGGAAAAGGACAAACCTCCATGTATTAATGGCGTCTCTATCTTCCCCCTCCATTATTTCGGAATCTTTCATTAATAGCTGCTGTTGTGTTATTTGTCTTTCGTTTCATGTCTCTGCCTCACAACACTTGTATTTTATTTATACCCTTTAATTGTATTTTTACAGCCATGGTCACTTATTTAGTTTGTTTACACAAATAAATTATACATGATGACATCAAACATTGAAACATGAAGTACATTTTAAAGTGTAGGTGAAATTTGAAATGCCCATAGGACCGATCTCCAAAGATGCAGCTAATGCATACAAATAAAAGCTGTTTTTCACATTCCTTTTCCATCTTATGCTCATCCTTGTGGGTGCAATACAGATGGGGATAATAATGATTCCTATACTTAGAATTTTTTTTATTCCAGTAAAAATTAAGAATATATCAGCTGCTGGATGAAAAGGTCTGCCTTTTTCCCTCAAGGAAACAGATGTGTAGCGCAGCAACATATAGGAGAAGAGAAGGAGATGTCTACAGGTTTCTTAAGTCATATTGTGGTCATAGCATTCGGCAGAAATCCCTTTTTTGTTTTGGTCCACAGCTTGTAGCCCAGGGCTTGGCAGTGCAGCACAGCCATGTGAATCTCTGGGCTCTTTTCCCTTTCTCCTCTCCAGCTCTTCTCCCTGTTGTAGGAGAATGACAATACCGTGTGTGTGTGAAATCCTCCCTTCCCTCACTGGGAATTATGTGTTAATGTCTGGAAAGACACACATAGTTTTGTGTCTCAGTCTCTCTGTATTGATGGTTCTTTATCGGTGTGGTATCGCATTTCTTTACATTGACGAGTCTTTCCTTTACTGCTCCCTCTCTCTGAAATTTGATTTTCAATTGTGATATTTGCAAGCATCCCTACTGCTTTCCTTCATCGAAGGTCATCTAACAGTATGTTACATGTATACGACTTCTTCTCATCCTCCGTTTAACTCATATTGTACACATTCTCATGCCTGTATTGACATGACCAACACACACTAGATTTGCCCGAACACATCAATCTCTGCACTACATCTCCTTACCTTCTCAGTGTTGGTAATGAGATGTGGTTTGTTTATTGCCTGACTCCCTTCTCCCTATTATGGGATGCCTGAGCGATTGTGCTGCAGCAATCATTTCAGCCACTCTGGGTTTGACTGTCAGCTAAACGCCAAAATTGTGGTTGTAAATTCTTTCCGTCTGTGTTCTGTTAGCATACAATAACATGCATGGATGCTATATATCCGGGCTTAGAAGGGGATATTTTTGTAACCATGAGGTCCTCTGGATTGATTGAGTGGAGGTTTGTAAATAAAATGGCTACTGGGTTATGAGTAGAGGCAGTTTGTGTGTTTGTTTGTTTTTTTCTTTCTCAAATGTTACTTTGGAGTCCAACATATTGGGTCATATGCAAAGTCATATGCTTTGTGGAAAACTTTAAGACTTAATTCACACAACTTATATTTCACTCTGTGCCCTTTCTTGGGAACTTGAAACAGAGATAAACACATCTAAAGCAGCACCAAGGATATATTTACATACCCTCCTCTCCCACAGTCCCTCCAAATAATGCTCTGCTTTATTCTGGTTTGCTTACGACTGATCTCCCTCCCTCTTTTCCTGTCACCCACCTTCCTCTTTTACCCCCTTCCTCTGCCTCTAACATCAATTCAAAGTGCTCTCCCCACATTAACACAGGCTTATAAGAGTAAAAAAAAAAAATCAGCAACAAATCAAATAATGAAATTAAATCCTGCAATTACATCTCTTTCCTCTCTCATTCTCTCTTTCTTTGTTAATTTGGAGAGCTTAATTGGCATGATAATACTTTTGAGGCAAACAAACATCAACAAAATAGAAATGGAATGTAATTACTTTCAACAGTTGGCTTTCTCTGCTCTGTGTGTGTGTGTGTGTGTTTGTGTATTTCTTTTGGAGCTTGGGAGTGGAGTGTTTTGCATACTGTGTTATTTGAATGTGGATTGTGTGATACCTATTTGCGTGATTGCCAATTTGTAGGTTTACGTTGTTTGTGCTTGAACTTGAGTAATTTAACACAGAGCTTTATAGAATTGTTTTGTTCCAAAGAACCACAGTGGTTTATAGTGATTAATTGACAGAATAGGCCTTGAGCAGCATGTCGCATTGACTCTCTTTTTCCTCTATATCATTTATTCTGTTTCATTTGTGCAAAGTCTTCTTTAAATCTTCAGTAATGAAGATCACATGTTAAAAGTCTTCTTTTTGTCCTGTCTCCCCGTCTTTAGACCAACATCCCATTCCTCCAGAATGTGTTCTCCAACCACCAATTCCTCCACTCGACCGTGGACACCCAGTTTATCGACGAAAACCAGGACCTGTTTAACCTCAAACCGACGCAGAACCGAGCTCAGAAACTACTGCACTACCTGGGTCAGTGTACACATATGACATACACACAAATACTTGATCCATAAAGGCTAAAATTACAAATCCTTTTACTCGTGAAGGACGTTTTTTTAAATCAGTTTAAAGATTTTGACTCTTTTAGATGCTGTTATGCTAATTTACAAATGACTAAATGGTTTTGGCCTCAAAATATATCTCTGATGTGTTTAAAGAATATAAACTAGTCGGACTCGTGCTCCGAATGTGGTGAAGCAGCATTTAACTGTTATGCTGCATAAAACTGGAACAAACTTCCAGTAGAGCTTAGATTTTCTTATTGCACTGTAATTCTCAAGTACTTTACCTTCTTTTAATCATTCTAATATTCATTGATATTATTCTTTCATTAATAATTTACATATTCCACACTTTCTTTTAATGATATTCCCCCAATATTTCTATATTTTCTTGTTCAAACACTTTGTTTTTCTCTGAATATTCCTTTTATATATGTAAAGGACACTGACTTCCCTTTGTGCATGAAATATGCAAATATAAATAAACTTGCCTTTCCTTGTTCTTCACTATTCACGTTTTACATTTGCATTTCTTTATTCAAACTCAGGTCACGTGATGGTGAATGGACCAACCACACCAATTCCTGTGAAGACTAAACCATCCTCTACTGACCCCGTCATCCCTCCTGTCACCATGGGTATGTTGCGCAAGAATCCACTTCTGCTTAAAGGTTCAGTGTGTGATATTTATTGACGTCAAGCAGTGAACTTGCAGATTGTAATCAAAAACCCCCAGAAGTCCCTCATTAGGTTTGTCCACTCTGGGCTTTGTAGTTAAGTGAATATTAACACTGGTCCACACTCACACACTGGTCCACTTATATTTGAAAGATAATAGACTGATAAAAACATAATTAGAATTAATATATTCCATTTCTGTAATTAGATCCACCTAAATCTTACACACTGGACCATTAAAACGCTTTCACACTAACAATTTGAGACATTTTTCTTCACTCATTGATGAAAATGCATTTACGGTGTAGCAGTATTGTAGGATAAGTCCTTTATATGAAGACATCAACAATGAAACAATGAAACTGTTTTTTTTTTTCCTTGTACTTCTACATCTCTGTTTGGGCAATGTGTCAACAAAAGCAGGAACTGATGATTTAATACTCTATTAAAACCGTGGGTTATATATTGAACAATAGAAATTGCTTTTGCACAGTTACCATAATAATGTGAAGTATTGTCCTTATTATTACATTTGGACTAATTTAGCAAGGCACGACCACTGCAAGAGTTAGGGGGTTTCATTTCCCCTGAGGCACCTATGCTAAAAATGTAAACACTTGTGGAACTGTAGGGCACTTTGGATAAAAGCACCCACCCGATGATAAATGGGCTGTCGAACAGTCTGATGGCTGTAGGCGGAAAGGCCTTCCTAAATGGCTTAGTTTAGCACTCGGGGAGGAAAAGGGTTTTGGCCCAGAGTGCTCTGCTGAGCTGTGAGTACAGCAGTGAGAGGGCGCAGTTCATTGTTTGAGGAGACAGAAGTTCTCCACTTCTCACCCTGCTCTGCACCAACACTCCTGGAGCCTTGCAGGGAAGGCCAACGGCCAAGCTGAACTCTTTGATGAGCTCATCGAGCCACTCAAAGTTCTTGGAGTGGAGCCTTTCCACCCAGTTGTAGCATCTTAGTTTTGAAAGGTTAAACTGAGTTAAAATTCTTATGTTTCAATAATTGAGTTTTAGAGGTGCATAGGTTTACCATGAAATACTTAAAAAAAGCATGAGAATAACCTGAATATTTGGCTCGTTGCACTTGATGTCACAGCCTTTCTCTGTGGTCGTTTTGCAGCGATGCACTTTTTTGTCCTTTCCCACTGTGCCCTCAGTTTTATTCTGGTTAGGGGTGAAAACTGCCATAAACGTATGCAGATGCTCCTTTTGACAGCAATAAAATAGACAGCTGTGTCAACCTGACATGTTTATCAGTACCCGGTTCTGCACCAGCACATACCCATGCCCGGCAAACACAAATTTCTAGCAAAATAATTAGAATAATATGACTTATAATCAGGCATAACTAATCAAATCTGACATCTAAAAACAAAGCACAGTGGAATGGAATCAGGTAGAATAGGACACAATCTGTCGCGTTTGTGTACGTCTTCGAGTGAGTGAGTGTGTTTCCCTGTGCTTACCCACCGTTTGTCTACTTATGCAAATCTTATGTTTAAAGCTGTCATTGCCCACCATCTTGTTGCGGGAAAACAAACACGGGCATGCCTGTGAGCATTAAATCACGCGCGTGCGCTCGACATAATGTACTGTACAGAGCAGGTACTCCATAGGCAGCCCATCATTTGTGTACATGCCCCCACTTACCTACTGTAAGCAGCTGATGAGGTAGTTGTGCAGCACATGCACGCACAGAGGCATACCTAAAGCCTAGTAATGAGATTTGTAATGTGCTTATATCCTTTTTTTTCATTCAGTGGAGGGATTGAGAGAAGAGAAGGATTAGGCCTGTATTATCACACTCTGTGGAGGGAGGGACAGGGGAATAGAAGGAAAACGAGGTTATGAAAGAAGAACAGAGGGTTCGGGCTGCATATAATCCTTATATAGCAGAGAAAATAGTCCAGTGGACATAGTGCCAGGTTTGGTAGATCTGAATGAGATGGATCAATATGAAGAATGTAAGAAGATTACTGTGTGTCACCTGCAGAAAAGAAAAAATCAGACCTACATTGCCGAATCATCAGGAGATAATGAGAAAAGTGAAGAAAAAAAAAAAGTTCCTTTGCTGTGAGGAGAGGCAGGAGAAAAAGTCTTCGTACTCCATTGTGATTATTTTCTAATTAGTAATTGTATGAAATGTTCCCTCTGATGGTTCATCCATGGTGTAGACGTACACCTTGTTCCAATTATTCTCTGGATTTATTTAATGGAGGACATCTAGAGGTTAATCACCAGATGCCTCTAAGCTAGTGTTAGGAAGAATGACTAATAAAAATGACAGGCTATTTTCTATCTTCATGTGGTAATTTCTATGTTAGGATGTTCACTGTTAGGATCATAGCAGTAACAGCCACAATGTGCAGCATCTGTGGGGAATATTTTTAATAAGAGATTTTAAACAAAATGAACACATAGTCTGTGCAAAATGTAAAGAAAATACAGTTAATGACTGCTTTTATTATTTGAAATTCATTTAAAGAGTAATTTCAGTCTTATGTTTGGCTTTCTGAAACAGATGTTATGGATTTTAAAAAAATATCTTATATCTTCGTGGTTCTTTTTCTAAAGACATATCTTTTTGTTGCTTACACTGCCTGAATTGATTTTTTTCTTGAGCAGTAGTTTACTGTCATGCTGCCGTTTAAGGTTTTGCACTGCTGCTTTTTTTTTTTTTTTTTTTTTACTTTAAGTGTAAATATTAGTGTATCATGCAGTAACTTTTTGTCCACTAGAGGCAGCAAAAAGCTATAACCACAACTTTAACATTTAAGCGATATGGTTTGTTAGCAACAGTTACTCATTCATACAATCCAACAGCTGCAGAGCAACATTATCATTTTGTTTTGTTTTGTTTCTGGCCACCTGGCAAATGTACAGTGAGTCCAGTAATTGCTGTCACGTTGCTTTGTTGCGCGCCACTCCTCAGGGAAATATCCAGCCCCATTGGTAAAATATCTTCCATGACACGGTTGACAGTCCCAGAAGGTTCCCATTGAAAAGCTTCGGGAAGCAGCTGTGAACTACGCTGTAACATAGCTAATTAATCATACAGTTCCCAATTTAACCTGTCACTGCTCACCGTTGAAATTTACTTTCTTGTAATACATAAACATACCATTTCAAAACACAGCCATCATCTTTATCATCTTTAGGTTGAGGTTTGTTTTGCTAACGTGTTCATTGTCGCTGCTAGTCGGCATTGGTGGAAAAACCCCCGCTACAACCACAATTGCGAGTCACAAAACAGAGATTTCTGTTTAAAAACCTGTCCATCCAATATGTTTCAGTCAACATGTAACCAGTCTTGGTTTAATTGATGTGTGAAGTGACTTTCTTATTGGACACAGTGTCTGACAGGATGTATTCACCCTGCTGTCATGGACAAATTTTGTGATAGAAAGCTGAAAATAGGAGAATTGGGTAACAAGTCACCTGTATCACTTTAATGGATCTGTGAACTTCCTTTTCTATGGAACATGGGGGTAACGGTGTCTGACAGCATCATTCCTAGCTGTCAGGATGCATTCCCCCTGCTATATAACAAAAAAAAAAAACTGAAATGTGACCAATTTGGAAATGACCATATATTCACAGTAGATGAAACAAATATGGTAGAGAAACAGTTTGAAGAACATTTCCCATTGGGCCAAGAACATACCGTACCTGGCTCTTCAGCTGCTAAATGTCTGTGTTCACCAGCAAGTTGCTAACTGTGTCTGTCTGTCATTTGGTAGAGACAGGTTTAAAGCTGCAGGAACTGAAATTAGGGGGAAAAAAATGCCAGAATTTGAACTGCACCCCTTCCTTCTGCCATTTCAAAAGACTAAATAAAAATAAAGATGAACCTGATGCTGTGGAAAAGAGAAGCCACTTTTCCAAGCTTCTGTGAGTAGAGCAGTGCAGTCACATCAGAGGAAATTTTAACAGCGATCAGTAATTACAGCTGTCAATCATGTATTCAACCCCCTACCTGCCTGAAATTACCTGACTGGCCAAAGTCTGCGTCACGGGGTAGATTTTTTTATAGGATGAATACTGGACTCACCCAAGAAGCAACACTCATCATGGATGACCACTTTTTGAAGTTGGAAGTTGCTTACATTTTAATCAGTGCAAGGAGGCACCTGTGACAGACAACAACATTTTTACAACTGCAGTCTAACAGGGTTGCCTCCTTCTAACATGTACAAACCTAGTTTATCACACTTCTATCACACTTGACAGTTAATAAGGCGCCAATTAGGAGTCCCACCAGGATTTGCCAATTAAAAGATTCCTCAACGCAAAGATACAAGACACTTAACATCTCACGAGGCAGATGTTAGATCAGGACAGAGGCAAGCTGTTATTACTCGGAGATTGTTGCCTACACAAATTGCTCATAAAAGGTACCTTTGAGCACTGTGACACTTGCTCTCTTTAGTCATATTAACTGACGCTGGATGAGTCAATCGAATGTGTGCACAGAGGGCCACGCAGTTCACGAATGTCAGGGAAGAAGTATATGAAATGACCTGAGATGGAGAAGAGTGACGCAAGAGCAAGGAAGCAGGGAGTGGGTGCGGAAGAGGTGATTTCAATGCAGAGCATGTGTGTCTTTGTAAGTGGGTCAGTTGTCAAGAACAGTAACCGCGTGGGACTTGCATCGCTTTACTACGTTTCAATTTCTACTCTGTACCTTAAGACGCATGCAATCCCATTCGAAAGCGGCAGTTTCCTCCAGGAAACCATCACATGCATAGACCATTGTCACTGTAGTCCCAGTACAGGTGCCCTGATTTTCTTTCCTTTGCATGGTAGCAACATAGGAAGAAAGGCTGCATGAATACACAGGTGGTCTTAAAGGTAAAAGATGTAATTTGAGTATGAAGAATTTTTCTGTGTGCATGTTCTGTTGTAAGTGCCAGTATGGATTTGCTTCGCCAATGGGATTTTGCAGAGGCCAGTCTAGCGTGTATGCGTTTCACTGAGCCTAATTTGTCTTTCTTTGCTCACATGTGTGCACAAATGTCTCTACATTTAGTGTGTGCGCATTTACAGAGTTAGTTTTTGCTCATGCTGGCCTTAGAGACAATTATAGCAGAGATCATTTGTTTTCAGGGATGAGGTACTACAATAAAAGGTCAAGAGCGAATATTCAGCTGCACAGAGAGCGAGAACAAGGAAGGGAGATTTTGGGAAGGAGAGAGAGAGAGAGGGGGGGGTTTGGAGGACAACAAAGCAGCCAGATAGTACCTCATTAACTAGTCTAATTGATTGATGATTGTACACAGTGCAGCAAAAATAGATCCCAGTTCCAGTTCCAATATTTTACTGCCTCTGGTTGTGGTTATGTTTAATTGCCAAGCAGGAAGGAGATGTGAGAACAGAGAGAGAAAGAGAGAAGGATTAGGATAGAAGGTTGGTTATAGCAGCATCCATAGGGCAAAGTCTTGCAACATTTAACTTGTTTGTTTTGGGAACCATTTAACTGTAGAAAATGGAAGCAGCGTTATTTGTCTTGGGGAAAAAGCAATTGTTTTTATTCCTACATGTGGCTTTTAGCAGTGACATTACCTTTTGCTACCGTAAGACACTCTATGAAGTCTTGTGAGCTAAACGGAAGCTCTCAACAAATGTCACGTTTTACAGTCTCACTAGGGTTGGATACCCAAGGGAGAATCGTGAAAGGTTTCACAAACACTATTAATGGATAATGCTTCAAGTGACTTACTTCTTTCTGGTCCATGATTTGGCTAGAATTACTCTTTTCATCCTCTTTTGTATCTCACAAGCCTCGGCTGGGGTTTCCATGTCTGCAGCTGAATTCGAAGACTAATAACACTTTCTAGTGTGTGATATGACAATATATATGTGATAATAGAAAAATGTATAATGTATATGTTTCATATTATTCTCTATCATCTATATTGTGATGGAAGTCACACTCTTCACAGCAATATTTCTTTGTCATTTGCATACTGTCCATTCTTCCACCTGAGGACAACACAGACACAGAACGGGGAATTGTTTGTATGGAAGTTCTAAATTAAAAAGAGTATAATAATGGAGATAATAAGTATAGTATGTGTAGCTACACTGGTCCAGTGGAACGAAGGCCACGCTTCATACTGACTTTTATTTTTGCTTTCTTAAAAAGTCACCGTAGAAAACACAGACAAAAGACAATGATGAATAACACTGTGGAAACTATATAAGAAATGCAAAGTTCAAAATTGAAAGTCTCTTAAGCTAATGACAGGTAATAGACATGTCCCAACATGTTAGCGTAGCAGCAGATAGGCCAAAGTTTCCAGCTATATTCTGCACATGTATGCATATGAGGAAACATTAAATACAACAAAAACAATTGAACAACATTTACCGTGTGCGCCTCTTGAACCATGTGTAGAAGTAACATTATCATGGGCTGTTCTGCCATTTTGGTTCTAACCCATAATGCCACGGTGGCACCACTGTCTATGCTCCATAAAATAAACATCACAATATAAGCTGTTTCACTGATAATTACAGTGTGGTTATTTTAAAACATTTGTTTGTTGAATTTCTAGGATAATCACTGTATCCTGACATATACTATTACCATGATATAAAATGACACATTCCGTGTTAGAAGATTTTAGGTCTGTTGCCCACCCTTTCACACTGCACAAAAGCACTGCACTCACTTTTTTTTACAAACCACCACAAACCACCAGCCCCAGTTTCCATCCATTTCTATTCAAACAGCGCTCAACGCTTGTTCAGTCTGTGTTGAGTTTGACAGAGGACCTGCAATAAAACATATAAAATTGTAACCACTTGTCACTGGCCTCCACGATGCTTTACAATATTACGTGACATTAAACATATCACATCAAAAACAAAAAACAGACAGGCAAACTCATCCGCTGGCCATGTGAAAGGAGTCATTCGCTTGATTATAGCAGGTTTACCCGTGTTTTAAAAACCTGCATATATATGCATTTTTCTTTGGTGTAAAAATGGTTTAATCTCTGAGCAGAGATTAAACAGCAGACTAATTAAGTATAACAGAAATACATGTACATTTCAGTATAATGCATACTGCCTCCACATGTTTTGAAAATAGAATATAAGATATACCCATACTCAACAACTCTGCGGCTTTCTGATGGCTGCTGTCGTGAGAATTTTAAGACGTGAAAACACAGTCACAGGCCAGATAAGGCTGAGAAATTAAAAATGTGTGAAATGTGCTAAAGCAGCCATCTATGAACCTGTTCGCCTTCTGCTGGCACCCATACCCATACCAAGCGGAGTGTCTTGGATCTCTTTTTTTGCTAAACAGTAATTGCTTACTTTATATAGAAAACTGTGGTTATATGACTCACTGTCAGCGGGAGAAATCCATTTTCACAAATCGGTGGGTGGTGTGTCTAATAAGCTGGCTGCTGAGCTTATTTCTGTATTCTTTTATAGTTGATCTACTCGAGTTGAGGGCGATAGGAACAGCAATGAGCGGAGACGGCGTCCATCTCATTAGCAGAAGTTCTGACAAGCACCAGACTTGTTAAAAGTGCAATCTAAGAGAGAACATTGGGCAAATAACATCTGTGTACCTGTTTGCAGGGTATCTCGTTAAACTGGTGTAAATCATTTATTTTAACACACTCTTACAGTGTCTGAAAACCAGGAGCATCATGCAAATCACTAGTAGAGCAGAGGACGTGATGGTGACGCAGTTTTACATATCTATTCAGACTTAAGTGGATTATTTTAAAACCTGACTAAATCAGTTGTTGTAGCTCTAAAACCTCGCACTTTATGTCAACGTAAATACCATATATTAATTAGAATAAAACTAAAATCTACATAGAAGTCTGTATATTGTGGCTGTTATCATGGATGTACAATAGACCAAGACCATCGTTAGCTTAGAAATGGACTGGGCTCATGTCAAGAAATGATCAGTCTCCAATATAAGTTTCATGTAAGCATATGAGCACATGCAAATCTTCCATAGTACACCTTTAAAATTGTATTATTTTTCTATCTCTAGGTTTTTGACTATCTGCACCACTGAAACGTTGAGTATTCGTCAAGCATGCAAGCAAGATATTTGTTAGAAACCAATGTAAGATTGTTGCAGACCTATTTATTTACATGAATTTTCTTCTTTTCTGTCATTAGGGGACCCTCCCATAGGTTTCCGTGACGTGCTGCTGCGCGACGGCCCTGAGGGCTTCGCCAAGGCTGTCCGCGCCCACCAAGGACTGTTGCTAATGGATACCACTTTCAGGGATGCCCACCAGTCGCTCCTGGCAACAAGGGTTCGAACCCATGACCTGAAGAAGATCTCGCCATTCGTCAGTCACAACTTCAACAACCTCTACAGCCTGGAGAACTGGGGAGGTGAGTCAATGTTATGTCTTCAAAAGCAACGCTAATATTTAGAACAGGTAAAACATTTTTAAGTCAGACTGCAGATATTTAATTAAAAAAAAAAAATCCTATTATATTAGTGTCATGCAAGCAGTCATGTAAGAATGGCAGGAACGTCCTTCTGATAGTTATCATGTTAATTAAACTCTTTGTGCATGTGCTCCTTTTTAATTTGTCTGTTGGTTTGAACAGCCATGCCTGTACCTTCTGCTCTCTCATCGTTCTTGCTGTAGATCCCCTCCATGTATCACTGATGCCACTGATTGCAATCCCTTTGTTTTCCTCGCCTGAGCTGCAAAAATCACGTGCCATTGAAAGCATATCTCATTGCTCCATCTCCTCTCCCATATGTCTGTCTTCAACAAATTCACTCAATAGTCAATGATTGTACCTTTTGCTTGCTCTTAAATGAACAGAGAAAATCACGTTATTGAAGCTTCTTGAGGCATGAACAGTCCAATAGTGCCCCTGTATAATATGCAATTACTCTGAAATTGGACAAAGAAAGAAAACAGTGCTCATGTTTGAACAGTTGGCGATGAGACCAATTATCAACAGTCCTTGATAGCAGTCGTACGTGAAGTGCAATTGTTATGAACTGGTTTCAAAGAGTAAATTCATTTTCTCCCATTTAAACACTTGGGATGCATACATTTCTGGAAGAGATATGCCCAGTGAACCTCTTGAGGTTGAAACATTTAATTTAATGCTCAATTATAGTAAACTACTTGCAGTGATTGTGCTTATATTACTTGGAGTGTTTTGAGCAGATCACAGGAACAAACAACAGCTTTAAGTAAAAAGGGTTTCTGTTTCAGTGACCGTGCTCATCGTCAGATTGGTGAACAAAGTGAGAAAAAATACAGGAGAGAGTCTCCATTGAAGCCCCTTTGGTGCTGTAAAGCCTTTTTGAGATTAAATTCCTCCTGGTAGCCGATCATGGTGCAGCAGTTAGAGGAAAGCCATAAATTTCATTGCTGTGGGAGAGCACTTTGAGCAGCTCTCACATTAAGCAACTGTCTACTCATCTTGTGTTTGCACAGATAAAAACGTATAGCAAAAGTAAACCATTGAGGAGATATTCCAACAGAATAGGCTTAAACGCTTCCATACTCAACTTGCAGTTTATTATGTTTTTAGAAAACTGACCAGAGATAAATGATAGGAATGGAGCGTAGCCTTGTTTGAGCAGTTACATTAAAGTAAATCTTTGACTTGAGGGAACTTGAACTCTGGTGGAAAGTGTTGAAAAGACTTTGTCACTGTGTCATTACACTGTGTGAACCCTGTACTGTAAGTGCCATGAACATCTTTTTATACATTTCATTTTTTCACATTTGAAGAGACTAGGTCAGACTTTTTAAACCGACACCATTTAAAAACACTGTTTGCTATCATTCATAATCATGCGTAACATAGTCTCTGTGATAGCTTTACTTTTGAGGATCTAACCCCCCAAAACAAGCTGTTTAGGCTTTTAAAAACTGCAATAAATCTCTTTTTAAGAACCAGGAAGTTCACATTCAGACAAGCCTATAGGTTCTGACTCATAAAAAGGCACTAACTGAGCTTTCTGTCAGGTTTGTTGACTGTCTCTCTTGGCTATATCCATGCCATAAACAGGAAACTTTGGAAAATGGTCAATAAAAGCTTGCTGAAAGCATGCTTTGAGATCTCTTAGTGGTTGAACATTAAAAATGTTAATTTACTCATATCTTCCTGTTTTGTCAAAGAGGTTTTTATCAAGGCTTTTTGAAAGTCTAAGCTGTTGATATATCAAATAGTTTAAAAAAGCCAACATGAAGCAGCAGCAGCAGCAGGGTAAGAGTTTCACAACTAAAGCTTTTTGTGGGGCTACGCTGAGCATGAATATAAATGAGAAGAAGTAAGGTGTTGGTGAAAATATCCTTTTCAACTGTTTATGGTAAGCGCTAATAATGTTATTGGTTTAAACCTTAATAGACTGTTTTATAAGGTAGCAGTATAATCCTTAACAAAGAAGATGGTCTGGCTAAAAAAGTTTTATTTTGAACACTATCTGCAAGAAAAGGCTCTAAGTAAACAGTTTACAGACTTATCTTGTCTCTGAACCACATCCAGTTATGATAAAAGAAACAAGAGACAAGTGAAAAGTTCTCTCTGTGGGCCCTTCTTCTAAACTCTCTCATAAAGTGCTAATGTTTGAAATTGCCATGAGAGTCTGGCTTTGAATTCTTCAGTGAAACCTTTTGAAGTTTAAACAGTATTCTGTCTTCATAAAGAAGTTGGAGAAAGTGAATATATACCTGTCTCTCTCGCATTTATGCAGCGACAGCAAGAGTACATTATTGAAATCAGATGTAAAACAAGAGATGGAGCCGTTTTAACACCTCCTGACATAATGATTTTGGAATGGGCTGATGTTGTGAGCTGAGCAACGTGAGATTCATTTGTCTTTCTTTGTTAAGACAAGTTGAGGAGAGTGCGAGATTCACTGAGGAGACATGTAATAATGCCGCTGGATCCCCTTGAGGTGTCACTAATTCCTGCATGATATGATTATGAGTCAGAGAAAACAGAATAGTAGTTTTTCAGAATTATTTAAACACTTAAACGTGAATAGATTTAAAGAGATGTCCCCCTGACATCTCCCTTTGTGTTAACTACTTTGCACTTTAATCAGAAGTATTCTTTTAAAGAAAACAAAGCACTCACGAAGAACCTGCCACTGAACCCTCTGACACATTATTTGTATTACTCTAATTTTATTTTCATCCTTATTTTATGATGGATTTTCTGTTTATAACAGATCATTTTCTGCATTTAGACTCACTGATGTCAAGTATATCACTTATTCCAGCAGTAAGATTAGATTTAGTTCAGGTGAAAGTTGCAGCTGTGAAACCTCCCCGAGTCCAGGATGCAGAAGAGGTGCGGATCAGTCCGGATCAGACTGAATCATGGTTTGGTTCATTTACACTGTGAAAACACTTAGGACTTGTGGACCAGTTACAGGAAGTTATTTAAGCATAGTGTCTTCAATAAACAAAAGAAGAAGAAAAAAAATAGAAGCACGCAAAAATGATGACAGGATGTAGTAATCACTTCACTTTACTTTATTGTTCCAAAGAGAAACTTGACTTGCAGACAGGAACAATTTAAACAGTTAAAATTAAATGAATATCGAACTAAGGTCTTTATTCTGCTCCTAAAATTGCAGTGTGAAATCTAAACTAACCAAACCGAATGGGGGAAAAAAAACAACGCAACAACAAAAACACAGACATAACATGAGCATTGGAAGTGCAACATGTAATTATGCACCAGTACCAGATGCACTGAATTAAGAGTTTGTACTATTCGACAACACCCATCCACAGGAAGCTTAGTTTATATAGTTAAAAAAAGAAAAAGGACTAAAAACTAAAGGAAAGTAGAAATATAATACAGGAATAAATATAATGCAGGTATAAAAACATTAGTCTATACAGGAGTATTAGGTTTTAAAAGCAATGTTTGTTCTCTTTCAACCATAATTTAGCATCTGTATTCAAAAAAAAATATTTTCAACTCAATTGATAAACAGTTCCATAGTTTATGTCCTTTAAAAGAGAAGGCCGATTGTTCAAATGAGGTTTTGCACATTGCAATGTGACAGTTATCATGTATTGAGGTCTGTGTACTGACTCTACCAGACCACTGGTGTCTTGAAACAAATTCATTTAGTGGAGAAACGGATAGCATGGCCATAAGCATTTAAGAATAAGTTTTTGCCTGGAATTGTTCATGAAACTTTCAAAGCTGAATTTACGGTGTTCCTCCAGGATGCGACATTGATGCCACTGCAATGGTTGATAGTTTTTATTGTGTGATTATAGTATTATTAGTAAGACTGGAGCATTTATTCTGCCGAGTCATCCTTGATCACGGCTCTAACAAGACTATAAGGATACAGTTCTGAGCTTGAAACCCAAAGTTACCAGAATCACCAGTTGCCAGCAGATGTTCCTGCCTCATTATGGTTTTGTTTGTGAAACACAAATTATGATGCCATGCTGCAGTAAAAAGTTCAGCTATAGTTCATTGTTCATTGTAACAGTGACTTGAAACTGTTCCTTTAAACATCTCATAAATCACTTTACACTAATGACCACAGGAGAAATAACTCCCTTGCCTCTTAATAGGAGGTCCCTATACAATGCACTTCGATTACATGATCCGAGATGGAGAATATTACACTCAACTCAGCTCAAATCACTTAGAACCAAAGCAAATGACTAAAGGGAGGTTACCTCGTGAGTATTGAATGCTGTTATCCTGACATATTGTCCCTATGCAGGAATCTTTTTTCACACACAGAGGTCTTAGATAGGGAATATTGCTTTCACATGTTTCAGCTGCTTACAGGCAGAATGAATCATTGAAGAGATTAAGCGAAAGCCCTTTGAGGATTAAGTCCTTTCCTCGTATAGCGTTCCTCCCTGCACCGTGGAAGATACAGTAATATGAATTGGGTCACGTAATGTATCTATACAATTCCGCCTATCTTTTCCACAGTTTGCAAATTTATCAGATGGTCAAGCAGCAGATTAATTACTATGTGTGACTGTGTGTTTGTGCGTGTGTCTTGTTCATCCTCACAGCTGTAGAGTCAGTGTTTGCAAAGTACTTTCATGCCTTAGGAGTGTGAGCTGGTTCCTGGTGCAGTTCTGGACAACACAACACAAAGGCATATCAAGCAATCCAGAGCAATAAAATTGACTCGCAGATGACATAAAAATAGATTTTTGCAGGATAAACTGTTCAGTGCATCAGGGGCTTAAATGCATACTTATGCAAAAATGCTGATAACTGCTGAAATATATGTGTGTTTATGTAAATCAACAATTCCAATGATGGATATTAATACATTTTATTCATCAAGAACTTCCCTTTTTTGGTTTTTGAGCATGAGATACAACTTCATTTTCTAGAACTTTTATTTTCCCAGCAGGGGGAATTGAAGCTGGAGTGAAGATTTTACTGATATGAATATTATGAGTTTTCTGCCACTTAGACCTGACAAACTGTTTATTTCATTATTGAGTTTTGTCTCTAATTTACTTATACATTACTACCCTCCAGACGATGTTACATGCCCAGAAATCCTTTAAGATATGTCATGAGAAAATAACATTTTTCTCTTTTCTGTCTTCTAACATTGCATGAGGTGTTAACAGACATCGTTGGTAATCATGGGTGTTGCATAAAAACGGCTTGGTTCCATTTTTCCATCTGATTTATTTTAGCTCGTCATGACAGATTGGAAGCTGCCCGTCTTTCCTAAAAGAAGCCGGCTGCAGGAGCTCCCATGCCTAATGGTTTGATATGAGAGACCAGCTGTCAGTCTTCATTCACTTTATCGAATTATTAGAGTAAATTCTGCCATCCCAGATGAATTCCTCGCTCTGCCTCATGTTGGGATATCTCACATGCAATGAAACATTAATGCTAATATGTTTAGTATCAGATAGGATTGCTTAGAGCCATTTCCGTTCCACACCAGTAGTTTTAGACATGCTGACATAGACTGAAATCAAATTTAAAAGGGCAAAATAAATTTTAAAAAAGATGGAGAGGGGTGTTTCCAGGGCATTCCTACTTCTGCCTGAGTTAGGGAAGAAGTGTGTGTGTGTGTGTGTGTGTGCTTGCTATTCTCTCCATGTACAAATGTATGAGTGCTCACAAAAAATGAAATTTAATGATGACAGTGTTGGATCAGCAGAAACCCACTGGAGGCTTCAATATTTCAGACTGATATGATAAACGGGTATGAGATTCACTAATCTACTCCCCCAGAAAGGGAAATGAGAGATGGCTATCTCTTTTTTCCACTCTTCCACTGAAACATTTCTTACTTTAAAATGAAATGATGAAAGTGTTAGCGTGAACAATGGATGTGCGAGTATCATCAGATATTTTATTTGAGCATCCATTACTGTGTATTGAGCTATTTCTCTGTGTTTGTGGGAACTGTGATAAGTTTGAAATATAATTTTTTTGATTCTCAAATTGAGATCAAAGTTGGGTTAGAGGATAAGATTTGAGATGAAAGCTGACATGAACCGGAATCTGTGTGTCTGTGTGTAGGTGCTACTTTTGACGTGGCTATGCGGTTCCTGTCAGAGTGTCCATGGAAGAGACTCCAGGAGCTGAGAGCTTTGATCCCAAACGTCCCTTTCCAGATGCTGCTGAGAGGGGCCAACGCCGTGGGCTACACCAACTACCCTGACAATGCTGTCTTTAAGTGAGTCACTCACACACACACACACACACACACATTTTCATCGAAATGCCGTATTATACATTATATTAACACATAGTCATCGATGATTTGTGAAGGTGCCACCATTCTGTTGTTACCTCCTAATTCCACACACAGTACCCAATAATTTTATGTAAATGAACGTAGTGGCACATACAGTATTAGAGCTGTAAATAGAAGCACATACAAGCTTTATCTACATTGTTCACTCATTGGGCACATTTAATGTATGCAGTGAGTGCATCAGACTATTAGTGCATTCAACACAGCACAACCAATAAGAAATTCACCTCCACACAGCCCTGTTTAAAGCTGAAACAACTGTCATCTTCCTACGTACTGCAGCTGTTTTGCTGTGCTCAAAACATTTATTCATATATGGTTTTCCTGGAGCCAGCTGCTGCTCCTGCACTACTGTCCGTCACTGTCGTGCTATTTAGAAAAATCCCGACTAGGTCGTTTCTATGGGAACACCACGTCTGACCGTCACCTTCATACATACGTTTTGTACAGTCATCCATTTCTGAATTTGACAGTGGATTGAAAGCAAAATGTGAACGTATTTCATTCTGTCAGTGATAAGAAATAAGCACCGTAAATAACAATTCAAGTTAAAAACTCAACAAAAGTTTTTCTGCAGACCAAAAACAGACAACTTAAATGGGCTCAGTGATAAGAAATAACAAATAGCATCCCTAGTACCCTAGCTATACTAATTCCATTTTAATAACCCATTTTAATAACCCATTTTTCAATGTGTTGATTACATTTTTTTTTTTACCATTTTTAAACTTGAAAATTGTGCTTTGTTCATACCCACTGAACAAGTTGTCTGAACATCCTGACTTTAATTGCATATCTTAATGGTGATTTGTGGGTTGTCTAAATGAATAAAAAAATTGTTATTAAAAGTGTATTCTGCATCCTTCAAAATAGAATGTTAAATAGGAGGAAAATGAAATCAGTATTATTTTTCATTAGTCTGTACGTTGTTTGATTTTAAGCTTCCACATTTTTAAGGTCATATTGGACTTTGTTTGTAAAAAACTTATAGACACATTCAAATGGCAGTTTAATTTTTAACTCATGTTTATTTATTAAAGGTTGAATATGTAAGATTCGCCCCAGCTCATATCCATAAACCTGTCGATACATCCTCTGCCATAATGTTTAACAGTAGGCGTGACTCTCGTTCCAACCACAAACGTGGATTTTTCTTTGGATTCATCCTGTACCAGAGAGGACCCTTGTCTCTACTCTGATCGTAAACAGGGGCCGTTTGTCCGAACCTGCAGTAAAACGTGCAAATTAGATTAATTTTTGGAATGCGCTGTATACATATTAGAGAGAATTCCCAAGAATCCATATTCCAAACAGTCCTCCTAAATCCGGAATAATATCGGCATATCCCACATATCTTAATTGGAAAATGGCCCTAATTTTTGAATATCCGAACAGAACATGCTGTTTGCATGACACTTGTCAAATTCAGAATAATAGTATGTAAATGTACTCACTGACAGTGTCACAAGTGGTGATTTTTAAAGGATTATTATTATGAGTTTATATATTGTTTTTATAGGAAGATGTTACATACTTTGCCTTTAGATTTAATATTATAAATACACAATATATTTGCATCTCGATATCACAATTACTGTCCATACTAAAACTCTTTTATCTCACATATGTAGACTCATCTGTTTCTAAATCTATCCAGATATACAGTGCTTACTATATAGATGGATACACGGTACTGCGCATTAGTTCACCACAAACCACACAACTTACACGCCTATTTAATCAGGTCAATTTGGCTGATGTGTTCATGTTGCCTCCTATCATGCCCGGTGAGTTACATACACACCTTTTAGATATGCGTCGTTGATACAGATGTACAGCAGTAATGCATTTTGAGCCCAAAATACGCCTGCGTCTACACACATACCTAACATTTATCCAAATGGAGATCTGGATGACGTGGATGACTCATGTAGACAGAAGCGCACACACAAACACCCTCGAGATACAGTGTAATTCCCCCCCGCCTCAGATAAATTAGGAGTGGCTTCATGACTAATGCAAACCTCCCCCTTTCC
>JAPQRN010000011.1:8733344-8744543 GCA_037367275.1 Coranthus polyacanthus
CCCCAACCACACTCTTTTTAACTCCCTTTTTATGCCTCCATTCATCTCTCTGCATTACACTTTCTTTCCTTCTTTTTGACTCCCTCTTCTCTTCCGCCTACTCCCTCATTGCTGTCTCTCCCTCCTCTCACTCCCGGCGTCCCATAGGGGGAGTGCCATCGAAAATTTTGCGCATTATTGTGATTAATGGCTTTGATCTGTTTGCCCGGCTCTCTCTCTCTCTCTCTCTCTCTCTCTCTCTCTCCTCCCTTCGCTCGGCCTCCCTCACCCTCGACATTTTCAGTGCAGCAGCCCACAGCAAAGTGGCCTCAGCATCTTCATTAACTAAATCAAATCAAAGTGTAATTTAATTTCATATAATTGATTTCAAGTGAATTTCACAGGGTCACAGTACAGTAAACTTGGTAGCGAAAAGTGAAATTTTGAAATATCCAAAAATGCCTTAAGGATTTAAAGGTCCAGTGATTGCTAAGTAGATCTTCCTGTCACTTTTAAAAAGGAAGTTTTGACAGAAAAAAAACTTTTATATATCAAATAATAATGCCCACTTCAGCTCAGAGTGGAATATGTAGGACAAGCGCAGTGTGTTTTCATTTGGTGCCACTGCACAGCATTTGTATGCATTGTATTGCTAAATAAATGGACACGCAGATATGGGACTGCTAATCCTCTCGTGGCACAACATTAAGAGTATCTGTTTATTTGCCAAAACAAAAGCTTTCAGTGTATGTAAATATTGCATTTGTGGTAACAAAGCTACAGCAAGCACTCACCCCAGTTATGAAAAACCTGATTAAGACACCGGGGCCAAGGCAATAATAGGAGGGATTTACCACTAGCAGCTTGGATAATGAGGCGGGTATACATTTCTTTCCACTTATTGTGGGTTCCTGCAGGCTGTGTAAGCCCACTTTTTATGGAAATAGTAGGAATATTGTATTTACTCAGGTACAGCAATATTTATGAGTGGTGATATGGAGATGGATAAACAGCTTATCCAACCCCGGATGTGCGCTATTATCTGGAATACACTATGCATGAAAACAAACTCATTGTATTTTCTGTGTGTGTAAGAGAGAGAGTGAGTTTGTGCGATAATCTCGCTGTGAACAATATGTAATGAAAGGCATCTAAACCTATTTCTCTGACTTGAACGTGGATTAAAAAAGCAACAAACGACATGCTCGTCAGATCAATTTTCGCTGACTAACTCTGAATCGTCCTCCCCCAGGTTCTGCGAGGTGGCAAAGGAGAACGGCATGGACATCTTCCGTGTGTTCGATTCCCTCAACTACGTGCCAAACATGCTGCTGGGCATGGAGGCCGCCGGAGCAGCAGGTGGCGTCGTGGAGGCTGCCATCTCGTACACGGGCGACGTCTCAGACCCAATGAGGCAGAAGTACTCCTTAGACTACTACCTGAAACTGGCAGACGAGCTCGTCAAAGCCGGAACCCACATCCTGTGTATCAAGGTGAGGAAAAATGAACGAAAAGGACGAAGTGTTGGCTTCATCTACCGCTTTGACATTTACAACAAGCTCACTTATTAAATCTGTGCTGTGGAAATTCCTGCCCTTCTGCCACCAGAATTAAATGACCCAGTGGGAAACAATATTTGCAAACACACATTCACACATCCATGTTTATCTATATAATTATAATCAGGGCCTGCAAATCACAGCCATCAGCTTTGGTGCTAAAATTACTTCTGTGTGGGAAGTAACCAGTACTTTGGATATTTTAAGGTAGGGTTTTCAGGTATCTGTGCTTTAGTTGAGTGTTTATTTTAACTTAGAACTTTTACTACATTTTAATATCACCAAATATCTGTACTTTCTACCTCTTACATTTTCAAAACGGGCTGCATTCGTTTTTTAGTTGCCATGGCCTTATGAGCCGGTCATGTCAATGCATTTGAGGGGAGTTATCGATTTATTTTGCACAATATTGTGCCCTCTCAACATCGAGACCAATTTTAACCTAAATAGCACAATCCCTTTGTGTATCCACTGGTGACTGTCAGGGACGACAAATGTAGCAGGACAACAAACAACATCAAAAGAGAAGAAAGGGAGCGCGAAGAAAAGGCATCACAGTGTTTCCAGTTCTGTTGCTGACACTGAATTGCACACTGGAGCTGAAGTTAATGTTTATTATTCAGTATACTGTTTTAAAATTTTATATGAAGTTTGAATGGTTTAAATGGTTTTTTTAGTGTTCATGTTATATTAATATGACATGAAGTTCAGTTAGTTTTGAACAAAAGCAAAGGGCTCCTTTTTACTTTATTACTCTGAGCACATTTCAGAACCTGTACTTTTTCACTTTTACTTGAAGTTGAATCAGCACTTCTACTTTTACCCGAGTCTTCTCGTCCACAAGTACCCGTACGTCTCCTTGAGGAAAGAATGCGAGTACGTCCTTCACCAGTCAGTTCTCAGCGGCATTATGAAGTAAACTTTCTGCTATTGAGTTGGTTTAATCTCATGTAAAGGCCTGTGGCAGGACCTTTAATTTAGCTAATAGAATCACTGATCCAGATATCATTATCGAATTATGTAAACTAGGTGCAGTGTGTCTCATAAATTTAGTTTTACTTATTTTATTACACTGCATTAAATAATCCCTACATATATTCACTACTGCTACATACACACAAACTAGAACTACTGCTACAGCTGTCACTACAGTTTCCCTGTAACCACTTTTAAGGACTCCGACTACTGAAATGGAAAAATGTGTTCAACTCAATCCCTCAAAGGAAAATAAAACATCAGGTTTCATTATTTATGACAAGGCATTCTAATAACCAGCTTCATTGTTTCCTCACAGTGAAGTAAAGCACACCCACAGAAACACAAACGCATTTATGATTTGCATTTTGATTAATAGAAAACACTAGCATGTTAATTGTTGAACACCAACAGAAGTTTTCTGACTTGCTCTCATTTGGAGAACTTGTATACTTGAGCCTCTTATCTAAATGAATAGACAGATAATGCTCATAAATGAATTTCTTTATTCAAGCGTGACAGAATATTTCCAAACGTGAGATGATAAACTCCTGCTCTACTGCAGTGTGAACCATCAGAAGCAGCGGTGGTAATCACATAAAAGCCTGGCACAGCTAATGAGGTTAACTTTTAACAGAGGAAATCAGCATGGTTTATAACTTCATAGAGTGCAATGATCACTAAAGACTGCACCGCCGAACAACTAAGCTCAGTCTTTAATTTCTATTAATGTCAGTTAACCATCCACCCAAAAGTTTTGGTGTCATTTGTTATGTTAATGAGTTATTTACAAACCCAAATTAAATATTATTTCTCATTACTGGGCTATAATTTGTGAAATAATTGTGATTAAAGTGCAACATTGAAGTTTTTAAATCAGAATAAATCAAGTTTCCTCTCTGTCAAATGGTTCCAAATAGAAGTATCCAATTTAAACCGAATTGTTTTCCTTAAAAATGTCCTAACATTTAGGACACGTAGTCCTGGAGTGAATGAAGCACAATTTAGGGCCTAAATTAAACATCCAAATTGTCATTCTTAACTTGAATTCATTATTACTCTTTATCCACGATGACATTTATAGTGCCATTCTTCTTCATGTTTTTATCACTTTAGACTTTTAGTATTGTTTGTAAATAAGTTTTTTTTTTCTCTTCCTTTGTTTTTTTTTTCTCTTTTTACTCGTCCAAATCCACCAAATTATTCGCACTTTGGGGTGTGTTCCAGCTTGCATGAGCCGCCTCGGGCCAGTGTTGTGTGTATATCCTCTCACTAATGAGGATGAACGCAGGTGGTTGAAATTAATCTTGTTTAACTTAGTTTAGGAATCCATTTCCAAAATGGAAATGTGACTCAGAAATCCACAAAAGCAGGAGTATATTTTGATCAAGGCTCGCTCCTCGTTTAATTTACAGGAATCCAGCGCCGTTTTAGAAATGTACAAATGCAATATTTTTGTATATTAAAGATCACACGCAGAGATGAGTTCTAATTATTTCTGTTTTCCTTCAACCCTTGGTATCTCTGATCCTCCTCTGTCTGTCTCTCATCAGGATATGGCCGGCCTGCTGAAGCCAAAGCCCAGCAAGCTTCTGGTGGGGGCCCTGAGAGACCGTTTCCCTGATGTCCCCATCCATGTGCACACACATGACACAGCTGGAGCAGGTGTGGCTGCAATGCTGGCCTGTGCTGAAGCCGGAGCTGATGTGGTGGATGTGGCCGTGAGTATACATTGCTCCTTTTGCTCTATAGGAAGCATTTTTTTCCTGAAGCTTTTCAAGCAAGCGAATGCCTGGCGTTGATTTAAAGTTAGGCTGTAATCACTGTTGAAAATTAGTCTCACATAGCCAAACCTATCTCCAGACTTTGTTAGCGCTGTGCCAGCACGGGAGATAGGTTTGGCATTGTGTGCTATCATTCTGGAATAGGGAGGAAAAAAACTCTCTGGGTTGTTTAGCTTGTTTATATTTCTTTAAACAAATCACACTCGTCTCTATGCAGCAACAATACCTTTGCAAAAACAGTGTCGAGGGAGAAGTTTTGTTGGAATATTTTCATTTGGGAAGTGATGTGCGGTATTAAAATGACCAAATCCCTGCAAAAGCACATAAAAAGCTGTATGTTTTTGTCAAAACGTGTAGTTGCAGCTCAGAGGTTGTTGTTTTTTCTTGTCGCAAGAGGGGCTTTGGAAACAGTAACTTGCAGAAGGAAGGAGAATGGTGAGTTTACATCCTGTGAGTCAGACTAGTTGACAAGAGGAAAGATGATAGAGGCAATGATGTTTAAAATGTATTATGAATCAGGAGAGAATGTAAGAATTATGTGAATAAAGATCCACTATATGTTTTCTATTTTACATTGCTTTGTGTTGTTTTTCTTTTATTACGGTTATGTAAACCACTATTCTAATTATAAAAAAAAAGGGAAAAACTAGCATGTTAAAAAAAGTGCAAAGTCATAAAACTAGGTCTGAGTCGTTCTATGTAATTAAAACTGGTAACGAAACCTTCACACATTAAACTGCGTTACTTGTAAGCCTTGGTCTAGCTACAAGTTATATAGATAGCATGAACAAAGAGTCATGTTCTACCAGTTGCTTCAGTTTACATTGTGTAACGTCCCTGAAACTGAACAATTTTTGAAGACAGGAACATTTCCCTTACTGTGTTCATTGATGCATGCTCTCAGCAAGGACATTTTCATTAAAACAATTTGTTTCTATTTACAGCTTTGGTTCTGCTGTTGAGTTCCTTGCAGCTCTGTACTGTATAAGAAAAACAAACAACTGTCCACTGTGGGCCTGACACCCCCTCTAAAGCATTTGTTTGTACTGGTTCCACTGGTTTATTTAGTTAGACGTTGTCTTTTCACTAACCCTTGTCTTTACACTTTGCCAAGTAATAAAATATTCATGCACAGTATCACACACGATGAAGCACACTGAAGTACACACACTGTAGTAGGGCAGACGGCCAAGGCAGGTTTTTCTATTTCTCTGAATGAAAAATTGAACAGCTTTTGTATTGTTGTCACCTACTTATACATTATAAGATAATATTATATGGAACGGACAGAATATTTCTCCTTGTTTTCTTAAATCAGCTCCATGTAGGGCTGGGCAATAAAAAAATAATTATCGTTATCTTGATATATTTTTATATCGCGATAAATATTATTGCAATTTTACATTTTCTTTAGTATTTAGGGTTTATTTTTATTTACATTGTCAGCCAAAGCACTGTTGTTTTACTTGGTGTTCAAAAAACCTTTTATCATTATTATTGTTTTGAATGTTCTACCTCTAAAATTCTGAAATATTCTGCTGTTCATTAAGAACAGTTTACAAGCTCTTTTATGTTGTTTTTGTCTTGTTGAGTAGAACTAGACTAGAACATTAAATCAAAATAAAGAAAATGAAAAGAAAATGAAAAAAAAATAAATCAGCAGTAAGTCAGTGAGTGTTTTCATCTCGTTACATCCTTTACGAATAATTTAAAACCATAAATTACCGCCTGGCTTCTCAACTTTCTCTCAGGACCTAAAATCGACCTTTAAAGGAGAAATAATGATTTGACATTTATTGTGATAATTATCGCTGTGGACTGATATGAACATTTTTATCTTGACTTTTTTGTCCATATTACCCAGCCCTAAAGCTCAATGTGTATCGACTCAACCTATTAAAGTACAGACCAAAAAACACACGAATAACAAATCTAAATTCATTCTGATGGCGTCTCTCTTCAGGTTGACTCTATGGCCGGGATGACGTCTCAACCGAGCATGGGAGCCATAGTGGCCTGCGCCAAGGGAACCAAGCTCGACACCGGTAAGTGACAAGCTCTTCATGATAGTTTTAAACCAAGTAGATGCTTTCTGGTAGATGATGAGCACTGCTGAAAACCATGTTATCATTCTTATGGGTTAAATTAGATCCATCTGGGAGAAATATGTTGGAAGAAATATCCACATCAAGTCCAACTTCTATTATTATATGATGTAGTTGTTAATGAGACGGAACATCTCTTAAATCCAAAGCCTTACTGTGGGAATTATTTCAGTATGTTTTTCTGAGAGTGTCTTGCCTTACATGAGGAGCAAATCCATCAAAGAATCAATAAATGACAGAGCGTATCACTAATTGCAGCCTTAAGTCAGGAGGACTGATGCATTCAGCTCAGTGACAGCGTACACAGGCAATTATGAAGGGAAGCTGTGAGACGGAGGCAGACACACCAAAAGAAAGAGCTGGGGTGGTCGATAAAATCAGATCCAGCAAAACAGTCCTGATTCATAAAATAATAAACAGTTGAGCATCTATGAGTGGAAGATGTGAAGTATCAAAGTGTATAATTTTGTAAAATGCTGCACATGAAACAGACTAAAGGAATTAAAACTGAAAGGAAGCTTGTTGCTTAGTTATGTAAAGTGGTGCTGTTGGGAAAACTGATTCAGCTCTACTAACTTGATCTGATCGCTCATTTCCATTACTCAGAAGCGTGGAAAGCCCTGTTAGTTTGAATTTACACCAAGATAGATCACACAGCTACACTACAGTCTGCTGCCGTACTGCAGGATACCATATGGATTTATATTTGATATCATTTTAATGTTTGATTTAATTTATTTTTGTACGTTTGGCGTGCCCCTCAAAGAGCTAATGTGACTTACTCTTTTGCTTTTGTTGTTCCCTGCCTCAGTAGATAAATGTCCAAACAGTCAACTTGATGTCACATCAGTGTTCATTGCAGCTATAGCGTTATTCAGCAGGATATGACTGTTAACATCAGGTCTTGGCGATGGTCTTGTGGTTTCTTGACTCATTGTTTTGCTATAATACTTAACAATCACAAAGGGAGAAATCTGCCCTCGAAGAGGAAACAATTTCTGTAATAGTCCATAAAGCAACACAGCAACGGAGCCATTAAGACGCGCTGTGTTTTCAGTGTGATGTGTGACCTGAGCTTTGAAAAGAAAACCTCCTGTTTCACCGCTGCTCTCTCCATCACAGCTGAATGCAACAGGCTGCATCTGTTCTCTGGAGTTGGCAAATATTGTTCTGGGCAATGGAGGAAACTTGACATATTACAGCGTGAAAGTATCAAGGGGAGAGAAAGTCTCCCAGCATCGAGACACAGTCCAAGTTGGTGACAAAATATCAATTTATGAGCATTCGGGAGAGAGAGACGCACAAGGTTTTTTATTTATTTATTTATTTATTTATTATAAGTCTCAGTTTATTCATGGAATTTGAATGTGCTTCACTTGAGACTGAGATTGGGATGCAGGATGTCTTCCAGATACATGTGTGCATACTTATGCCTCAGGAACATGCATTATGCATACACATGCCGACAAACTCATTCTCACTTCCAAAATTCTTTTATACCTGTCACCTTGTGCTCCGTTCCTCTTTTCATCTCTGACACTCTTTATGCCTCCCTTTCCTTCATCTCTGTTTGCCTATCTCTCTTCTTTTGTAATCAAGTAGAGCGCTGCCTTGGATACCTTCATACCTTTCTGACCTTAGTCTGTTTACTGCTTTCCTTCACTCTCTCCCTCCTCTGTCTCCAATCTCAGTTTCAAAGCAGTAATCAGTGCAGTGTAATATGTCCTGCCTCCTCTATCTTCCCTCTCCTTGGCTTCCTCTCATGGCTCTCTCGCCTTTTCTCGTCACCCCCGCTTCTTTTTCATTGTCTCTCCATCCTCCTCCTCCTCTTTCCTCCCTCTCACTCAGTAACAAAGCAATTAGCAACACTTTACATGCCTATTTCACTCCCTCCCTCTCTCGCTGTTCCAAACCCCTGTTTGCTCTTTTCCCCTTCATCAGTAGGTGCTTTTTGTCTTCCACGGTGTCTCGCTGTCTGGCGAAAAAAAACAAAAAAACAAACACTTCGCTTCACCACTTAATTCATTTGTCTTTAAGCCGTGAGTTTATTTATTTAAACAACTCCAGCCGCATCATTTTGAAATTCATATATATTCACAAACACTCGATGTAGTTGAATGATGACACACGTTGAAGTGGTCCTCTTGTTGCAGGGATTTTATTGATGAACTACAGTCATGACAGCGGTGCCATTTGAGCCGTACACAATGGATGCAGCACACAAAGCCTAGTTATTATTACACATAAGGGCCAACCTCAAACACACTCCTGACTGCTGAACGCCCTGAGAGGCAGCACATTTAACTCACCCTTTCCTCATCCCTCCATGTTCAATTTTCCCCTCTTTTCTCCCTGAATTCTTCTTGTCACAACACACATCGTCAGCCACAAACTGCTTGTGTGCATCTCTGTGTGTGAGAGAGTGTGTAGCTGTCTTTTTACAACTGTGTGCATCTCTGTTACACACAAATCCATGTCTGTGTTCAGCATGTGTGCACACGCCTGTCTGGTTAAGTCAATGTCTATTTGTCTCCTGTTTGTGTTTGTGCTGCTAATAAGTCGACACTTTTGTCTGAATGACTGATCTGCGGACGTATCCGTGCTCGTGTACGTCTGTTGGATACCGAAACATGCTATTGTTGGGGTTAGTGATTGACGATTTTGGGAACCGGCAGTGTAGAAAAAAAAAACAGTGACGTGTTTACCTGCAGCCTGATTCATCAAACATCACAACTCCAGCATTGGTAGCTATTTATCACAGGTTTTAAGTAATCAGGGTAAACCTCAGGGGAAAACAGGACAACTCAGTAACAGACTGTGATGGATAATAAATTAAAATTAAAAAAAAAAAACAAAACGTTCTGCTTTCACAAGTTTGTCGCGTGCCGTTGCTCTGCTCTTAGAACCACCCCAACCTAAACACAAGGTCTGTGGTTTTAAACACCACTCCACAGTACATGTTAGCAGATAAAGCCACAACCACTGCCGTTAACTATTTTATGCTCCGATATGCATTTATGTACCATCTTTCAGCTAAATTGAATACCCGCTCCCTTTCCCTCCCTTGAGTCAAGATTTACAAATGTAACCTTTTAGAAGTACACTGAAGTAAAGTGAAGGTTTTTGTGCAGGCATTTAAAGTAAACACCACCTTTACAAACTTTAACACATCAGCGCCTTTACCCCAAACGTCTGCAATTTGGTGTGTTTTTACCATAACTATGGACAGTACAATATGTTGTGTATTCTAGCACAATTCTAACAAGGAAATGCATGTGTTTCGTGTCAGCTACTGACAGCTTGAGAGCGACAGTTTGCCCTCTTTCAAACAATCACCTTACAGCATTATTCATCATTCACAGAGGGAAAAAAAGTCAAAGATAGCACTTTTTAGACTCACAGCAGCCTGAGCAGGGAAGAGCAGAATACAGTTTGTCCACAGTTAACGTTTTCATTTTCGAGAACTGACTGTTACTGCTATGTTTGCTCAATTCAATATTTTTCAATTTGTGGAAACTGTTTTGTTGTTTCGTGCTCTAGCCAAAAGACATGAGTGGAGCCATGAGCCAATCTACTGGTGTTTAAAGGCCACTGAAACGCGACCTGAGCTGACATTTGAGTCATGTGTCAAATATCAACATATGCCGTCACTTCCACTTGTAAATTGAGACTGTAATTTCACAATGGAGGCCTAAATGAAAGCTACAAAAACTGTGTTCTCAAACAGAGAAGGAAATAGACCCTAATTACTGACTGGCATGGCAGGCAGCTGAATTTTCGGAGCAACAACATCCACATTAATTTCACATTAATTTCACAGCAGCTCCATTCCCCCGCCAAGATCACAGTGGAAGCACTCAAACACTTTCAGGACTACGTACTCGCTTTGAATCATAAAAATTCAAGCTTGTCAGACGGTCGCTGTGGATGTTACAAGCTAAGTTTGTCTCATTAACATGCCTGATTTTTGTCATCATTAGCCAAGCTTAGTGTACTGCCATTTCAGTCATGGGATTAAAGCAGGTTTTTGCTTTCAAGGTAATCAGCTTTAGTATACCTTAATAACTGGCTGCAGCAGAATCTCATGAATGTGAACAACAGAAAGGTGACAGTTCACAAAATATCACAAGAATTTAATGAGGAATTTAATGTTCAGTGAATTATCAGGAAAACTTGGACGGTCATACTTTTTGTTGGTGCACTTGTTGAGGCTTTTTTAGTTCCCAAATATGTTTTTCACTTCATGACATTTTCAAGGATTGTCATGCGAGGAGCTGAAGACAGATTATATGTAGGGGAAATGTCTTCTCTGACATGTTGGTTTCTCCTACTGGCTGGTTTGAGAATGAACATGGCATTGTAAAACATATACCGTCCTATATGTGTGTGAATACATTGTTATTGGAGTGTCCATTACTGCCTGATGGGTTGGACCTGTTCTGGGTGGTTTAAAAAACACAAACAAACAAACCTTGGTGTCAAAACTGTTTTACACCATGTTCATGTTTCCATACATCAGCATGAGCTTCAGCCCATTACTGTCAATGTTTGGTAGCAGGCACACATTTTGCAGTGATTTATGTAAATATATGACAGCATGCCACATACAGTACGCTTCCACAGTATGTAAAGCAGCCCGACTATGTTGCTTTTCACGACTTTTCAAGTCATTTCATTATTACAGACAAATATCCAGTATCGGAATAAAAGAGAGAATAACTCAAGAGAGTTTTGCTGGAGTTCAGGCGCGCTCCAGTCATCTTAATCATTTGGTGTGAGGTGGTCAAAAAACTCCGA
>JAPQRN010000011.1:8767902-8796365 GCA_037367275.1 Coranthus polyacanthus
AGTGAGTGTGTCTCTCCATAGTTGCCTGAATAAAGTATAACTGTAACCTAGTTATATGCCAATTCTTAAGGAAAACATAGTGCGGATGCAGGCATGCACATTCCAACAGGGAAAAGGAAGGTTTCATAAACAACACAGGCAATGAGGCAAGGCAAAGTGTGCAGTCAGCTGCACACCACGACCTGTGCTCTTCGGAACTAAGAAATGGCTGAGGCCATGGGTTTAAGTAGAATTCTCTCTTAACATACAGGAAGAAGAATATATATCTTACAACAATAGTTGTAATAGTTTCAATAGAGAAAAGAAGGGGTTAATCCCGCTTTCTCTTTTGATGGTCATTAATTAAGGCTTTAAGAACAATGTACGTTTTTCACTATAAACACTATTCTTCCTTAATATCACAGCCTTTACACTCCTCACCGGCGGTCAGTCACTAAGGCCCTGTTCAGACCTCGCATTAACATCCTTCCTGACATATCCAAACACAAGTGTCCAACTGTAAGTGTATCTTTTCACACCTGACATTAGAACGCAGTGATCACTTCTGATTGAATCTGACTTCCTCACTCTGTATGCAAATAAACAAGCTCATCTGTAGCCTAATGGTTGCATGGTTTGCACATTCCTTTTATGTTAAAAACAGGCTGGATTTGTAATGTTTCTTTGCCAATTTAATTCACTGTGCTGCTTGAAGGCTGCTGGCAGCAGCTTTTAAGGTGGAGTGTTTTCTGCCCTTTACTCACGAGGTGACTCCGTGAATCCATCAATATACCTTAAATGTCGATATGACAAGTTTGACCATTCCATTTGTTTTATTGGTTCTCTTGCATGACATACACTTCAGCGATGATTGAATCTTAAGGCACTTAAAACATATTAATGATTTTCTCCTGGATTATGTGAACTGTGGATATTCTATTTCCTCACAGAGATGCAGTCAATTTTGGTTTCACGCTGCACTAAAGAACTTTACATAACTTACCTTTGTGCAGTCATCATCACCTACATGGGCTGTATCTGCCTTTGCTTGACATTGTCTGACGTCAGAATGTTGTCATTTTGACGGGAGGCCTTTTCTATTTGAATGGAGAAAAATTAATGAACACCTTTATACTGTGTACTGCTACCACAGTTTCTTTATTCACGAGTCATTGCTCTCCCATTTCATATCCGCTCTCATCTTCTTAGAAAATACATAAGAAGTGTCTGCATTTTTATGTATTTTTCAAGAACTTTTTATTACTTCATAAGGTCAGGACCATATTTCTATTGAAAAGTCCTCATGTGCTACTGCCGCTCTTTTTTTCTTTTGCTTCTTTTTCCTCTTTGATACCTTGCTGAAACATCCTGTAATTGGTGAGAAATTCCAAACCCTCCAAAAATATGTTTTCACATTAAAACGAACAGAACCATACCGTTCAATCCGGACTGAAAACACCTGTTTTTGTTGGAGGGAGGGGGAGGTTTGACACCTGCGAGTTTAGATTTAAATTCTAATTACAAAGAACTGAATTTGACATTATTGTCTTCTCTGTGTCTCCACAGCTAACTTTGGCCCAGTGGACTGTCTCAGCACCCGGCTCTTCCTGGACGGACCCAAGATCGCAGAGGAGTTTGAGGTACTTTTAAGCCAAAAATCAATCACTGAACATGATCCGTTATTAACTTTAACCCTTCTAATCTTATCTATTACTATTTCTGTTTGAGTTACCATGAACCCATCCAACGTTGGGAGGAAATTAACAGCAACAAGTTAAATTAAATTACACTTTCTGTCACTCCAGTTGCTTGTTCATTCACCCTCTTGTTCATTGAAGTTTTACAGTTATAATAAGTAAATAGTTAAATTATTCTCCCTTTTATAGTAATAATCAATTTAATAATAATAAATCCAGCTTTATTCAGTCTGTACTAATATGATTCCATAAAGAACAGACATTATCAGCAGCAGAGGATTTTAGTGACACTGCAGATGGCTGAGTTTGATGTACTTTGGTGCAGAGTCACAGTGAAGTGCTGATAACACAGTGGGGAAGATGAAGATATTAACACTTTATCAAGGGAACTGCAAACAGTATTTCTGATCCCTGCGGCCGTCAGCTTGGCCTTCCCTCATCGAAGCTACAGATTAATTTTGTCCTGTGATGTTTGAAAGAGGAGCTAGTTTCAGCCACCAAGGGCCTATATCTCCGACCAAAACATAACATAGTGATTTCCAAAGCTTGAACGCTGTGTTTGTTCTCCAGCAGGGAGGCAGATAAGTAATGTAGTCTGTAAAGGAATAAAACAAATGGCTTGTACCACTTAGTATGCGAAGAAATTAGTGGTGCACAGGAATGTAACAGTCTCCTGGAGAGTGGATATAATAATTGGGTGTCATTTGCTAAGCACAAAACCTGAAATGGAAAATATTAGTATATAGAGAGCAAAACATTTCCTGTCAGCAACACAATTTAGAAGACTGGAAGTTTGTTTTAACCTGAACCAATATAGAATGATCCAAACTGTTTTATGTGCTGCCTGACATCGGGGTTCTGTAGGATGAAGCAGGGCTTAGTGAAGTAACTTTAGGTCTCACCCTAGGTTTTCAGGGTCACAAAGGTGGTTCACTTCTTACTGGGGAAAATCACCATGGTAACTAATGTCTCCCACCTTTATGTTCGAGACAGCGAGTCAAAACGCCTGAAAAATACTAAATATAGACCAAGATCTTCTTGTAGAAGATCCCACGGACTGAGGTGCACTGATTAAAAACAAACAAAAAAAAACAAAACATTGGCTTTCTTATGTATAGCAATGTAACATATCTTAAAACAGAGACAGATTAAAGCACTAAAGCACTAAAGCCTTGGACTTGTTTTTACATTTTTTCTACACTTATATGTATTTTATGTGTTTTTTTTTTTTTGTGTTTTTTTTTATTTGCTCCCACTCTGTTTCACAGTGCCAGGATTGCAGATGAAACAATAGAGCTAAAATTGCCTTACACGCCATAAGAATACATTTAAAGCTTCAGTGCTTGATAGCTTTTTGCCATCACCAGGCAAAATTTCCATAATTACTTTTCAGTATATTGTAATTCAAGTGGTCTGACATGAAACGAGACTGCGCCTCCTCTTGATTTGGTCTACAGGCTATAGAAAAAGGACCCTGTGATGCACAATTTTGGCCAAAAAGTGTTTTCAGAGAGGACGTGGGTGAAATATGTGATGGACAGCTTTAATTACATATAACTGTTAAGTGGCTTCACTTTTCCACAGTGGTGTGAAACGGCGGCAGGTCATCTGTCTCTATATTTAATGATTTGGACGGAGAGGAGAGAGCTGCAGGAGGATGGTGTGGATTTTCAAATTCTGCCGTTTTTTCCCCCTCATTTACAGCTCCTGCAGCTTTAATGATGTGATATTGATAAGAATATTAATTTACAAATTCTCACAGTCTGCAGTTTGTTTCCAGCTTTCCTTGCTGACTTTGGCTTCAGCAGCCGTGTTGCTTTTAGCCTGTTTTATATTTTTAAATTCCTCACATTTGTTCAGGAATAGAGTTTGTATTTCTTGTGAGAAATGTGAGGCTCTAGACCCTGTACATGTTTGTGATTGGTCATTTGGTGCGAATACAGCTCCTTTTACATGAAGACACTTATAACTAGAATCAGAAAACCTGGGTCGACAAAATAATTTGAGTGTGATTGGGATTGTTAGGCTTTGTCAAGCTGGGTAATGGAAAGCGATCCTGGGTCTGTTGGACTTGCAGTGTGATCCGGGGCCCGGTTTGAAGGCCGTTATTGTACAAGAAGTTCAGCACAAATATAAACTATTGAATTCAACCATCCAGATTGAAGTACATTCCAAACAGGTTATTGAACTACTGACAATAACCTTTAGCAGATGTCAGAATGAGAGATCAGATCACAGACGACTGAATGACGTGGCAACAGCGGAGACGTCACTCAGTTTGTCATCATGTCACCAGTGTTTGAGCAGGGCCTCTGAAACTGGCAATTTTCCACATTAGGTCATGTATATTTCTTTTTGTTACTGGGCCATTTGCAAACATGCAGAGTTAGTGAATAATATGTCTGTTTCACATTGTTACAGACAAGACTCAAGTCAAGTACACAATGCTGTACTAGATTTGAGATTGATTTGTTTTAAACTCAGACTTACTCAAGACCTTTCAGGACCTTTATCAGTCCACAGCAGTTGTTATGAATGTATGGAGCTGTTAGACTGGCAATGGTGGGTTTTTTTTTTCTTCCCTGGCTGCATTTCCACTGTGGGAACCTTATCTGTTAGCAGATGGCAGCAGTCTGAAGCAGTCAACCAGGAGGTGAGACAGGTCACAGATGATGGCTGTGACATTTTTTTGACTACAGTTGTGGTGACTCTGTGGAGTTCTTTAGTCTGTATGTTTTAAGAAGAGGTGGCAGTGTTCAGGTGTTTTATCTTTAATTCACTAAACTCCTCCACCTTTTCCATGGGAAATAAGCAATATGTATTTTCTACCATTGACAGACCTGTTTGTGTCATATTTTCAGAACTACCTCTAATGGTTTCCCTTCGGTGGTCATGCTGAGGTGGCATACGTGTGCAACCTTTGCACAACATTTCATCTTTATAGCAGGGAGCATGCCTTCTGACCACAGGAAAATTTTAAACGTAAGGTGTCGGTGCTTTTGAAAAACCTCTCTCAACTCAAACAGAACAGTAGAACTTCAATATTTCCAAGTAGGTTTATTCACTTTCTGAAAGATATTTACATTCAGAGTTGAGCATTCGGAGACTAAGGGGACAGTTGATTCACCACTCCACTATCCCCTCCGCTATGACAACATGAGACTATTTCCATTCACATTTACCATTTATTACTTGTCGCCATTTTCAGAGGCTCCTCGTCTTTCCACCAGTATTAGTTCAATTATAATCCTGACACAAACCATTCATTACAATTCATCTTTCCACCTTTGCTTCCTTTTGTTCAATGCTTTCTCTCTTTATGAGTAACTCACATACAAATTTAAATGACAGTGATTCAGCATGGCCAAAGGCAACTCTATTTAATTACTGCTTCATTTCACCACAGCAAAAATAGTTCCAGGCTGGTGTTAATTGATTATTATTTTTGGAGGGGCATAGGGAGCATTCTTCCTCTGCTGCTGCACTATTATCAAAGAATGGGGAGTTGCATGGATTGTGCTGGTCTAGTATTGACCCTAAAAAGCGTCAGACTTCACACCCCCTTTTGTGCCCGAAGTGTGCATCGTTTAACGCAAGTCTATTAGCAAGACCAGCAAGGAGCAAGTTCACAATCTGTAATGAGGTGCACAGCTGGACCACCAACATCTTAACAAGAATAAATGTTGTAAAATAACACTAATTAGACTTCAGTAGTTGCAAATGCATAAAATGGGTTTGGAAGCTACAGTGTATGCTGTGCTGCTGTTTGGTGAATCCATACAACACACTAAATGATCCGCTTCAATAAAGTGTTCATAATTAGTCTAGACAATATTCATCTACAAAAGTGACAAACATAACAACAAAACTCTTTTAAAGCTCCAGCTGTTGAGCCGTTAAGAGATTTACAATCAATTTTCAAACTGCCTGTCCCATTACAGTGTTTCTCTTGCAATAACATTTTTTTTTCTAATATTCCTGTCTTAAAAAGCATAAACCTCACCTTTAACCTGTCTCCAACCTTTGTCTTCCACATTTAAAATTCGCAAATACAAAACAGTTGTTTTTTTAAAGGTCCAGTACGTAAGATTCAGGGGGATTTAGGAGGACCTGATAGCAGTCAGAGTCCACTGTAGGTGAGTGTAGGGGGTATTCAGTTAGTTAGTATGTCTCCACTTTATGTCACTAAATATCACACACTGAACCTTTAACCCTTAGTGCTCACTAGAACTGCACAATTAAATTGCAGTGTCAGCTTGTGCAATTATACAATTGCAAAAGGCTGCAGTTTTAAAGGTCTTGACCGTGGTTGGTGATGTTTTCAGTGGATTCAGTGATACTGAGGAGAGAAGTGCGGTGTAAAAGATACAGAATGAAAGTGAAAGTTTGTATGTCTGAGTTAAAATAAAAACACATTTCCACACAATCAGTTATCTGTGCATTTTCCTTGATAGTCACAATAGTGTCCATAATAATATAATTTTTTTTTCAAACATTCAGATGCACAGATTTGAACATCAGTCATCTCCACAGTAACCAACTTCCTGCTGTTGTCTTGACGATGGATACTCTCAGCAGATCAGGTCCGATTAGCAGCATCAGACCGGAGCTGGAATGAAAACATGTCAAAAAAGTGGCCCATCACATTTCTCATAGTAGTTTTGTGTTTTTCACTGGAATTCCTCCAAGACTAAACAAAGCTCTTATATTCAGAGCTGCTGATTTTACCACATAATGTTCACCAGGGAGTTCTCACGTTAATGCACATTCAACATTTTTGATAGAGTAAATACTACTTTTGATCGAAGTAGTGATTATATACTATAAGACTGTGTGGAGTGAAGTAACTTCAATTCCTCGTCAGCCTATAGAAGAAAACTGGAGAAAAGTAAAGACACACAGAACATGTCTCTACTGTGAATCGCAATTGTTCAGCTTGGTTCTGTCATTTATTTAACCTTTAAGTTAAATAAATGTTTACACTGCAAATCATGTCGAGACGGTGTGCTATCTAAAACTGATCAGGTTTCCTCTGACATTGAAATACAGATCGTGTCCTCAGATCTCAATTTTCTTTGTCGGTATTTGATAGCTGGCATTATCTCTTGTGAAATATTAATTACCTGACCGTCAACAAGTTTTATCAGTGACGTACTTAAATGTTAATATGTTGAAATGTTGACATATTCCCGACAAGCTGACATTTTGGCCATATGAATTGTTTGTATGTTGACACTCAGGGCAGTTTGATGTGAATGTTAAATATGTTGACCACAGGCCCAGTGAGTGACAACTGCTGCACACTCTGTGATATGTGCAGACGGTGTGTATGTGAGTGAGTGTGTGTGTGTGAGTGTGTAGTTTTGAGTGCCAGGCCCATCAAAATGGTAATTAACAAGTGCTCATAAGAAGGACATTTTATTTTTGCATTCATGCATGACAGTGTGCTGATTGGTTTGTAGAATTACAGTAGACGGTGGTATGGTAGAGAGGAGTCTTTTGGGCAGGAAACAAAGAACAACCAGCGCAGTTTAAGAAGCTTTTTAGTCAGGAATGTTTCTTTTATGTCGATGTAGTATCCCCCTCTCCAGCATTTATATCCCATCAGTAGACATGGTAAGATTCACTGATTCGTATCGATGCATCAGCATAAAAGTTAAAGGTGCAACTCCCCCGACTGAAAAAGTGTGCATCGGATACAATTTGTGATGAGATATAGATGCATTGTTTGTAACACTGACATATTTATATATAATTATGAGTAGAGGCCCAGTACCTATTATTATGTTATTATTTAGAAATGCCATCAATAATTTGTGACCAGTAATTTAATATTTACTGGGAGATTGATCCCTCCTCTCCGAACTTTTCCTCCGGTGCATCTGTCACGTCTGCTGCTGTCGGTGAACAATTCTCGCCAAATCTCACAGCCACATCTCATAATCAAGTAAAGCAAAGCTTTAGGCTGCTACAGAGGCCGAGGTGTGTTATAAGCGATTTAAGGTGAAGGTCTGGTTTTATTTTATTTTTCGTCTCAGACCTTTTAGGTTGTGAAAGGGCCAGATGCGACGTCGCAAAGAAATAGCAGAAATGAGATACTGAACAAGAGGAACACATATGGGATGCATATGAGAAATTAAATGAAATCAGCAGCTTCTTTCTGAATTGCACTGAATCGCATCGTGTTGAATCAAATCATCTCGAATTGTACCATCGTAATGGGGTGAATTGTATCAGTAGTGTCTTTATGTATCTTTAATGTATTTACTGGATAATTGGCAGTGCATCAAGGTGTTTATCACATTGGCCTCTTTCATGGAGATGCACATCCCTACCCACCAACGGACATGTGCACACATTATGACACCCTTAAAAGTAATGTTATTTTCCCGTTGAATTATCTGCACTATAAAATGTTGGATTTTCTAAAGGTAACTGAAGAAAAGACCTTCACCCTCTGATTATGAGCCTTAACTGGCAATGACCGCAGCAAAAAAACAGCAGCTGTCCATTAGACGACTGTTGCAGTGCTGGCCTAACCACATTAATAACTGTATATTTGGAACAAAAGCTGATCATGAGCTCTTGGCAGCCAGTGGGCGAGGCGCACAGCGGAAATCTTGATCAAAACAGATTTAAGCACTAAATCTTTTTGAGCACCAAGATGGATCTAAAGCCCTGCGTTGTTGATGTTGTGGGAAGTAGATATGACGGCTTTCGCAGTAATCATTTGGTATTGTTTACCACTTCTATTCAAGCCCGTTGCAAACATAGAACAAGAGGCTGATCAGCCGAAGAGCGGAGTGAGCCTACGTGATGTCTGTTTGTGTTGCAAATGTGGTGGGAGGACACAATCATTACAAATGAGTTTTGTTCAATTATTTATTACGTCATTAATGTTTATCTTTGTATTAATATGACTTGGTTTCAAAAATATCTGTCTGTTTTGACAAACTTAGACAAAACCTTGAGACAAGTTGACCATTTTGTGAAGTACGGCCTGTTAGGATGTACTTCAAACAAACCGACCACATGCGTGACAGCTCTGGCTATTGCTGTCATTCACCCACACTGTCATAGAACACAAACAGAAGAAAAACATTGCCTATTTGGCATGTGAGGATGACTCAATGTGGCATTAGTCATGTTTTACAGAAGTATAAACACAGATTTGAACAAACATGGACCCTGTCATTCACTGTGTCAGTGTTAATGTGCACAGACTCCAGGTTATAATCTCTTACTTTGTCACAGCAAGCACAACTCATTTATGAACTCAGGTCAAAGACATGATACGTGAACTGTATAGTACGGGCAATCGCAGTGCCTGCGGTTACACGGACAATGTTACTTGAATCCACTTGAAATCCTTCTGATCAGAGATTCCAACTGAAGTGTTTACATGGACACTGATCCGATACAATGTGCGTTTAAGCATTTAATCAGATTGTAACTTCTTTGACAGAGATGTTCAACTATATCAGCTCAGCTTATTGAATCTGAATGTTAAAATTTGTCATAGGCTCTATTTATATACAGTAGTTTGTTTAAAATGTACTTGTGTGGGTATGTAGCAGCAGCAGAGAAGTGTTTGCTTTTTCTTGCTATGGAATCATGAAAGGTTTAAGCTACAAACTTGTAGTCTCCTACTTCACTGCAACTACGTTTACTGACATCATTGCATTTCAGTTTACATGTTGACTTTAATAAAGTGTATCAACACCTGGACTATTTCAGACAATCTGCTTTGTTCAGTCAGTCTAGTAAACAACTGGAGCTGTGTAAAATATCCAAGCCACACGGGTTTGTAGAGAAAAACACTATTCTCAACCCTGCTGTGGAACAAACATCATTTGAACTTGTGGCCACACAAAAAAAAATACAAGAAACCAAAATAAACCACTTTGTTAATTTGCGACTTAATAATTAATGACTACCTTCGTGTTAAGGTCGTTGCCAAAAAAAGAGAGTGGAGATGATTAAAAGTGAAAGCAGCTATTGAAGCCAGCATTAGGGAGATTAGGTTCAAACAGTAACATCAAACAGTGTGTAGGAGGGAGCAGGGTTTGATGTTGTCAGAATAATTTAAACAAGTGAAAGTTGTAATGTATGTCGGGTGGTTCGACACGGTGAAACGAAGTCCTCTGCTGGGTGCCTTCTAAACCTGGCAAACATGCACACTGCTGTGTCGAAGACAAGCTCATCATGTTCAAGATTCATGAATGTCGTGCAGCTCTTCAAAGACGCTCACTGTATTTTTCATGGGAACAGTTGTGAGGAGATGTAGTATAGAAGCAACGCAGAGGGAATAGGGGGAGGCAGTTTTGTTTTTGGCAAAGCGCTGCCAAGAGCGTGACAAAACAGCACAGACTGGAGTAAAGTTCAGTGTAAAGGAAGATGGAGAGAGGAAGGTGGCAGCTGAGGCAAATGGGGAGGGATAAAGATGGAGTGCCAGAGAGAACGTAAAGGCATACAAAGAAAGGTTTCGTTACAAGATATGGAGTGAAGGAAATGGATAAAGAGTCAGAGCAAGAATCCGAATGAAATTGAGATCAATATATACCTTCAGCAGCGCCTGCCGACACTTACTTTGGAATGTCAATGTGACAGAGCAAGGGAGAAACAAAGAGGATGAGAGGGGAAGGGTTGAGGAAGAGACAGCGCTAGATAACGAAAGATATGAGCAAAGAGGCAGATGAGGGGAAACGGGTAGCAAAAGCAAATACAGAGTGGAAAGCCGTGACACCGGATGACTGACAGAGGGAACATTTGAAAATCAGAGGAAATAAGTTGGACAAATGGAAAGATGGAAAATTCAGTTTCTGACCGGTGAGACGAGAGATTTGAGCGGAGGCGTGAGATAAATGAAGAAGTACAGTGGCCGGTGTCGAGGGGGAGACCAGCAAAGCAGAATGCAGCAGTGAGCAGAATTGCTGAGAAAAAGGAACGAGTCTGTCGATACACAGAGAGAGAGAGTAACATCTTTGTTTTAATACTACACTTTCACAGGTGTCAGGTGAGAGCACCACAGTTTACAGCTCATACTACAAGCTTTCTCTATCCTCCGGTTTGCCTTTCACTCGCCTCGTCTCCCCGTTCGCCTCTCAGATTGTCATTCTGTCTATATCACATCCCCTTTTATTTCATGTCAGAATTGATTTGCGTGAAAAGCCTGTCTGATGGAAACACACAGTGTAGACCCGACACACTCCTGCCTTGTTTCTTTCCAGGTAGTTAGTGAAGCGAGTTAATGCGTTCACCAACAGCCCAGCGCAGGGCGGCATTAAAAGTATACTTGATTGATTAATAATTAACTTTGACTGTTTGCTTGTTTAATGTCTCCCTCATAAGTTTATGTACTCTGAGATCCAATATTAAGCATTTTTAATATCATCTGTATTTTCTTATTTTTTTATCCAATAAAATAAATTAATGTCAAAAATAGTTTAGATTTAGCTTTTTCTGCTGGTGCTGCCAAATTGGGATTACTAATTGAGGCTCAAATTCCAGTACAAATGTAACTTGAATTTGTTCAATTTATTTTTGCTTTACTTTCTAAAACTTTCAGGAAGCTATTTTGTTTATTTATTAAATTTTCCATGCTGCTGACAGCTCCCTGCACTTTTTCTTTAAAGATGATGTCGAAAAGTTGTCTTTTAATTAAACATGTGTAAAGGCATTTCAACTGTGCTTTGCGTTAGTTTGTTCTTTATTTTGACATCAAGCAAGATCAAGAGATTTAATTTCTACTTCAAGTGTATATTGGTACCTTGAATAGTAATAATTGGTAGATGTTCGTCAACCGCTATTGTTTTTCTTCATCTATTATTTCATCTGTTGACCCATCTTATCTGAGACATTGCTTTAGATAAAACCCTGAAAAATAAATAAATCTTTAAGTCCCACAGACGTACACTATGATGCCACGTTATTTGATCTCTTTGATCTATAAATTTAGTTTCTTAAAATGAACCTTTTCTCAGCAATTGGCAGCGTCTGCGTGCACTGCATGCTGGGAAACAGTCCAGTTGACTGTCACAGGGAGAAAAATAAGGAAAGAGGAGAAACACGGAGTCTGTCTCACGCCACTAACTTCACATTCTAATTTCACCAAGCTCTGCAGTCTGTTTTTATTGCTGTAGCCGGACTTGTGAACTAGTCAGCCATGTATTAATTTAAATTTTCTGACATAATCGAATTTGTCTGCCTTCCTCCATCACTCTCCTTCCTCTTGCACACTCTCTCTCTCTGGCTTTTCCTTTCCTATTGTCTCTGGCTTTGTTTTGTCTCAGGTGGAGTTGGAGAGGGGGAAGATCCTCCACATCAAGGCGCTGGCACTGGGAGACCTGAACAAGGCCGGCCAGAGGGAGGTCTTCTTTGAGCTGAACGGACAGCTGAGATCTGTGCTTGTTAAAGACACTGTTGCCATGAAGGTACGGGGGGGGGGGGTATGTTAGACTTGCACTGCACTGAAGAAACCCATCAGAGTTTAAACCAGTAGAATCCACATCTGTCTGGCTCAGATTGATTACTATAAGCAGATGGTTATAATAACAGAACCTTTAATTCATCAACCATCCACTCTAATACTCTATAGATAGATAGATATTCTGATACCAACATATACAAGTTGTTTAGTTATGGTGAACAGGATATGACACAAACGCATTATTAGCCGGACTGTTGCCTCAGCAGCTTCGCTGTGCACTTTCTTAAACACAAACCAGCCCATGAACAAAATTACCCCCCACCCCATACCCCATGCCAACTCTTCTGCCTTTAACCTCATGTGGCATTACGTGAATGTGCGACGTCAGTCCGCTTCACAAGGGCGGCTTTAACCACAGGTTCTTTCCCCCGAGTGCATTCGTTTTCTGTCGAGTTTATTGAGAGAAAATGATTTCAAAGTGGACGCAACACCAGCCTCAGTTATGAAAAGACCCAAAACCCCAAATAAACACTGTAAGCAGACTACTTGTTAGCTATAAGCTAATTATTTAAATAGCATTTGTTTAGGAATTGTTCTGTCTCTGGCTTTTTCAATCCATATGTATATATAAATATAAATATTGGTGATTGCTGATGGGTGGATTATGAAGGACTTGGGAAGAACTGGATGTGATTTCGTGGATGGATCACTGGCTGCAAAAGTGGATAAATGGAGGCAGGCGTATGGGGATGACTTGGATGGATGATTGGCTCGACAGATGGATGCATGAAATCTCTTTGTCCCTCCATCCAGGAAATGAAGTTCCACCCCAAGGCTCAAAAGTCCATTAAGGGTCAGGTGGGGGCACCCATGCCAGGAAAGGTCCTGGAGGTCAAAGTGGAAGTCGGATCCAAGGTCAGTTTACTGCTGATTCCATTTCCGTCTTGACTATTTTCAGTTTTTTGTCTGATGTGAAAATTGTGTGTGCTGAGAATCAAAACTACATGTCTAGAGCGAACCAGCCATGCAAACCATTAAACTCTACACGCCCAGGTTTTGACATGCTTCTCTTGGCATTAAATTTAAATTATTCAAAAGTATTCAAGTACAGAAAACTGTGTGGAAGAAAAGGTTAGCATCGCCGTTCTGCTCAGATCTTAAGACCTTGTTTAATATTTAACCAGATGGTTTCTCAATTGTTCATTTGTTTACTCATTTTAAAATATCATGAGGTAGTGATAAAGGCTTCTAATAATTTTAGAATGCTTCTTTTGACCAAATATATTTTATTGGGGGAATGTATGAAACAAAATAATGATGTGGTAGTCACGACAAATTGATAATTTTTATTATTTTAAACGTTAATAAAGCTGGTAGCACTTTGTTTTACAGTTCAGTAATAACATGCAGCAGCAGGGTAATACAGGGGTATGTCTGTGATGTTGAAATGTGACAGTCACATGTACATCACATACAAATTTCACATAGTATGTGATGTGAAATTTGGTCTTAGTATAATTTGTGCCGCAATAACAATGACATGTACGACCAAGCCAATGTGTCCAGTAGGACAAGGACACCAGACAAACCCAACGACAAACACACTGTAAAAACAAGTTACAACAAGTTACATAGGTATGTGTAATTTAGATTTTTCATTTGCTGATTAAACTGTTAGTTAACACAAGTCAAACTACAATAGCAAAAGAATAAAGATCAGCTCCAAACAGAAGGAGATTCCTTCTGGGTCAGTTCTCTCCTTCTTCAGGGTTACAGGTTTCCTCTGCCATCGTTCCATCAAGTAAACGGCAGTGTAGTTATAGTAGAGTATGGTGGTGACCAGTGGTTTACCTTTAACCATTCCCCTCCTATTACCATGTTGTTACTGAGCTGCAGTGTAATGCGCTACCCCAAATTTTAGCAAAAAAGCCGTCTGTTAAATTTGTGCCAAAACGTTTCTAAATCTGTCTAAATTTAATTTTATGAGGGTATCAATCAGCAGCAACCTAAAATTTATAAATGCACTGAAGGAAAGTAGAGTAGGCAGCAAAATGTGCTAAAAGTGATTTGCAGATCGCCTCCTTTGAAAGTGATATTAATATACTTACATTTCATTTTTGGATCATTTTTACTGATGAGCCAGAAACTCAGACGGTTATTTTAACAAAGTGAATTGCTATGGTTACATGTTAATGGATGCACTCACTGAAAAAGAAAGACCCCACAATTAAAAGCAAAGTCTATGGCTTATCCAAAACAAGAAGAGCACTCATTTCCCAAAGCTTTAAACACTACAAACGAATGTCATTCACCTCCTTTGTAATGGAGAGGCATAAACACACACATCGCATCTCATAGCATGGGCAAATGAAACGTTAGTGCAAGTAAATACTCCTCGATAAGTCAGAAAATGTTTTTGTTACCGGCGTGAAATGACTTACTTCCATTTGGTATTCCGAAAGTTATCCCAGGATAAAAAAAAATAAATTTTTATGTGGCATGCTTTTTGAGCAGTCTTGTTAACCTTCTACCTCGGTCCTTGTTCAGTGATCTGTACTTTTGTTTTTAATGCTCTGTGAACTGTCTTTGTAATCATCAAAGGTGGAGAAGGGTCAGCCGCTGTGTGTCCTCTCAGCCATGAAGATGGAGACAGTGGTCAACTCCCCAATGGCCGGGACAGTTAAAGCTGTCCATGTCACAGCCGACGCCTCCCTCGAGGGAGATGACCTGATACTGGAAATCGAGGAGTAGAGTGAGAGGGCGGACGGAGGGAGGGAGGGAGGGAGGGTGGGTGGTAGTAGTACTAGTAGTAGGTGCAAGTTAGACAATCTGATTCTGAAGGGGGAGAAATTAGGGGAAGCAGAAACTGGGAATTGTTTTTGTAAATGACAAATTCATATGTGGCAGTACTACAGGACATTTTGGCCCAGATCCTTCTACTCTGCAGACACAAAATGAAGAACAAGGTCTAAACCTAACACCCATGGCATAATATATTATTTAGATGGGAATAAATTAACCAAAAGCAAAGTAATTCCCCAAGTGAGGTGATTAGGGCCAAAACAGTTCTCACATATATACTTAAATGTCCTGTGAAGTTGTGGATAATTACATAGAATACAATTTAATTGCATTCCATTTCTTAAATACTAGCTTAGTCTAGATGTACCACCATTTGTCTAGATGTACTACTATTTGAGCTTACATGTGTAGGTAACACTAAAGGTCATTGCATCTAACAATAAATGGCACAGTTTCCGTTTCTCTGCTGTTTATGTTGCCTATATATTCAAAGTGAGTAGGTGAAAGTAAATGGAAATCATAAACGAGTCTTTAAGGATGTTGATTGTAAGTAACAGGGTTCAGACCACAAAGCACCGACATAAATGAACTATCAAATTGGTTTTCATATAGAGTATTTTATTTTCCTAGTGCACTCGCCTTCGCGCGACGTCACATCAATCACCGACATTAATCACAATGCATTCTGGGAATGTCTAATCACTGTCAAATTTAGACTCATTATTTTCTTTGGAAAAAACAGAGTCTACATGAGAGGCTGGAAAAAAGAGAGAAATCACAGTATTTTGTCCCAATTATTTTCTGAAATTATTCCTAACATATTGTTAATCAAGCACAACAAAGTCTATTTTAGATTAAAGAATACTGCCAATACTTGATTATGCCCCTGCACACAAACTAATGATGTTGCACCTAAAAGTCTTCCCCGGCTGCGCCCGTAATGTTAAATGTTCTGCACAGATGTTTCCCCACTCACACCTGTCTTTAAAATCTGTGTATTAGAGATGTTCATTTTACGGTGGACCCCCCCTATAGTTGATTTAAATGTAGTTTCTTTATCCAAAAGCAGCTGTAGGGCGGGACGGCTCAATTACTCACATGGTTTTTAAGGTTGCTTTCTGGGCCTTTTTAGTGCTGTCGGTTTAATAGTCTGGCGTAGAAGTTGTCAGAGGGGCGTTCCTCCCTGTCTGTTCCGAAACAGGGAGACGTAGTAGTGAATGGTCTGTCTGCACAGGGATTTTAATGCTAGGTGTAAATGGGATTACATGGTGCTGTAATGGTGGTATGTGGTGTTATTTTCTGAGGCTCCGCTGATTAATTTATGAATGAATTAATTCTCTGTCAAATGATGTGAAATTAGCCGGACTAATAAGAGACTCTGGAGACTTCCAGTAGCAGCACTCAGCTTTATATTTCTAATGCGTGTGTGTGTGTGTGTGTGTCTGCATAAATGAGTGTATGTATAAAACAAATTTAAAACCAAGTGAGCCAGTCTCCACCTCTAAAGCTGAAAGTCTAGAAACAATGAGGTATTCATACACACACATGCACCGGTGCAAAACATTAATGCTAACAATTCTTGCCCTTGAGTGCTGCTTGAAAAGGAAAAAAAAACAAAACACTTGCAATGTACGATGGTGCGACTATGTCTCCATAGTAAAGCTATATCTGCAACATAAGCATAGTAAAAACATAATTACAAATTATCCTCTCTTAACGTTCAAGTACCTGGACCAGTGAAAGTGTATAATTCCAATCACATATTATTCACAGCAGAAAATAAAGTGTCTCAAGGTGCGTGTAGCTACTTGTTTTATCACAGGCTACTAGTGAAGCATGGTGTTGGTGTAGGGAGACAGAAAAGGCCTCTACAACACCTCACTTTCTCAAAACATGTCTGTACCTGTGAATACATCGATTGAGAGATGCAATTCAACTGTCAGTTTGCTTGTGATTGGACTGTTTCCAGCATTTTTGCTCCATTACCTCTGAGAACGAATCCCCTTTTGAACCATGCATCAATATTAAGCAGTGATGCCATGGTTAATTACAACACTGGTATGTCTCCTCGCTCTCCCCAGCCCACTGCCATGCCTCACTAAACCTCCTGACTAAATCAATCTGTTTTGTAAAAGAGATGGAGATAAAGTGTGAGGATTGTACGAATGAGTATTTTTGACAAGCTGTTGCACAATAATGTAAATTTCCCTCATCCTCTCGTTGTTTGCTCTTCCTGCTTTTCTGCTTCGTTCTATCTCTTCATCGTCCTTTCCTTTCCTCAACAGTGTAAATTTGCACATGTAAGATGACGGCATCAATTCATGCAATAATGTAAACTGTATAGTACTGTTTCTTTGTCTTCGCCAGCAGTGATTTTAACAACAACGCTTATGGCAATGTACTACTGTTCGGTGTCTGGGGAAAAAATAATAAATTGGAGAAAAAGTATACACCGCTTGAAAATGTTATTTGTTTCAGAAAGGGGGATATAACGGTGACCTATTCTTGAGCTTATGCTATCTAGAGGTGAACTGCCGCAGAGAGTATGAAAATAGGGTCTGTGACATTTCTATTTTCTTTGTATTGCTTTCCTTTGTGTGTTTTTATGAAACCAACCAAACTGTTTATGTACTCCGTTTACCAGGCGTGACTGCCTGCAGATTCAAAATGTCTCCACTGAATTGAACTGTCGAGGTTTCTTCCATTTTCCTTAATATTCATGTTTTAAATCCCAGTTTTGGTTGATCTGTTTTAATTTACTTAATTAGTTTACATTTACTTGTTAAATATCCCAGTAAATGTCTTAGGAGAGACTATGACTTGGAGCGCACAAAAAAAAAGGGAAACTTATTAGTATCAAATAACAGCGATAATTGTTGCCGTTACGTCTGTACTTACAAATAAAGTTAACTATAAATCCACATTGTGATGGGGTGTAGTGTTTATTTTCTATACAACAGCAAAAAGGGGCCTTGGCTATTAGTAAGTGATTTGTTATTTTTGAACAGGAAGGACAGTCCCAATGGGAGGAGCCCAAAGGAGGAACACAAACACACACACACGAACACACAAACGAACACACAAACACACAAACAAACACACAAACAAACACACACACACACGCGAACACCTCCCAGAGGATATGATTGAAGGACACCTTAACCATAACTATGACATTTATATTTCTACAACTCCATTGTATCCAGTTATCTTCCCTCTCGCCCTACTACAGCTGTATTTTTCAAACTGCATTAAAGTAGTGAGCAAATAAAATTATAAACTTTATTCAGGCAAGATTTTATCACATTTCTCAGATTACTGAAGGGGATGCAATTTCGGTCATTGGCTAAAATGCCACCTCTCCTCTCCTCTCTTCGGAGCACATACTATATAGCCTTACTACTTCACCACCTTGTGGTGACCACCTGAGAAAGTCTCAGAAACAGCTTGAAACACCTCAGACAGCACTTACTCTCTTATCAATTATCTAAAACACTTTCATATGAAACATGTACAGGGTTTTCCCTAGCTGTGAGCTATGAGAATGACAATCCTGCCACTGTGCAACAGAAATATCCACCCTTATTCTGGCAGAGTACTTCCAGTGAGCCAGACTAGGGACCTCCCACAAGAAAATGTTACATTTTTTTATTAAAAAAAATATATAATTTCACATAATTTTGGTCTATTATTATTAGTGTACAGAAATTTGGAAAAGCTAAAGCAGATAATAAGTAGTTTAAATAGTAAAATAGTTTTGATGCTCTCCACATTTGCAAAATTGGTCCACATTATGTTAATTAAGGTGATGACCAAAATGGCTTGAGTGCTGAACAGCTTTATAATGAAAGGGAAAACCCTTGTATTCAAAAAGCATCCAAAATGATCATTGCCAGAGCACGTGGTATAGCTTTAATCAGTAGGTGATTTGTCATTTTTAACAGGTCTCCCTTGAAAAAGAGATTTTATTCTCAAGGGACTTCCTTGTTAAATACCAGTTAAATAAAACATAACGCGAGGGGGAGGTGGGGGGTGGGGGTTGGAGAACCAGGTTGGAGCAGCACACATCATGAACACCTCCCAAAGGACATTGTTGCAGGATGCCGTAACCGCAACTGGTCCTCTCATCTTCCAGTTATCTTCCTTCTCTCCCTGCTACAATTATCTGTGTATAAAATAGTGAGCAAATAGGTGTTTATATTTTATGCGGCGGACAGAATCCATTCAGACGAGGTTTACTCATGTTTCTCTGGTTAATAAGGAGGATGCATTTTGGTCATTTTGCAACGATAACATCCCCTCTAGCATCGCCTATTCCTTGCCCAAGGCACAAGAAAGACGATACAAGTGAAGGCTAGCTTTGGTTAATAGCTTTCAATAACAATGTTATCATAACCTCAAATGATCCTGTTTATCAAGGTCTTACTACAAAGCAGTCTCATCAGCTCAGTGCTGTGCAGTGAAAAGCATATATCACACTGTAAGCTGGAGCCATGCATTTCGTATCAGGCTGTCAAACTGCAGCTCTTTCAGAATAATGTGCCCAGCTAGTAATTAAATTTCACTAATAAATGTTCATGTGAAAATTCTACACAAGCCAAAAGCCTGCCAGATCAATTCAAGTAATTTAATTAGTCTGCACAATTTGATCACATCTGTTACTGTAATGTGACAGAGATATGCAAAATAGATAGACGCAGACCGTGTTTGGGTTGTTTTACATCTGCATGCTCCTTTTATTTTGTGAATCCACCCTCCCTGCTCATGAGAATTCAGTTTCAAACTGGATGTGTTCAAGGATTTGCTTTGATTGGTGCTTCACAAACAAGCTAATTCCTTTGTAGCTGATGTGGATCTACCCTGATGCCCTGCTGTCTTTAAACAGGTCCCACAGATCTGATTAACTACTGATTATCCACACTAAATCAATCACGTCTGTCGCTCAACTGCCGCTATTGATCAGACGACACTTTCACTGTTAGGTTTGTGTTCAGTGGGGGTAGAGTGATCACGCTGGCAGCCAGCACTAGTTGACATTCTCAAGCTTGTGTATGGATTGGGGGAAGCTAATAACAATTAACACCTCAAAGTCGTGCACAGTTGTCTTGTCACCACTTTGTAAACTGGGTTCACAGGAAGTGTCAAGAGAGAAAATGTTGTTACGGTGCGACGCGGAAAAAAAGAGCCAGATGCATAATTGTCATCACACGGAGAATCACAGGGGCAATCTTGAAGCACAGTGACCCACTTGTCAGCTGACTTGAGTGACAGCTCTGATTAATCACAACATAATCAAATTTGCATAAATGAATAGAGACGTGGAGGAAAAACAGTCTGGCTGCTTTGACCTTGACTGGTTCGATGGTGGCATCTGTCTCTGAATTCAGCTAAAGCTCTGTAAGTTTAGTGTGTGTTTAACTTCTTTTGGGCCTGAATAGAAAACTACATTTTATCAAAAGGAGCCTCTCTGGTTGAGGTTATCTCAAACTATTTCCACAAATTACACACCTGATGTTTTTAGCTGTGAATCAGAAAAGTGAATGTCAATTTTTTCACATGAAGACAGTAAATGTCACAAAGTTCCTGATTCTAAAAGGCTTGACATCTTTCAAGTGTCTTTACGGTTTAATAAAAAACAACCTTGGTGAAGCTTATTCTGTGTAGAGATTTTTTTTTTTTTTTTTTTAAATCAAAGCTTCAGTTTCGTTTTAAATTCAAGTTAAATAATAAAGTCTAAGACTCATCTATAAATGGCTTCCTGTGGCTTTAATATGCTGCCCCACTGTGTGTAAGATACAGACTGTCAGTGATTTCTTTGCATTAAAATCACATTTACGACAAAAAAAAAAGAGTACTAAGTTTTCTCTAAATGAGGCCTCTGGTGGCTTCCTTGTGGTCAAAACATTAATTTGTGCTTCTGTTTGATATTTATTCTGTAATAATGATCACATTAAAGGAAGGTTGACTAATCAACGATAACAGATTAGCCTGTTCCCATGGCAATAGACACATAAAGTGTATCGTATTGTGAGAAAATGGGATTGTTGAGAACGGTTAATTCCATCATTTGATACGCGGGACAAAACTTCAAAGTGATACTTAAGAAACTCTTAAAAAGTAAAACTCTGTGGTTTCCAAAACAAGGCTAACCTAGAAAAACAGCAAATCCTCACATCTGACAAACTGAAGCCAGTCAATGGTTGGCATTTTTGATTGTAATAGAAATAATAATCCATAAATAATGTGTATAAAGTGTATATTTTTGTTGATCCGCTGTGGAATGTTTCAGCTCTTCTTAAATTGAATCCATACATTATTACGTAGCACTTCCCTCTGCAGAATAAAATAATAAAATGTTGTACTACAGCGCTACTGGGGAGGAGTCATTCTCATCGTTCTCTCCATGACATAGATTTCACTGTTATTCCTTCATGTCACAAGCAGCTAAAGGCTATAATTAGATGTTACAGTAGAAGTCATCGTACAGTCACGTATTTAGGAAAAGCCTGTTTTGTGTCAGTGTTTGGTCACTTGCTTATGAAACCATGACTTCTTCAGTTTCTGCTACCTTCAGCTGACACTGTGCCTCAAAATGGGTCAAGGACCTGCTTTGATGGGGTCCCAACATCACAAGAGAAGCATCCGTTTTCATTTCGACGGGTCCTGAGGTCACAGACTAAATTTCTCATTTGGATCCCAGACTGAAACAGTTTAATAACTCCTGGCTCTAATCTATAAATGAGTGTCACAGTTCAAATCCCCTTTGTGGCTTTCTTTTTGCTTATCCCTTTGTCTGCTTTGCCTCTGTCCAAATGAACAGCAAAGACCCACTGGGGAGACAATTCTGCATGTCAAGGACTGGCTCAAGAAGCTCTGAAATGTTGGCAGCCGTGTGGCAGCAGCTGGCCAAGAAGCCAACATTCTTACCCGTGTACAAGTCTCTTATATGGGCCACAGAGGTCTGCTGCTCTGTTGAGGTGCAACTTTCCCCTCTAATCCCTTTGCTGCTGTTCGATAATCCCTTCACTGCTTGCTTTGCTGCCTTCTTTGCTGTAATCCTCCTGCCTGAATAAAGAAAGAATAGACGAGGAGGACAGGCAACACAGTGTCTCAGACAGACGGGATGGACGACTGTCAGTCACTAAGCTTCCTGTCAATCAGGTCTGATTCCTGATCTAGGTACTAAAACTGCCCCATTCTCTGCCTTTCCCAGACTCCCACAGAAGAATCGCTTTCAATGTCAAACTGAATGATTCTAATCACCGAAAAAAAAAAGGAAAGAAACATGAAATTGGTGCTAAAAAGCACCGAGCGATGCAATTGGCAGATGTCAAAAAAGCAAAGATAAAAATATAATCACATTGTAAAAGATGGAATAAAATGGTAGAAGTGAAAAGTGCCCAGTAAAACAGCAGCATGGCATCAAACACACATCACTTTCAGATGAGGGATACTGAGTGCTCGGCAGGCAGGTGTGGTTCACTGCTATCTCCATTTCTTTTCCATTATTCCCTGTTCAAAGATTGCTTGTGGGGACAATTTTCCACCTGTCTGAGAACCAGCAGCCAGGGGCTTTAAAAGCTCCCACCCTGCATGTCCACATATAAATGTCCCTGACAGCGCGTCTCATACAACTGTGACATTTGGCTCTGCTCAATTTCTTGATGTGATGATCTCATAACTCGCAGGGCGCATGCTGGCAAGCATTTGGGATGCAGAATGTGATCCACTTAAATGACAAAAAGCAAGAAACAGTCCTTCAGACCCGACACTGTCATTAAACACTATTACCAGAACAGCAGCACATCACTGAGCCACGGGCAACCTTACAAGTGATGGGTTAACAATTCACACATCAATTATGTGGACAGATCAATGCTGCACACTGACCACATTGACAAATCCAATTTCTAATGAATGCATCACATGATGTCCAGTAACTGGTGTGGACATGGATCATTTCCTATTGGTCTACCACAGTCAATCTCTGTCGTGTCCTTCTGATGCTACAGATTGTGACATCCTGAGGAGGAAGAAACAGTGTTTATTCTGCTTGTCTGTATGTGATGGCACATCTCATCAAGTCCTAAAACTGCTCCACAGAAATGGTTTAGCCCCAAGAGTCAGAGAGGACCAAACACACACATACCCAGCTGGTGACTGTTCCTTGTTTCACCACGCCGAGGCTTTAAAACGTGTGTTGTTGTGCGTTGGAGTGTGAGTGTGTGCATGTACGACGTGTCTGGAAGCGCGACCTCTTTTTGACATGGTGGGCTTACAGCCTTCCAGCTCGAATCAAAGCACTGCAGCAAATGTAAGAGTGAAACTCAAGAGCAGAAACAGAGAGGCATGCCGTCAGACAGGGAGGACTCAATGCGACAGAGCTAACAGAGGAAGAGGAGAGAGGCTCAGACTGCGACAGAGCACGGGCAGGAATTAAGGACTCAGAAAACAGAGAGAGGAAGGATCAAAGGAGAAGAGAGAAATCACACAATATTTTTATTTCACGTGCGTCAGACACAGTGCCAATCATTACATTTTAGTCTTTTTGTGTATCTACATCCTTGGTTTTAGAATATTGCACTGTTACCATGGCAACAGGCGTGTTCAGGGCCAAAGCGCACATTGTTCTAAAGGAACAAACAGCCCAAGCAGACTCGCTCGTCTTCTGTCTTACCAACAAGCACGTCTATGCACCTTCTGTCCAGCGAGTCAGAGAATAAAAACAGCGTTCGGTCTCAGCAATCACTTGCGTGCGTAACTTCTGAAGTTGTTCGAGCACAGACATTCATGTTCATACGTGTTAAAAACCAGTGATGCAGATTAGTGTTGAGTCACACCTGGTAAGCTGGGCTCAGCATGTGTGAAGTAACACTTGCGCTGGCAAGCCTGAGAGCTCCACCTGTAGCAAATACCAGCGCCTACCATCACAGCTCCACGAGATCAGACCGAAGGCCAGGTGGCTTTATATGAAAACACCATTCTGTCATCACCGCTGAGCTGACGTCTCTCTCACTGCCAAACACGCTGCTTTCTGAATGAATGGCGCCTGAGGGTAGTTCAGGGAGACACGGAAATCATTTCATAGGCCATATACCATTTAAACATACGACTGAGCTGTACAGACTAAGCAGGTTACTCATTTCAGCACTCATTCTGTCTGTATACAACCACTGTCCACTACATCATGCACATATCAGAGGAACATGAGAACCAAAAATATTACGTTCAAAATAAATGGGTTCAATGGGCAAATGAATAAGTCCTGAAAATGCCATTCTCTTTGTAGCGTGTAACGAGAAGGTAGAATAGGGCAGTGTATTGGCAACAAAATAGAGATATGATACATATCATGATACTTTGAGATATAATGAGATATATTACATGATCTAGCAGGGCTGGGCAGAAATTTTTTTTCCATATTGATCCATATTTTTATTTATCATGATATATGACTTGATAATTCTGCCACTTAGTATCCTAATAATGCCTGAGAGACAAAGAAAAGAGGGCAAATAAGACCAAAACACAGACTCAGCAGAGTTTTTTACTGCACAACTAGTCCCACATATTCAGATCTGTCTCCACACTTTGTTAGCACCGTGCAGGTGCTGTAAATAGGTCTGGCACCCTCCTCTATCGTTGTGAAATAGGAGTAAAAGCTATCTGGGTTAGTATTAGTCTAATTATGGCTAGTTGTTGGGTGGTGCTGAGCGCAGGATGCTGCGACAGTGCATTTGCAAAACAGTGTCAGTAGAGAAGTTGTTGTGGTGTATCGTGATATCAAAATGACTAAGTCTCTACAAAAGGAAAGAGCACATAAAAAGATGTGTGTCTTTGTCAAAACTTGCCATTTTCAGGGTGTAGTTTCAGCTCAGAGGTTGTTGTTGGAAGATGATAATCCTTCCACCGCTGCTACTGCTCGACAGAAATGTTCACCCTTATTCCAGCAGAGTATTTCCAGACTAGCTACATGACTACTTTTGGTACAAACATTTACCCTCCAGTGTCAACAATAGCTTTCCGAGATTTACTTGCCAAACGGAAAATCTACCCGCATGTGTCGCTTCACAGGTGTCACATTTATTTCTTCTGTTGTTAGAATAAAAAAGTCTTATCTTGTCTTATCAAGCTTATCATTGTTATCAACACAAAGTTGATCATGTTTTGAGATTGTTTTGTCATCCAGCCCTGTGATATATATTGCAATACTGTAAGCGACAGCAAATAAAAAACTCTCTAACCTGGTATATAGCAAATCAAAATGCTTACATTAAAAATTGACCCCACAGCAGTTACAATGATGTACTTTTTGTTTAACTTTTTGTGGTTACTTTAGTACAATTTAAATCAGGAAATCAACTTTTTTCTTTTTCAACCCAGCCCTAAAAGCCAAAAACATAATATTGTAAAACACAATTGAAATCAGTGTCATGATCAGTCATCATGAAGTCACACATCAAAACAATTGTGAAAAAATATCACTAGCAGGTGCGTGCTTTGGGTGTCAGACCCTTAAAGTAACAATTCAAGACCTTTTCATACAGATTTTCAACAATCACAGCAGAATGTAAAGCAGGCAACAAGACAGACTGGCAACTTTTCTTGTTAGGCTGAAAAAACTCTTCAGCTACCACTCTACTATTCAGCAGCAGCTGGATGGAAGATGTTTACAACAGTTCTCTGAGATCTGTCACAAGTAATCCTGGGAAATCAACAGCTCAAGTAGAAGCAGGTGAGGCTTAAGTGGATACCAAAGAGAAAAAGTAAATTAAGGCACTTCATCACAAAATAACTCCAAGATGGCATCGTCAACCTGCGCAGAATGATGATATAACTGATGTGAATAAAAGTACACTGACAGTCCATCTAAACACATGGGGGGAAAAGAAAGATGAAAAGTGAAAAGTGAAATAGGTCCGTAACAATTTTTTGTTCTCGCTTAAGAGCATGTTCTCGTTATAAAGACGACGCAAACTGAACGTATTAAACAATTTTAATAGGAAAAGGGCAACCTTACTTGTCAGTGATTATGCTAAATGGACTGCTATTTTGTAATTGCACTTTAACAGTTCTCATTTTAAATGGTAGAGTTGATGCCGATTCATCACATTAGGCCTGGTGTGTATGTAAAATGCAGACACTGATAGATAAAAAAATAGAAATGGAGCTTGGAAATAGTTGGTGCAAAGAGGAAAGAGGTGGATTTTTTTTACCCTTAACACGGGCTCTTATTAGCTGCTGTAGCATGTAGCAACACCTACTACACAGCTAAGTGACAACACAAACACTTCCTATAGTAAGTTGAGAAAAAAAACACCTCATTAACGCCTTTCTCAAGTCTACACCACAAGCCCCTTCTGACTTATGTAAGTTAAAACTTGAATTACCGCCTCGCTGTTGTGTGCCTCTGCCAACGAGTCAAGTTGCAGTTTATGCTGCTGCAAAGAAGATACAATTTCTAAAACATGGATGCTTCACCCACATCTTCAACCTGGCAAGACACAAGTGTACAGGATGCACAGACTGGGAAATCCTAGGAATGCCTGAGGAAACCAGAAGGGCACACAGAGCACAAACCTCTGCCAAGGCCAAAGGTCCACTCTTCTTCTCATACTACAAGTATTATCAGACCACAAAAAACCATTAGGACCCTTTTTTTCCTGTTTTTTTGTAAGTTGGTGCCACTGGCTTGTAGAGCTGCAACTAACCGCCGTTTTCACTGTCAGAAAAATGTCAGAAAATGGTGACTTTAGCCCTATTCACACAGAACGAGTACAAGCTGGACAACTCTTGTGATTTAGAAATGAACCCCTCCATGTCTGTGTTTCATACAGCGCGTTCGCATGGGATAAGCAAAGTCTGTTTTTTATTGACATTATCCCTCAGATCTGAAGTCAAGTCTTCTGAAGGATGTATGTTTGCGCTTTCAGTGAATATCCACGCCATATCATGACATGAGCCTCCTGAACCCGCACACAGAACCCTTTTAAAACTGTGATTTGTAATGACATAGCTCTTGACCAGGAAATGGGCAGAGGAAACAAAAACCTGTCGATTTGCACAGGACTAATATTATCACAGGACCTCTACGTTTGCTGAAATAAGATACGGTAGAAAATTTTACTTTTCAAATCACAGACATAGCAGATTCACATGGGATTAAGATTACAGATGACCTCCTCAATTATTACAAATTACCAGACAAGTAATAATACACAACTAATGCTAGTCCCATGAAAATAGGGCTAAAATGTTTTGCAAAAGCCAAGATGACGTCCTCAAATGCCTTGTTTGGTCCACAACTCAAAGATAATCATTTTACTGTCACAGAGGAGGAAAGAAACCAGAAGATATTCATGCTTAGGAAACTGCAATTACAGAATTCTACTCGCTGACAGACAGATGGACGGACAGGACTGATCACATAACCTCCTTGGTGGAGGCAGTAAAAATAAGACAAATCCTGCAAAATGAGAACTTTCAGAAGAAGATGGAGATGTTGGAGGTCTAAGCAAAAACATGTTCTAACTGATTATTCTAATACCGATACAAGAGATTTAGAGGTTGGATAATGTCTGCCTTTAAATCTAAAATACACTGGAACAGTAAAAAATGTTTCAGTACCAGATCTATCTCGATCTATTGTATCAGAACAGGTTTTGGACAAAACTGTAAATATGGTTTGAAGCTCAGCAGCTCATACAGAGGTTGTTTCATAAAAGTCGGATGAAGAGCTCTGGGTCTCTTTGGTCTTCAGTCCAGGCTGTGGATCAGACAGGAGGGCTCAACTCAAAGACCTCAGGGAGCAGTTTGGCTTGAAGGAAGTTACAGGGTCAGAAGTAGCTTAGGGCCAAATCACGTAGTGCTACGGAATAATGGGTACAAATATGTTCATAAAGTATCAGCCAGTGTTTGCTTGTACCAGACGAGCTATGCAGCAGGATGTGACTTCTGAATGAGACAGGGCCATGGAAATGATTTCCTTCTACTTCTCGTCTTCTCTTCTTTAAGCAACAGGCAGCACAACTCTTTAAAGATGAAAGTTAACACATCCAAAAGTTAGAACAGTGGACAAAACGCTTCAGGCACTGGTGTGTTTTTTTTTTGGACAGTTTGGCTGATACAAACTCAAATCCAATGAATAAACTAAGAGAGTGAACAGACACTGTCAGCACATGCTACCTTTTTAAAAACATTTTAGTTCTAGTGAAACATTTTGCAAACTGTTCACATAGTGCTGCGGAGGAACTGAACAGGTTCAGGGTGATCCAGTTCATTATCTACTGGCCCACTCTGGGTTCATGCTGTTATTTTTGCTACTATGTAAAGAAATTCATAATTATATTTAAACATTTCTTCACATTGACTTTTTTTGTAATATAATAATATTTTACTATTATTTTAATTACTAGACTGGGGTTATTTCATTCTTGAGCAATATCATTTTACAATAGATAAAGCCTAGTCATCACTATTCTACGATCTTCGTATACTTAAATTTTAGGCAATGTCGGCGGAACACGCCTCGCGGATCTTCTTTCACAAGAAAAGGG
>JAPQRN010000011.1:8796465-8823544 GCA_037367275.1 Coranthus polyacanthus
CCCCCCCCGCGCAGTTGGAAGTCTTATCATACTCCGTGTATTCTCACAGTGTGCTTTGTGTCAGGAAGAGATCTCACTGGGTAAAGATTTAAAGATCAAAAGAACATTCCTCTGAAAGTTTGATGCTATCTTGAGTTTTTAACTTCTAAATTAATTAGTTTGCAGATTCTTCCCTGTGAAACACTCATCTAAGTGCACTTTTCGTTCATCATAATTTATCAAAAAAATCGCAGGTTTTCTAGCTGCTCTGTGACTTTTTCATACTGCACGGAGGTGAAAGATAAATGTCAAAATTCCAAACCCGCAGTGTCCTCGGCAAGTTGAACGGTCTTGTAAAACCATGTCCAAGCTTCTGATGAATGAGCCTCAACGCTTGAGCTTCTGATTAATAAAAGACTCCATGAAAGTTTCAATACAGATTTTTGCGAAGCGCTCGTTGAGAGAATTGCCTTGGTAAAAGCCTCCACTTTGAGCTACAGAGCCTCAGGGCTAGTAGGATGTGTTCTGACTATCTGGGTCACTTCGCAGTGGAATATATTTTCTCTAAAAACTAAGTGTAGTGTTCACAGATAAATACAGGCTGTACTCACATATGCCAGTTTCATTTAATATGCTCTTAGCTGAGTCTCCCCAATGAGTGTCTAATCTTCTCATCTTGGTAGAGATTGAGTGGTGGGAGTGCTGGACCTTACACCACTTGGACCATGGTGGACCGAGTAGAGGCTGGCCAAAAAAACACTTGATTAATACTCAAGGTGTTTAGAGAGCGGTGTCTGATTTTTTTTTTTTTTTTTTTTATATTCAGAAATTAAATACTGTCATTTGTTCCCTTAGACATCCCAGGTCTTTTTTTTTTTGTATTTATGAACCTACAATCAAGCAGGTTGATTTGTCAGCATGATTTACCTCATCTTTACACTTCATACGGTGGAGACAGACCGAGTAATCAGCACCGATAGGACATTTTACAAACTACTGGTATCGGCAGAAGTCGGTGCCAGAGCCTGTTTCAAAATGATCTTTTCCCAGTGTGGTGAAAAACCGAGCTGGTCTGCACAGCTCCCTGACCTCATCTTCATCCAACACCTTTGGGATGAACATCAATGCAGACTGGGGGCCAGGTCTTATCACCCTGATTTTTGTGGCTGAATGGGAGCAAATCTCTGTAGGCAGGTTCCAAAATCTTCTTAAAAGCAAGAACCAGAAATGAACCAGAATCTTAAACGGCAGCAACTGCATTCCTGAGGTTTGGAATGACATGTTCAGCGATTACATATGAGATGTTATTTTTTTAATTGTCCTCAAACTTTTGATAATACAGTGTCTGCTCATTATTAGCTTGCGCAAACTCAGAGATAGATATTTGGTGCGACCGGCCCTTCCAGGACTGTCCCGATGAAATGAACATGAAATCCCATTGCACATTGTTAATCCATCCATTAATTAATATTAAAGAAAATGTTGTTTTGTGCAAAACCAGACACTGTTTTAACTAGCTTGGCTTAACTCCTGACTTAATGCTCGGCTTACTGTTCAGACTGTGTCCACTGTAATAGTCGCAGTCTTTTATTCTTTTGTTTTATAAAGCACATACTGTCTGTCAAATCTGAAGACATATCCTTGTTAAGGGTTTTGAGTTAATGGTATTGCATAACTGTGGACATCCCATCGCTAGCAGTTATGTCATAAACCTTAGAGTAATTACTTTTCATTTTGGATGAAACAGCGGTATAATCCCTGAACATATTACGGCCCTGCTAGTCTAGCATCAACCTATTAGCTCTGGGTTTCCCCTCACTGAAAAAGAGTTGGTGCTTGTGTTTACGGAGTGATTTCCTCTTTTCGACATCGACATTACGTCTGTCAGATGAAAGACTGACAGATAATTTAAATCACCCATAGCAGTAGTGTGTAAATTAAAGTAGACTTGATGCTGACTTTGTGTAGTTGATGATTTTTTTTTTTTTGTGCTATAATGGCACTTGAAGGATTTTGGGCGTAATAAAAATATGTTATGTAGCCAGAGTAGCAAGGAGGATAGAACACTGTACAGTTGTATTGTAAAATGTAACTACTGTTCATAAACTGTAGCAAGATAGTCGCCAGAAGCTGTTGTCTATCATTTAAAGAGGGTTGTGGGAGTTTTTTTTATGAAAACTGCCGACTGCCAAGATTCCTTGTTTTGATTACATTTTCACAGTATTACAAGGTTTGCTATTATCCAGGTGCTGCTCAAATGGTAGACTTCTTTTTTTTTTTTAATGAATTATTTCTCAAGTCTCAGAACAGCTGTAAATTGTAACAGTGTGAGAATAGCGTGCATATGCAGGGAGTGAAATGTCTCTTGCTGTGTGGGGCGCTTTTTGGAAGCAATCTAACTGGCTGCATTTATTCTCAATGAGAAAAATCTGTAATTGATTCAGGGTTAAGTCTTTGACGAGTCTATTTGTGTCCCTTGATATACTCGATCTAAATTTAACTTTGCTACCTCCAGGGGAAAGGAAAAAAAAAAACCACTTCTTGATGGAGCTGCCATCATTAGCATCCAAAGTAACGTCTACAAATGGCGCAGTTTCCTTTCATTTCACGTGTTGTCTTCACTTTACCTCTTCCCAGGGCTCCGGTGGAGTTGATTCTTATTACATATTGATGACATTTTTGTCATCATGTTCTCATCTTTAAAAAACAACATCTTTTCACTGCTGAACTAATTCCTGCCTTTAAGCCGGCAAGCTTTATCAGGCAAGCTTGTCAAATACGGAGTGATATTAAACAAATATTCAAGTATCCTGAAGGAACTTGTAAGAGCGTCTACTGTTGGGTGATACTCGCTTTAGTGTGGCGTTCGAGAGCACAGAAGCACAGAGTATCCAAATCTCTGCCTCGGAGGGCTGCCCATCTGACACTTGTATGCCTGTCGTCGTTTGCGTTTTTAATTTGGGACCCGCACAGCAGTTTTAAATTCACTGTGCTGTTACTAAGGGCAAGGAAAAGAGAGGTCAAGCTGCCTCAATTGTCATGAATCCATACTCAGGATGAATTTGCATTGAACGCGCTGCCTTCTGACAGAGCTGGGACAGGGCTCTTGGGTTATACATGCAGCACACATGGCACAATCTGTGATCTCCTTCTTAAGCAGGAGCTACAAAGGCCTGCAGGGAGATTCCTGCACCGCATGCTCAAGGGTTGTTGCTGATCCTCATTTCACATTCCTAATTGGTTTCCATGCAGGGGTAGATTTTTAAATTACTTGCGTGATTCTTTGCAGCTTTTGTTCAGCCTGCTGATAGAAAATGTTAAATGCTTCAATTTTTGAAGGCTAAAAATAGAAGCTAGCTGTAGCTACGGGACATGCCATCTTGTGCATAATGCATTAGCATGAGAAGGGTTTTTGGAATACCTCTTTCCTAAACACCGTTCATGCACTATCTTGTTTGTAAATCAAGGACTATGTAGCTGTTCAGCTGTTTGTCAGATTGTTATCTTTACAACAAAAGCAAGGGTATTATTACTTCTGCTCTCAGTTTCTCTGGTTTATCTGATAAAAGATAAAACTGAAAACACTTTATAAGACATAACATTACACCTATTAACAAAAATATACTTTAGTAACCGTCATGTTTAGATAAATTGGGAGAAACATAGTTAAGGCTGCATTCAAGTGGTCTGAGGGGAAACAAGACTCCTTGCCTGTGTTTTTGGGCTGTAGTTAATCTACTCCGTGATGCAGATTTTGGCTAATCACAGGCGTTTTCAGACAAGTAGGGGGTTAAATAAGTGATCGACAGCTGTAATTACCGCTGTTCAGATTCCGTCGGACGTGGACGTGATCCTACTGCTCTGTTCTGTGTCTCAACACGGAAAATTAACTTTTCCATAACGGCATGAAAAAGCGTCACGGCATCTATTTGATTTGGACCGAGAGGAGAGAGCTGCAGAAGGAAGGTGTGCATTTTCAAATCTTGATGGTTTTTTTTTTTCCTCTTGATTTTTAGCTCCTCCATCAGCCTTTTTGACAAAACACACTTCTGAAAGGGCTCTATAAAAGTTATCCAGGCAGACTAATTTTAAAAAAAAAAAAAAAAAAAAAAAATGAGCACACTCAAAATCCAATAATCTGTGTTTGTATAATTCTCCACCAAATGTTACTAAAATATTACAGCAAATATTACATTAGACCTCAGGTTTTAATGTTTAACGTTCAAGTTAACGCTGAACAAAAGGTACAGTAATGTCAACATTTGAACATGATCGTTTCTGTATTTAATGGGGAAAGTGCAGCAAAGGCAGTAAAGCATCATTTACTGGCAGATTTACTTTGAGAGTATAGGATGCAGAAAAAAGCTGTGTAAAAGTATGGCATTGTAGACAGCACAGTTTGTCTAAAAACACCAGTTGGGCAACTGCAAGACATCTAAATCTACAACTGATACTAAGATCCTTCAATCAGAATGAACAACCCTAAAAAATAGTATCACTGTCATCTTCCATAATCAACTACTCACTCAACTATAACCTGTAACCTGAACCTGAAATACTGATTCTGACCAAAAGTACTAAGTAGTATGTAGCAGGTGAAGAAAATCTGCAGTATGCCAAAGATACCTGGACATATACTGCTCCAGCCAAATTTCTCAGTATGCTGCTTGAGCTATGTGTGAGATATACTGCATCCCACAATGCATCACACACAGCAAACAAACACAGCCAACGTGAGGTTGTAGGGCCGGTTATGGCTACACACTAAAGTTTGTGAATTTACACACACAAGTCCAGGGTTTGTGTCTCTTTTCATGCTGTGTTTGTTTTCTTGCAGTCATTCTTATTTTAGCTGTTCCCCTGACCCTTTTTCCCAAGTTGTTTTTACACGTAAACCTGATGAAACCGTGACCGTGGCATTGTCTAGACGTCTACACTGTCACTGTCGGAAAATGATGCCTCCCGCACATGTCAAAAAATGACACTATGTGCCCCCAACCATCAGTACATGACCGGTTGGGAGTGAGAATGTGTAGTTGTATCAGGTGGTTTATAAGAGCTGAGGTGTCATGAGGTCAGGTGCTCTTTGGTTTTGTAGATTTATGTTATTTATGTCATTTCTTTTCGTGATCAACCTTCACATCATGCTGCATGACCATTTCATTTGTTTTGAGGAAAAGTATATTGGAATATTGGCATTCTTTAACAAAATGTCACAACGTATACAGGCGATGTTTAGGTAGTAGGTACTTAATATAAAAACTGCAAAGAACAATTTCTTTCTCCAAGACCTTATATCATGCAAGAAAATACATTTTTCATTGGCCCGCTTTGAATATCGTCTCTGCTGAAATGCAAAGGGCCAAATCTGATCAATTTGTTTGCCAGCTGAATGTGGTGAAAGCACCAGATCAGGGTCACTGTTGAAAATCACATTTTCTATCTCTGCAATAGCCCGAGATAAGTTTGAGCTCTGACTGCCAGCAAACATCACCCCTGTTGTTTGCACTTGAATCTACTCTAAGTGTGTAACACATACACACACACACACACACACCTAAACACACGTTGTCGGCTCACATGTCCAATTACCAGTAACAACACATGCTGTATACACACGGATGGTTATAGGGTAGTATTGACTGTGGTAAATTAAACACACTCATTAAGCTAACCTCATGACCCAACAAATAAAGCTGTAGGGTACAGTTCAGCACGGTTTGTGCGTCAGCGTGTGCACATGTTTGTGTGAGCACAAATGGAAAAATCCACAAGGCACAAGGAGGAAGGAAGCAGTCACTTCAACAGTCTGGATCGCAAAGCTTGAATATTTGACACTTTCCTCCCACTCAGAGACAAAAATACTGGGATGGTTCACATTCAGTTTTGCTGGTAACACATTTGAAAGATGTTTTCCAACTCATTTATACTAGACTTTATCCCGGCAAAAACTCAAATGAATTGCTGAATAAATTAAGACTTCATTACAGCATGTTTTGATGTAAACAATGAATAAAATTACTGCGTTTTGCAAATTGCTTTGCTTGTAGCACTGAGCCCAATGTACCATTCTACTTAACTGTAGCCACCAGCAGCTTTCCACCACATTTAGTTTCTTGTTTTATATTTCTGGCCTGCACACAGACCCAATGATCTCATAGGTCTCAACAATCACTTTGAAAATCGTAAGCAGACATTTCTAGCACAAAATGTCAAACAATTTATGCCCCCTGTGCATGAAATGGTAAATCAGTGAAAGCTTAAGACCCTGCCAAAAAGTTTTCCCTGAGAAAAGTTTTAAGTTTAGTTGAATACTGGATTTGTCAGGAGATCCCATACGGTCAAAAAAACCATTAACGCAGCTACTGCTATTTACCGTATTTTCCACACTATAAGGCGCATCGGATTATAAGGCGCACCTTCAATGAATGGCTTATTTTAAAACTGTTTTTACAGTGGCCGCTAGAAATACAAAAGGCCCTCGTTAGAGCCACTGTTTGTTTTGTCTGTTCTGGGCTTTTTAATAAAGGGAATATTCACTCCACTTAGATGAACAAGTAACTACTGTAGATTTTTTTCATTCGAAAGATGCAGAACCAAGCTGCAAGGACCTCTGTTCCAAAATGAAGCCAATGCGGAAGTATCTTAAAGTTTTAATACCGCTGACTGCCACTGGGGGTGGCTCCAAAAAGAAGCACCGGCTCCCATAGACTTACAAAGAACTTCTCTCTAAAAATACTAAGTCAGTAATTTTTTTCCAGGACTTACTCCAGCCTCATCCGTTCTATTTGGAAACTCTTAAAAGTGATCTGGTGGTCCATCTTTACATTTCTACATCTCTGGCCAAATATAAGGCTTTGATGTCTGCCATGTCAGGCTCTGATTGACAGGTATGATGGCTCACTCAGAGTTCAGAGTTTCTATTTATTTAATAAAATGTATTTTTTTCCTGACAGACAGCTCGACAGTTATGGTTGTGGTATAGGTTCCACTAGCAAGACTGTAAAATGTCATTGTTACGCAATGCTTGATGAAGTTCTGAGTCAGTAAGTTAGCGCTTAGCATTAGCTCACCTCTGACCCCTCAGGCTCCTGTAGTTTCACCCCTTTTGTCCAAATATGGTCACGTCCAGCTCCAAAAAGCCAACATGGCGACAGCCAGATTGCAAACTACTGGCTCCAAAATGCCAGTTCAGAAACCAATGGATGACGTCATGGTTTCTTTCCACTAATATACAGTCTATGGTGGTAACCAATCAGGCGTCCATGGGTCTCTCCAAATTGCATCACACAGGCAACATGGCAGCTCCTATGACCACTGGAGTTTAGCTTCATTTTTACACAGTGGGAGGGAGCGGCGTCGCAACCTCCATCTTTTTTTAGTGTATATGTTACATACTGAGGTGGGTTACACAGACACTTTCTGAATAAAAGGGAATTCAGATTTATCTGCCTGCTTGGATTAACTGATGAAAAAGTAGCCATGTGGACTAATGTAGAAAACTGAGGATACAACGCATTGATTTGTTGCATTGAGTGCATTGTTGTGCATTCAAATCACTGACTGAATAATCGTAATTGAGTTGAATCATGAGGCCTGAGAAGATTGGCATCTCTAGTAGAAACAATGCAGTGCAACATGATGGGCTTTGTACAGGGAACCTGCTCCCTCTGTAAACATAAAAACGGCTCATTCTAAGGTAACAAAAATACAACCGCTCTCATTTTTAGGCGATTAACTAATAAAAATATGCTTATGGATATTATATTCCATTTCTGTAATTAGATCCTCCTAAGTCTTACACACTGGACATTTAACATCTTTCATAAATGAGCAGTATGTTGTAGAAGCACTTCTTACAAGAACAGAAGCCCATTTTCACTGAACACACATTACTGAGCTGGACAATAAAAATAAAAAGTAGCTGCGGTGCTAGCAAATCATTTAAATACTTGAACTGCAAGAAGCACTTTTCATTTTGTGAAAAATAACAACGTCATTTCTCTCTCTTTGTGATAAACAAAGACTTACTGCAGTCTACTTTTCTGTCTCTCTATGAATCTAGGAATCTACATAAAGTGAAGACATGGTACATCGATATTACCATCAATAATGCTACAGGATACAGACAGTAGGAGGTTCCTTAGATGAGAGATTTCACTTAAAGGAAGAAAAAAGGGAAGTCAGAAATCAAATCAACTTTTTGTAGCTTTTCCTATGCTACTGTCCCCTGAATGTGACCTTCTCTTTCTACATTCCCACCAGAAACATGTCCGCACACAATGACACAGCTGTTCATTCAGCATCGCTCAAATGCAGCTATTCATTCTAAAAAAAACATTCATAAAATCATTCAGCTTTATCTCTCTGAATGTTTGGATATAATAATTAATAAAGGCTGCACTTTTCGACTCATTTAAAAGACTTACTACGAATTAAAGAACAAAATGTCTATTTCAACAATGATTTCTTCAAAGGGAGATGACGACTAATGACACTTAAAGGACTTTTTATGCAATAAAATAGCAGTGCTTTGTTAAGAATGACTGATTTCCTCAATGTTTAGAGTTTAAAGGTTGAAAATACTCTGCGCAGTATATTATTTGTACACACTTCATTCAAGCAGTTATGTAAAAGCTGTGTACCCCCATTTTTCATCAATGTCACAACAGCCATTTTAGGTTGTTCATCTAACAAAATCATTTACCGAAAACCTTACATGATACCTAGGGCTGGATTAAGAAAAAATAAATAAAATTCTGACTCAGATTGACCTTTGTTTGACTCTGATATTGATTAATAAAATTCGAAGATCATTTTTTTAATATATGCCTTTTCCTGTGGATGAAATATGAAAAATGCTTGAGCTTTAACCCCCGTTAAATCACCTCTGCACTAAAGAAAGCACTTATTGGCATTTGTGGGTCAAATTAAAGTCAAGATTTATTAATGCCAATATCACAAAATATATATTAAAGGACAAAAATAAAATAATAAAATAGAGATTAATCAGTTTGGCTGAGTACATTTTACAAACTACTTGTATTGGCAGGGCTTTACTCTGATACTGGCTGATGGCTTAGCTGGAATTATTGACTTTGAAGGAAAATAATAGGTCATTAAATAAAAATTGGATGTAGAATCGCCTACATTTTTCAGGTTTAATGTTTGGCTCCAGATTTATTGATTAATTACTTTGACTGTGATGTCCAGTGATCCAGATTTGTTTATTTAGATGACCACTTCGACGGTTATTCAGTTTCTTATAGTCAAATGCTGCTTTTCCATTGACAGTATCAGCTCGACTCATCTTGACTCAGGACAGCTTTTTTGGCGTTTCCCCTGTGTGACAGAAGGGACCACCAGGTACTATCAGATACTAGTTCTAGTATCACCTTCACCGAGGTTCCAAGCAAGCTAGACTAAACTAAGTGTGATGTAAAACCATGCAGATCACAGACTGATCAATCCACAGTCATCACTGCGTCAATACATATGTGTGTTATCATGTTACAACGTGCGACGCCAAGCCAAGCTGGTTTGAAATCTCTGAAAATGTAAGAGCAAATTTTCAAGTAGGCTCTATCTTGATAAAATCGACCACAGATTTGAAGTTGGAACAACCATATTCTCATTTGAAAAAAAGCGTAATATCATGTTTAATTTCAGAAATTTTAACTTACAGTTTTAAGTTTCATCCTCCTCCACTGTTGCCTCGCTCATAGCTGTCAGCTCATAGGATGGAGGGAGTTCAATACCTGCAATGGACATGCAGCGTGCTGGAGCCAAAACCGAGTCCAGGCCAGTTGAACTGATACTGCTAGAGGAAAAGCGGCAATAGATCTATTACTGGGGAAGATATCAGCCTACAAAAATACAAAAATCACTATCGCTTATCTCCAATAATAAACAAAAAAAATGTATACAGAGTCTGTGATTAACTGGAATATTTATAAAATGCTTTGGAGTCAATTCTTAATGTTAACCTAATATTTTTAATAATGCACCACGTTATCGGTGTCCTTGTAGAATTTACATCATTATTTCTATAAGAATCGTTTTCATATAGAAGAAAAATTGGTGTTTAAACTGAAATATCCTTAAACAAATCTGTATTGAATTGAACTGGAAATCGTATCAAAATGGACCCTTCCGATGAGGTGATACCCAGCCCTAATGAAACCATTCACTTATTTTTTTAACTTTTAATATTTTGCTTAGGAATAGTCATGCCAGATTTCACTCCATATCAATTTGGAAACAAAACGTGTTAGTTCCTTTTTTTGCCAAATTTAACTGAAATTGTAAGACTCTCCAGTGTAATCCAAGTGTGAGGGAGTGGGTGTGATTAAGGTAATACTGAACACTGTCAATAAAAGGCAACATATTACATTTTACAAGCAGCAGTGGAGGTGTTGGCGTTGAGTACAGAGAATGAAAAGTGTGATGATTAGATGCTGAATGTAGGTGTAAAACTGAACTGTGCATCAGATTAATTTAAAAAGGAGTTATAATAACAAAACTTTGCTGCTCACTATTTACATGTGTTAAAGGCTGATAAAGCAAGTATGAAGCTTCAGCTGGGCTGCAGGGATTCCTCCGTTTGGTGACCTGATGTTGATACTGCCTCTCTGCACATGATGTTTCAGTAATCTGTAACCAACTCTAATGCTTTAGGATTATAATCAGCATGTCAAACAGGGGTGTCTTCTGGAAAATGACAGCCTTTGCACAATGTAAGCTTTTTATATAACCCTTTGAAGGTATGTAATTTTAGAGACGTCAATATGATATGGTGCTTGAAAAGAAACTATTTGGCTGCCTAACCTCTGCTGTGGGAAGAGTGGCATACTGTGCATTAGAAATGATCAACCAATCAAAGCATGTATTCAACATGTCTTTCTGGGTTCATGAAGTACTCCTGAACAAAAGGCTGATCTTAATAACTCATGAAATTCAGAAATCGAGAAACCATCTCTTAAATGCACCTCATGTCAAAACAAGACAACTGCAGTGCAAGAGGCCACGAGACCTTAAAGCACTAACTGCGGCAAAAAGAAGACTTGCGCTTATGTAGCAGACATGTGAGTTAAAAACTAAAGGCTGAACTTAAAAGCATTTACACAGCAGCACTCGAGGCGTCCAGTTGAGCCGAGCACTCGGAAAAACAACTGCTCTGAAAGTGAACAAAGCAGAAAGTTTTCAATAGAGCGATACCGCAAATTTGAGACAGCAGCTTTCATCGCTTTCCATTGAAAACATCTTCAGTCGTGCTTCAGAGCGGGCACCTCAATTTTCCTCAATATTTGCAAACCCTTTACTTTTAAATGCTGTGGTAAATCAATTTGAAAGATGCTATTGAATCAACCAGGCCTGTAGTAAACAACATCAATACTGAAGCAGTGTTGTGTTGCCATGTTCATGTTTGATTGCTAGCGTATACCTCAGGGAATCTGGCACTTACCCAAAACAAAACATACCAGGCTAATGTCAAACAAATTATTGAAGTATTTTTTTGTTTGTGAAAGTGACTGAAATATGTCATCACTGCTTCCAAAAGCATCCTGTATATATAGATTAAAAGCAAAGTTTGTAACATTATCCTTAAAAAACACTATAGACTCCAAGACTACAAAAACAATCCTTCTCAGTCATAACTTCTGAGCCTCTGTCAGTGTGTGGTGGTGTATTTACCTCCAGAGACCCTGCCTCAGTGAGTTTGTACCTTCAGCTTATAACAGCATCACACAGTGTGCGTGGGCAGGATGATATAAAAACGAAGTGACGACTATCTCCTCTTTCTACTCTTCTCACTTACTACACAGTTCTGTCTGAGAGACAAAACTCAGACCTTTCATCCTATCACCTCTAACAGACCTGTCAGCGACAGTAGAAATGAGGAAGCCTTTGCTTCAGTTGTATGCTGCCTCTACAACAGTCCTGTAGAGTTTGACAAAGGTATGGGTGTGTTTATTTGTGTTTTTAGAATATAACCACTGTGACAGAATCAGGAAATAATGTTGTATTTTTCTTTTTTTTTTTTTCTATTTTTCGCTATGGCGCTCTCTCTCTCCCCATTCAGTCTATTGCTCATTCAACCACTGCGCTCTCTCCATCGCTCTCTCTCTCTCGTTCGCTGAGTGGAGAGGAAATTCTGTTCACAAAGACAAGACAGAAATGTTATGTACTTTGCCTTTAAGATTTTAGTTGATGATTAATTGTAGGGTTTTCCCTGCTATTATAAGACTTTGGAGCAGAACTGATAAACTAATGTAAAATCAGTGGAGAGCATCAAAACTGAATGACTTTTCCCTGATCTAATTGTTGTCGGTTCCCAGTGGACGGCAAGTTTTATCTTGTCTTGCTTTTCCAAATTTGGTGGTTCAATGGTGTTCAAAATGATGTGATCTTTTATTTTTTATTGAAAAACAATAACAAACTGCACTAGTAATAGTCTAAAACTATGAGATGGCATGCACAGTTTTAGTCAAATCATTAATGATTAAATAGTCTTTTTCTCTTATTTTTATGCCACTATTATAGTTTAAGTGTAATAATAGTTTAACATTATGCATTATGGAGAAGAGGAGCACTTATTGGCATTGAACATTAGAAGATAGATAAACAGTTTGTGATGCAGAAGAAGGGGAAGCAATAAGGTGACGTCATTCAAACAGTGGCAGCCAAACCTCAAACGATGTGCAAATCGTGATAGACATGTATGTTTGTTTCATCCAGCTGTTTTCCTACAGGTGAATGGAGACGATTAGGCAAAGTAACTGTGGTTTGCTCATTTCACTGCAATAATAATGCGATTATGTACTAATTGTGACAGGTCTGGTGGAGTGGAGGATATTTTTATTTATCTCTACATCAGTGCTGATATCTGGATCTTTCGTTCCCTGATCACCCTTGTTCATCTCTATATCCACCTGCAGATATAACATTTTTATTTTCAGCTCTTTTTTTTTTTTTTTTTTTTTTTTTTGGCCTTCTTTTTATATCCGCAGCTTTTGTGTGTGCACGCTGCGATGCCCCGCACTTCTTTTTCCAGACAACAGAAGACAAAGAGGCGTGAGAGCCAGCGGCAGCTTTATAAAAGTTGCTGAGGCTGGATGCGGGAAGCATGAGAGAGGGAGAAGGAAAGAGAGAGAGAGAGAGAGAGAGAGAGGCAGAGGGACTACAATGGGAAGAGCTGAGGCTGAGGGATGGTGTGCGTGATTGATGATCAATGTGGAAAGGAGAGGTCATACTGTGTTTGAAAGAGAGGGAGGTTCGAGACTAGAGAAGAGGAGAGAACAGTCCTCTGGTGGTGAGAAACTGTCATGTATCTGTTGCCGTGTGTCACCTTTCACACACCGTGTTTAATTAAAATTCTCTACTTCGGTGTTTTCAGAAACACACACATGCACAGAATTATATGTTTCCTCAAAAGCTTTTTTTTTCCCCTTAGTAAGTAGCAAGGCCACTGCTAGAGCATTACACCTTGTCCCTCTCACACACAAATACACACATTTTCTCTTTCCTCTGTCCTGAAATGCCTTCTTACAACCAGATGTCCATTCACATATAATGAAGCAACCAAGGGCATCAAAAGAAACACAATGAAAGAGGAGATGTGTGTGTGTGTCTGAGCAAGAAACCATTCCAAAGAAATTATTTAGGGGAATGGGTTGTTACAGGATAATAAAGGTTATTCATGAATATCATAAAGCTAGTAGCTCTGTGCTTTATGCCAGAGACATAATTCTGCAATGACAATGTTTTATTTTATATTCATTGTAACTTGTGGCTATAGCATGGATTTTTCGCACCAGCCGTATAATATTAACAACGGCAGGCATAAAACAGTGCAGCTGTAAATGTCAACTTCTCAGCAAAAAAACGTCATTTGACTGAAACTACAAATAAGAAAGCACTGTGCTGTAGAATTTGTTGTTTTCCGATATTTAGCTCAAATAATTATCGTGCCTGGCAAAAGTGATTCATCAGGCACTTTGGGCTTATCTAACAACAAAAACCTCATCTTTTCAGTCCACTAACCCAAAAGCTTGCAATCTGCCCTGCATTGCCTTGCCTTGGGAGTAAATAAACAACAACAACAGAGCTAAGAACTTTTCTTCATTTTCACTGGATTTACTTGGGGAATGGGACCAATCTCCCCCTGCCACTTCTTTTGGTCCGCATCCAAACTTTGAAAACAACTTCCCGAGATCAGCTCCAGCAACTGTTGGGGGTTTGCCTGCCAGAAATGCCACATGAGAGGGGTTATCCTGTCAGTTTCACGGTGCCGAAGAAGATCAACAGAGCACCGATAAGTGCTATCAATGTTGAATTAGACCCAGCTGGAAAACAAACATAACATGAATCCCTCGTCAACTGTGGAGCAAGGGGGAGAACAGTGGAGACGATGTGAGATAAACCTCCGGAAATTCAGGCAACAGCCATAGATGTATCTCATTGAGGGCAATGCACTGATGCAGAATACATCCAGTTAGAAAGGAAGCGGGCATGAATCCTCGGTCAGCCACTGGTGTGGAAGTGATACTGAAGCTACTATTAAAGCTGCAGTCGAGGATTTTTCCTGACATGGGTACTTAAATATTTTAAGCCCATGACCCAGACTCTTAAAGCAGTGACCTGGAAAGTCTGTTGCCCTGTAGTGGGTCTCAGAATCATTAAACCATACTGCCACACTCGGCCATTTGGCCAGCTGGTTGTCGAGATGGTTACTAATTACTGTTGAAAAAGCAGGAGGCTCTGTGTGAATACATTCTTTTTCTTCTGGCAGTTTCTATCAGTCTGTGTCAGGATCGATTACAATTTGTTTCAGGAAAGAAAATATCTTATCTCGACAGTCTCAAATGCCATGCTTTCCCTCAAGGTTTTACTATGGATTTGGTAACTGATTATACCATAGAAACATTTATTTCTGCCTGTCACCCTTTTTGAAAAGACATGAGAGCGCCTTTCACCACATGCTGTTATCCTTTGTATCAGGGCCTATTTGAACAGCTTGTCCCTGATGTGCAGGTCTATTGGCTGCCAGGTGCATTCAAAAGAGTTGAATACATAAAACAAAACATCAGCATGAAAACATAAGCATAAAACATAAGGTACTTTGACAAATTAAGTTGTGCCCTGAATGTCCAAAGATTAGGGATACCTGCTATTTCATTAAGTCAACCGCTGAAGTGTAGCTTTCATGTGTTAGAAGAAATTGAGGCCGTTTGCATTATTTTGTTTAGTTTGGTTGAGATTCAATCGCATTATAGCCAAACCGAACCCAAAATCAAATCCATCACGTTTTGAATGTTTTATTCGATCTCACGTTCAGGCTCTCAACAGGTTTAACATTTAATCGTGTTTTGAAGGCTGCAAAAGCACAAACACTACAGTTTTCAGTGACTAGGTAAAGCTGTTGCTGAAAGCTACACGACCCAAGTTGCTGGGTGGCGTGATGCAAATTCATTACGTTTATGAACTCAACATAACAATGTGTAAAAGGCACATCACAATACGTTCGATCAGAAGACACACACACGAGTGTAGAGTAAGGTTTTATTTAACTTCTAACAAAAAATGACTTGTAGAGAGCAGATTACTGGTGATTAGACAAGAGCAAAGAGTTTCAATTCATGACAAAATTCAAAACAAGAGCCATACATTCAACCTGAATGTGTCCACTATACTTGCATCATAAACTGTTCATGCAGTTCTTTGAATTACAAACATTCTGGCCAAAAATGTGTTTTGTGAGGTCACAGTGACCTTGACCTTTGGCCACCAAAATCTTTTCAGTTCATCCTTGCATCCAAGTGAACGTTTCTGTCAAACCAGTCCTGAGATACTGCATCTTAAACATGACTGGGACCGACCGACAGACATTCGCATCTAAACTTTAGCTGATATAATCTGTGACGTTTTAACTATAGGCAAAGCAGCATTCAGCTCTAGATAAAAATGAAGCTTTTTCACTGACTCAAACATTCCAACATTGTGTTTTTGGACCGCCAACATAGCTTCAGGGCTGCTTGTCAAAGAGCTTCCAAGCCTCTGAGACTGTGCTGGAGGGATTAACGGCATTTTTCCAAAGGATCAACTCATTTGGTCTTTTGATAGGGGGTTGGGCTGAATAGTTGACTGTGAAGACCCTTGTGTATGATTCACTAACCTATTTGTTCATAAAACTATTTAATGACTGCTTTGTCCAGCTTTTCTTCCATTAATTGTCACCTACCTGTGTATTGCACCTTTGTGTTTGGCCTCCTCCTGGACATGGCTTTTTACGGCCTGAGCCTGAAGGGGAGCTACTTTAATCCTATATAAATTAGATGCAGGAGGGCGATTTAGGGCAGCCTTAGCTCTCCTGACAGCCTGCTTGTTACAGTTGTCAGCCAGCTGAGGTAGTTTGACACCTGTAATCTCAGTTGCAACAGTTTTCAGCCAATTTCCGCTGGCAGGGCTCATACTGCCTAGCCAAGCAAGAGGAGGAAAAGTGACAACTGACTTGACCACTGAGTTGTATAAAAGTGGTATCATCAACTTAATACACACCCTGAAGGAGTCCGATCACCTTGAGAAAAACACATCTGTCTGTCAGCTTCAGGTAACATTACTGGCATGTATTGGTATACTGGTATGTGTTGGATTAAATTGCTCACTCTGTATGCAATCAGTTTATTTATCGGATCTATTTGAAGAAATTCTTCATTCTGTCACCTCTGGCACAAAGCTACACTGACACACTGCATAACCTGTATTAAGAACATTCAACATTGCAAAAAACTACGTGCAGTTTGCAATCACATTGTGAATTGTTTAATAATTGCATTGTACTCAGTTTGGTTTGAATAAAATCAGCTGTCCATCACTACGCAGAATTTAATTGTATTTTATCAGGAAAGTCAAGGATGCAGAAAATTGATCAGTTTTACTCGTTGGGAGGTCTTTGGTTTTAATCACATTATGCTTCTGCCCAAAGCATATGTACAATCCATCTGCCACACATTTCATGGACTGTCCATCTTCCAAAGGTAAGACCTGTTCAATTATTGTTAGTTAACAAAACATTTAGAACCAAGACTCTGTAGCAGTTTTGTGTTACTGCAAGTTACCAAACATGCCAAATGTACTGAGCTGCAAGTCAAAATTAAGCTATGTAATGATTCAAAGTCTGTCTGTGTTGTTTTTGATTCGATTGAATGCATGGCAAGTTGTGCTGACCAATGCAATGAATAAGAAAAATAATTTTGTTTATATGTGTCATGCATTCACACTTGGCATGTGAACATTTGACATATCAGACGGAGCCCTGGATACAAGGAGGAGTAAAGTTTTGGTGTTTGTTTAGTTCATTCTTAAATGTTCACTGTTATATGTGTGCGTGTGTGTGTAAAATATGGTTTTATGGAACCAAATATAATATAATATACATTTCTTTCCAGGTGCATGAAAAATCATTTGACAGAAATGTACCGACAGGTATGTATTGCACTTCCAATGCACATTATGCTGTGATACAACATTTCACAAACATGTTGTCCTAAGGTTTGTATATGGTTTGCTTTGCAAGAGAAAATGTAATTATTACTTTTTCATGTAACCTTTTGCTTGTTAAAACGAAGATGTGCTTCACTTTTGAACACCAGCGATGACTTAATTTCACATTCAGGTGGTTCCAACCTGAATGTGAAATTAAAACAGCAGGAAACAAAGAAGCACTGGTCACATATTCTTACAGAAATACAATTAAGCTATGATGGCACATAGTGGTTTGTACCCACTTTTCCACACAATTGTTGATAGACAATTTTCTGCGAGCAGTTGTAGAAAGACACTGAAGACTGAGGAACACTCAGAAGACTCTCTGGATGGATTACACAGGAAACATTTATTGGAACGAGCTCGCGAGAACAGATTGCTCAATACAAGACACTGATGAATCCAGTTCTGAACACACTTCCTGATGTACAAAGTTTATACACGTATACTATAAATATCAGAACTCAGTCACTGGTCCGAAATAGGAGATGGAGTGAGTGTGTCTCTCCATGATTGGTAAAATAACCTGGCTGAACGTGTTCCTAAAAGAGACAGAAGGAGATAGTGTGGGTGAAATATCAATGTGCTAACCTTGGTCAGGAGGCGTTATGTCCTTTAGGGTAACGGAGAGAGCACAGTGACCTATGCTTTAACCTCACAACAGCTCATTTCTCTAACACTCAGTAAATAACCATTTACTTTACATACATTGCTTTGATACAGATCGATCAAATTCTCTTACTGTAACAATGTAAAGACAAAACCCTATAGACTCAATTTTAATGTAACATGAACAGCATCAACAAGTACTAAACCGTCATGGAACTTTATTTAATTATTAGATTTATCAATGATTGAGGATACTCGATATTCAGTATTCAAATAAGATTCAAATATCTTTATTATGTTAAGGCAGAAACTCCCGAAGTTCTTCAGCTCGAGACTCAAACTCAGTGTCTCCTCAAAAATACTTCATGACTTGCCATAGATGTACATTTTTATTGACTCTTCTACTGTCAAAACACGGTCTCTGTTTTTTACGTTGTTTTCATCTTGCCACGTCATTCTCGTCTTGTTACGTTATGTCTTTTCACATCATGTTCTTCTTGTTAGTTTTTTTAACTTCAATTTTGTATTGTTGCATCATTTTTTTTATCTTTTTGAGTCTTTTACAACTGAAGCCCCTCCTATGCCTCTCACATGTCTTTGTTGAGGTCAACATTCATAAACTCTTCCACAGAACAACAATCTTCCTCTGTTTTAATTTGGAAAATGAATTCAGATATCATATTATTGCTATATATTTTCCTCTGACAATTGGTGACCCTATAAAAACAGCTCTGTAACCCTAAGTTTGGGAAAGACAGTGTTAAGGGACGGCGGTGTGAGATCTGTGAGTCTTTGTCTGCCACAAAGGGGAATCTATTAAATCATTAAAGACTACAACATGTCGCATTCCAGCCATGCTGATGTGACGGTCGCCCTTGCACATTTAAAACACAGATTGCCCTTTGCAGACATTTGTCCAGATACCATGCAGCTGAAGAGAGTCTACAGCCAGGAATAATCTCTTATATGAAGTGTTTAGTGTTTAGTTCTACAGAGATGGACTACTTTCGCCATATTGGAAATCATCTGAAGAGCCACAAAACAGACGTTTGTGCTTTTGAAGGGTGCAACCTTCAGACAAACATATACATTTCTCAAACACAAAAGCAAAAGACACACATCTTGCTCTTTGAGTGACAGGTTGGATTTAGATTGTGATCAGGAAAGTGCATTGTACTTAGTTCTTCAAAGAATTGAGTTTCTTCTGCTGAAACTAAAAGGCATCTATAAAGTCTCAGTGAAGTGCATTGATGTCCTGGTTCAAGAAATTCAGTTCATTTCATCTTCAGCATCTGTTACAGTTTTCAGAAACATACTTGATTCAACACACACTTTAATAAATGCATTGTTGATCAGGCCGTCATAACTGATTTTGGTGGAACAGTTGTACGACTTCCATCCCATTAGAACAGCACTTGAAGCAAGTAGTCCACTGTGTTTGGATTTAAAGATGAGGTATTTTAATGTGCACCTCCAGTGTGTTTATTCTGTTGACTACATTCTTGATTCTCAAAAGAACAAGACCTTTCAGCGTGTCTATTCGTGACTTCTGAGTCTTGAAGAATAAAGACATTGTAGAGAAATTCAAACAGCACAAGTTTGATGACAAATTTTAAACAAGACTCTCTGTTACTCTTTATGTTGATGATATGACTTTTAACCCACTAGGAAAAAAAACAGCTTTAAATTGGGCTCTGGCAAATGTGCTGCTCCCTTTGCAACCTACATTAACATTAATGTACTTAGCTTTACTTTGTAAAGCTGTTGATGTCAAACAGTTTGAATACAAAGCAGTTTTGTTACCACTCTTGAATGATCTCGCCACCTTTAGAACAGAAAAGGATTTTTATTTCCAGTATCACAAATATTCCTGATAATCTTGGTGCACATTCAATGAGTGGACTGATTGAAAGTTTCACAAGGCTGTACATCTGTAGATTTTGTCTTGGACATTCTTCAGGGTACCAAGCTCACAAAGTGCAGACTCGAATGTGTCCACCTTGGATAAAGAAGGACACTTGTTCGCAATTCTCCAGAACTACATTCATCATAGAACCTAGAAATACAATGAATGGAATTTCACTCTTGGGACTTCAACAAGTACAATGTCTGCAAAGGCAGTGTTTTCAGTTGTGTATATAATACAACCAACTTAATCAAGCACCTCCAGAAGCATCATGTTCATCCAAACAAAGAAAATTAAAAAAATGCCCTGATGAAGAGTCTTTGGAGTTGAAACACATTGGCGTATCCATGAGGTAATGGGTTTTTAAAGGGTTTTTATTTTATAATCAGTCTCTCTGACTTTTTTTCTCACTGGCATTTGCTATGTTGTACATTTTTTGGGGTCATTTGTGTTAATCCAGCCCTGTCCTTGATGGGCACTTGATTTCTCGACACATCCCTACATCATTACTTTGTGCACTTTTAGTTTTTTTTGACAGAGTGCAGCACTCTCTATTAACATTTTAATTCACAAGTTTAACTGTTCACTGGATGGACCCAAGTTAAAACTTCAGCGGATCGCACACCGACTTCATTTCATCTGTCTGCAAGAAAGTGCTTGATGAGTGACGTATTCCTCTGCAAGTGCATGTAATGATGCAGAACAATGCTTGCAACATGAAAAAAAAAGGTCATGGATAACATAGGAGTGCGCAGCTTAGCTTGCATTGCACATATGACGCAGCTTGTTGTCAATAAAGGGCTACTGTGTATTGCAAGTGACAGACAGATTGTTTGGCACTTTAAACATTCTCCACTTGCATATTCTCACTTAAAAGATATTCACAATGAGATGTGAGTTTCATGTAAATGTCTGCAACAAGATGCCAAGACGAGGTGGAATAACACTTACTTCATGACAGAGAGTCTTCTGGAACAGAAGTAAACACTTTGTGTCTATGCTGCCAACCACGATCTGCCCATGACACTGACAGTAAACCAGTTAGCCTTGCTCTATCGCTGATGTAATTCCAGCTGTTACTGTTCTCAAATGTCTCTTAGCACAGGAAAACGAGGACGAGTAAAACAATGAAAACAATGAAAACAACCCTCTTACAAGTTATCCCCAAGCAGTCGAGCAGCGTGGAAGATGAACCACTTTGCTTGACCTATATACAAGGACAGGTAGGACTATGAACCTATTCCCTAGTGCATAATAGTATAACATCTATTGAATGACTTTTTTATCTTTAAAGTCAGCATTTTCAGGGAAGAAGCCTAATATTAGCCACTAGAATCAAGTTCTGCTGTTAACAGTAGTTTGTAAAGCATCCTGGTAGAGTAATACACTGCAAATCTGAATGTGATAAGATGCCAAGGTGTACATTTAATTTAAAATAGAACATATAAAAGACAATTGTGTAATTTTAAATATAATTTATTACATACACTACAACCTTTTAAAAAAGGATAAATGTGCAACCATCTACTTGAAGGTGTGATCGTTTTCTCCTCTATGATGTATTACCTCTGGGTTGAATCCGTTTTACTTTTGTTTCAGATACTTTACAAGTACAGAGATAAAAGATGCGCTGATCAAGGAACCGGAGGAAGAACTGAGGAGGAATACAGCCAGGCTCCTCTTGTCGAAACAGCACCAGCACCAAAAAAGCATTATGAAAGCATTTGATGAAATTCCAGAGGAGTGTGAAGATCCTGGTGCACCAAGCTAACAATTCCTGCCTCAGAGCAGCCGTTCCAACTCTGGGGAGTCAATAGACTCCGGTTTCTTGGTCTGGCTGCCACTGCCTCCAAATTCACTAATTCTGAAAGCGAGAGACTGTTCAGGACAATCTCAAACATTGTGGATGAAAAGAGAAACAGAACAACAAGAGAGAGAGCAGAAATGCTTGTTTTCTTGAACCTGTTATTATTTCCTAAGTGAACAGGTCACACTCTTACTGGTGTGAGTCGGTCTCACAGCAGCTGCTTTATTGTTTGTATTGGTATTTGTATTCCAAGTTGCACCAAAGGTTTACAAGGAATTTTGATTCCTGTTTATTTCTAATGTTTTTTATTACCATGTTAGTTTTATACCACTTGTGATTTAACTTGAACTATTTCAGCTGCTACACTGTTTTATATTGCAATTGAAATTCCCATTTGGACTAAAAGTTTTGTCGGTTTTGAAGTTAACTTTATCAAGTTACTTGTAATGATGCAATGATTGATCAATCAGTTGTCAACTACTATGCCAGAGTGCAGAGGTTGGCAATAAAATGAAGTGAAGTATGGCATTATGCACTCAATTGGACTGCGCAATATGCTGGATGAAGCTTGTTTTCCACGGTTTTACCAGCATGATGAGGAGTCTTTAAAGCACCTTCACAAAAATGTTGAGTGTCAGCAGCAACAAGAGAAACAAAAAGTTTGTGGAACCCGAATACCCTGTGCCTTCACAGAAGACCATTCCTAGCCAGACTGAGAAAAAGTACAATGTGGCAGCGGCTGCTACATATCTTTGTGTTGTGGACCATGCAAGACATTTCAGGACATTATCTTGGGTTTTGAGAAACACCTTTTCACCGTTTTTGGACATTTTATAAACCATCATTTAAGAAAATACTCAACAGATTAATCGACAATGACAGCAATCATTAGTTGCAGCCCCAGTTAGTTGTGAACTAGTTGTGAATTTGGATTTAATGTTTATATTTTTGAACATTACAGCTTGTGTCTGCTAACACTGTTATTTAACAGTCACCTGCAGGAACAAGATAAACTCTTGGCATGACAGTAAGGAAATATTTTAATTAGCAAATTTAATTATATTTTAATTACCATTAGCATTCTTTTTGAGTTTATCAGTTATTAAAACATTTTTAACTCTTCATTCCAGCTGCACACTCCAGTACACACTTTATTGACTCCATGTCTGGTCTCATCTATAAGCTTCTGCTTGTGATGCTATTGAACTTTTGACATTTCACATTCTCGTCAGGTCGGCAGAGATGGAGTCAATGATCAAGTAATAATTGATGACAGAAGTGAAAAGTTGGTCCTTCTCACTGAGGAGCAGCGGCAAACTGTTGTGAAAGAGACCACTGGAATTTCTGATTCAACTAGAAGAGACTTCACCACATGAAAATAAAGTGTTATGATTGATTTATCGGAGAAAAGGTTTTGGCACAGACTCAGAGTTTGAGGATGGCGTGGCTGGTGCTAAAGCAGGTCCTGGCAGAGCGCTCTGCAGGAAGGCGTCTGAGCCTGCCCCAGCAAGAGGTCTAGAGTCCCCTGGGGGTAGATGCACTTGAACTGGACTAGAAGGGCAGAGGGTACCTGCGAGATGATCAAGAGGGACAATGAGGGACAGCTCCACTTTTGAATGAAATGACGCGTAATAGAAGGTCTGAAGGCATGCAGTGATTGGATGACAGGAAGGAAGGAGGCGGGAAGACAGCGGAGAGGCCGGACCAGAGGGAGAAAGACGTGAGGAACCAGGTTCAGTCTCATCACTAAACTACAGTAAGCTTTCAATATTTGAACTGTTTGAATAAGAACGTTACTTTACTCTTCATAAAAATGGCCAAATTAAACACAAAGATGCCATGAAGGTTGTTCATCCTGAGCTGACTATTCTTAACTTGCTTCCACTTGATGAATGTGGCTCTGCATCTTCTCCAGGGTCACCAGCTTCAAATGCAGTCATCTGCTCGAACAGCTTCTTCACATGACACCATTAGCCTGTCTAAGTAAAGTACCAGAGAACGATGGCAGCCATGGCCAAAGCAGTTCTCCATTCAACAGTCTGCATGTGAAACTGAGATGGACCTTGAAAGACCGACTATGAGCACAATGAAATATACTGACTCAGCTAACTCAAAGGTCAAGACAAACATACATAAGTTATACAAGTTGGATGAAAACATATACTCATACAACCTGTCCATCAGTCGCACAGATAAGTGATGTTGCTCAGGCATTTGTTATGAAATATTCTTCTCTCAAGGAACTCAGCCCCCACTCAGTTTACTATGGCTGGTAACAAGTACAAGATAGCAAATTATCACAGCAAGCTCCAAGGCTACACTGTTCCTGAGGTGGCATGCAACGCAGTGAAATGTAAGAGCCCTTGTGGACCAACGTAAGGAGAATAAAAAAAGCTTCCAAAATTCAGAAATAAACCCCGTAGGAGAGGATGAAAATAGTCAAGAACAAGAGGATTCAGTTGCTTAGTAAATCCTCAGAGCTGTCGCTAAAAGTGAACAGCTTCAAGAATAACCTACTAGCTTACGAAAAGTGACCCTTACACAATCAAAGGGAATTGTTAAATCACTCTCAAAAGTGTCATATGGTTACCTTCAAGGCTTTGTTAAGTGGTTGAGTTTCACTGCGCAGGTGGTTGTTCAGAAAAATCCAATTAGCCATGCTCATTTCAGGGAAATGGAATCGTGTTTTTTTTCTGTTTCATGTTTTCTGACAATTTAATCTTGCCACAGACAGCCGTACGTGCATCTTGTGATTCCACCAGCGATGCAAATTCGGCATGTTTTAATTGAGGAATCTGAATTTGCACAAATGAATAATGGCATTGTTTGAGTCCCATTTTCTCAAGCAGTGAAGAAGCAAAGGACAAAAGCAAGTATGTGACCTTATCCTAGACTTCAAGTCAATCAACATGCAATGTTTGAATCTCTTACTCTTCTCTTTAGCTAAATAAAAACATATTAGCAGATAACATAGGATGGCAACGGTGGCTCGGTGCTTAGCATAGCAAGAAGGCGAGTGTGTTTCCTCCAGGTATTCCAGCTTCCTTCTACAGTTCAAACAGGTTAATTCGTCACTATAACTTGGCCCTAGGTGTGAATGTGAGAGTGAATGCTTGTCTGTCTCTATATGTCAGTGCTGGGATGAACTGATGATCTGTCAAGCACGTATCCCACCTTTGCCCAGTGTCAGCTGGGACAGGCTCCAGCCCCACGTGACCCTACTAAGGATTAAGTGGTCACAGAAAATGAATGAATATTGGTAGTGTAATTCAGTTTCACTCTGATAATTAAATATACATCAATTCCCATGAGATATTCAGCATATAATTCAGTTTCTCCATTATATTTAGTAAATCTAAACTTTTGCTCTTCTTTGTGAAAGTGGTTTTGATTTACTGAGCATTTTAGGGCTTAACTTACCATTTGAAATATAATTAGTTTTCATTTATTGTGATCTCTGTCAAGGAGGTTATGTTTTTACTGGCATTTGTGTGTTAGTAGGGCTGGGTGATCTCACAATCTTAGATCATGATCTCTTAATTTTACACATGATCTACTTTTCAGAGGCATCATACAGACTGTGTCATAACTTTTAGCGCTGCCTAATCAGCTGACATTCATTTTAAATCGCCTCCTTATCAGTGTAATTACAGTATTTTACAGACTCGCCTATGAGTTTCTAGCATTAATGTCGCTAGCGCAAGTCGCTAGGCTAGTGAGTTTATTTCAGTCCCTTTATAGTGATACTTTAGTGTCTGTCTGTATTAAAGTGTTTGGTTTTTGCCTACGTTAACTTGCAGAGTTTGTGTAATGTGTTGTTTTGCTGCTGCTGAAGAAATAATGATGAATAATAAACTGTAAGTACATGAGTCTGAACTCAGACAGTGAGTCTCATTTACATAGCTTAGAGTCATGTTAGAGTTTAAAAAACGATTTTGATTAATTCTAAAACTTTGGCAGGACAAATTAGTCCAGCGCAGTTGAGGTAATTAATCGAAACATTGCGTCACAGATGTATGTAAAGGAAAATGTGGACTGTTCACGTCATCTAGACATTGTTAAAACATTGTAATAATGTTGGTCTAAAATGATGAAACCAATGAAACCACATGAAACCAAAAATACAGTTTATAGTCACTAACAACTACAAAAAGCCATCATACAGAGCCTAAGCCTCCAGAAACCAGAGAAAACTACAGGAAAACGTGTTATGGTTTGGTTGTAACTCTGTGGTTCAGATCATGGGTTGTGATTCTACCTCAAAAGATTATCTTTTGGCCAGTGTGTTAGCTGTCTAGTGTCCACAATTTCAGACAGCTTATTGTAATTTTTAATGTGTGAGTTCCTGATTACAGTGACGACAGATTAAATTTTGGCAATTCTAGGTCAAAGGTCAAAGTCAGGAAAAAATCCCCAAATTCCCATTTGTTTAGCGTGGGGCAGTTTTTTTTCATTTACCACATACATGTATAGTGTTCAGATCTAGTGCCACAAAAAGTTTAACGTTGAAAGGTTGAAGGTAAAGGTCACAGTAGGCGATTTTTGTAAACGTCAAAACATCCCAAGATTTTGTTCACAGATTTCATTGAGGTATATTTGTCTGCCTGAATGCTAAATAAAATCGTGAGTGAATCTACATACATTTGCATAATCAGGTTGGGGATGGTATGTTGTATGTGGTGAATTCAGATGCCTTGCTGGGGGCTTGGGTTCTGTGAATGCTTTCAAGTTAATTCATTTAATCTAAGTTGTAGTACTTTAAATCCAGTCAATGATATTGTGTGTTGCTTTTGTTGTTTTTGAAGTAGAGTATAGAGAGCTTGACCTTCCTATTTAAAGCTGTGAATTTTTTAAAATGGTTTCAAGCCTTTCATGAGACTTTTCCTGCTGTTTATTGGTTGCTTTAGTTTGTGGTGAGGAGAGGGACTGTGCCTTTGGTCTACACTCAGCAGTGCATGCAGTGTGTATGGTTTGTTGAGACCTTAGCAAGGCAGTGAAGTGCACTTAATGCCATTAAGTTGAAGCCACTAGTGCATGTCCTGCAGTATGCTGTGTGCCTAACACACTGTAAGAGTCTTTTCAAGTTTAATATGTCCAGGCAATTATATGGCAAATTAATATTTATGGTTGAGTCAAAGCATTGCTCTTGTATATGTATATGTATATGTGTGTGTGTGTGTGTGTGTGTGTGTGTGTGTGTGTGTGTGTGTGTGTGTGTGTGTGTGTGTGTGTGT
>JAPQRN010000011.1:8826605-8836964 GCA_037367275.1 Coranthus polyacanthus
TTAAAACTTGGCATGTTCAGCATGTAGTTGCAGCTCAGAGGTTGTTGTTCTTTTACATAGTGACAGGGACTTTCAAAACGATAGCGGAAGGAAGGAGAAAGACAATCCTGCCACTGCGTGATGGAAATATTCACCCTTTTTCCAGGAGAGTACATCCAGTAAGCCAGACTAGATCCCAACTAAAAGTATGTGTGTGTCAAAAGGCAGTGTGTTTTTTTGGCATCATTGAGCAAAAATGTAATAGAAGATGAAACTAGATTTCCACACCTCCTCTTGACTCTGTTTTCAGCCTTTAGAAAATCTAGCTTGTGATGGAAGATTTTGCCCAATCACAGGTCTTTTCAGAAAAGGGTGGAAATAAAAACAAAAACAGTTGACTACGTCGCCCATCTTTTTATTCAGTCTGTGCTAAGGATAGAGAGGAGAGAGCTGCAGGAAATTCTAGTCTAGCTTTAACCTATGGGGGACAGTGTGTTAGTGAGTGGACACTCTATACACTGAACACTGTTCCCACTCTGCCCTGACCTACAGACAGGTGGCAAATAACGGAAAATCGTACATAAAGTATCTTCATAAGGACAGAACAGCTTCAGTGAGCCTTAGCATTGATTCTCCAAGTCTCTGAATCTACTGCAGCCATGGGGCACCATTCTTCCAAAAGGGATTCCCTCATTTGGTGTTTTGACGATGGTGACGAAGAGCGCTGTCTTACACGTCGGTCTAAAATCTTCCACAGGTGTTGGGTTGGGTTGAGATCTGGTGACTGTGAAGGCCATACGTAGCATACGATTCACAACATTTTCATACTCAAACTGTTCATTTGAAGAGCTGTGTTCACTTTACTGGCACAAGCTAAAGGTAAGGTGAACCAAACACACACACCATATCAACAAAACACCTTATCCGTACCATTTCCCTTTCTGTCAGACAACTCCTTCCAACTCCTTCCAGTGTAATAGAGTGTATGCGTCACAGGGGGGCAGTAAGTTGTACAGTTGATAAAATATAGTACCAAAGGAAAGGGCTTTCTGGCAGCAAAGTATAGAAGTGAAAATAGAGCATATGCTTGCTTCCGTGCTGGTTCTCTCATGTGCTTCTCTAAAATAGGGCCATGCTGACTGTGATCTACTGCAGGTAATACACCTCATACAAACCCACTTCGGAAAATCTGAACTATCACCTATCACTTCACTGGCTTTTCTACAACTGGAAGCAAATAAGCCAACATGACTCAAGAATAAAGACTAATGGAATGAAGTAATTTACCTGGCAGTAACAGACAAGAAAAGACAAAAACATGACAGGATGTTAACTGTAGTCAAAACCGGTTATCTATCTTTTCAATAACCGGGTACTCAACACTCAGTTCACCACAGCTATCAAAAAGGACATTCTAGACTACTTAAATGAGAAGTATGATGACCACACCACCATGGAGGCACTTGACATGGCTCCTCTTGTCGACCCTCAGTTCAAAACCATATACATTAAACAAGAGAGGGTGGATGACATCAAAGTAAGAGCTACTGCAGAACTGGAAAGCCTGGTGGTTGAACTGGCAGCATCAGTAGAGGCAACCTCCCCATCAATCAGCAGCAGCTTCCAGAGGAAAAAAAAAAAAGCCAGAGGTGCCTGCTAAGAGGCAAAAGAAGAGTTTGAGCCGTTACTTTAAAAAAGCCGCAAGGAAAAGCCATGAGAGTCCTCAGTCAGGCAGAGAGGCAATTGCAAGGTAGAAGCTGGTCCTGAGACAAACCGACTGGAATGATCGAGGCGGCAAGAGGCACAATTTGCACTAGTGGCCAAGCTAGAAAAGAAGAAGTTTGCTTATTTCAGTATGCCTGATTGTACATCAATCATCCAACAAACAGTACAGTAGCTGCAACTGTTCACACAAAAACATGTGGGAGAGTTGGATATTCTCCAAGGAGAGAACAGGTGGGTCTAATTGTTTGAATCATTAACCCATATCCCACATTATCCTGGCACACTATCTGTTTCTTTCATTGACAGACAATCCACGCAGGAATGTTCTCTTTATAAAAGACGTGCTTCAAAAACACGAACGTGCACACAGTGTGCCATCGTATGGTTCATCCCTACACAACTACTACAATTCAACACATGAGAAGCACCGCCATCTGCCAACGCTGTTTATTTACAGCCATTGCCTCCTTTTACTTGGCCAATGCTGTGTGTGAGGTTTTTTTCTTAAATAATGATTTATTGCTGCTGCTTCCTTTTTACTTTCACTGATTTACTTTGTTCATGTCTCCAAAGCCGTCTACTTTTCAAACCTTCTTTGTCTCTTCAACGGTTGGACTGAAGGGATTTAGCAGAGACGTAGAATATCTGTGCCCGAGTCTGTACCAAATGATCACAATGGCTCAGTGTGTCCTCCAGCAACGTTTTCTTCTCAGAAGTGACAAATGTAAAAGGAAGATGAGGTCAAATCTTCTCCTCTATTGTTACACTGTGTTGCACCATCATAATTGAATATTACTGCAAGGTCAATAATTCATTAGTATTGACGTTTATTTTTCTCGTGCTACACCTGAACTTCACAAAGTTGTTGTGATCTCAAAGGTATCAGCAGTAAAAATTACTCGAAGAAAAAAAAAAAAATCAGCATCCAAGGATTCACTCTGGACAGAAGTATGGTGCAACCTAAAGCACAGAAATATTCTATAAGAGACACTGAAACCAACACCAGGGGGATATTTTCTGTGCATTTTATTATTTTTGCACTTTATCCTGATAGATGCTACGGGAAAGTTTGTGAAACAGAACAAGTTTCAGAAGTTATGTGTGTTGTAATGTGTGTATGATTTCAAAAAGAGTTTAATCTCATCTGTATCAGGAGTGCAGCTCATCAAAAGAAAAGAGAGCTATCAGCCGTGGCTTTTGAAGCAGCATGGTGTAACCTGAAGTACAGAGAGGTTTCAGCCAGATTTAACATTTAAAAGAAGCACATGCTCCATTCAAGTGCTAATATCTCTACTTAATTCCATATACTGCCATTATTTTCAGGAAAAATAATAATTATAGCACTGCAGGAGGAATCGTTTCCATCTGAGAAGTTTTTCCAGGTCACTTAAAGGTAAACAATGGAAGATTTGCATAAGCTCATGTGCTCATGTGAATTTTATGGATCAGTCCATGTGAAATCATCAGAGGCCTCCTGACTGACCATCTCGATTTGGTACTTTGGATTTCGATACTTTCAGAAAATAATGTTATTAGTCCTAGTAAACACCATGCCAGATTTCAGCCTTATATCTTCATTACTTTTTGAGATATTGGGCTTTAAAATTAAGGGTGTGCTGTAAAAACAAGTGTTACAGAAAAAGATGCTAAGTTCAATAAGTCATTAATTTTGAACTATTTACGATACATGCATGACATTTTCAGGAATTGTTCTAATGTACAAGATGTTTTTATCTTCTGTAATAGAAGATCCACAGCCACATACAGTATTTTCCAAATTAAAGCAATTGTCAGAGCAATTTTGACCTGGTGTATCTCCACATTGAAGCACATCAGATCTTTCAAATTTTGGTATTTATTCCTCATGTTGTAGCACTACAGTGGTGACTGTTGTATTGAAGTATTTTTCTAAAAGAAATAACATTTTCTGATTTATGAGGCATTAAAAATGAAAAAATATATATTTCAAATGCATATTGCTTATGTATGACAAGGTCTACCATAAAAAATATCACAGGAAAGACCATGTCCGCATTAATATATGCACCAAATATGAAGTTGGTATCTTTAACCAAACTATATTAATTAGTTTAGTTCAAGCAAACATGTTTTCCTACAGATGGAAATGAGTTACAGTCACAGCCTTATGTTTAAAGCCCAATATTTCCAAGATATAAGCGTGCAATTTTGTATGGTGTTTACTAGGACTAATAACATTATTTTCTGAAAGTATGAAGCAAATCAGCGATGGTCAGGCGGGAACATTTTCTGAAATCCGATTTTTATCCGATTTATGATTTTTATGTTGTTTGTTTGTTTGTTTTCTGTTTTTTGCTGGGAGCTGATCATTTATTAGCTAGCTGACTTCATTACGAAGCTAACAACACTCCTGTTTGCCTCGGTTGCCTGATAACAGCCACAATATATTGATTCGAGGTCAGATTTGGGGCGAAAATCCTAATGCTTGCTGTCGAGCTCCGAACACAACAGACTCCAACACAAACAATCATGCCTGAATCTAGCTTGAGAACTGTGATACATTAAGCTTTCCTGGATCACTGCAGTCTCCAGTCTGATCCTTTGCCTCCTGTAGTTCTGTCTGCACAGTGAGGGGTGGCTCCCCTGTGTTACAGTGCCCTGGGGGTCTCTTTATCCACACCACAAGGAAAGAAAAGAGAGACAGTAAAATGAAAGGGTTGCAAATGAGTGAGATGTATAAACTGTTTTCATCTCGGTGAATTGGGTTTCTCCCCAACCTCCGGTCGCATCCCCTTCCGTCTCTCCCTCACATATCTACCATCTCCTCACCTCTACCCTTCTCACATGTCTCCTTGACAAACTTCCTCATACGCCTCTTTCCCTACACATTCTGTTTCTCCGTCTCTCTCTCTCTCCCGCCCCCTCAGGTGCAGATGTAGCTCGTTTAGTTAATTACTGTCATTTCCGCTTGGTTTGTGCTCACACAGCCCATGCAAACATGATCTCAGCACACACACGCACACGAGACCCAACTTAAAAATACACGTGGCACTACGGCATGGAGCTCACACTCACAGAGACGGAGTTTTATATTTATGCACAGGCTTTATGAAATGCACATTTAAACCATTACCAATTATAATGACAATATGAATGACCCAAGTCTCATTTGTATGCACACATGTGCCAACATCCACTATATCTGTACGCCTATGCAATATACTGTGCTGAAGAATGATGAAATCCTGTCTGTATTTACCATTTTTCATCTTGGGGAAGGAGAGAGCAGCAAAGGTGGACCAAGAATAAAAAAAGATTGCAGTAGTGAGGAAAAACACATATTTTCAGGCTGGCTGAGGTTGGGTGAAGGTTGATATTTGGGATCTACTGATGATAAAAATTAAAAGTAAAAAAATAAATAAAAAAATAGGTACAAACTGTGTGTGTGCAAGTGGAATATATAAACAGTAAAATAGTGACTGTACAATACTTAATAATAAATGCCAATAAAAATGTCATCCGATGTCTCAACAGTCCATTCATCTTCATCTCATTATCTTAGCTGTTCAAAATCATGAATCGTATTTGTAAGATATGTGTTGATATGGAAATAAAGAAGAGTCATTTCTGTAAACATTTCCCTGCAGGGTAATGTGGGCAAATACAGCATTCTGCAGCATACAATCAATGCTCTTAAGACACTGCATGATCGCATTTTCCATAACGTTAAGTGCACTTGTCCACAGGGCATTAACAAGGTGTTTTCAATTGCAAATAGGGTGCGTGGGAGGGTCAGCGCTGTTGAAGAAACAGGAAGAGGGGGCAAAACTACAGCAACAAGGTGCAGTTTTTCAGGGAATCATAAAAGACAGCGGAGGTAGAGGATGAAGGGAATCAAATGCAGAAGAAAATGTTGATTGTCGTGCTTTGTCTTGTTCTGGAATGCACTATTTCAACAGTCATAGATAACAGTGTGGCTCTGGACTACAACTCCTAACTCTCAACATATCCTCTTCCGTCACTCTACGGCAGAAAAATAAGAAATGTCAAAAAGGCCAACACTCACATAGTGCATGTCCTTTTCTGTCAAAGCTAAGGTGACACATGACCTGCCCCTGCTCCTGTTATCCATTTCCTTGCCTCTCTACTCACCTCTTGCTGCTGTTTAATCAGTTTCTATTCATCTTTTTTTTTTCCTTCCAAAAAAAGCTGTTCCACCTGCCGTTACTTTACAAAAAAATAATACATTTAAGATGGTGTGCTGTCCAGTTGAAAAACAGATTGTTGTTGTTGTGTGTTTACTGATATAATAAGGGTAATACATGATGGATTTTCACACAATAAGCACTTATGAAATATTAAAAAGAGAAAGAAGGTAGATGGAGGCATTGGACATAAAACAATCGCTTTCCCCCCAGCAACATCTTCTTCCTAATCTATAATCGCTTGTGTTATTCTTCTACATCCAACGATCAACAATGCAATAAGAAAGGTTCTTTAAAATCTCAGACAAACAGACAGATCTGAAGTGGCAAAATACCTGGAAAATAAACATTATTCGCACATAAACTAAATGCATTAAATCATTGAAAAGCAAAACAGGGCCCATAGCATTTCTCTCCACACGGACAAAAAAAACCCAGATTTGTACAAGATACGTCTTCAGTCAACATATATACTTAGATAAATGGAAATGCATGTCTGGCAGCTTTCCATTATGCTAGCCTCAAAACACTGTCAATACTGTTTTCTCCTGATATCTGCTGGCATAGCTGAGAATGATGCAATTGTGTCGAGCAGGGAAGACAGAATTCCTAATCATTCATTTGCTCTGAAAAGTAGCTTCATGAAATACACACACACACAGGACTCTGAGGGTGCACTGGTGCTGTTTGGTATCGCGCTCTGTTGCTGTGTTTGTACTGCTTTTTCTCTGAGGATCAAACATACAAAGATTGATATTCAGCCCCTGCTACAAGGATTTCTAAACCCTCGAAAGACATCAGAGATTTGAGTCAACTGGATCAAACACTCTCCCAGGCGATGACTTAAAATTGTTTAGCTTTCATTTCTTTCGGCCACCAGAATCGAATCAATTAACACTGCAGGTATCGCTGGATTGTAGCAAGTGCCAGACCTTGATGCAGAGTAAGCTGACTGTTTTTTTTAACGGGTTTTCTGTCAATAGTAACCTGCATTAAAAACTTGTCCTCATTTAACTCTCTCCTCTCTAACTCTCTATTTAACTCTATACGCATGTTTGACGAGTATTTTGAAAAACCTCCCTGGACCACGGTGCAGACCAAACAGCCAATCCTTGGGCCAACCAAAAGAGATGGCTTCAGTTCAGATCAAACTGAAATTAAGCAGCATAGCGTTAGTTCAAGCTCAGCCCACACATCAGTACATGACTGATAGCAGCTGATCTCAGTGCCAGACCACATGAGCTGATGAGTCAGGTGGTTCTCTTCTGCACATCCAGTTGCTTAATCTCATTCAGTTTGCCATATTTAAACTACTTAGCTAACAGTGCAGCTTCAGCCTGCTGCCATTGTTGCTCTTCTTCAGAACTCAACTCCACCCCAGCTCCACCTCTTCAAGCTGTATCTGGCTTAATCAATGTCATTTAGTTGTCATTGATGCCTTCTCTGTTCTGCTCCCTATGGGGGGTCTGGATGCTGTTCTCTCTGCCCAGACACTGTGCACTTCCCGCTTAGTCTTTCCACATATGCACATGGAAGGGCAGGGAGCTCCCAGAACGGAGGCATACCGCCAAATATTACTTATGCAGATGAAATACTTTACTTTTGACAAAGATGGTCCTGACTGAACCATGGTTTGATGTATTTGCAGTGTGAAAACATTTTTTGGACAGTTCAGACTTTTGGACCAGTTACAGGAAATTACACAAGGTTATTTTTGCCAATAAACAAAAGAAGGAGAAAAAAAAGAGAAACCGTTAAAAATGAGCCAAAAGCACACCCATCTATAAAGCAGTCAATGTCAAGTGTAGGGAGAAGCAGCACACACAGACGATGGCAGCAGAACGTGCATAGATCATCCAAAGTTGTTTAGTTTGGTCCCAGAATTGCACTGTACAAAACTAACAGGATCAAACGTATAATATGAAATAAAAACAATATAAAATGCAACGCGGTTGCTCAGTAAACAACACATCTCGGCTCCGATATGATTTGACAGTTGTATGAATTAAACTGAGAAGACTAATCTCTCCCAATCCAATCAGAATCTTGGACGATTAATAAAATGCAAAGAGCAGCAGAGCTCTAAAAACCATCATGATTATATGTCACTGATTCATTTTCAGATGTGCTAGAATATGCTGTGTTCAGTCGTGAAGAAATGTCACCGAGCAGCCGGCAGCTACAGTATTCTGCAGAAGAAAAAGGACTGAGTAATTTAGAGGTGGTGCGTACTGTTCAATTAAATTTTATAGCTGAATTTAAAGAGCCTACTTGTGTGGCATTATGCTTTTGAAAAGAAAAAATATGGCATTCCCTGTCAGTATCATTGATTGCTTGGTTGGACCAGCACATCATTTTCTACTAGATGAGTCTCTCTTATTTAGTGTGCTTGAATACTAATGCAGTTGGTGTAAATTACAAAGTGTCAAATCAATCAAACTACGATCAAACGGCAGAAAGAGTGCAAATATGATCATTATAAAAGACTGTAAGCATAAATGCTGCTCTGATGCACTAACTAGTGTTGGGTGATATGAAGGTTCTATGGTGCAACAGCAGATGTTTCCACTGGTAGTGATTTGACAATACCTTTTCACACCAAGAGCTGCCCCTTAGCTCAGTGATTCACTACTGCATGACTCCAAAGGCTGGATTATATTTTTTACTCTATAGTACAGGCCACACCCAAAGATTTTAGGATCAACACTGAGGTTCCATTAGTTTTGCTTCCAATATGTCATGTGTATATGTCAAAGGCCAGAAATCTTTGTGGAACCTTATTGCAAATTTGAGATTTTGGTCCATATGTCTTGGTTGAAAAGGCTGCATGTGGCAAATCTAGGGGGCGATACTGCATAGCTTCATCAAGGTTCCATAAAAATAACTGGGCCCAGTTGTAAACCATCTGCTCTATCACATGATACCAACAGAAACATGGAGCCGAGCTGCAGACTTGGAATAAAAGAGTTTGAAAAACTGCTGCTGCCACAAGTGGCTAAAAAACAGGAAGTGGTCTGCTTGACGTGTGGAGGGGTTAACCTGAACAAACTCAGCTGAATGTTGTTATTTGACCACTAGATGTGACGTTCATGCATTATTGTTCATTTTGGAGGCCATCTGTGGCATTTCTTGGCCTATCTTAGAAAAAATGCACTCTTTAAACTTCAATGCCTGGAAAAAAAACAAAGGACACTGTAAACAATCCATTCCGTTGACAGAAGGTCTTGGCACAGGTGTTTTCACGAAGTTAGGAGGGTTAAATATGTGACTGACAGCTTTAAATACTAATTGATACCAAAAGATCCTGTCAAAGGCAGCTCTCCTGCTCTACTCCTTGGTTCATCACAGAAGCAACATGGCAGCTTCCATAACCATGATACCTTTCCACAGCAGCGTGGAACAGCGTTTGGACAGACAGGAGGGAGCTTTGTTTCCACAACCTGCAGCTCATTCAAAAGGCTGCTGCTAGAGTTTTAACCAGGAAAAAGAGAACAAAGCACATTACTCCCGTCCTAAAATCTTGACACTGGCTTCCAGTTAGAGTAGATTTTAAAGTGCTGCTTCCAGTCTACAAATCACTCAATGTTTTAGGCCCAGAATACATCTCTGATGCATTTAAAAGAATATAAACTGACTACTGACTCAGGTCAGCTAGCAGAGGCCAGAATCCAAACTAAATATGGTGAAGTAGAATTAGCAGTTGCCCAGTTAAAACGACATGGAACAAGCTGCCAGTGGAACTCAGATTTTACCCAAATGGAGATATTTTTAAATCCAGGTTGAAAATATTTCTCTCTTCATGTGCCTATGATTGAGCTCTGAAGCTATTTTTATTGCACTGTAAGTCTTTTGGCACTGAAATTCTGGATTAGTGTGCTTTCTTTTAATGATTTTAATAATTCTTCAATTATTATTATTCTCTATTATTCTCTTTTATTGTTTCATGTACTCTGTACTTTCTTTAAGTTATATTTTTAATACTTACTTCTTCTTCACTTTAATTGTTTAAGCAATTTGTTTTTATTTTACTCTTGCTCTTTCCTTTTCTTTATGCAAAGCACACTGAATTATCTTCGAGTATGGAAACGCGCTATATAAATAAACTTGCCTTTCCTAACTTACAGCCTTGACAAATTGGACAAGATAAAAGAAAAAAGAATAAAATCAACACAAACTGACTGCTAAAATTAGAAGAAAAACAAAAAAAGCAAACCCTATAAAAATATGTTCTTTATCTTTCAGTTCTTGCTTTCACGGTTACGTCTGTTGCAGTATTTTCATGGCACCTCAGGCTGGTAAACATTCTTCACCTCTGCTGGTACCCTTATGTGAGTTAACCCCCGCTGGACCATCATTTCAGTGGGAGAGCTGCTGAATCCCGACAACAAATCTTACACCACATGACATATTCTTGCTTGCCTTTTGGTTTGGTCGGGTGGTTTGTGTGCTATATTTACTGATTTACATACAT
>JAPQRN010000011.1:8851147-8866832 GCA_037367275.1 Coranthus polyacanthus
GGGTTAGAAAGCCCTTCTAAGCAAACCAGAGGAGGAAAATATTGCAGAAGACAGATGGGATGAAAAGGGAGGGTGTGATCAGTGTGTTATTTTAGAGTGAACCAAAGCTTGTCCGGTTATGTCACTTCAGATTTGTTTTGTATTCCTCACTTTTCCCTCCCTCTCTGGCTCCTCGGTCCTTCCCTCCTTCCTTTTACCTCATCCTTCGCTCCGCTGAGTACAACCCCACTCAGCAAGAGACTCCACAGCGGGCTGCTGCTGCTGCTGCTGCTGCTGCTGCTGCTGCCGCTGCCGCTGCTGCCGCTGCTGCTGCTCCTGTGAGAAGCCAAAAGTGCGGTTTTCCATCCAGCTCCTTTTTTCCTCTCCATTGCCCCTGCTTGTCTCCTTCTTCTGTCCAGAACTGACTGTTCTGAGACCTTAGACTAATGTTTCTGACGATGATGTGAAAGAATACAAACAATGCCAACAGAGACAAACAAACAAACAAATAATCCGTTTGTCAGAGTAGTTCCAACTCTAAATTCAGGACTTATATATGCTAATAACTTTTTTTTTTACCAAAGTTCAAATTTTCCCTGTGGGAACTGGAGATTCCCCAACCTGAAATGCTCTGCTTAACAATCCACTTGTAAAGGTTTAATGCAATTAATTTCAATTTTCATTAAAACCCTTTACGCTCTCAGGCTCTGTGCTACAAACTTCAGACATATATTGTGATTTTCCCTGCTGAATTCTATAAATTACTTTATTCACAGAGGAAGAAGTAGGTGAGACTTTTGACACGCACATTCACACAAGTTTCCCTCACACTTGGACTCACACTATGGATCCAGGCCTGAAAAATGGGGCTTAATTTTACCAATTATAAGTGAGCTTTACTCAAATAAACTTTTCCAAATGTCTGCTAATCCGCTTTGTCTTTTGGGTATTTCTGAGAAATCAAGAGCTGTAGCCTTGATGTGGAGCTCTGGTGGGGTTTTTTTCTTGTTTTTGTCTGAGGTTTGATTCAAAATTAACTGGCTTTATTTAAAGCTGTGGACCTACTGCACCACCAAGTGGCCAGAGGAGTCCAAGGTAGAAACAAAAGATTATTATGCACAGTTTGCTCTATATGTAGAGTCCTGTTCAGTCATTCATGCATACCTGAATACTCTCAGTACTGAAATGCTAATTGTCATGGACATTTGTGCCCATAGCTCCTCTGGCTAATTTAACATTTAATATGATTTGATAGGCTGCCTGCAAATTACCAGCAAATTACAACAAATCAACAGAAAATGGCTGGAAATTCTGCACATTGCACTATGTTTCTGCATCTAATCGCCTCAAGAAGACAATGGGCAAACAGCCGCAGGTGTAGCCAGGAGCTATGCAAGGCAAAAAAAAGACACAAACCCAGATCAGCGCAGGGACATCAAGCTTCATGAAAACTGTCCAGCACAGGGAGCTGATAGTGAGGAAAGGTAGGCAAGCAGACGTCTGCAAACTGACACTATTATCTCTGCCAACATGGCTAAGAGAAAGTACAGGCCCAGGCACAAGACGTGGTTTCTTCTGCCATATGTTATGGCAGGGAGACAATAGTAGCTCTGTTAACACCAGTCAGGAAGACTGCAGTGGTGATATTCAGATCCAATAGATGGTTTCATCCTGTTTCAGCAGGTAAACAGCAGGCAAGAACAGCTCATCAAAATATTCTGATGTTTTCTCTTTGAATGCATATATGACATTGCCTTCTGGAGGACAGTTCAATGAAATGCACCAGAAGTCAATAACGCGATGAGATTCGCTGTGTGTTTTATACTATCTTAAGACAAAACCTGCACAACCTGCAAAACCTTTTATATCTCGTTTCTGCTTTTGTGTGTCTTTATTAGTACAGTAAGAGTCAGGAAAAGTGGGAAATGGCATGGATCAAAGGCGACATTCTTACTTATGCAGACATCATTTGTCTTCAGCAATTGCCAAGTGATTGACATGGAGTGACATTTATATGAGGTGCTTTATATTCACATTACCATAGCTGTGTTGTATAAGAATAGTAACCAAAAGGCACATGAAAGAATTTCAACCACATACTGATGAAGATACTGTGCAGGTAGACACATCAGTCCAATGTCATTTCCTCTGAGGCAGGAAAATGTATCCGAGTGCAGATATTTTACTACAACAACGTAATGTTACAGGCTTCGTCAAATCAGACATACATAAAACATCTACATGTAAAAGGCAGCAGCATTCTTTTGCAAAGCTCTGCTGCCCTCTAGTGTCGAACCTTAAAGGCTGCACTGCAACCATTGTTTTTCCTGCAACAGTTTTTTATGTAGCAGCAGGAAATCTGATGTGGATTTTGGCTTGCCATGTGAAGACATTCGTATCTGATGTGCAGTGATCCAGCGTTCAGCTCCTGGCTTCAATCAACCGGCTGTAGAGCGGGTTTGCTGTTTGATTATTTAAATGAAAAAGCAGATGAAAACAGAAGTATAGCTTGCAGGCTGTCCCACGGGAAGAGCAAAATCTACTGAAATGTTCTACTTCCAGACTCCCAACATGAATGAGGTGATATGAGCTTTTGTTGGAATGACTTTGTTGTCAGTAACTATAAGATGTAAATCAGATTCATGGCAGGAGGAGTTCAAATATACAGTAACCTACAGGAGATAATCGCATACTTTAAATGCAGAAGGTAGCTTCTTAGAGCCCCCTCCGCCCTCCTCTGGCATGCTTTCAGCGTTGAATTTCTATGAAAGACAAGCTTAGAAAAACAAGCTTGAAGAAATCCAAACATGTCATATCAGTTTAGCTTGACGCTACTGCTTCCTAAACACTTATCCAAAACAAAGCTTTGAGAAAAAGCACATCTACAGACATGCCATTACATAACCACAAACAATATTTCATATTTTTATATTTCAATTTTTGTCATAGCCAGCTTGTACTTGGTACAGAAGCCTTTGTGAATATTTTATGTGCGGTAGGACAACCTGAGATTGATGAAAAAAAAAAAAAAAGAAACCCAAATTACAAACACAAGGACGCCCTGATGGCACACTACTGGGCCAAGCTCGTCAAACAGTGAATAAATGGAACGTCTCTGGTGATCTATTATGCAGTACATGGGTTTAATAGACTAAATAAGGTTGACCAAATGGCTGTAGTAGCTATAAATCATGATTTATTTACTAAAGCTTCTGAGGCAGTTGATATTATCAGAATAACTTCAGAAACAGGCACCAAGCTGAGCATTAACGGGCTCCAGTAAAAATAGATTGTACTGTGTATAATAAATGGACTGCAGAGATGCTACTTTTATCAGACTGTTCAGAAAAAATGTCATTTTTACAGCACACATTTTGTAATACCGCTCTATATACCGCGCCGTCTTCCAGCATCACAAATCAAATGGTTAAGACATTAGTGCGGCGAGCCGTATTGAACAGAAAAGTGATGCCCAATAAAATCTTTCTAAGATATTATTGAGTTAAAAACCCCACAAGACCAGAGCCTGGTATACCAAGCGGATTGACTTTATTTGTATCTTCCATGATAATTAATTGTCATCATCATTGCCAGGTTCGCATCAGTTAACAGTGTTATTACCACCAGCTTCATTACCTTCACTGTCATCTTCCAAATTATATAATTACATTATCTTAAACAGGCCAGTGACAACAGCTATTATCTGGTGTGATATTGACAATCTCATTATCAGTTACATATTAATTAGCTTAAATATTGAGGACATTTTGCTCAAAGGTGCTTAAACAGAAAGCCCATTCCTGGCTTTACACATCACTGTGTAAGACAATAATGTTATTGTATGTGACATTATTGTTTTAATTCCATAGAGGCTGCATGTACATAACAACTACACTGTGATAACAATTCATTTGTTTGACAGCTCACATGTAATCCAGCAGCATTAAATATTTAGCAAGTAGAATAGAATGAGGATCCTGAAGTCGGGTGTGAATAGATAGTCTCGTCGAGGCTGAGACTGAGACTGCTGCAGGCGCTTGGTGCTGCAGAGAAGCTAAGCCAGATGTTTCACCTGACTGTAGCTTTTTATAGCTTTCAGGTCCAATGGAGATGTTCAACTAACGATCAGGTGACACAGTCAGTCTTAACCAAGGCGTCCGCGGCTTATGAAAAGTTGAGTCTGACTTCGATCATTAAATCAGCCACGACCCATAAGCTGAATATCTGTCGCTTAATTACACTGAGAATTTTTACTGACACAAACGGTCACATGGTAATGATTAGATTAGCAGCATTTGATTTTTCACATGCAGGAGTGTTGCTCCCGTTACGCTACCAATTTAGTCTTTTCTTTACTTCTTTTAGTTTTTGAATGCCGCCGTGTCAACATTGACATGCAACACGACTCACACACAGCTGCTCATTATTCCAGTGCAAAAATAAAAGGGCACAAATACTGCCTCTGATATCAGTATCGGCGGCTGTGGCAGCTGTTCAAAGTTCTCAGCGAGACTTATTAATGCACAGGAGTTCACATGAGAGCGCCTGGTGTAGAAGATAAAAGCAATAACCTGAACGGGTCTGGGTCAATCTGATACAAGAACGGTCCTCAGAAACTGACTTGTAAGAGTTCACATTTACATTATTTGAATACAGTCAATTCTAGTACCACAACTGTGTATAAAAATGATATTTTACACATTTTTCTACCTGTCACCTGATAGTTTGTAGTATCCACATTGGGATAATCGAAGGGTTTCTGAAAAATCAAAGCAGGAACGCAGCTGGAGTTCACGTGATTTTAAGTCAAACCAATTGGAGACATGTTTTTTACAGTGTTTGGTATGACTACTCAACTCATCCCATGACCACAAGAGAAACAGTAACAGTATTGACAACAATACATTGGTCATATTTGCTAGAGCGTTTTTATAACAGTGTCAAGTATGAGAAGGAAAATAGTCAAGTGATATTGATAGAAAAAAAAAAAAAGTCTCAAGAGAGTAATTGTGTTCCCAGATGTAAAAACAATTAAACAGATGCTGTCCTTTTAAAATGGAGAAAAAAAACAAACACCTTCGTCTCTAGCGTCTTATGTGGAGTTTGTGTCATGTAGCGCAGCAAAGCCAGACAATGAGTTAAGCGGTGCAAATGAAGGTTCAGTCACATTATAACTCTTTACCTCAAAGTGCTGTCACTCCAGTGACTGAAGCTCCCTTTGCTTGTGATTATAAATTCAGAAAAGCTGCTCAGCAACAAATACAGTTCCAGCCAGAAAGCAGAGATATGGGCAATATTGCTGTGCAAAACATTCAGTCACGGACAAATAAAAAAATGAAAAGATATGTGGAGGCTTAGAAGATGAATGCACAATCACATCAGGCTGCACTACTCTCTGCAGATTGAAACTTTTAGCTTTATTTCACTCAGTTGCTGCATCAATGCATTAAAGTCACACCAAGTGGTTTTTTTTTTTGCCAGCTTCCAAAGACAAATGACCTGTTTTAACATTACTGACTGGGTTGTGAGGAACAGGATTAAAATCTCAATCCCAGAGGCCATGACAGCAGCTGATTTCTAGCCTTCCTTCAATTTGCTGTTACAGTAAACAAGGCGCTGCTGCCCCCTAGTGCGCAAAAAAACCCCAATTTTCCTAACTTTAACTAAACATACTTAAGTACGGGATCCAATTCCAGGTGAACGTCTACTCTCCATTTGTGTGTTTTTGGGGGGTTTTTTTTACAAGAAACTCAAGTTCCCAGTCAGTTAATAATACAATGTTGTTCCTCAGTCAATCCACTCTTGTATCATATCATGTAAAAGTTTGGAATGCAGCCCAGTCCACCAACACAAAAACAGGTTGTGTGGACTGCCAACTGTACCAGCAAATAATGTGCGTGCATGTGTGTGCACAGGCATTTTCTCTGTTATATGTTCTGCCATTTTTTGTTTTTGTTTTTTGTTTTGCTTTGGAATGTTAATGGGTACTCGTATGTGTGGCACCAGAATGCAGCATTAACTGAAATCCTGAGAACATAAGTTGGCAACGTCGGACGCAAAGGCAACATAGCGGGACAGTTTCATGCTTTCAGTGAGTGCGAGATTGTGTTAAGAGTCTGGGGCGATTATGGGTATTAATGTCACTCTAGTCTAAAATAAGCTGTTATAGTTGTTGCTTTACTGCTGTGACTAAACATGCAAGAGCACATAAGTGTGTATTTGTGTAAGACATCATGGGCACGTAGTTCTCTTGGCACACCTGAAGCAGCTGAGGACACACTTTTGACACAATCTGAGATAATAAAACAGCGTAAAAAAAAAATCATCACGTATGAATGCTGCAACAAAAATAAACAGTAAAATCAAACAGTTAAGAAATGAGAAGTTTTACATCTTGAAAAGACATTTGGATTTTTAAAAATCACCTCAACAGCCTGGAATAATAAAAGACTGCAGATGACGTATGAGTAGCAAATTACAGACTGACTTGTATTTCAAATCTCCGCCATTTTTGGTGGCAAAAATGTAAAGCAGTCAGATTTTGATTGGAGCGCAATACGAGTGATTTCAAATTTTAGTAACGGCACTATATGCACAAAAATGCATATAGAGCACGTATTTCCCAAGCCTTATTACAACTAAACAAAATAACATAAGTGATTGGACGATCAACATGATCTTAAATTAAATGAACATATAAGTGGGTTCAGTGCTTTTTTCTGCTTCTTTTTGTTAAAGGACGTCGATGGAGACAATTTTAGCCACACGTCAAGAGACTGAGATGATGATTTATAGCTGTAAAAATAATTGTCTTTTTATCTCACATTTTCACTGCTTTGCTTTTCAGTGGCTCTGCGCCTAAGACCGCTCATCTTTTTTTTCCCACTCCTCCAGTCGCGTAGAAACACTTGTCCTTGCCGTGGTTCGTTTTCTCTCTCAGTGTTCATCCACTATGTCGTCCTTCAGTTTCCTTGTGCCGAGTTCAGATTCCCCCAAAGCTACCGAAGGTCAATGAACGAGAATCAGTGTATGTGAATGTGTGCCGATGTGTGTGCGTGTGAGAGCATATGTGTGTCCTGTACACCAAACCAGGCCATCACTCCTGCTCTACTTTTTCTTTGCACAAAGTTTCATTTCTAGAGCGTTTCCCCCCTGTCTCTGCTGAATCCAGGTTAGCTGTTTTTTGTTATTATACGTGTACCCATCTATCATTCATGAGGCGTGTGAAGCTGATCCCCCCCCCCCCCTCCGTCTACATGACAGATTTCCTCCAAACTCCATTCTTTCTGTGTGCTTTTCGATATCAAGTCAGAAGTAAGAAGATAGAGAACGAGGGAGACCCTTCCAACAGTGCAAAGTGGCTGAAGTGACCTTTGGAGGTTTGGAAATATTCTATCGAACTACTCTAACCGCTTAGTGCTACGGCAGCAGATTAAGTGTGCTTTGTAATGTATGTATATGCCTCAAATGACTGCTGAGTGTGTTATCTGTACCGACGGCGTCTCTCTAACCTAAAACTTTATCCCTGCTGGTTAGCAAACAGTCCTTGTCCACGCGCTTGTCTATGTGTGTCTGAAATGTCTATATTCATGTTCATGAATCACTGCTTTGTGGCACTGCTTTGTGCAACGGCAGCCATGTTTGCTACATTACATTGCATTGCTAGTAGTAAAATACCTGAACAATACCTGTTGTAAAGTTACATGCATCTCTATGCCAGCTAAGGTTTATATTTTTACACTGAGGCAATGTTTCAGAGAGCACTGTTGCTTATTTGCAGGTGACATAAAGAAGAGGAGGTAGCAGTGTGGCACACTTTGGCCAATCTTAATCTATTGCAGGGTTTTACTGATCATCATCATTATTATTATTATCATTATTATTATTATTGATCACTGTGTTTTTGCACTGTGGGGTTTATTATTTTATTTATTATACACTGCCTGCACTAAATACGAAGCAATTAAAAAGTCAGATTTTTGGTCAGCTGAAGGTGGCAGCTTTAATTTGTACTTCCCATGCAGTCCAATATTCTGGACATAAATGAGATAAAGAGATGAATAACCATGCCTAAACTCATTCTGTGATCTATATATTATTGATACTGAAAGAATACCTTTTGGATATTTTGACAGATTTCTTTCTTAGTGCGCAGAGCTACTTTTGGGTACAAAAACTGTAAACTACTGCACAATTATACAGGCATATATAGTGAAAATTAGCACTTTTTTAAGCAAATTTCTATTACTGTATGTGAAGACCACACCCTGTGTTAGCAACCTCTGTCTAGAGTAACAACATAATTAGCTCGAATCGGATTCCGTATGGAGACGGATAATAGTGACACTTGTTAAATATATCTGGTTTATAAAGAGACAATCCTAGAAGAGACGTTCAATGTGGAGTGAGCTGAAATGAAATTTGATCCTGAGCTCAGCATCTTGTGTAGCACAGAGCTGTATCATATAACCGGCACTCTAAAAGGAGGAAAGGGAGGAGCTCAAGTGAGAAGATGGTGAAAAAAAAAAAACGAAGAGGGAGAGATAATGATGGATGCACTCAATCTATTTTGGCACAGCACTCTCTCATACATGTGAGTAGCTAGTCGTGTTGTAACAAGACAGAGTCTACAGTTTTTTCTGAGACTCCACTTTGAGCTAAGTAGTGGCATCAGCATGTTAATATTGTATGATCACAATGACTTTTGGAAATGAAAGCTAAACACAGACTGACAATAGTTTGGCAGGTAATTATTAACCGAACCTGACCTGGGGATGGAACTAAATGAAAAGATGTATGAACACAGTTTCATGCCAATCCATTAGATAGTTGTAGACAAATACATAAGTCCAAAATAAAGTAATAAACCTACATCTAGAGCTAAAAAAAGCCATAGATGTGTTGCTCAGAATTAGTCACATGTACCTGATAACATATTTTCGAGAGGGCACAGAGAGGAGAGGAAAGAAACGGAGCACAGAAAATGTAATAAACTGGAGGGAGAACGGCAGGTAGGAGCGCTAGAAAAAACAAAAAGGGTGCATTTTTTTTCCATCGGCTCCATATCAGTAATGGATAGAGAGCAGAAGCTAACAGCATGAAGAGACAGAGGGGGGGTAATCAATGTTTCCTCTCTTTTCACTGGCTCTGCCTTTTTGATGGTTTATAGTTGGGTGCTGTGTTGTAAGTTGTACAACAAATCTTAAAAAGACATCAGAAAGAGCTCATTTGTTGTCAGAGTCGTCCTTTTTGGTTTCTTCGGGTGAACTGTGGGAAAATTCATTTGATGTTTAGTTGGTTTTAGGTCAGAGCGCTGCTACTCACAGGGTGTTTGGGCTCTGTAATGAATCCTGTTTTTTTCCCCACCTCCTCTTGAGTCTTTTTTTGATCAAAATGCTCTGTGTCTTTTAATTTGTATGTATTCCATTTTAAATGGAAAACAAGATTTGGGATAATCTGGTCACTATTCTGTCTATCTGCTTCTTCTATTCGTCTATTATGTCTTTGAGGCACACAAATGCTCTTTTCTTTCTGTCTATTTCCTTCTATTGTTGGACACATTTAATGTTAATGTAATCCTTTATGATTTTGTTTTGTCCTTTCTTTTCTGATATATTCAGAATTACTCCCCTCTTTTTGAATTCTTCTATCTTGGCAATTTGCTTCTACTGTAACTTGATCTTCAAAACCCACTTTTGAAATCTGCCCTGTTCTGTTTCTTCTGAAAAATACCCAATACCACTTCTGTTCAAGCTGCTATTTTTAGACTAGTTACTCCTCCTACCCTTGTTCTTGCATAGATTAATCTGGAAATGGACATTCCTAAATTTTTTAGCCTTTCTGCTAGTCATTCTCCCCATCCGTCACTCTCATCACACAATGCGTTCTTGCTCACATCTTCAATCTTAAGCAAAGTCTGCAATTGTGAACATTTTATTGCTGTCTCTCATCGCCAGATTGTGTCTCATCTTGCTACTTAATTCCCTTCTCAGCCCTCGTCTACCTCTGATCCACTTATTCTGCCATTTACAGTATGCGCCACATCTTTTCAGATCTCTTTTAACAGTCAAAACATTCACTTCGAGATTGTTTCTCCTCTTTTTGCAGTCTTTTCTTTCCTCGCTTAATCTTATTTGTCTGTGGTTTCTATTACTGTCAACCGACTCATCCTCTTCAACCTCACTCCTTTTCATTCTTCTTCATTCTTTTCCCTCATACACACACTAATCCACTCTTTTTTCGATTCTTCATCTCCCTCGGCCTCTGCCCATACCTTCTTGCACTAAATGTGTTTGTTTGTTCACATGTCATCTCCAGCATGACAGCTCTCCTCCCCGTGTATAATAAGAACAGGAAAGAAGAATGCGTCTTGGTAGGATGGAGGCCGGTCCCTGTCGACCTCCCTCCCTTCGACTGCCCCTCCGCTCTCTTGCTCTGCCTCCTCATCCCTCTCTCTTCCTCCCCTTCCCCTCTCTTCTCTCCTCCTCACCACCTCCTGTTCTTCCTCCTCATCATCGTCTCCTTCTCCTTCTAGCACACCTCTAGTCTCCTCGTTATCCTGTCTCGATCCTAACCCTAGGAATCCTCCGCCGCTTCCCCCTCCTCCCCCACTTCCTCCTCCGTCTTCCCTACTTCCTCCCAGACCTCCCCCCATGCTTCGTGAGTGGAACAGGCTGTTCTGGCGCCCACTTCCGAGTCTGCCCAATGAGAAGCCGCTCCGACTCAACACCAACCTCCCTCCTATGCCCCCGCCCCCTTGCCCTGCTGCCCTAATCCCTGCCACAGTAGCGTTCAGGAGGGCTGTCGTACCCATTGGGGCTCTTAGCCTGGATGGAAGACTGGAACTTGACGTGGTCCTCCGGCACCGGGGGCAACTCTGGAGGAGGTAAGCCGAATTGAACACCACAGGTAAAGCTAGAGGGGGTGGGTTGGTCCCCTGGCTCGGGGTGGTGCCTGGCCCAGAGATAGGTGTGGTGACAGTGGGGTTTGTTCCACCACTTGTGTCCAAGTCCATGAGGAGGGCTTCAGAGTAGCTCGGGACCATTTGTTGGTTACAGCGAATATGCCACTCCAATTCTGTCATGTCCACTGTGTTGACCCGGGAGATTGCTCTGTAGCTTGTCCCATTAAGACCCACTCCAATCCCAATTCCTCCTGGGTGGATTCCATTCTCAGTCCCGCCTTCAGTCCCATCCCCTCTCCCACCTCCACCTGGACCTCCTCCACCGCCGCCTCCCCCGCCTACAGAATCCTCATCTTCTCCAAACAGCTTCTCCACATGGTAGTGGACGTACGCCGTGCGATATTCGGACACGACCCGCAGTGGCCATGACAACAGGAACGCTGAGGCGAGCCAGAACACCCTGTGTCTGGAAAACCACGGCTGATGAGCAGGATCTGGGAACGCCAGGATGTGTTCACGGAAGTCCACATTCTTCAGGTGCATTCCCTCCCGGGCCTCCATGTAGTCATCAAGCCCCTCATTCTCACCGAAGAAGCGCGCTCGCTTGGCAGGACAGAAAATAAGAGGAAAAGACCACATTAAAAAGTTTAAGTAGAGGGTTTCTGTGGGTTAAATTTAAAAGTTTTTACAACCATTATAAATGCAACATAAAACCTATTTCAAGTCTATGCTGACAAAAAAGTAAGAAGAAATGGTAAAGCAAGTAAATGAATTTATTTTGTTATGCTCTAACCCATATTAGATGAAAGTAATGTAAATATTGTACTGTCATGTTAATTAATATGACGTGTGAGTGTGTGTATATAACTCTGTCAATTTAGTTGCAGGACGCTCTTGAAAAGGAGATTTTTAATCTCAGTGAGTCTTTCCTTGTTAAATAATGGTTAAATAAATACAAATAAGAAATAGAAACAATTCTGACTTATTAAATCTAGGAGTTATTTTTTGATTAGAGGAGACCCCATGTTAGCTCACACACCACATTGGGACACACTAGCTGGGTGTGCTCTGATAAATTCTGACCAGGCTGCACAGTTGGTTTGCATTAGTTTGATATTAGGTTGTTGGTTCCATGTTGGTTGGATTTTGTTGATTTGTTACAGGATGATCAATACAATTTGATTCCCAAAAAAGCTAGTCTGAAGTTAATGTTACTTCTATAAACTTGCATTAACTTCATAACTTCAGTTTTTTTAAGGATTTAAGACATTTTAAGGCCTAAAATTCAGATTATTGGATTCAGGACTTTTTACGGACCCAGGGAAACCCTGTAAGTCAACACTGATTTATGGATTTAGTCCCTTTGCGTTTTCAGCTTTCGTTAACTGAATATTCTAAAAACAATACATAATCAAATATAATCTTTCCCTACCACCTTCATAACAACAGAAGAAAATGAAATGAACTGTATTAAATCTGTTTTTCTGTGTTTACAGTGTACCAGAGCTTACCTGAGTGAGGTAGGCAGCTTCAGCACGTGCACTGGAGAAGCTGAACAAGCACAAAAATGAGTTAATACCTGTTTGAGCTCCAGTAAATAAATAAGATTAACTTCCCCACTGTTTTTGTCATTTTTACATACAACTATCTTAAGATCTAGCCAGACCACTTTACAAAGTAGCTCGCTGCCATAGTTTTACTAAGTTGTGAATAACAGGCAACCTGCTAAGTAGGCCATTTCATTTCCAGTTACTGTAAGGTGTCTGACCTGAAACACTTGGTGAAGCGCAGGCGAACAGCAGGGTGCAGCTGAAGATCCAGCAGCTCCTTTGAAACATCTTTGACACCATAGCGGGCGTAGTCAAACTCTGAACTGGAGGCGTGAGTGTTCACTCGCTCATGGTAGACCTGTGGTAAGACCGAGAAAGCAAGAGGGATGGAGACGAGGGAGGGGAACAGATGGGAAGTTCAGCAAATGTTAACTTTTATATGTTTCAGCATCAAAAAGCATTGTTACTGAACAGAATTATATTTTCCTTACACAGCTGTTTGCACACAGCCCCACGGTATTCCACCATAGGAGAAATCAAGATTTGCATGGCATTTATTATAAAACTTCACAAAATTAAAACTTCAAAGTTGTAACACTGTAGCAAGTCATATAAAAAGAAAAAGTGAAGGTAAGGGAAAGTGGAGTTCCTCTCACCTGTGTGGTTGTATATGCATCTCCGTTGCGGTATCTTGTCACCTGTCTGGTCCTCCTCACATAGTGGTAACTGATGGCCTTCCACCAAATGCAGGGCGTGGCCTGCTGAAGTCGCTGCACACGCTCATACACTTCCTGTGACGAAGAATGAATAAATCAAACTAAGAGTCAGGGTCACTATGAAGTAGAGGCATTTGAAAATACATTTTAGACCGATTACGAAAAACTTGTTTTTTCGTAATCGTTTTAAGGGTGAAGATATAGAGATTTATTTTCATACAGTACAGAGTTGAAAAACTGAGGACAACCCAAAGTATAAAGATAACTCTGCCTGGGGCGCCCTGGTAGCTATCTCCACTGTAGCTATCAAAATAAAATCAAAAAACACCTGAAAAATATCCACATTGGCATTTCTTAAAAGTAGAATTTGTGCAGAAAGAAAACTATCTAAGTCAGACTCTGTCAGAGCTTGGAGTATGGGGCTATAAGTTTGTCTGGAAACCTTAATGGGTTTTTTTATACAAAAAATATCAATATTATTTGCTCAAATTAGAGCTGTCTTAAAACACATGACATGCCTTTGGCTGTCTGCAGTGAAGTCAAATGAATTAGGTTTTGGTGGTGGTGAACAGTGACGATGAAGAGAAAGCTCTCTTCCTTCGGAGCATCGTGCTCTTTGAATTCCTGATAATGTCCAGAGCAGACCAGAATACACAGAACCCAAAGACTGAGGCCCTTAGGTCAGCTCATTTCCATACTGAGCAATTTTCTTCACCCGTATGAAATTGGAAATAAATTAGTGTCCTCTTCTCAGAAAATGTAAACTGAATGCATGAAATAAAGAGGGTTATTATTTTCTATCTTTCCTTAACAATAACCTTCTGTGTAAATGCTACATTTTACTGAAATCATTTCTGTTTAAGCATCTTTCTGAAGCTACCATCTTAATGACAGTTCAGAGAATAATCTAATTCATCTGTTTCTTTTCCTGCTCAAGGACTATTGTTATTTATACCTGGAATTCAGCATGAGCCAACATGGCCGTTTTGGAGAAGCAGTGCCAGCACTCCACCAAATACACCACATAGAGCATGGCCAGGAAAGCCAGGGGGATGTAGACGTAGCCGCTGGAACACGGACTCTCCAAGTGCAGGATGTCATTATAGTAGGCTGCTGAGGTGGCGTCGTCGTCAGCACCGAGGGGTATGGAGGAGGAACCGAGGACCGGGACGCGGCAGAGAGCACACCAGGCCAGTGTGGCAAAGCAGCCGTACATGAGGAGGGTCAGGAGGAGGCACTTCCAGTGAGACTCACGACACAGGGAGGAGGCCAGGGACTGCTGGACCGGCCGTTGCTGTGACAAGGAGAGGAAAGGTCAGAGTCAATTTACTAGTGGCACAGAGTATGACTGAGCCCAAGAAAACTGTTCAAGTGTTGCATGATTTCTTCTCAAAAGCTTTAACATAAAGCCTTTACAACAGACTGAGACTGATGTGGGTGTTTACTAAGGAGGAAAGGTCTGACAGCTGATGGATTGTGTTGAATTGGTGTTGGTTTTGCTGGGCAATATGGAGGCATATATTGCGTGATGATAGAAAAACATATATCATTTCATATTCTGCTCTATCATTTATATTGTTTGGTCACAAATCATCACCTTGAGGCATCCTTGACATTATTTGTCATTTTGGTGCTTTGTGTTCTTCCACACTGATGCAGACAAGAAATGAAGGCATGAAGTGAACGTGGCCCAGAACAGGCTAATTCACAGAAATTGTTTGCATGGAAGTGCCAAATAAAAATACATGAACCATTTCTTTATCACAGTAACTGTACTGTATACTGTATACTCTATATACACTGTAATTGAAGACTCAATCCTAGTAGTTAGGATATCTTAACATCTGCTGCATCACTTTCCACTCTTGCAAATCTCCTTATGTTGTTGAAGTTGTATACTAGTCTCACATAGCACCACAAAAAAAACAACAAGCAAAGTGGGTTGTTTGGCTAGTTTGTTTTCTTTAAATCGCAGCAATAGTGGATCTGCAAAATTGTGTCGGGGGAGAAATTTTTTTCTGCACATGGGGAAGCGAACCATGATGTTAAAATGACTAAATGCAAAAGAAAACAGCATGTAAAAAGACGTGTGTGTGTGTATGTCCAAACTTGCCATTTTCAGAGTGTAGTTGTACCTCAGAGGTTGTTGTTCTTTCACATAGTGAAACAGTAAAACATAGGCAGCACAAGGGACGAGAATGTCACTGAAATTACAGCTTTATTCCAGTAGAGTACATGCTGGAAGGCAGACTAGTGCAATACTAAATAACACTTAGCACGCTGTATGGCAACTAAAATCTGATTGACTTTATCTGTTTGTATCTGCATGCAGAAGTTATTTCAGCTTCAGGGACCATTCCAACATGTGTCTCCATTGGGGGTGTAAGAAAATATCAACACACAGAATTGTGAATGTAATTGTCATTTTTTTACTGACAAATATAAACAAATGATAATTTGATTCTTTTGTTCAGATTGCACAAAAAGTAGTGCTATGATGTTGGATTAACTCACATTTTATGCATATGGTGGTGTCA
>JAPQRN010000011.1:8882628-8903725 GCA_037367275.1 Coranthus polyacanthus
GTGTATAGTTCCTCAGGTTTATAAGCATACATATACAATATGAATGCACGTTATCCAGCTATGTGTATAGAGCTATTTATGAGTGCAGGTTTGACCTATCTGAGTATTAACTACATGCGTATGTACTGTGTGGTGGTCACCTGTGTGTAGCAGTATGTGTGGTGGTGTAGTTGGTGATCTGTCTTGGTAGAGGCTGGTGATCCTCGTTCCATCTGCATGTTCCACACTAAATGATCCATTTGGGTTCTGGACAGACATCGCCAGATCCTCCCTGGTCACCATCACCTGACGCAACAACACAGGCAAAGCTAGGTTACCATCAGACAAAAAAACACAAGGTCATTTCAGAATGGAGGGTGTCTCGTGTGTGCAGCAAGTAGACATTGTGATTCTTTTTTCAATAATGACCTTATTAAAACATAGATGACACTTGGCCTTTTACTCTGCACATTTTCTTTATCTGTATTTTTGTACAGCGAAAACAAAGCTGAGTTTTGAGACACACTTACTTCATGGGTGATGGGGTCTGTCGCCTTAAAGACGAGAAGTGGAGTTGCAGGTATGTATTCATGTGTGGTACCCACAGTGCAAATGCGAGCTCCAGAGGGAGTTGTAGTGGACCAGCACCCTCTCTTTGTTTTGGCATTTTTCTCTGAGCTCTGCTCTGTGGATAAAAGGCAGCACGGTATGTCATTGAAAGTTAATTATCCTCCTCCCTCCTCTCATTAGATGATGGAGGGAACATTGTTTTCAGTCCAACCTTTAGTGTTGTCCTGTGTTTCTTGAGGCGTATTTTCCTTCTCAACCTGAGAGTCAGGCACCCACACTGGACCAGAATCCTGGCTGAAACTGACTGATCCATCTGCAAACAGTACCTGCAGTACACACATGCAGCTTATCATTTGTATGCTTGACTTTGTTTCTAAGCAGTAGGCTTTAATTGGTTTTGTAGGAATTCTGGAATATTTCCACTCTGCTCATATAACTTGACCTTAATGTATGTGCCTGTATACATTAATATGTGTGTATGTGCACCTCTGTGGACCCATCTCTCATGTAGCGGATCACAGCTCCTTGACTTGTGACAATGCGGGACAGTTCTTTGGAGAGGGAGGGGTCACGAAGCTGTCCCGCATTTCCCCGTCCATGCAGAGGAAAGCTCTGTTTCACTAACATACCCAGCTCCCCCGAGGGCACTCCTGGACACACAAACTATACCATTAAAAACGACAGTACTGAATATTTTAACCACCGATTTTATCAAGCGCAAACTCCTTCCCATCTTTAGCAAGACTCTTCTGTGGAAAGTTCTTCACATATCAAACAAAATGATGAGGTCAGTCTGAATTCGTTACCTGTAAATAGTTTGTGTGCAATGCTGCTCTCCTGATGAGTGCTCTGCTGTAACAGTCTGTCCAGGGACACAACTTAGTGGCTGGACCTCTTTCAGTGCATTGGTATTCTCACAAGTTTTGTACTCGGAGTGCATTGTGAATAAATACTCATAGAAGTACAACACTGACCTTGTGTATCCTCCCGCAGGAATTGCAGCAGTAGGCCATTAGGGACAGACAGGTTAAGGCTGTTGAATGAATGGGATGGCGATACTAGCTGCCCTTCACACACCTTAGAGTAAACACAAAAGTTATAATGCAACTTCATATTTGTAGGGTTACAATTTATGCATGCACTTGTACATTTATGTAGGTGTGAATATACAGACATATATTTTTGGGTATGAAACCTGGGACTCTGGAGGTCCAGTTAGGCTAGACGGGCTCTGAGTTTTGTTGTGACGTGAATCCGGGTGTGTTTCCTTGGAGAGAAGCGTGGAGGCCTCCGAGATCCCGTCTTCTGTTTCCTGATGACTCACTAGAACATCACCAAACAGATACACATCTAATACGGTAAAGAACATTGCACAGCTTATTTTCCCTATAATATAAATGTATGGAACATGTACGGACGAGTTAAATATTTAAATACCTATGTATTGCCCTGTAGGACCATAGAAACTGTATGAAAGGTGGATTCCGTTGTCTAGCACTGATGAGAAGGAGCCCAGCTTCCTTTTTATCCCCACTGACACAGAAATAGACACAGAGACATGCTTACAACATTATGCACTATTTGCACTATTACATTGACATTTTGCAAGGGTGTACTGGTTCCAAAAATGACAAAACAAGCACTCTTGTAGCCGTAAAAGTTAGGGGCTACTTGACATTTTTCGTATGATGACCATTACCTTTAAAATCTTCACTTTTTTCACTGGTTTGTTTGTCTTGAGGCTGAGGGGAAGGTTTTGATGAATCTGCAACAAAGTTGTTGATGTGTGTATAGAAATGATGTCCATCCTTCTTCACCGCAACCTTCATTAGGCTGGAACCTGGAGTGAAAATGGTTAAAAAATGAAGTTTTTAACAAGTGTGCGTATGTAGAATCATCCAAAGAGCTTTCCACAGTCACTGAGTTTCAAAAAAAGTCTCACACATATTTTTTCATAGAATGGCCTTTTAAACTAGCCAATAAATGTTAGAAGTTATGGTTAAGAGAAGCAATGAGGAAGAAGTTTGTTTATTCACATAAGAATATGTCAAAATGTAGTTTTCTCTAGGCTAGTCTTTGATCAAAGATGTGACTACTTTCATAGAGCTACAAAAGTTCAAGCTTCAATTTGAAATCTTCTACAATCTCAGCATCGTTTCTGTACCTTCAGCAAAGCTGACAGTCTCCACAGTGATGTGTCCTCCATCTGACGGGTAAAGGTACTGGACATGACCTGATACATGGACCAACTTTCCATCCATATTGTAACCTAGAAATCCCTACACAAACAAATCACACAGTCATATGTCACAGTGACTTTCAGTTAATTTTGAGAAATTAAGGAAATTGCTGGTATGGAAGTGTTGATTTTCTGAATATGTAATTATACAGAACATAAGCTCAGTTATGTTTTTTTGTGTGTGGCCTCACGTTAAAGGGTTCCTCTGTTGACTGAGGTTCCTTCCTTTCTTCCACAGGGGGTGCTGTAGTAATATTGGACTCTGTGGGAGTCTTGGCTGAGCTGCATGCTGTCGCCACCCTGCTCTTCTTACCATTTAATGGAGGATTGTTCTGACCTTTCTTACTGTCTTTTAAACCAGCCTCCTCTTTAGTGTGCCTGCCTTTGTGCGCACTGTCTTTCTTGGATTTTTTAGACATTTCCTCCTCTTTTAGCCGCTCCTGCTCCAGCTTCCATGCCTGTAATGTCATGCACACAGTAAATAAAAGAAGTACAAAATGCCATAAAGTAGTATGATGATAGAGATTATTCTCAGCTTTTCTTTTGAGGTTATCCAAACAACAACTCCATACACATTCCCATCCCTATGCTTGGTGTTAACTGTACTGACTTTCAGGGAGTCTTTTCTGATGACTGGCTCCAATGGGTACTCCTTCTCCGCTGAAGCTACAACCATGCCATCTGCTACAGAAACAAAGCAGACATTGTGTCTAAATGGTGACAAGTATTGCTGCATTGCTAGAGTTTCAAGTTAGCAGCCTCAGTACCTTTTGGAGGCTCAATAGGGCGATGATGTTTCACTTGCGTGGCCGTTCTCTTTGTCTCCTCCTCTCTTGTCCAATCAGAAATTGTATCTGCCACATACTCCAGGTACTTCCTACAAGAGATAACAGTAGAGGATATGTAACACCTCACATTTGAACTATTTTAAACAGTCAATTTGTCAGTAATGCAAGGCTTTACAATACTTCAGGTGTGTACAAACATCTAAATATAAGCACTTATATTCTGACCTAAACTTGACATTGGTGTGAAGGGCTACATCCCACGACTCCTTGCACTGACGATGAGGACTCATGGGATTATGACAAAAAATGTAGAGAATTTTGTTATTGCTTCCCCTAAAGGTGTCCATGCAGCGGTATTCTTCTGAGGCTAACTGGAGAACCTACAAGAAAAGAAAATAACATTTTATTTAGTAAAATATAAAAGGCTTTTGCTCCAGTTCAACCCATGAAATTGCATCATGTTAGCTTTATCTAATAGCTTTAAACATGCTTCAAGCTGGACATACATTACCATAGTCAGCAAAATATTTGTGACTTCATGAGAATAAAAGACGGTAAGGCTTCGTGTGTAAAAAAAATGCGTTGATATAGTGTGGGTATAACCAGAAATGTGTCTTTTTTACATTTAGGTCATAATGGCATTCTTTCCCTGTATTCTATTCAAATGGCATGCACATTATGTTGTGAATTCCCTGTTTTACAGCTCCATAATACTACAATGAAAATACTTATGTTGCACAAAAAGAATGCCCTGAAAGACAAGACATGGTACATCACCTGTGGGAAGGTAGTGGCACTGTGGTGTTCATTATAGTGCCAGTCAAACAGACTTCTCAGCCTGCATCTCTGAATGTCAGATAAGTCCAGCTCATTACACACTCGCCCATTGATCTGCTTTAAAAAGAACAAGTGGAGTTACATATTGTCAATATTCCATTCTCATAGCATAAAAAAGTGTAAGTCAGTGAGGAATGAGAAGATATTAACAATACCTCTGTGTTACCGAGGTCTTTGGTTAGAAATGTCAAACCTACGGTCAGATAAAAATATGAAGTATGACACAGCAAGGTTGGCAGAGGAGATACTAGACACACCTTCTTCAAAACATATGTGAGCTATTTGATATAATGAATGAACTAAATGAAATAACAGACCTTTTCTGTGCAGGTTACAAAGCTGCTGTTTAGCATAGGATAGTGGGTTGTCCCAGGGAATTATGGGTGGTGCCTGCAGTGCTGTTTCTAATATTCCCAGAGGTCCACTAGAATTCAGAAGAACACCCTTTTGGTCCAGCTCGGTCAGTGGCATACTCTCAAAGACACTGCGATGAAAAAAACGCTCCACCTCTGCCCAGGATACTACATCTGTGGGACATCATTACATCGTAAATAATTTAATATGATACATTTTGTATTTAAATCAATAATATAACATTGCCAATAATTCTGGGTTAGAACTCAGCCCAGAGTGTAATGAGTTGAGGTGGATTTGTTCAAAAGTCAACTTTTTCTGACCATCTGTGCAGTAATGTTGAAGCTGGTGTTTGATTGCCATCCAGCAGGAGGAGCTGTTTCTTTGTTGAGCTACAGAGTGGATCAGCTCCCACACTGGAGACCTCCTCATCATGGTCAGCTCGACTTCTGCCGGATCAAAACCCTGAACCACCTAAAAGGGGAGACATGTAAACACACAAACAACTGAAAAAACACATTTCTGGTCCACAGGTAAAAATAATGACAAAATAATAGTGTCATTACATTAGCTGTAAAGTCTTTTTCTTTAAACAATTGGAAAAAGATCCTCCACAAAATCAACTTACACTGATGTCCCTCAAGCGTAGTGCCCTCTCATCATGGTGTCTGATAACTAGAGGATGCCTTGAGTTCTTCTGAGTATCCTTTGTTCCAAACTTCTCCACCAACCTCTAAATACACAAGGAAACAAATAAGAACACAGATACCATCATTTAATTAATAATTCAACTCTGTGCAGAGTGTCTGGAGCTACAGTGATCTCATCTTAGAAGTACAGAGTTAACAGAACTCATGCCCTTATCCTTAGATTTATTACCAAAGATCATTTAGTGTGTTCTCACAGGGATTACCATCAGAATCGGTATCCCAATAATCTGATGTTTGGGTTGCCTACATCTATACCGCTTTATCACACTGAATAAACAGCTGCACTGAAGCTAAATAACACATTTGATCTCTGTGATTATAGCACCATCTGCTGGACCGTTTGTAAGTAATTTATAAGGTGTGTATATGTCTTAATCTTAATCCTTTTATATTGGAAAATCTGTGGTATAATAAGTGAGTTATGGTGTAATAAGTGAGTTATGGATTAAAACAAAAAATAAGGTAATTCTAATATTCTAATAAAGTAAGTATATATCAAATACAGCAAATGATAAAAGTCACATTTTCTCTCACAACCTTCCTGGCTCAAGAAAGCATGCATTTTTTTCACTTTGCCATCCCACACCAGATCAGCCCACTCTGTACTGTGTGCTACAGGACGGCCCACCCAACATGACGTCAGAACTGGTGCTCATTGGCTCTCCCAATCAGTTCATTTGCATCTAGCCTGCCCACTGAAATACGAGAGACTCATGCATCTTAGCATAGCCTGCACAGAGGGCTGCAAAAGGAGCTGCTGCATTGGCCGGGAATCGAACCCGGGCCTCCCGCGTGGCAGGCGAGAATTCTACCACTGAACCACCAATGCTTGCATATGTAACAAGATCACTAAATATCACTACTTTCCTATTATAGTGGTATGTGAAGTATTTCTACTGTGTGAAAAACATTGTATAAAAACAGCATACCTTCTTGTCTTCTACATTACGTACGACAGCCAGCAAGCTCTTTAACAAGTGGCTTCTGTCCTCTTCTGTGTGTACAAGAGGCAGAAAGCTTTGGAGAATGTAGTTGACCAGTTGTTGGTCTAAGTAAGGACCACTGGAAACTGCTGAATCCTCTGTCACATGGGAGGGATTGTCAGTGGACTTCTCAGTGGAGAGAACCACCTAGAGATACAAACGCACAGATATGGAAAAATGAATGTTAATGCCACAAAAACATTTATCAGCTTTTGAATTTTCCCCCAAAGTGCTGCCTTGAGGGATTGTTTTTTAACCTGGCTTAGTCATACACAATACATTCACATACAGACCTGTTCCAGCATGCAGTGCAGGATGAGTGGCACAGAGCAAGCTTCAGGAGAAACCAGGTCCAGAAGGTTGTTATAGTAACGCATGTCCGCATCTGTAGCTAGAGGAGGCAACTGGGCCTCTGTCCACAAAGAAGAGAGTAGAGAAAAGAGGTTAGGGTAGACAGTATCCAGCACTACTTACATGACATCAAACTCATGTGTCTTATTGAAACAGACACACACAAAAACAAACCTACTGTGCATGGCCAGATTTTACCTTGGTTTGGTGAGCTTTCTCCCCACGCTGCCTTCTTTTTGGAACGTGGAGTCATGGGAAGAGGGGTCGACACAACCTACCCCAAAAAAGTACATACAAAGAAATAAGATTCAAGAACTTGAAACTGTACGTCCAGTATCCAACACATTAATAACCACCAACAGGTCAAATTGTTATTATGTGCTATAAATGTGTACCTCTGCAGGCTGCGCGTCTGGCACAATAACTTTTGGTACACTGATGAGTCTGATGTTGTCTAGGTAGTGCTGATGCTGTCTACGCCAGTCCAGACAGTCATAGATGAGATGAGCCACGCCCTCAAAGATATTGCTTCCTAGCGCTAACTGTAGCCATAAACAGAAACAGAGATACTAACTCAAAACCATATCAAGTACAAGCAATGCAAAATGTATTGAGTAAAGATAACAAAGCAGAAATACTGAAGAAGAGAGATGGAGAAAAAGCTTAAAAGTGAGAATACAAACAAAACCACATTTAAAATTGAGACCGAAGTGAACACAACATCATAATCCGATCAGTTTTCGATCACGCGTGTTCAAGACATTTTATCCTAAAATTCAGGTGTAAATCCTGTGTGTTTCCCCAAACCCAACTCACCACAGCCTCTGGATCTTGTGTGTTCAAAGGAGGAAGGTGAACAGTGTAACTGAGCTGAGCTACATCGTGAAGCTTTGACTCTGGTGGTCCACTGTCCAAAAGTGGTCTCAGACCTGACCAAAACTGATTCAGCCTCATGGCCTGTGCAGCCAGCTCTCTACTGCAATCATCTGGTGGTCATCGCACACAAAGAGGAATGATGGTTTAATGTAGATTCAAATTTGATTAAAGAAAAAAAGATACCTGGTATTATAGTCCCATTTAACAGATATGTGAATTATGGTTTAAATTCATTCCACACATGCAATTTGATCAGACAAATGTGAACACTTGCTATGTAAAACTCATGGTAAGTGTTATAATGTGCCTGAATGGTCTTTACCTGCATCCAAAACAGAAGATTCTCTTCTCTTCTCCTCGTTGCTCTCAGAGTTGTGTTTTATCTGTTGCCCCTCAGTAGGTTCTGTTTGCTGCGACAGCAACTGGATGACATTGGCTACATGCACACCTATGGAATCGAGCGCTCCAATCAAGTGAGGCTGGTAAAAGCCCAATAACACGATATAGCACTGGGGACCATCATCTGGTTCATCATCTTCACCAACACATAAATACAAAGCAAAGAGTAAATGATTGCTATATGTCTGACTTCTTCCAGTATGTGCTGAACTTCTTGTGCACACATTTTCACATTATATTTTATACACACTTTTCTTTCAGAAAGATGAATGGCTAATATTAATTTCAGTGGATAAGCATGAGCAGCTACAGACTAAAACTACATGCATTCACTTCTTTCATAACCATATGACCTACTTTATAGGAGCGATCCAATCATGACACACTGGGTGAAAATCTATTCCTTTAACCACTACACTCCTATATAACAAAGAACTCTGTCTTTATGCAGCTATTTTTGCAATAACTTAAATGTAAAGCCGGTTTGAACTTGAATTATTACCTATGAACGTAGGTGGCTCGATGTTTTCATCTCTCCGTTTGAGCTTGGTCTTTCTCTCTTGTCCCACAGACACTTTGCTCCCTCCTTTGTCCTTGGATGCAGAGTGAGGAACAACCTTTGCCTTCTCCACCTCAGCCTTAAACAAAACAGAAATATCTCATCAAATGTTTTCCATGTTCAACTATCAGTCACAGCACAGTTGTGTTTATTCAAGACACTTTGGCTGCCTGTGCCTTCAAAAAGTAATCATTAACACTTTGAATCACATATGTGAAGAAACACACACCTGCTCTGCTTCACTCCTCTGTTGATAGTTAGTTTTGATTTGTAGCAGCTGAAACTTCACTATTTTTGCCATCAGATCAGAGGGAATCTCTTCTCCTGCATCCAGCAGCGCCTTAGCCGGCTCTGTAACCTATACACAAATGCAAGAGTCAAACACAAACACGTGTGTGTACACAGACTGAAGGGCAAAAAGCATACAATCCCACTTTTTTAAAAAGACACACAACACATTTAAAAAATATATTTTCCACCACACAGGGAACATTTAGTATTCCCTTACAAAGCCTACCTCGTAGAACATGGGGATGTCATCTGTTTTTTTAGTTTTGGGATTTCCCAGTTCATGGATCTGTAATTAAGAATGAAGGGCAAATATATGAAACTGCTAGAGCAAAATGATAGATTTTTTTTAACGAAACAGAGCACGAAGGGCAAAAAACATTCTGAGCAGACTATTTATTAATTTAACCTTCAACGAGAGTACAGTGAGACACCAACCAAACTAAACATTTAGGCCCTGTTCAGACCTTGCATTAGCATGTGTTCTGAGATACCCAAACACAGTAGACCAGCTGTAAGGGCATCTGTTCACACCTAGCATTAGAATGCATCACAAGAGGCAGCTTTTAACGTGGAGTGTTTTCTGCCTCTTACTCATTGCATCAAGCAATACATTTTAAATATCGACATAACAACTTTGACCATTCCATTTGTTTTTACTCGCTCTCTTGCATGACATACCCTTCTTCAAGCATTTAAAACATATTTATGAATTTCTGGATCATGCAAACTGTGGATATTATATTTCTTCACGGAGGAAAAAAAAGTGGCAAAGGTGGAGCATCATTCAGCTACGATCAGGCAGCGCCAGATATATTAAGCACAGCAATACATCTTTGTGGGCTTTCTGCAAATTTCAGACGTCTTTAAAACACTTGATGAAATGACGCCGTTGACGTGCTACATGGAGCACATCAGCTGAGTAGGCAGTCCTTCAATGTTTCCCAGGACGCAATCCTGTTCAGACTCCTTGGAGAATGTGGACATATGTGCCCCATACCACTTCCGAATCTGATAGAAATGCGTCCTGAAATGTATCATTAGTGTGTTCACATCTTGCATTAGAGCTGCCCACATGTGATTGGATTTGCCAGGATGGATGTTAATGCCAGGTCTGAACAGGGCCTTAGTGAGTCAACACTACACTACGTGTGGCACTGAGCGTAAGACGGGTGGATGGACAATAATAACATCAATACATGAAACGTTATTATTATGTTGTATTAAAAGCACTTGAACTAATCTAAAATTACCTTTCCCAGGGTGCCATCTCGGGTCAACACTGTGAAAAGTTTGCGTAAAGGTTTCTGCACCGCCAGAGCCAGAGCCTGGATCAACTTCTCATCCTCTGGACTTCGCCCAACCACCAGAGACACACAGGCTTTCCATGAATCCTAGAATAGATTGTACTAATGCTGCACATTCAAGACATCAGATACAGGTTGCACTGATTTTGTATCACTCTAACATTGCTACCTACAAAAAACTGATGGGTGGATTTACTGCTAAGCAAACAACAAGGACTCAGAGTATATATGATCTCTTCTGAAAGAAGTCTACAAGAGTGTTTGTGTCCGATTAAAGTAATAACAAAAGTATCTAAAATTCTTCATATAACAAATAATGAACAGGTACATCATGAAATGTTGAATTCAAAGTAAATAAATGTAAAATCAAAACAGCAGGGAATAAATACACATATCTACTAATAAAAAGCCAAATGGCCTTCGACAAACAATGCACTTAACATTCCAGTTAATGAAAAGCCAACTACTGGGTGGAATGATGAACAACCACACATCAAATAATGAACAGAGGTAGAATAAAAGTCAATAAAGAAGAAAAAGGCAAAAGGTACGTGTGGCTTTCACCATTACATGTCGCCCTTTCATGGATGGGTCTTATTTTACAATTTCTTAGATATTTGTTTATTTCTTTGACCATTTCTTACTGTTGTGAAGAGCTCTGTGGTCTTGCTCTATGATAAGTAAACTTTACTTACCCACTTGACACTTGCTTTACTTACTTCCTTATTAATTGCCTCCACATTCATTATGTGATGTGGTGGTTTACTTTAATGAGACCATTGTAAGTCAGACACGCAAAGCTTCCATTCGCAACAGTAGGACAAACTGAATGTGATGGATATAACCCTCAAAAACCGTCATTAATACGCGACTTTTAATTTGCGTGAACGCAGTGATTTCAACGCTACCAAAGTACGACTTCCGGTTTTGATGTTCGGCCTTCAAAATGAAAGCGCAAACGTTACCCGTTACTTTTCTGTTAACATGTATATTTGATGACCAGTTTTCACCAAATGCGCCAATGACTTAAGTAACAATTCAGACGACAACACACTTCAGAATTAACTGAAGACTGACATTTAAATCCTATCTTTCTTTTATGTAACGGGTAAAACCCACGTACATACGCGCTGTTGCTGCTAGCTAGGTTCTATTTAACCTGTAAAAGTTAGCTTCAAACAACTAACGGTATGTGCTAGGTAACAAAATGGTGTTACCTTTCACTGTGTGTAAAGGGACAGATTAGGCTGTAAATCAAAGAAAGTGGTGGTTAAAACAAACCTCTTCAAACGGTGCTTTGGTGAGACCAGCCTCCCAGTTCTTGTTGACTACTACGGCTCCGGCATCGGATTTTTTGGCAGAGCCCTTTTTTGCTGCCTTTGGTGGCATTTGTCAACATTTAAAAACACATAAATACTTAACCAATCTCAAAGCTATCGGGGTAAACGACAAATAAGTGACCGTCCTGAGAGTTTATGGTTACTTTTCCTGCCAGCTTCGTTTGGTGCTTGCGTTGCCCCTGGCAACAGCAGGACTCAACATCAGTGTCAAATGAACCTTGTAGGAAGGATAAATAAGAAATAAATATAAATAATTTAACAAAGAAAATGTTTGAATGTGCACGACTAAAACGTAAAATGTGTGGAAAATAGAACATATCAGATATATATTTTATATACATGTACGTTTTGTTGCAGCCGCTTTTTTAATCACATTTGTTGTGTGAACCAGTTTGTCCACTAGATGGCAGTAGAATCACTAGGCTGCGATCAAAGCAAGATGTAAACTCCAAATCATGCCTAGGCCTATTATTATTAATAATATGCATTGCCACTTAACAGTTCAAATTAACGGTGGCAATAATTGTGTATTATTAGGTAGGTGTTATCTAGTTATTACAAGGCAGTAGAACTGAATCCAAGTTAAAACCATCTGTTTGTGTTTGTGATTTCCACAAACACAAACTTCTAATTCAGCTTCATTACATAACAGTGTTTTCTGCCTTAAACTTCTGATTCAAATGAAATATTTCCGGTTCTGCTTCTACTTGATTTTTCACTTAACTGATGTTCTCTGACTTAAGCTCTGTCGTCTTCTGATTCCACTTTATTGTTTTACTTCAACACAAAATTGAACTTCTGTTACACCAATTCAGCAGTGGCATTCAAGCATAAATGTAGCATTCAGCAATCAAATGCATGTTCTACAGGAAATATTTTTTCTAGTTATTAATAATGTACATACAGTTCAAATGAACTATTGGGCTATTATTGTGTATTATTCTGTCCATAACTGTACACAAGTATTCAAGTAGAAATGAATCCAAGCTAACACCATCTGCCATCTAAATATCCTACATTATGAGTAGTAATTGCTTGGGTCAGTCACCGACAAAGCGCTTGAGCCACAAGAGTAACATGAATAAGGGATGATTTGTTTTCAGAGCTGGAACAAGTGAAAAGTAGAGCATCCCAAGAATGGCAATTTGGAACATATTCACTTTGAAGCATCTGTGTAAATAGCGACTGAACCATTGTTCCCCCAGATGAGCCAAGTGACAAGAGAGAGGCTGAATTATAGCAACACTTATAACAAGAGCCACTACTGGGCTACATCTTTAAATATAGGATTCTGTAAGGATCTGGAGCATTTTAATTGTATGATATCAATAGAGAAAAGAGCTACAGTGTGTTTTTACATGCCAATTGTTTCATAGTGAAGTGGAATAAATATAAGGATGATATATGAAATAAATGATAATGTGGAGATAAGCATGAGCAGGGTCATGTCCACTTCACCTCCCACACACACTCAGAAAACAATTATATGAGGTACAACATGATCTTTACTGATGATAATTTGTATTCTTCTTACTAATGAAGCTTGAGTTTAGAGAACATGGATTCAAATGAAAAAGTCTAATTATAGCTATAGTAATTATCTGTGGAATAATGAATGCAAGTGTTTTATTTTTTAAAACAAAACAAATGGGGCTTGTTCTATCTGCTCACTGTTTATGTGTTTATTCCTGAAGTCTAATTTCTTAAGGAGTCAGGCTCTGCATCTCCGTTTAAAATTCATGTTTCGGCATGGAATTCTAATCAGTCCCCTTTGAACTTTTATTAATGCGACACATTGTCATAAAGGTGATTTCAGCCGGGCAACAACATACTCCCTGCAGTTCCTCCATAAAAGGTCAAAAGTGAGGCAACACCCACCTGTCAGATGCCAGAGAAATCCATGTCTGAAGCCAGCAGTGTATTTGTTATGAGGCCAGCGTCCTACGAAGGTCACTCCCCAGTCAGATAAATACTGTAGTGACACTTGAATAACACTCTCTTCTCTGCTGCTGCAAATAGCATAGCAACGTCTCAAAATATCTCTTTTTTTTTAATAGGAATACACTGTTGAACACATGCATCATGTGTCTGTTAGGGCTATTTTGTTACAGAGGACATAATTGTCCTTTATCCGTTTGTTACTGAAACGAATACATCTTCAAGTGAATATAATCTGAACAAGTCAGGAGGTGCTCACCGACGTATGTGAAGCTAAATGAAGTCAAAACATACTGTACTTGAGCGACAGTGACAATAAAATAAGACACCATGTGAATCTGGGGCACATATGTCCACATTCTCCAAGGAGTCTGAACAGGTCCTGCGTCCTGGGAAACATTGAAGGACTGCCTACTCAGCTGATGTGCTCCATGTAGCACGTCAACGGCGTCATTTTAAAGTGTTTTAAAGACGTCTGAAATTTGCAGAAAGCCCACAAAGATGTATTGCTGTGCTTAATATATGTGGCGCTGCCTGATCATACACACTCTGTCGAACTTAGGACTTCGAGCTACGTTTGGCCTTAATTTTAAATCATGTGCTTGCCAATGTCACAAAAGTAGATCTAAATTGGTTTTAAACACTGCATTCAGAGTTTGACGTTTGAAGGTTTTGAATTTCACAACCTACCGTGTGATACAGTGTGACGACGGTGAAGAGCAAACAGCAAGTTCGTGTTTACCAACAAGCCCGGCTTTCTCTTGATTGAAATTTGATGATCTACTACTTGGGAATCAGTGTTTGATCTGTCAGAAGTACTATATAATGCCCATACCAGGTACAACATGGCAACTGGGTAAAATAAATAGGCTAAGTCTCCATCTGACTGCATGGCCTTTCATGGCATCAGTATTTCAGCCTGAGCTGCAAAATCAATAATAACAAATTGGCCAAAATGGAGTAATTTATGTAATTTCCACTTTTTTTTTAGAGCGTCCAAATCCTATAAACTCGTGACTTTAGATCTTAGATGGTTATACTATTTCAAAATGATTATTTTACCCAACTGTGTGTTAAACAAATGGGAATAGTAAATGAGACCTCCTTCTAGAGATTTACTTGTATTATTAATATCCACAAGTATAAAATAACTGACTGGGACCTCTTGAATGAACATAAAGCAAACTTACACCACAAAGAATAAAAGTGTTTACTTAGATTATACACAAACACTCAGCAGACAGATAAACATATCTGGATCATAAAACCCCTAGTCCCAGAGTGACATGCATGCACTCAGTAGCTCAAGTTCATCAGATTTCCGTCTTCCCAGAAAGAGGTTGTTTCAGGGGTCAAGAGGAAACATGGACCAGAGCCCAGCTCATCCCAGGGGAACAAACAGCCCTATCCAGTGACTTTTTACACCCCGTAGGGGCATAGACAGGTGACTCGAAGCTGATAAACATCTGCAGGCTTTTGGGTCTACTGTACGGTGCGGTGCAGACAGAGGGCATGCATGATCAGTGTGATCAGTGTGATAGATTCTGCAGCTGTGGTGGGAGAAGGATCGCCCCCTTCTCTGTTTCACAACATGGTACAGTCACTGAAAACCACCCTGCGCTGGTTTAGATGAATCATGTTGACACTGAGCATCTCAAGTACCACCAATGGATTCATGAGCTTCAGTGAATTAGTTGCCAGTGCCATGAAAACAGCTTCAGTACTTTTCCATGACGGCAGACCGAATGACATGTTTCTGTATTTCGACTTACAGCTTAAATTATGGATGAACTATACAAAAAAGTGACATTTTTAATGACAAAGATCCTCTAATGATGAAGATATCTGGCTGATGAAATAAGCACTTGAGATTTTCCAAATATGCAAGAAACTGCATCACATTCTAACTGCTTTCTGATGAAGACTGGGCTAAATAGTCAAATAAACTGATTTTGAAGTGTAGACAGACATGAATAAAACATCCTTCTGGTGCAAATACAAGCTTAAAAGCTATGAGTATTTTTAAAAAAAGCTTGGTCTAGTATATTAGCCATAGTTTTCATAATTACTTTAAAATAATTATATCCATTTTTAGCCCTGGATACACGTCTGGATATAGTTCTAGACATTTCGGGGCCTGTTTGCTGCTTCATTTTGACCTCGCATTATACAGTACTGTGCAAAAGTCTTCATTCACCATTAGGTTTGTAGTTTTAGCAGGTTCTAATGGTCATACATATGCATTTCTCAGTCTCCGTATCAAGATACAACTAGGAATATATACAGGAAATGTATACATTAAAAACACAAATTTGAGAAAAAACACTATCTACAGACCAAAGTGTCAAGTATTTAGTGTGACCTCCCTTTGCACCCTTTGTTATTGTGTTATTTTTGCAAATGCTGTATATTTATGTATATTGTAAAATGAATTAAGAAGAACTATGATTAAAAATGTAACAAAGAATAGAAAGAATTATTATAAGGGCTCGGTTCAACCGTGATGTTGAACGAAATAACGAAAAGTTCTGTGTAATGTGCATGTTTAGCGTTCAGTATTGAGGGTGAGTCTTCACAAATAAATGTTGAAAAGCTTGTATACTTTTACTGGCGTAACAATGCCAGCTGGACTCGCTGACCCACATTAAGACAGCGAGGGGAAAGGAGTCAGGCGAGGTAGCGTACACATGACACCGAGTAAATGATCACTGCTGCTTTGTCCCTTCACAATGAAAGTGATGCATCTGCACAAGATCATGTGCTTCTGCCATTAACCTACTGTAACTATGTCACCCTGTTCGCTTGGGCATGAATGACGTGACTGTACGACGGAGTAAAACTTTACACAGCGAGCACAAAGGAGTGCACAATTATGCCAGTGAAGTACTTTAGCATCAAAACTGTGCTGAAATGAAAGGCTCAATTGGAGGAAACAGTCTTGAGCATAAGTGCTGTTGCCGCACGTCCCATACAAGTGTCATTTGTGTGGCTCATGACAGAGGGGCCTCAGGATTACTATGGAGACACCCCCCATTAAAGACAGTGAGAGAAATGCCACACAAACACTGTAGGTTCACACACTCAGCTGATGTGCTTATATAAACTCTCACAGCACTGCATGTGCATTTGCTTCTTTGTGCAATCTTTGCCTCGTAAGGAAACTACAGTTTTAATACATTTACTGGAGGGGCTGAAAGAGTGGGTAAATCCACCACAAATCACCAGATTTCACAAAATGTTCCTGACTGGCCACCGCTGATGTGCTTCTTACTTTCAGAAAATAATAATATTAGTCATAGTAAACGCCATACAAAATTTCAGCTTCATATCTTCATTAGTTAGTCATTTGAGATACTGGGATCTTTGAAAACGGGGCGTGACGCTGATTTTACTGTAAAAAACGAGTGGTTCAGAAAAAGACGCGAAGTTCAAGAAGTCATTACTTTTGAACTATTCGTGAAAGATGCATGAAAGTTTCAGGAGTTGATCTAAGGTACAACATGTCTTTAACTCCTGTAAAAGAAGATCCACAGTTGCATATTTGCCACATTATAGCTCAGTGAGAAGCGTAAACTATGCATGCATCTGTCATGAATAGTTCCAAAGTTTTCACAGTAAAATCAGCGTCCCGTCTTCTCTATTTTATTGCTTATGATGAATAGAATGCTTTTTCTGTTGTGATTTTTGTTTTAATGGTGGTTTGGCAGAAATGATCCATATTACTACCAATCATAACACCACGTAACTTAACAGACCTTTAGAAAAGCAGAAAAATGACCAAATCGTGTTTTACTGTATTCAGTCGGTCATTGTTGAGGATGTAATGAAGCCTTGTTTTGAAACTAGAAAATAGGTCAAATTTCACCAAACACAATAGGAGACGTGAGAACCTATAGTTAGAAATATTTAAGTAAATTGCCGGCATCCAGTTTCCCAATAACAAGTATTATGTTTGTTTGCTCGTAGCTTTGGTGCCAAGCTGAAAAAGCTTTGTCATAGAAGTGAGGACAAAGCATAAACACATACGTCACATTCTTGCAGAGATTTTGCTCTGTTGTTTGTCCTCTTTTAAAAAGCCTGCATTGTACTCAATCCAGCAAGTAATGCAGAAATATGCACAGTAATGACTTCTGACCAAGCAAATATATGAGTCGAGTCATGGAAAAACAACAACATGCAGGGAACCAACGCAAATAAGGTTTCAAGCTTTTATTGTCTGGTAGACAAGTACTGGTTTTCTTCAATTGGAAGCTCAAAAGGGCATCAAAAGAGTTTAGCAAAACCGGGAACTCCAACATAACCACAAATTACTTCCTGTACCTCCAGTAATTACATTGCACCTCTAGTAAACGATTTTCAGAAAAATACAAAACAAGCTTTCACATTTGGGTGAACCATCCTTTTAATAGTCTAAAACGGCTCTGATGAAAAGATTTCTTTGGGGGAGGGGCATACAAATAATAATAAAAAAAAAATGTAATAAAAGATTTACACTTCATGTACACATAGCAGTGATCCAAGTGGGAAAAGGTTACATTTCTAAGACATTTAAGGCATTCCACATTCCCCCACACCATGACAGCAGCATTGTCAGTGACTTGTCTCGAAAAACATTCTTAGCCCTAAATACAGCATTACACGACTAGCTACATATGGCCCCGAAAGACTAAACATCAGTCCTCTGTTCAAGCCCAGGTGTGTTTTACACAATCAATGGATCTGAAAACACACATCGACAAAGTGGCTAGTGTCTTTAAAGTGTACCCACAATATGCACGTCCCTCTGAAACGTTAATACGAACATGGTTTTACATTCATCTGCAAAACGTACAATCGAAAATTGTGTTGGAGCAACAAATGCACTTACTAGAAACAAACATCAAGAATATTACAATTTGCTGATATAAATGCACTTTTAGAAACACTGAAGCCAAACCCAGAACTGTTGGGCTCATTTATGCATAAGCTTTTTCATTTTACATCCGCAGCTCCAAATTGAATCACCCAGGAACTGACTGGCTAAAAATGGTTGAACTGACAAACCGTATTGTACAAAAAAAACGCTGTAGAAAATATGACACCTCTATAGTGTCATTTACATTTGGGCAGAAGTAAGTTTACCCACAACGAAACATGATATCCCCTCTAATCCTTCCCATAGTTCAGCACTCCTCTACCACGGTACCAGCCGAGGAGGAGTAGAGTTTTTTCTTGACGAGCCGGAAACCTGGACTCAGTTTAAGTGCGTGCCTGAAAGTTGGGGCAAAGCAGGTTCCCATGAACAGGAAGTCCCGCAGGCTTGGCCAGGCAGTGCCATCCTGCTTGAACACAAGTGTCAGCTCGAACGTGGGCACCACAGTGGCGTCGTACACGATGCGATCCAGCCGCTTGCAGCCCTTGTCCAGCTCCAGGTTGACGTAGAGGACGCAGCCGCGCAGGCCGCAGGGCTCGCAGGACGCCAAGCGCAGAACTTCGCGAGCTATTCTCCGCGTGAGCCTCTCTGGTACCAGCACAGAGGAGCAGTGCAGCGTCGTCTTCTTGGCACGTGACAGGCAGTTCTCAAACATTTTGGCCAGCTGTTGACAGGTTCTGTCCTCGGTGACATCTGCGGTCCTCTGGGGCTCGGATAAGTAGTGATCCCAGAAATCAAGTTCTGGGGAAAACAAAGCAAGATGACCATTAAGAAAACAACAACAGATACCTCACAGAAATGTTCTCATGGATTTGCCACTCCCTTACTTCAAACTTTAACAATCTTTTAAGATGCATGCAATCATTTTCACTGTATGTGCTCTTTAATTATCCAAGTCAAATGACATTCCCAGGACAGAGAAATGAGAAAAATCACTTTCTTTTGAATCCCCTCTGCTTGAAATGCAGAAGGGATCCAATATAAACAGAATGATGGGCTAAATGTTAAATGCAGACCGCTACACTCTTCAGAACCTTGAACTAGGAATCAAAGGCTGTTCATGTGTTATTTTTGGTGTACAATAATCAAGCTGTGGACTGTAAAAGATGCTTTCCAGTTGCTCTTGTGCGCATGCTGCTGTTGTGCAGAGAGGCTGGAGGGATGACTTCATCCTGTGTTGACTTGTGTGTGCCCGCTCCCCCTCCCCTCCTCTGCTGCAGCCATGCACCACGCAGGGATAAACAGGCACACAACTGGAAATGTCCAGCAACTAGCAGCTTAGCCGCACACACAAAAACAAACAAAAAACAACAACAACAACAACAACAACAAAAATCTCACCTTTCTCAACGCAGGTCTGGTCATATCGCCGTTCAACCAATTCCGAAATGCATTCGCTGCTTTTGGTCTTTAATGTGCTCGTGGCCACCATGGTGACGGGCTTGATTTCTCCAGGAGTTGCTCGTGTTTCTTCTTTTAATCAAAGCTGCCTGTAAACGACGTAATGCTAGTGTCAACAACGGTCCAACCGGATAGTTTGATTTAAAGAAACAAAAAACAAAAAAAAAAAAAAATGCAGCCATTGGCAAAAAACAACCTTCCACTTCTTGTTCAGCCCCACAAAACAATGAACCACAGCCATTTTCTGTCAATATTACTTACCTTAAATATTATTTAGTGCAAAAATCATTTACTTCAGACGGTTTCCCATAAATAAATTCACGCGCACACACGTCTGCTCTCCCACATTAACACACATACAGACACACAAACACACACTGCATCAGGCAAAACTTCTGAGGATCATTTATACGTTCCTCGCGCTCAGCTGACCGGAGGGTCTGACCAATCAGAGCGCGACTCTGACGAGACTCCAGCTCCTTCCTGATTGGCTGTGAAATACCGTCTAAATTAAATAATTGACCAATTCGGTTGGAGGACATTTGGTGTTGCCACATGTACGTGGTAACTTTCCGGCTGCAGCTTGTCAAGTGAACTTTGGTATTTGATTTGACAAACAGATACTGTATGTGATTAAAAGGGACCTAAACGCTGCTTTGTATTTACACTGGACTTATCTGCTTATTTGTAAGGATATGAATCATAATTCTACAGCACACAGTGTTCACAGCATCACAGTGTCGACTGAAACTTGTATTGCGGGCAAACAAACATGTTATTAGCTACCTCCTGTAATAAAAAATATTATGAATGTACCATCTTTACTCATATAGTATAAGAAAATCTTGTGATTTTGTGGTGTAATTGTTAACGAAACAGTGCAATCTTATGTTGTTTTTTTAAAATAATCTGTTAATATCCTCTTTTTAAGTTTTTACTTCTAGGTTGTGCTTTTCACTTTGCTGTTTCTGTTTGTAAGGTGTCCTTGGGGTTTTTGAAAGGCGCCTATAAATAAAATGAATTATTATTATTTCTCTTTCACTGTGACATACTTATGAGCAGACTTTGGAAGTGAAACATGGCATAAGCATTCAGCATAGCAAGTCTGAAGACTGTTGCAAGGGTAGTGAATGTTTTGACAAGCTAATCATTATTTAGTATCCTTTATCCTAGTTATAGGAGTAAATAATCATAATCACTCTGCCTTTCCCAAACATAGGGTTGGGACTTTTTATTTGGTCGCCAGTTGGCAGAGTAAAATACATA
>JAPQRN010000011.1:8903825-8920941 GCA_037367275.1 Coranthus polyacanthus
TCATAATCACTCTGCCTTTCCCAAACATAGGGTTGGGACTTTTTATTTGGTCGCCAGTTGGCAGAGTAAAATACATAACAATGCTATGACATGTGTGTCACAACCTAAATAAATATTAATTGTACAGATTTTTAACTTTAACTTCACAAATCTGACCATTTTCAAAAAGCTTCCTGTGCATGCAAATGTCCAAAAATACTTGTTACATAATTTGAATTTGTAATTTTTTTTGCGTGCCGTGTGTGCACACATCACCTGACACGCACGGATCAGGTTAGATGTTTGGGTAGATTTGTGTGTAATATCAAAGTGGGAAAGCTGTTTTCTAGCCCTCGATTAGAACATATACACTTAGCAACTATAGACTGCCTACATGAAACTGGAAATATAAATATCTGACACGTGGAAAGGCATTCTAATGACGTATACTTGGAGCTGTGCACTTGTGCTCAGATCACTAAAAACACCCTGAACAGAGCCTTGTTTCCTGCTAGTTAGTTCGTTTAGTTTTTTTCAGTCTCTACTGGAATTATTCCAGAATTTATGCCAACAGAAATCAATATCAAGACACTAAATTACATGGAAAACAAAACAATACTGACTGAAAATGTGTAGGTTGAAGCTGTAGCTTATTACATCTACCCTTTGTACTTCACATATTAAAGCAAGCAGCTCCTTGGGTTTAGGCAACTTGTTTGTTGCTCACTGAGTAACATTAGTTGTTCGTATAATTGCATCCCAGTCCCTCACATTCATGTGGATTAGGCAACAAAGTGCATTCAATATTATTTTGACAGACAGTGACAGAGAGTCACTAAAAATGCCATTCACAATGTATTTTTGTACGTTTGTGTCCCAAGGAGACACTAAAGTTTGGGAACCCCTGTATTTTTTCTATTTAGACAAGCAATGTTAAAAATACAGTCTACGTTTTAAAACATAAGACAGTGTTCTATGGGGCATGAAACACCGAAAAGATTAGATAAACAAAGCATGAATACGAAGTTTTGCGATTTGACCTCAAAAGCATTACTGTAGCACCGTCACTGGAGGGTGCGAAGTGAAGTGAAGCAGCAGTTTGTGATTGTGAATATTCAAAAATAGCAGCCCAGCAAATTCTCACTGGCTTTTATCTCCCACAGGAATGTAATAATCTGCAAAGTAATATTTTCCAGATGGATGTCTAAAACAAACAGACCTGGAGTGTGTCGCCAGCTTTTCTAGGAGTAAGGAGGAAGCTCCCTGACCAGGTTTAAACAGCCAGTGTGTCTCATCTTACTGTATTCGTAAATGTATACGTGTGTGTACATTTGGCAGGTAGAACACTGAGCACAGTTGTTAGACTCAGCAGCACTTTATCCCTCATCACACACGGTCTCAACAGAAATTTTCTCCCAGTAACTGGATCTGCCCCTCTTACCCCCAGCAGCTCTGCTGGCTGAGGGTAATGGAATCTACTGAACGAGAGAGCGCTTTTCTCCAGTCACATGGCGAGAACTAGATACCGTATCCCTCAGAAAAAAGTCACATGCTTTGGCTGGTGTTGCTGCCTTTGTGAATGCAGGCATATACTGTATGAAATGCTGGATCAGCAAGGCTTTTGTTTAAGTTACAGGCAGAAGGCAGAGATATTAGCAAGGGTTAGTGTTAGGGATTCAGGCTGTTTAATAGGTGTCATAGGTGACAGAAGAAGACAAACTGAAAAGTCAGTGTGGTTTATATGAACCTTTTGTCATGTTAGGTGGAACATAGTCGGTTGCTCAGGAAGAAGAGTTTAGCCATAAAAAGATTTTGAAACATCTAATTTTTCTAATTTTGCAGTTGACATGCCCTACATTTATGGTATTTGTCAGTCTCCCTTCTCTTTGATCTTGTAATTTTATATTCCACATTTCCAGGATATGCTTTCAACCTTCACATATTACATTTTATGCCTCTACCTGGCATTAACGCAACCCAATTTACTTGAAAGTACTCACTTTAAAATAGTTAATGATTTAGTGTCCGTACTATCTTTTGCATCAATCACTGAATGAACACACAAGTATGCGTATAACATGCATTTGACCTAAATGTATGTTGCTTACTGTACACTATATGACGTCAGTAAGCATATAGTGTTCAAGAAAGTTCAACTTTTAGAGCTGGTGGCCTACATTTTATATTGTATCATAAAAACTTAACAAGCAGGAGTGAACTCAAAACTGACATACTCTATATGCAGTATATACAAGAAGAGTTCAAATTAAAAAAAAAAAAAGAAAAGAAAAAAGAGTGTTTCAAATCCTGAATCATTTTTGAAATTTGAAGATCGAGTATTTCCCGGAAAGAAGAATCAAAAAGTCTAACTCTTCTGCTATTCCCTTGTATGTTTATTGCAATAAAATGAGTTCAGCGCAAAGTGAGGATAAAATATAGAGGCGCATGGTGATGTTAATGGATCGAAATAATGAGAGTAACTGGTAACTTCATAACAGGAAATCTGTGGTAATCAAATAATACGGTCTCTAAGGGTAACGAAAACATGTGTTTGATGAATTTCTGATGAATTTGCAGAATGATTATGTTGTTTAGATTAAAAAAAAAAACATCTTTCAGAGAGTCCAAAACCATTGACCTCATCTTAATTTGTGGTCCGTAGGCTTTTCCTGACTGTCCCTCAAGCTTTCAAACGAAGGCCCTTATGATCTGTAAAACCCTGCAGCTCAAAGCTCAGGAGATTTCATGTGTTTACAGCAGCTGTCACATCTCTGGAAGATCAGCTAATTTGTTGTTGGCAGTGCTTCTGATGTTTCACATGTATTTTGCTTTCTGCAGTCCACAGTCTCTACAGCACAGTATATCTCCTGGACTTTTTAATACGAAGTGCTTCTGTTAAACCGGCCAGAGATTGGTGAAGTTTCGCAGTGTTAGTTGGATTTCACTCTAGATAAATAGTCATACTGGAAACCTGCTCTGTGTGGCCAACATCTGCTGTGTCTGTGTACAATTAAAGAGCAGAGACAAGGCCAGTAATGTGAAACATGTCTGCTTGTGACCTTCACTCCCCGTCGGTAAGGCGAGTCCACCCAAATCTGTTTGTGAATTTGTTCTATCTGTCAACTCCTGTTTCCCTGAATGAGGCAAAAGATAAAACGTGTTGTGTTTCAAGTTACTAATCCATCGCAGTTCAGATGAACCCTCTGTTATCCGCGGTCAGGAGGCCTGGTATGCCAGGCTGGCACCGCTCTCTGTTCAGTCAAACATGCTGCTTGTTGCACTCTGTTGCCTCCCCCGTGAAATTTAACAACAGCAGCCTTTTTGCTGAGTTGCATTTTTGTCAGCAGCGGAGATAGCTGGTCGCATGTGCACGACTATTGCCCGTGCATCTCACAGTTTGTCCATTAAGGGCTGTGTAAAGTAAGGAAATACATTTAAGAAAAGAGAGTTAATACCATGCAAGTTTTTTTTTTGTTTTTTTTTTTTGCACCTTCGATGGCAGTTTCCAGTTCTCACTCTGCTTTGATTTAAAAAATCCGCTTTATGTGGTTGCTCTTTGTTTGTTACGGTCTCAGTAATTGTAATATTATAATACCAAGTAGCAGTGGAAGAAGTATTCAGATCCTTTACTCAAGTAAAAGTACTAATAGTACGCTGTGAAAGTCCACTAGAAGTAAAAGTTCTGCATTCAAAACCTTACTTGAGTAAACACATGTAAGTATTAGTATGAAAAGTTGAAGTAGTCATTGTGCAGCAAATTGGTCCCTGGCAGTGTTTTACTATTAGATATGATGTTTTTGATTCATTTTTCTGCTGTAGATGTGTTTAAGGTTGAACTCATTATATACTACTATACTATAACTACTTTACATACTGTTGGTGAGAACCACGTATCTCTAAAAAATATCTACTTTTCATGAGCTCAGACAATGCAAATTCCAGCAAATCTAAGAGGGCTTTAAAAGAGTTTATCTCAAGGTGGAGGAGAATTTTCTCAACCCACAAAGGAACTTTTAATCCTTCAGTTCGTCACAAACGTCCAAAATCAACACGATCAGAGATACGTGGTTTTCACTGCACATGAAGGGGATGAAAAATGATAATAAATAATAAAACTGTCAGACCGACAGAGTGAAGTAAAAAGTACAATGCTTGTCTCTGAGCTGTAGTGGAGTTGAAGGATGAAGGTGCATACAATGACAAGTACCTCAGATTTGTAAGTATAGTTCAGTTCTACCACTGAGACCAAGACATATTCTTATCGTTCTGTATTTCAGATGAGGTTTAAAAACCATACATGAAACTGGGTTATATCCATTATATCCTCAGTAATATCAGGAATGATATAACGTATCATTTTATAGACCTTCAAAGACCTGCAAAACTACAAAAATGCATGTGTAATGTAGTTTTCTCTGACAGTTTGGATAATCTGGTGTGACATTAATAGAGGACGGCTAAGATTTTTTTCTTTTCTTTTTTCGCACAAATGAGCAACATGAAGCAATGACCAAAGGCCACCTGAAACTGTCGGACTCTGTTTATTTGGCAAACATGAGGGCTTCAATGAAGGGTGTTTTGTTTCTACAATAAAACCACACAGAAAATCAATTTCACATCACATACAGGCCATTTCAAATCAGCATGTAGCTTTCATTTAGACTCAATCCCATTTTCTGGTGAACTGTTTAAACGTTCTGCAGCAGATTTCAATATTTAATAAGTACAAACTACTTCTGCTAGTTCTCTGAAGCCTCGTTTGAAACCCAATGACTTTGCTGGTGGCGTACGTTCAGTCAGGTTCAGTTCTGTAACAACAGGATGAGGCCCAGAAGATGTCATTCTGTTAGAGGCTTAGATCCACTTCAAACCTAAAAGTCGAAAACATCTTAAACATGTTGAAAAGTTGATATTTGTGCTGAGGAGAAAGTGCTGCAGAAGAAGTAGAAGAGCTATTGAAGCTGAGGGGAAATGCTTGGCTTGTCACCCTGAATGTAACTCATCTAAGGCCACAGCTGGTAAGGCATTATAGTTGTATGTGTGTCGGGCCTTGAGTCAGGCCTTGTGCCAGGAGGCTCACTGTCTCACTGGTGGAAATTTGCCCACAGTCGAAGCTGTTACCCAGTCTCAGCTTACACAGATAGAGCCGGTCCTACTGATGCAGTGTGTGTGAATCAGTTCAGACGACAAAATGGCAAAAAAAAACACTTGAATTGAAAGAATAAACTATAATTAACGTGTAGAGATTTTGTGCTTGTGTTTGTGAAGTTGCAGTCTGTTACTGTGGGTCAAAACACAACACAGAGAGTGATTTTTACACCATCTGCCAATGTCTCACTCCGCTGTAAACACATTCATGAAACCCTTCTGCAATAAACACTTGCTTCTGAAAGTGGAGGCAGAAACAAGGCCGCTTCCTCCTCATGTGTTGACAGTCTGCGCCATCTAGTGGTGAATCACTGTACAGACACGTTTGGTGGTTTTAGAGTACGTTACACCTTTTATGTATCTAACACAGAGTACATTACACCGTAATCTGTAACAACGTGAAGAGAGCATATCAAAACTGACTTGTAGTCATTTAATTGAGGTTGAGACGGACAAATTCGAGACGTTAAATCAGTTTCAATGAATTTAAACACAGTCCTCTGCATCTGTTGTGGCTGTTGACAAAAAGGTCGACAACCAAACAATTCAAATCGATGCACTGACAAAATATGGCAGGACTCACAACACAACAAACACATCATAAAAACAACAAAAAATATAGGATAATTCAAAAATTCTGAAATGAACAGTGATTTATTACATCCAGTATGTTGGATCTGAGGTGCGTGTGCTGTACAGATATTCAGGTTTGTCCATAGAACGCTAAAATAAAACACGTTTCCACTGTGAAGGATTGTTCTGCTAGGCTATCCATGTAAATAAATGTACAGAACATTTTAAACTCTCTTAATCTGAGATTTATTCTACTGCTTCATGAAAATAAAAAATTAAAAAATCCCCCACAAATTAAAAAACAAACAAACCACAAAACAATAAAAAACAGACACCTAAACAGTTCCTGCAGACCAGCAGTGTGTGGGCAACATCAGCTGTGACTCATCCGCTGGTTGATCTCCATGCCACTGCCCTTCTTTTTTATCTCGCAGCAGCTGAAACACACAGAACAAACAGAGGCAGCTGATGAAACCGCACAAAGATAAAATCACATCTTTGTGACCAGAGAGAGAGAGAAAAAAAAAAGAAAAGATCCTCCTCCAAATTTAGACCAAAAGAATCCTTCAAATTATGTTTTTAAAGCTCTTTTGCGGCTTCTTTTTTACAGCAGTGCTGCGTTAAAGTACAAGACAGTCGCTCGTGATCCGATCTGTGTTTAATTGTATTAAAACGTTGAATTAATAACGTTGGGGGCTGATAAGAAGAGCAATTAATGGTGATGCTTGCAGTTCTTATATGTGGGATTAGGAGGTGCGTAGACCGTCCAGTAAATGAGTACATTTTGCATTAAGATAAGAATTTAAAAAACTGCGACCCAAAGAAATGCAGTCGTCTGTAGCAACATAAACACTTTCTTCCTCAGCAAAATTCCGAAACCATGACTCCATTTCCCTTAAACACTCACTGCCAAGTCATCCATTGTAATGAGGAAGGAAGGCAGGACATTTAGTGGCTAGATGTATTTAATTATCAATATTTACGGGGTGAAGTGGTAGTATTTGTGTACAAATGTGCAAATCACATATGACACATGTGCACCCGTGGATGTGTGTATGCATTCACCTCACAACGCAGCGTCTGGGCCACAATGACATTTAGTGGCCACACAATAGCTAATGTGCAAAATAATCTGTGTTTATGTTAGGAAGTCCCTATCTTTCAAGCCCTGCTGCTTGTGGGAGGGCGGGGGAGCACCAAATCACAGGAAACACCTTCTGCTGCACAGCAAAGCCCAAAAGCAAGTACAGTACAATGAGATATTAAAAGCCCGCTGCAACTTCCCTGGAATAATTGTGAGTCTGCGTCTGGAGGAACAGCTTTACCAAGTGATGGAAGAATGCAAAAACAGAAGGAACTTGGAAGGAACTCTCGGAGGAAATCGACGGAAAGGCAGCTCACCGTTTTCTTCTCCAGCTGATGACTTCACTCCGAGGAGCATGACACCATCTTTGGTGCTCTCGGGCCTGCTCTGGAACGAGGCGCTGTGCGGAGTGGACACGACAAGGACACGGAGATGAACAACTTCAGCAGTTCACACACCTTTCAAATACAATATACATGTTCAAATCTGTTTGAAACTTACTTCTCGGTCCCAGTCTCAATGGTTTCTGTCAAACATAAGCAAGAGAAGACACCATTAAACACAGAGTGAAGCTAAATATCTGTCTCTTACACTGTAAAAACTGAGACTCGGGTCAATTAATAACTAGAGCATTTACTTAATGAAATAGGCTGAAGGTAGTTTTAACAAATATCAAGTTGAATTAACAGATTTAAGTCATCTATTTATTCAACTGTAACCAATTTCAGAGAAGGGTAGAAGAGTTTCATTTGGAAAATCAAAGTTATTTTAGTAACATGACTGCCTTAGCTTAATGACACTAAAAAGTTGTTTTTAGTTCATTTGTTTTTAATTAAGCAAAAGATTTACAACATAAGCTTCAATTATTTAAGCTCCCTAGAGATTTTGTAAAGATTTTGTAACAAAATGCTTGTGAAATATATAGTAAATCTAGCAATTTTTGAGAATACATTTGATTAAACTTTTTAAAATACATTCTAATAGTTACTCACTAATATTAGAGGTCACTTTGTTGCCGTTATTTACATTTTTTTAATTCCATTTTTGCAGTGTGGCTATACGTCTTCCGACAGTACGCAGGTAAATAAACAGTATGTACAGTATGTATACTATCCACAGTCCACAGTCTATGTACCTGTGTGATCGTGGACCTTCTTGCATTTGAATTTGAGAACGATGAGAGCAGCTAATGTAATGAGGAGGACGGGCAGCACAATCCACCAAAGCCTTTTGTCTGGAGGGGGGGGGGGAGGAGGAAACAGTCATCAGTCTAATTTAATGTCACTTTTATCAAACATTTATTTTCCATTTTAACAAACCAATTATTGCACCTTAAAAACCTCCGCATTGTACTGCTAATCATAATCTCTCCAGATATAACTCAAATAGCCTCCTTTGATCAATACAAATAAAACATATCCACCGTTATGAAAAAGTATTGATTACATCCAGCAGTAATACTTCTAAGATCAGCAGAGAACAGTTCAATACAATACCTGATTTGGGGGGTGCTTTCTCATCACTGCCAGACTGGGGACCTTTCAAAATAGTATTGTTTCAATTATCATCCTGCTGCTTTTATAAGTATGATTCAGAGAGCTTTAGGATTTATAACTTACCAGGACCTGACTCTTTAGTACCTTGGTCTTTAGTGACTTCACTGTTGAGTTGTGGCTTCCCTGAAATGGAATAGTTTAAAGAGATACTATCATTGATTTAGTAAAAAAAAAAAGAGATCACTTAAAGCCATATAAGACCAGTAATAAGATGCAGTAGATGACATTTTTGCAGTCCAAAATGAGTATGAGTATTCACCAAAACAATTTGATGCATTACAGATTTAATGATTTGAAACATACCAGCTTTAAAGTGTCATATGTCGCGTCATGTTTTCATGTTAAAGCCTCTGTAAATTTGGTTCGAAATAGTAAAAATGCAAAGCTGAGTGTCTCTTTAAGAATCCACAAAAATAGCAAAAGTAGAAAATCTAGCCCAAAAACAACTTACTCTCCTGTTTAGACCTTTTCTCTGACTGTGTAGGCAGTTCACTTACTTACACTTACTACTTGAGTGCACAAGTTCATTGACACTGACAATTATGGCAAAAATTCAGTGCACTGTAAGTACTCGGATGTTGTACTCGTGATGGTCAAAAAGAGGAGTGTGGAACGCTGGACACTCATCCTTGATGGCCGCCATTAGTTTTAGCCGGCAGATATTCTGGTGGGCAACAAGTGATTGATGATCTGAGGCAACACTACCCTGTTGAAACTCACACGCTGTGAAACTAAGTAGAAGGAAGTGTTTTTTTTTTCATTAGTTGAAATATGAATTACTTGCTAAATCCTATCCTAACCACGTGGCTATTATGTATTTAGGTTTCCAGAGGCTTTAACATGGGGCTTCTTGACTAAAAGTATATTAATTCACAGTCTGAGCATCAGTTGAAAAGAGCATTTGCGTTGTGTGTCATAGATATACATGTGTTTGTAGTGTGTGAGTGATATGATGTACTGTACCTGTGGCAGGAGCACCTGCAAAAAATAAAAATACTACTCGTCTATATGTTGCATATGCATGTTCAAAATATGTTTTGAATTGTATCATATGAGACAAAACAAGACGTGATGTTTTTGTTTTGCTACATACCTCCATCTGGTTTTGGCACGTCAGCGCTGTCTTCTGGTCCTGGCAAAATTTGAACTTCAAGAAAGAAAAAAAAATGAAACTTTTTTTTTTTCAGTTTATTTCTTTTAAAAAAGGTTTTACTACTCTTACAGTTGTCTTCTTACCTTGGGTTTTGTTTGTTTCGGTTTCGTTTATGGTCTCAGAGGCGTTTCCTGAATGAGGAGATCTCGGTTGCAGCATGGTTTCATTTGTGAAAGTCTCATTTGAAACTAACAGAGCAGCAACAACGAAAAAGAAAATCTTTTAATGATCTTTTTTTTTCTGTTTACTTCTCCGCTTCTCTTGGTCTACCACTGGTTTCACTGTGTCCTTCTGCCTCTCTTCTAAACAGTATCTGAGGCATAATTCTGTATATTATCTTCATCATGGCATTATAAATCCAGAGTCTTACCATCATTGCTTTTCTGGGTGACTGCAGGTGTGGTGTGAACAGCGTCCTGGTGTGATGCTGCTGCTGTAGATGAAACAGGTGTCTTCATGGTTGTGTGTGATAGAATCCCAGTTTTCCCTGAGAGAAAACGTGTGAAATGAATAACAATCATTCACCGCAGTCCATTTCTAAACGAATGTTCAGTCACGTTAAGTTTAAGACACTCTCACTCACCACCTTCAGGGATTTTGCTGGTGTGACCAGGGCGTGGAGGAGTAACAGTTACAGGGACCAACGCTTGAGTTGCAGTTGTGCCTGCAGTTACATTTCCCTGTGTTACTTATATACAAAAAAGAGACAAATATGGTTGAATTAGACCAACTTATGATTAATACTGAATAGAAACTATCACCGCTTTCTACATTTATTGAACATTTTAACTTCACTGAATGTGGAACTTACCTAATGGCAGATTTGTTCCTTCTATCGTGGCGTTTCTTTCCTCTGATGAAACTGTAAAGCAGAACACTACTCTGAGTTTAAAGCTATAGAGCAGTAGTTCAAATAAAACACAATATCATGCTTTTATCTCATCCACATCATAAGTTTGTGCTCGTAGTCACATTTATACACATGTGTAAAAGGGACGTGATCACTGACGTGCCATCTAGGAATTGAAATCACCCCATCACAAAAACACCACCATCACTTTATCTGTGCAAACATTCCCTGAGAGTTTTCCCCATTTTAGGATCGGGAGTTGCATATTTGCATCATTCCTGTTTGGCATGACTTGAAAGGCCAACGTCTGAGACAAAGGCGTGTCCTAACTCAGACTGTCAGACAGAGGATGAGAAGTCAAAATAGTGGAGTGGAGTTTGTCGTGTGTTTAGGTGGATATCCTCTGCTGCAGTGTGAAGGTGCATCCTGTCCCAGACACACTATTGTTGTCCTCTGACCTGTGTTGCTTGGTTTCCTGTCTTCACTGCTGTCAGCTGTGATCCCATTCAACATATTTCACATTTAGAGCGACTCGTTTAAGGTCTGAACTGCATCATCAACTTTTGGTGAAAGTCCAATTCAAGTCATGAGTATTATTTAGGCACGCCTGCGTCAGGTCTCCGTTTATCTTTAGGCTCGTTTCAAGTCGAGGCTCAAATGTTTTCAGACAGGCATAAAGTCGCTGAAATAACTTGAGGCTAAATAAGGACTCGTAGCAAAAACAAGTCATGCGTTTGGAAAAGTCTAAATCAAGCCTATTGTCGATCGAAACAAGTCTCAAGTTAAATCTCAAACAAGACCAAGTCAATTCACGAATCCTGTACGTTCACGTGAAAGTCCAAGTCCTTGAAGTAACGTTTATTTTCTACATGAACAGAACTCATCAAAACTACAGTATACATGTACAATATCAATAAACAACAGCAAAAACAAAGAAGCAGCATTTATGAGCGTACATTATTTGTTAAAAATACAAATAATTTTAAATAAAATAAAGCACCACTGTTAGGCAAAGGGGAACACTAAGCTCGATTTTGCAATTTAGGCATTTTTCATGATTTTCACACACACAAACTTCATTTATTGAATACTACTTAAGACTAATTTATGTATTTTTTTTTTAGCAAATCTCAAATCAAGTCATGAGTCCAGACTGGTCTAAATCAAACTCTACACATGTCTCACGTTAAAACTCAATCAAGTCCAAGTCAAGCCACATTTATTCAAGTCTCAAGTCAAGTCTCAAGTCCTTTGAGGCCTGTCGAAGTCTCTGCCAACCACCACAGGCGGCAAACCACACATAAGAGAATTATTTTCTTCTAATTGTTTTTTTTTTTATGTGCTGTGGAGCTCATAAAGTTTAAATGGTCTTTGCTGTGTGAACAGTAGCGAGGGCGAGGGTGTTTCCTCCAGATGTTTACTGCTAAATGCTTGGAGCAGATTTGTTGTCAGTTGGGACGTTTCAGTCTCAGGACAATGATCTGTTGTCTCTGCGAGGGAGGGGGACAGCTTGGTTCCCACTGGTTATCTGCTGTTAGATCCCCTATCAGCCAGTGCAGAACAGTTACAAGTTATTTAGCTCTGCACAAGGAAAACAAACAAATCGAGAGCCACCCTCTTTTTCCTTTCCTTAAAACAGGAGACACTCACTCACTGCAACGCTGTCAGATAAGTTTTTCACTGCTGACGTTTTGATTTGTGTGAAATGAAAATAGTATTCTACATCTAACAGTACTGGTAGACATGCATTGTTTTGTACAGCACTCGGTTATAAAACACAGCACAACTGAAGGTGTACACACACACACACACACACAGCTTATCTTCTGAGCCTGGATAAACGGAAACTCACTCTTTGAGTGGATGCCCCTGAGGTAATTTTCAAAGTGTGATTGTCTTTTAAACACTTTGATCTTTATCTTTGCACATACCAAAACAAAACTTACATGACATGACGTACATCACGATCAATCACATTAACAACTGCTGCACAATACACACATTGACAAATGAAATAAATAAGTCTGTTTCCTTCTAAGGATTGATTATCTTAACAACAGAGCCAATCAACATGATACAGAAATGTTTTAAGCTTGTAAGATTTCACATTTAATTTAGTTTTACTTTTCAGGGAATCGCGCTTTTGAGATTCATCTTCCTCTACAGACCAACGAGACTTGGATAACGTAGTCATCAGCTCTCACTGAGTGAAACCTAAAAAAAAGCCTGTGTCCCACATGGAATGGTTCTCCTACCTGGTGTGAAGACATGGACAGACACTGACAGAAGGAGGACAAGAACCCTGAAGGTCTTCATGGTGATTCTGCAGCCGTGAACCCCTCTGACTTCTCCCTCAGACTCCAACCGAGCGACCGAGTGGAAAAGGTGTCCAAAGCTCTGGCATTCGGCTGCTGATGCTTATTTTGGGACTTCCTTTAGATAAAGAAGGGGAGGAAATACACTGGCTTCCCTTCCTGACGTAAGCAGGAGGCTGCGGTGGAGACCAGTACAAGGTTTGAGGTTTGTGAGTGCAAACCTCAGACTCAGACATTGACAGGAATCTCTGTTTTGTGGAACGCATTTGAATGCATCGTTAACTCCCATTACTTATTTTTTCCTGCTGTGACACCATTTGACCAGTTGGGAGGAGGATGGGATGTGCCAGAGACAATATGAGTTGTGATCCCTCTGAACAACAGCAAGCATTCACTTCAGTGTTTTGTCTATAATTACTCCAAGAAATCATGTTTGGAACTGGCTCTCTCCAGAAGAACATTGTTTCTATAAACAGTTGTAGATTTATTGTGTGAGTTTCATCTAGAGCTGCAACGATTACTTTCAGTGTGGATTCATCTGCGGACTATTTTCTCAATTAATGGATTTATGTGGTCAGTAAAATGTCAGAAAATGTAAAAAATGACAATCAACATGACATCCCCAGATTCACGTTTAAGAAGATTCGAAAATGGCACCAATGATATATCGTTGATAAGAAACACTAGTCTGCATTTTCTCCTCCTGCTGGTGGAAATAAAAAGAATCGGAAAGTTGAATAGGAACTAGAATAAAGAATAAAAATGAACAAAATAATCAACAAAATGAACATAATGATCAACAAGATGAACAAATATGAGCAAAAAAATGAACCAAAACAAATGAACATATTAAATAACCTGAAAATGGTTCAATTATCAAGTGAAAATGTACACATTTCTGATGTTTAAGATCTTAAAAACACCTGAGCTAGAATCTCTTCTTAAAAAATTACTCAAACCAATTAATTGATTATCAACATAGTGATTGATTTAATTATTGACACTGAATCAATGACATAAATACTCAGCTCTAGTTATATCCATGTTTTGTTCATGTGAAGTTAACATTTCTTTAAATCTTAAGCCATTTCAATACATGTTCAAGAAATTACTTTTGTGAGACTAAAAAAAAAATACTTGTACACAAATAAAATAATTAAATGTCAGTTTGCAAACATTAGGCAAAAAATTCATGTAAACAAGAACAACAGTGGTCCTAGAGCTGAACCTTGGGGGACACCTAATTTCATATTAAAGCTATATTATGTAATATCTCAGCACTAAAACATCTAAAATGTCAAACCTAGGCCTGTTATATATTTTGTTGACTAACATTATATAAAAAGTTTCCAATATCTCCAATGTTCAAATTCAGAGAAATCTGTAATTTGACTTAATGTGTTGGTGTCCTGTCAATGGTGATGCAACCCCTTTACTAACATTAATGTTTAGTGTTAATTGTGACTATTTCATTAGAAGGAAATAACATAATGTGACTATACAACACTAAATGTAATGTGAATAAAACTTTAATACATTACCTTGCCATTAAACATGGTTTCTGCCCAACTCATCAACAATGGCAACTCACACGACTTCACTGTCTGTTTCTGCGTCTTGTTATTGTTTTGATTGGGAGACCCCTGGTGGCAGAAATCACATTTGTTTCTATGGCTTAATAGGAGTTAATTCTTTGGAAGGACATACACTGATTATCAAATGAGATAATCAGCCACACTTGGCCTCAGCAGCATCTGCTATATGATGTCAAAGGCTTTACAAAGATCCAAGAAAGCAGCTCTGGGAAATATCTGTTAATGTGTGAAAAAAAACAGGAACTACGTGGATTACATTCACACACACTGCAGCACACTTCAGACTCACACCTAATGTCACACGCATGGATTAATCAACACCACAAACTCCAAGACATAAAATGGTGAATTTATTCGATGAAGCAACGATTGCACTGGAGCAGCTGCCTAAGAGCCAAGAAAAAAAAAAAAAAGAGTCTTTATGGCCCGAGGGAGCTGTTAAAATACCAGCCAAGGAGTTTCACTATTCTTCATTGTTTATGTAACTGTGCCTCTTGAAAACATGATAACCTTAGCTAGCCCACCCTGCACACTGTTAATGTTACCTACCATTAGAATCAGATTCAATGGAGTAGTTTGATGCCCAGCTGTTATTGTTTCTTTTCATTTCACAGATATAGCTGGTTATGATTGCTTTTAAACTGAGTTGCTGAAGCTGTGGACATATTGCCAAGATGCAGTTTCTCACTCCGTCCATGTACAGCCAGCCTCAGTTGCTCGCTTCATTCTCTCACGTCAAACTCTCCGGGTCTGAATTTGATCCCTCTGAGGCTGCAAACCCTCCTTTCTTTTTCCCAAAAAACAGGATGTCAGCGTTTACTTCCTTTCATTTGGGCATTGTGTTTGATTTCATTAGAGCCGACCCACGAAAGACACTTCAGAAACCAGGGGCAAGAAAATGTAGGTTGCGTAAATCGTAATTGGTGTCTGTGAGTTGTAAGGTTGACAGGACATTGGAGTGTTTTATTTGGACATTTATTTTTGAAAAGCTCCGTCTATGGCCACCCATGCCAAACCATGTCTTATAGTTATAAAACATAACTTCATGGAGGCAGAGCTGCTTTGAAATTCAATTTAAAAACACATTTGCGGCCGAGCTAAGCCAGCGAACTGAAATTGTAAATATCTCGACGTCTTGAAATCCTGTCAATCCTAGTCCAACTTTTTGTTTTATGAAGCGGAAAGGCTGCAGATCTTTGTCTCTTATGTACACAGGTATGTTTGCACAATCTTGGCTTTGTCTTCGTAGTTTAATCAAAGAAGTCACTAAGGTCAACGAGGAGGAAACACCTTTGTTGTGAAATTGCCGAAGAGTGATTTCCCATCTATGAACTTTGCAGTCTGTGCCAAATTCTTGGGTTGAGAGGATTTGTACACAACAGAGCAAAACAGTAAAAACTATTTTACACACACCGATCGCGTGCAGTTCAACTGTAAGGATGACACAGTATCCCCGTTTAGAAAATAGTTGCCGTATTGGAAGACTGTTTAAACATCTCTCTCGTCTCTATTTTTTTACCTCACCCCCCCCCCACCTCTTGAACTCTTGAAGTGTGAATGAAATATTGCGTCTTTTGTTTTCTGGATGTCGGTGAGCGTTTCCAGTAATCTCGCTGCAAAGCACATGCCGTCACCTATCTCTAAAAACAGCTTCATCCACTTGTAATGCAAGAAATGCCTTAAGGATTATGCATGTGATGTATTGAATTTTATTGGACACGGCTGCATATTCATTGCGCGAGGGCTGCGGGACAGTCAGAGTCACACAGACACACATACAGGAGAAGAGGGTTCATTTCAAGTTGAAATTCATGCACATTTTTATTGAACAGTTATATAAAATACTTTTCATAGTTGCAAGTGCATGCCTCATCTGCCAACAGTTCTGAAGTTAAATTACAAAAGCAAGGCTTCATGTCGTGTAGTGAATTACTTGGGCACTTAAGCAGTTCTTAAAAAAGATCTAAGTATTTTTTTTTTTTGTTTCATTTCTTAAAGTATTGAGCAGTATCAAACCTGTAACTGATATACAAAGCAGAGTTCCAAATAATAAGAATCAAATTACACTTTCTGTGGCACATTTACAAAACAGAACAAAACCGATTTTTTTTTTTTTTTTTTTTTTTTGTGGGTTTTTGGGAATGGTGTCTGCTTTAAATTTTGTATTTAAAATGAAGTGCATTGGACAATAAACACTGTGGAAAAGTGTTTAAAAATTACACTGTCATTTGTGTGAAAAGCTGCACATTTCTAAAAGGAACGATGATGAATTTCAGATGGTTATTCAATGCAGCTGAATTTAGAAAGAGACTGTATCAAATTAAGTTATTTGCACATATTTCCCTTTACATTTCTCATTACCCCTTTTTGCCCCCCCCCTTTGATTATTTTGTTCAGAATTACAGGAAACAAGGAAAATCATTTACAGAAATAAATAATCCACTAACTAATCCTGCAAGGCTTTGTTTTATCATTAAAAAATAATGGATGGACCAAAAACCAAGTCATATATTTTTTTTTAATTTCATGCTCTTGCATTTAACAGAATCTTCTGTAATATTCTTCTTACCTGTTGATGTGTTCCTTTAACTTCCTCTGCACCACAGCGTTTTCCACCCCGAGCAATTCCTGGTTCAAAATGGATGTCTTGCTGCTTCGTCTTTGGCCCGTTGGAGCTTTTTACACACCCATGGTTCCTTTGATATGCTTCTGACTGACTAGCTGGCCCTGCAACCCATTCCATCAAAGCTAAAGCGCTGGCAAATCACTAGAGCAGTGTTGTGAGTTGGTGGGGGGGGGGGGGGGGGGGGGGGGGGGGGGGGGGGGGGGGGGGGGGGGGGGGGGGGGGGGGGGGGGGGGGGGG
>JAPQRN010000011.1:8921041-8935031 GCA_037367275.1 Coranthus polyacanthus
AACAAAACAATCAACAAAATGGACAAAAACTGAACAAAAGAGACAAAAAATAAACATATCTGCAAATGATAGATAGGTAAATGTAAATTCCAGTTCTGAAACTCAAGAAAATAGGTATTCATTACTGAGTTATTTAGCCATTATACAGAAAAATCAGGTCAAAGCACACACCAAAAGAACCTGAGGTAAGCATAATATGTACAAAACCATAAAACGTTCCATTATTTGGCATTTCGACAACATTGCAACATTCTTTTTAAGACTGCCTAATTAATTTCAGAGCTATTTTATAAGAGTAGCAAAAAAAAAAGTTATCAATAAATAGTCCTTATTTAGTTTGTACACCCTTATATGTTAAAAACATTATCTCATGTCTGTCCTTTTTAGTGCTGTATTTTTGTAAACGTACAATAGTTAGTAAGAAGTTACACGACTTTCCATTTCGGTGTAAATGAGCAAGGGTCTTTCAAGAAAAAAAAGTAAAAGAAATAGAAAATAAATCGCCTTTAAGATCTTCCTGTCCCTCTCTTTGTCTTTCTGTCTGACATACTGTGGTGTCGAATCAAGCTCTGTACAGGCCTGACTGTTCAGAAATGTGAACCAGCAATAACTTAGCAGATTTGACTATGAACTAATATTTTGAAGGCATATCCAAAGACTAGCGAGTGAGATGTCCCCCCAGTGTGAGCCGTACATGCCTACCCCTCCCCCCTCCTCACTCTACCACTCCCCCTTCCTCTTCCACTACTTCACCCTTTGCCCCTTTTCTGTGGTGGCGGGCCGTGATGAGGCTGGGGGCGGGGCGGCCCCGTCGGCCAAGATGGCGCCTGCCGCTGGCCTTCACTGGATGTTGCCGCCGCTGCTGGTGCTTCCCTTGGCGTCTGTGCCGTTGGTCTCTGAGGACAGGGCCTTGTTGAGGGAGTTGAGGCTGGCGTCGGACGGCAGGGCGTCTCGCCGCGGCGGCATCCTCTCGTTGATGCGGTCCAGGCCCTTGGCCTCCTCGAAGCTGGTGATCTTATGCTGTGGCGAGAAGCCCTTGATGGCTGTTGAGATGCAAGATACAAAAGGAAAAAGGAGGCAATGAGGAAGAACTTGAGAGGGGACGGGTTAGACAGTTAAAAAATATGGGGGTCACACTTGCTCACATTCACCCAGACATGAAAAGATTTGTCTCATCTTTGGATTGAACTTGTTTCATTGAATTCTTGTGAGAGAGAAACAGTTTTTTTTCTAAGAAACGACGACAGATGCGTTTCATCTGTAACCATTTTAAAAAGATTAAAAACTGTAGGTCCTGTTTGTGCTAATCATGAAAATATGTCTTTGATCCAACACTGACATAAAACTAAGATATGAGATGAATCTGTACTGAACTACTGTAAATCCTCATCTCCTCATTTAATGCATGTTTTGTAGGACAACAGCACATACTGTTAACATATTTCCACAATGACCATTTTAACAACACATGAAAACAATATAAAAAGAAAAACTAATTTGGTAACACGTTGAATTAAGGCACACATATGAACCATTAACCAGGTTGCTTATTGACATACATGTTAGTAGGATATCAGCTCTCTATTTGTCATTATAAAGCACTTATTAATGTCTTATTTTACATACCCACATTATACACCTACTGGGCCTTTAACTAACAGTCTCTAAAGAAGGCAACTTTAGAACAGGATTAACAAGTCAAACTACTAGTAATTTACTACAGTAATGTAGTAAAGTTTAAACCTCATATTCTGAGGTGAAAAGACTCAATTAAGAGTTCTTTGGACACTATTAACACTTATAGTTTTGTGTTTTGTTAAATAAGATTTGTCATATTTATTAGGTGCTATTAATAAATTATTCCTGTGGTACAACCATACGGAGCAAAGCCTATTACCATCTTAATTCATGTACAACAACTTCTTCACTTACTATCAATAAGCAGTAATTATTACTGCTAGTCAATGGCCTAGTGGTTGTAGAATATGCTCATGCAGAATAAGGTTTAAGTGTTTTATTGTGACTAATAAAGAACAAATAGGTTATTTATATATACGTTAATAGGCTACTAGTTATTGGTTAATATGTGTATTTTAACGTAAAGTGTTACCACTATTTTTTAATGAAATGACAACACATTAACACTATTTTTCAGTTTCTAACTAAAACAACCAGACAGACAAAAGGATTTAATAATCCCCCTAAATCTAAAGCGGGTACTCCTGGCATCAGGGTCAACAGGTTTTCACAGTGCCAAACTCTAACCACTGTTATAGATATATATCTCATCTATACCTTCTGTCATCTTGTGCTGCTATGTTTAAATTTTTTACACATAGTACGCAGCATGTATCAGTACCATGATGGGTAAAAATACTCTGTCCTGACTGAAAGGCACAAACCAGAACACCTGAGGACCCCAACGATCCAGATCGCCCCATCATGTCACAGATTAAAAGACAAGGAGGGAAGAAGGAGAATGATAATATAGAGGCAAAGGAACAATGTTGGGTGGGGTGGGGTGGGGGGGATAAACACTAGTGTGGAGCCCACTGAGACATTCACTTCCACAAAATAGAACCACGTTGAGACTGAGCTCACGTACAAAGACACTACAAAGGTACTTGGGGTGCTAACGACTTGTTACGTCTGCTTGGAGCATGCAGCAATTATGGGGTCACTGGAGGTTATGAGGGGTGGAGGTCACAATGTGGTTTAAAGAAAACGGGATCAAATGAATCCGAACTGAATGCTGGAATTAGAATTAGAAGAAAATCACCCCCACTGAGATGATTACGATCAGGGTGATGTGACACAATGGCCTCATACTCACATCAATGCTCTTTTATTGAAATCAAAGGGGTATTTGAAGCGCACCATCATTCCAAAATTCAGTTCAATCAAGTTTCATTTCAGGCCATTTTTGACCAAGAAAAACTTGTTACTTCCACCTTTCATAAAGGCTTGGGGGGGGGAGGGGGGTGTCTTGATGATAATAAAAAAGTAGAACTGAGTAGATGACTCTGCAATGAGAGGGGGCTTCATTTTAGAGGACAAATTGGGGAGTGGGACGTGATGGCTAGTTGTGTTGCTGCATAGCACAGGTCAGACACAGGTTATTAGCAGCTCACAGGAAAGAAACACGACACAGCAGGGCCACAGAGGATCCACATGGAGAGAGAAGCAGAGAGGTGTCTCGACACTGTAATGGACTGTCCTCTATGGGGCTAAAGAGGAAGTACTGGACAATTCCAACGTAAATAGCAGCTGGCAAACTACTATTTAGCTCGCAGTTGAGGTTGTTCTTGCGCCACTCGCGGTGGAGATCAAATGGTTTTGGGGGAAAATCCAATTCGGATTTCAAAGCCAAACAATTCAGATCCAACTAAAAGGAAAACTGTAACATTATTATATTGATAATACTGCAACAACAATGCACAACTGCTTCAGTCATTTCAAAGGGGAAATACCATTATATGGTTTCATAGCAAGACTTTGCTGTATTGTGTGAGAGCAGAGCAGGAGGTGAACTCTCAAAGAAAGTAAGAAAAGCACATAAACTACTGGAAAATCATCACGTTGAGTGATGTAAATGAAATACTTCTTCTTGCAAAGTTCAGACATTTCCTCTGTGACTTTACTAAAATATTGAACCTCTTGATTTCATCACTGTCATTTGTTCAGTGTGATTTTTTTTTAATCAGTCAATAATTATCATGAAAAATGAGACCAGATGCACATAGACACTGCAGTGATGTGTCAATGCAGCCGCCATATTGGATCGGTCCAGACTGTACACACATACAAGTAAACGGGAGAGGTACGGTTTTTCTGGATAAAAAGCACTTTAGGTTTATGATCTATATGGGGTAAAAAAAAAAAGTTTAATTTTTTTTTTTGTTTTTTTTACCTGACACTGATCATTTAAGCTTGAATATAAAAACGACACACTGAAATTGGTACACGCTATAGTGCTTTTTAATCCACAACAACCAGAGCTCACTGTGTACTTGCATGTGTTTCCAAGCAGGTTGAGACTGGTCCAATACGGGTCCAGCAGCCGATGCAGCGTCTACGTATCTGTATCTTTGTGCCACTGTGGCTGTAGCTGGTACAACACGCTGGCCTTCTTCTGCTTTTTAGTGGGTTAAGCAGACTACATGCTACGTTAGCATACTGCTGCTTCTACTGGCCTGTAAAATACACATGCATGTTGCAGATCAGCCCTTTGGGTGCTATCTAAACATTACAAAACGGGTGTTGAACATTCGTCATATTTATGTTGCGATTATTAGCATTATTGTTTTATCACCCAGCCCTGCTTCAGTTTGTGAAAAACGCTGTCTAGACAAGACCTCAAAGGCGCTGCATGACTTAATAACACTAAAGCACGGACCTGGTGCTGCTAGTATCTGGTGGAAGCTTGATCCAGCTGCCAGATGAACTGATGATCCCCAAGTTTTTACACCTCCTACATTATGTAAGTGTGAATGTGCGTTTCCTTAAATTTAAGCTCTTTCTTGAGTGTGGACTGTCTCAATTTTGCAGGAAAGATGCCATTAACAGGAATATTTGAAGTTCGTAAAGAAGCAGAACTTGTGATTAAACTAGCCTCGAAAACACGTTGCTTTGCACTCACTCAAAATCACAGCATGACTTAGAAAATCTGTGCTATGAAATCCATTCCCCTTTAAAACATGTGTGAGCACAGGATTCCCTTCCTTACTTACTTACTTTAGTTCTCTGTTAATACTATGCCACATTTTGTTAGCCCAAACACCCAACACACTCTATTCAAGCACCAGCGAGATGGATGAAAACCCAGCGGAGCCCCCTGTCTATTGCTAGAAGCAACAGAAGAGGGCGGCCAGACCCATTTACCTTCGTCAGCCTCAATAGCTTCAATAGTAGCTGAAGAGAAGAAGAGGGGGGTTGCAAAACGAATGAGAGAAGTGAGCAGAGGAGTTCATTTTGTCCCAGGAACAAGTCAATGAGCAGCAAAGACAGCCAATGCCGACAACAAAGGTTAACGTCATCTCCACAGTTTATGACAAAGGACGCATGGATGTTAGCGAAGAGGGGAAAGGGGGGAGGAAGAGGGATGAGCTTTTTGATGTGTTCCAGAGCTGTAAAGGGAACGTGACACATGTGTGTGGCAGCAAGTAACCTCATAGAGAGGATTGCATCTGTGCGGTGCCGTGACAAAGTCTGACAAAAGAAAAATCTGTCATGAGAGAGAAGATGAATACAGCGCAGATGAACACTGAAGAAGCTGTTAATGTATTTGCTTTTTTACTGTGACGCAAATAAAAGCGCGGAGGATGGATGGGGTACAGCGACAAGAAGAACAAGAAGAAGAAGAATGGCATGTGTGATTGTGGTTATTATAGTTATTAATGTAAAATGAAAGCTTTTTACACATGGAGCAGTGTCACCGTTGAGCTGTGAGCAGCGTCTGGAACTGCACATCTTTCGATATCAGATATCAAAAGTGCTGGCTTATTTTTGTGTTTAAGAAGAATAAGCGAGGGGACAAAAAAAAAACAAAAACAAAAAAAAAAAAAACCTCTACATGAACGACTTACCAATTTTTTTCCACAGTCATCACTGAGATTATTAATGAACATAAAACTGTGTACATCAGCTTTACACAAAGACAGAAGTGAAGGAGGAGGTGATAGTAGAGTAAAAGCGGAACAAACTGCCACGATGATGAGCGGAAACTCCAAAAAAGCACAAGAGAAAAACAGAATGGCTGATGAGAGTCAACATTACAGTAGAAGCACATTGGTGTGTGTGTGAAGAAGGGGAGCCATGTGATTCTACTAATGTTGTAACAGGAATCTCTGAACATCACTCTACCTCCACTAGGGTTCTCTTTAGACGCTCCAGAGCACCGAATGTGGATTATATAGTCCCCGAAAACTTACTCTAACTCTTCCGGTTTGAGAGATGATACCTATGCATTCACAATGAGTAAGTGTGTTGAAACAGCCATAGAAGAGATTTATAATATGGACCAATAAGAGCTGAGAGACAGTTTGGGTCAGAGAACTGGAAATTACTGATAAACACATTTCTTCTGGTCTTTTTTTTTGTTTTTTTAAAGTATTACTAGCCAGGGCATTCCATTTTAATGCTTCCCCATACAGAAGTTTCAATGAAATTCATATAATCTCTCTTGGGGAAAAAGTATGTTTTTAAAGTTCTGAAACTATATTGCGCAAAATCTGTGAAAGTCTTTTTTTTTTTTTTTTCTTTTTTTTTTTATAAATGCAGGACCGAATAACTTCTGGATATGACAGAACTATATTAATGCTGCACAGAAATGACATTTGGTTGAAAGTGAAAACTAGTTGAGGTATTAATTTTTGAAAATTAAAGATTCTTATAACAATATTTATTCATTTGATGTCAGCAACTATTCTTGGATGTTTGATACAAATTTCAACCCATGCCAGGGAACAACAAGGAACTGGTGATATCCTGTCAAATAATTGAAAAAGAGTAAAGCTTTAGGATTTTGCAAGGTCCCATGGATTTAATAGGCTTTTTTTTCCACAAGAAAATGAGTGACATGACCCTGGGTGAGTTCATATGGAATGACCCAGCCTTATCTTTTACGCTGCAGCTATAAAAAGAAAATTCCTCTTCCTAATCTCTGCCCCCAACCCTCCAGAGTCAAGCAAATATAACGTGTGGATGCTAAAACTGAGTGGAATAATCCTTTAAAGAGGAACAATATCTAAAATAAGACAAGAATATGTCTAAAAACCAGAGTTTTTTTGCGCTGTTACTCGTGCGTAATGTGTGAGAACCCGTGAGAGGAGAGCGACGTCGTCTGGATTTCTGCTTTCTTACGTGAATGAAAAGGAGACAGCAGTGATCTCCCTTTTCGTTCACAGTTGGTTGGTGTCAATTCCAATTCATCCTTTTGAATCACACAGAGTCCCGCATCTTTTTTTTTTTTTTTTCTTTTTTTTTTTTTTTTTTAAATTCCTGACAGAGCACTACTGAGATCTGAACTCAATTTTTGGACAATAGAATGACCGTTTCTGTCAGGAGTCCAGCTACAACAACAACAACAAAAAAAAAAATTTGAATGATGTTTGCGAAGGCGTCGCCAGAAAAGCCTCGACTTCCTCGCTGCGGCAGCTCGTCAAAACTCATTTTAGGGAGTGTTTGGAATTCAACATGAGAGGGTGAACTGAACTCTAAACTTGTCTCACGAAAAGAGAAAAAGGAAAAAAAAGAAAAAAGAAAAAACACAACAGAATACTTGCACAACCGATTATACCTGCAGTTTCTAGGGAGAGAGGAGAAAGAAAAAGATACAGGTAATATTTGAGATAAAACCAGTGGAATACAGAAAGAGACGGGGACGGGGAATGCGAGACGTCAGGAGAGAGACATGTTAGAAAAGACAAGCGGACAAAGAAAATCTGCTGATTGTTAGGATTATTTTGAATGTGGGAAATATACTGGAAGAAAATTACACAGAGCTGATGTTGCTGCTTAGTGGTTTTTAATTAAACAGGTAGAAAAGATAGAAAGAAAACTGACTGATGCTGCCTGAAACATGTAACTACTCTTATGATACTACTGAGGCAGCAGTTTGAAGGAGGGGGGGGCTCTGTATATCCTAAACTCTGACTTAGCACTTTATTGAGGGGATTGCTGTGTAAGGAGAATGTGTGTGTGCATGTGGATCTGTTCTGGGGGCCATAGCTGGGGTACGTGGTGACAGTCTTACCATTCTGCAACTTTTCCTTGCCACCGGACAGCACTCCACTTGGTAGCATGCCTGTCGGGGTCAGTCCCTTCAGCGTCAGCACGCTCTCGCTCTCCTCTCTGAAACATTTATTCACGTCTTTAAAGCACATTTTACCATAAGACGATGCAGAAATATGTCTTTTACTGACTTGTCTGACACCTTACGAATAACTTAAAGAAAAGTGAAAGTCAAAATATTGGGCCTCATGCAAGAAGCGAACCAGTTCCTTCTGATTTTTTGTTTGTATCCATGATGTGTTCTTATTTTGCGAGTACCCAGTGATTTCTGGATTTCTTCAGTGTTTCCTTAGTTGTGCTCTTCTCTTAGAGAAATTTTACGAAAAAAAAAAAAAAAAAAGATTTTGTTTTCACAGCCCACCAGTTGTTTGTCCAATGCAAGGAAACAAATGCAGAAAAATTCAGAAATATCATACAGGCAATCAGTTTTAGATTACTATATGTTTTACACTATTTAGAATGACTGGATTATTACATTTGTGAGATAAAGAAATACTACGGGTGCACTGGTCTAAATGAAGACTACTGGATTCCACTGACACTATGCTTTGGAAAAATCACATGCTTAATTTAGGTTTATTTAACAGTACATCGCTGCACGTTTAGGGGGTGTTAACTATACCAATAAAGAAAGCATGGCCTCAGCACACCTGGACTGGATGGTTAAACATAACTGTATCATACTGGGATACTGATTCTGTCTAAAAGTAGTATGTAGTATGTGACAAATTGAAAATCTGCCAAAGATACTCAGTTGTACACTACCGAATACTACTGACCAAATTTCACAGTATGTCACTGCAGGTATCTTTGTGATAAACTGCATCCCACAGTGCATTATGGCAGGTCTGAATGAGTACATTATCGCCACCTGCTCTGCTGGAGCTTGGGCCAGAGTTACTTATTATTTACATACATTAAATATAGATATACAGCTCAGGAATGTCCGTGTGCTGCTGGAGAGGTGAGCGACCACAAGTGTAAGTACATGCAACTGATATGGTGCCATCGGATATGATATAGTTTCATACAAATCATTATTTGCGTCAAAAAGTAGAGTACTCTTGCAGTTTGAAAACTAGAAATGAGCTAATAAGCAACTAACGTTAGTTAGCAACTGATACCGACAATTAATACGAACAGTCTCATTTATTATTTATGATTTTATTGAGATTTCTATGTAAAAGCAAGACGCAAACTCAAACTGTAAACGTTTTCCAACAGCTGCCAAATAACTGGATGCATGGTGAGAAGTCAGGGCATACTGTATGTATATGGCTACAGAAAACAGTATTGTCCACATGCATGTACAATGTAGTATATAGTATCCAATATGTGATTCTGAACACAGCCAATGCTTGGTGCATCTGGAGTTGACTTCTCTTTTTTTATTCTTTTACTGGAAAATTATGTGAAACTTCAAGAGAAATTTAAGAGAATGTTGCTGCATGAGGCCCAATGTTCTGACATAATAGAGAATTCAAACTTGAAAACATGCAGTCAAACATAAATAACCAAACACACACCATTTGCAGTGTTTACCTGAGCACAGAGAATACCCTGGCCATCTTGCCAATGGCACGGATCTTGTTGCGGATGACTTCCTTACGGGCAGAGGCTGTGGCACCTGGAGGGGTCAGAGGTCAGACGCAGTCATACAAACCGTGACTCATAAAGCACTTCCTGAGGAAGTGTAAACTACACAGCATTGTCTGTGGGTTTTTTTTCCAATATTAAAAAGCTTGAATTTTTTTATGTACTATTGTATGTAGTTCTGAGACAGAGTGTGCTCTTATTCAGAGGTGCATTGGATAAACAATATGCAAACACCACGTGGTTATTGAAGCCTGAAGTTCAGATCAACCAAAAGAGTTTGAATTCATCCACGCATCACAGCAACTGGCAGAGGACATCCCAGCATTCAGTGCGTTCATGCTGCCTGTTACGACACTCGGTTCTGACTCAGATTTTAACTTCACATATGAACCTTTTACATACATGTTATGTCATGTGTAAGGCTCCTGTCCTATTGTCCACATTCGATGAGCACACTCTATATGTATGTGAAGAGGTTTTTCCCATGCAGTGTTTTGCTTGTAGTCAGTCAAACAGGATTTTCCCTGAGTGGAAAACATAACTTGCTTTTAAAGAGACTCTTTTACAGAATAACAGTTTTAAGACCCCAGGGATTCTGTGTGGAAAATGAGCAAGTGGAGTATGAGGGATGGAAATGAAGCTGATGTGATGGTGAAAGGTTGGGTAAAGGACAGAGCCAACATGTCTGATGTCTCGTTTACTCTTCCTCTCACCATCTCTCACAGAAAACCCCTGACACTACAATGCCTTTCTCCACATAAATGAGTGCAGCTAAAGGGCAAAATATGCTGGTAATTATAAAGGATGTCGTTTTTTATTCATGTGTCATGTTTGGCATTAGCTGAAGCTGGGGCATGTAACTATATAACACCACTGACACATCTTTCAGGAAAACTATTTAAATAAGATCAATAGTGAGACTCAGTAGAAGAGTTAGGAGGTGCTGTAAACAATCATGTTAGTTGACAGACAGCCGAGAGGCAGAGCGCAAGCACTGGGAAGTCTATCTATGGCTGCACACGTCGCTATGGCTACTGTATGTACCTTTTTTAGGGGGATATATTAGCTGTCCTTCTCATGAAACACCCCCCGAAGAGAAGACGAGAGAAGAAAGGACAGAGAGATCAGTGGATGGCGGCACAATGATAGAGGAGGCGGCGGAGAAGAGGCAGGTTGTGAAATAAGAGGCAAGAAAGCACAACAAGTGTAAAAGAAAAAGAAAAAGCGATGCCTTGAACACAAAACTCTGGAAAACATAGAAAAAGAGAAATTAGATGGCAAAACGAGGAAGTGACCACATTACAGCATGAGAGAGGAAGAAAAGTGACAGAAACGGTGCAATATGTGAAAATGTAGTGAGGCTGGAAATATCAACAGAACGGCAACTGAAACCATGGAAACCAAAGGCTGATACAGAGAAAAGGCAACACAAGGTTTATCTGAGATTAAGTAAGGACAGAGAAGAAGATCGTGAGTGACAAACACAAGGGAAAGAACTATCAAATGTCAACATAGTGAAGAACACAAGTACATGAGAGTGGAAATGGCTGCGCGACTGATAAAAAAAAAAAGAGCTAAAGAGAAGACAGGAAAGTGGACGTGAGAGCAGGGGAAGGTGAAGATAAAGTTGCGTGAATGAGAGAGAAAATAGTGAGATGTCAAATTCGGTTTTAGGTTTTATTATAAGGGTCTCAAAGAGTTTTGGTAGAGGGTGAAATGGTCCCGACTCTCCGCCCTCGTGTGCTGTTTACATAGCAGGACTGTGTGCATCAGTACACACAAAGACAGAGAGGAGAAGGTGAGATCATTTCCTGTTTGGCAGTAAGAGGTGGGGCAGGCACAGGGAAACTGGGCACCTCACTGGAGATAAGCTGGAACCCTCAATCAACTGAGAACTTTTATATATGCAGATAAAAATAAGACCAGAAAAACCATGAATGCTGTATTCTGTACTGTACTGTGGTTCGTTTGTTTGCGAAAACAGCAGCATGTAGCACTTTTTTTTTAATACTTTTTTGCTTTTTAACCGCCTTTTTATAATACAATATTTAAGAATATTGAATAGTTAATAGTAACAGTAATTGTTTGGTTTAAATGCTCTAGGCTACAGCATGTGTGTTGTGTAAAAAGACAAAGAAAGAGAGAGTAATAATGTGTGTGATTGTGAGGGATGGTGTGAGGCGTTCCCTTTGGTACAGGACTCCCTCTAGTGGAGATGAGCCAAACCGCAGTGAGAGCTGCTGTGGCTGAGGACTTGCTGCCTCGCTTACCGTCGAGCTCCTCGTCAGTCGTCAGCTCGTCGTTGGAGCAGATGCTCAATACGTTCACTAACATCTCAGTCACTGCAGAAAAACATCGAACAAAAAAAAAAGAAAAGACAAGCAAGTATATTTTAAAACATGAGTTCAACATTTTTATACTGTACTTGTTAAATGCTGAAATTAGGAAGCAAGTTGGGCAACACCAGGTCAGATGATTCTCATGAGTAACTACCACACACACACACACACACACACACACACACGAGTGACCATCGGTGAATCCACTTCTGGGAAAAAGCCATGTGTGAAAGTGTCACACCCAGAGTGGGTTTTGTACAGTGTGGTAAGAGATTAACTGACACAGATGTATCACAGTTATGAAACTCAAATGGAAAACAAATCCCACACATTTCTTCAATACATGTATCTACACAGTACTGTACAAAAGTTTTAGGCCACCGTTAGGTTTGTTGTTTTATCAGTGTAGAAGGATGACACAAATGCAATTCTCAGTCTCAATATCAACATAAACCAAGAAATGTCACAGAAATCAGATTTGTCATGCTGACTTTTTTTGTGTTTTTAATACTGTGCACATATTTCAAGTGTTTTCTTGTTGTAGCTTAATAAAGATACAATTCATCACAACCCTACAAATTATACAATGCTAAAGGTGGCCTAAGATGTTTGTACAGTCCTGTATATTCATACAATGCTCAAGGCACTAAACAGACGTGAATAATTTGTAACATAAAACTCACACATTCATATCTCTAAGGCTGAGTTGGACCAATTTATTTTCATTTTCAAACCCAATTAAACCACTTTAGCTTTAAATTATGTTGTACCAAAATAAAAAAAAAAATAGCCAAAGAATGAAAAACTATTTTTTAACCGGAGTTTACTTTTTAATTTATTTCTGTTGCAGCAAAACCTTAATCTGATCCAGTTTTAACATAAAACTTTAAAATTGCTTTTCAATGTCGAGGGACAGACTGTTTTTTCTTCCATTATTTAGACATATTGCTCCATTAATTCAGCCAAAAAGAAGGAAAGCCATCACGAGAAGCTTACTTAATTTTAATTCTGGATTTGCTCATTTACTCATTTTAAACCTAGTTTTGTTAAACTTTGTTGGTGCAACCCAGTATTTCCAAGTATCTCTAACGTATTTTTAGGTGTGCATGTTTCTGCCTCATAAATCATTTGTAAATTAACCATGAGTCAGTCAAATAGTGGAATGCTGTGCAACATTTCTTGAGGCTATACTATTTCCATTATTGACTCTGGAAGCTGAATGTTCATTAGAATTCAGCAGTGCAAACATTAGTTTTGTGCTGGTGTGCATGTGCTCACCCTTCTCTCCAACGAAGGGCAGGGACCAGGTGAAAACGTCCATGAAGTTGGGCAGCCAGTAAGGGTGAGGTGAGCAGTTGAACTGTCGGATGTTCATCACGTTGTTCTCGTACTTCAGCACTGCCGCTGTGAACGGGACGAAAAGACAAGGGACGTTTTAGGCCAAATATGTCCAGAAGAGCAGATGTATGGACACAAGGGAAGTAAATCACTCTGGACATCAGTGTAAACTCAGTGTTTTAGCTGAGGTCCTGGTCCATTAGCCTCTTACATCCTGTTCCCAACCACCACTTAGAGGGTATTTTGTAGAGCTTCTGCAACTGACACACATGCAGACATTTATTGTATTTAGTTTATAATCCTAAAGGGGAATAAACCAGACCCAGACAGTCTTACTGACATTATTTTTGTTAAAGAGGTTTATTAAACCATTTCCTGTGGGAGACGTGTTTTTAAACCTTTAAAAAGAAGAATACCCCGTTAATAAAGTTTGTTTTATGGTTGAGAAAACTCCAGTTTGGTTTTGTCATTTACGTTTCTTAGTTAATAATTCAAGAGACGAAGGCTCTGCGTGGAGTTGTGACTGAGTTGCTACAGAGCTCTATTTGGCTTAAAAAAAAAAAAAAAGAAGAAACAACAGAGAATGGTGTGAAATGGCCAAAACCATGTGACCCTGATGCTTGGATGTAACTCAAGATGTTGTCAGATACTGTCTGTCTCTGCTGCTAATGGTGAAACAGGTTAGACTACCTACACACAGACAGAAAAAAAAACAGGAGTCTCTAAACAATCTCTCACTCTGATAGCATCATTAACATACTGATGCAGAAGTGCAAACTGAGATGTGTAAATTAAAACTGGAAAACTGCACAAGCATCAAAATGATGGAGACAGCCATTTGGGGGAAAAAAAAAAAAATCAATCCCTGTTTTCTCCCCTTTACAACATTTCCTCTGCATATTGATTGCCACCCCCAGTTGGTGAAA
>JAPQRN010000011.1:8935131-8954639 GCA_037367275.1 Coranthus polyacanthus
AAAAAAAAATCAATCCCTGTTTTCTCCCCTTTACAACATTTCCTCTGCATATTGATTGCCACCCCCAGTTGGTGAAACGTGTGTCATTTACAGGATTGGATACATGAATAACATCAGAGAAACACATGGCTCAGCATTTGAGCTCTATGAGCCTGAGCACTTTTCATTAGTTCACAGAGAAGCATGAATTTCTAGTGACGGGGAGGAGGGAGAAGACAGTATGACTCTCATTAACACATCTTTGATTTTCCCAGCAAGTTCACATGGATGTAAAGCAAAAGACAGACATGAAATTCAACAGCTGACTCCATCTTCCTGCTAATACTTCACCACTGTCAGAGTGTGCTCTCTGATGCTGCTTCCAGCTAGCAAATACACGGTAGTTATGCGCACAGTATGTGATTTATGCCTCTAGGGGGCTCTTAATCAAAGATTCAAAGAATCAAAGATCACGGGAGTTGTTGTTTTCATCACCATCGATGCCAAATCTCAGGCAGAAATCATGTTTACAGACGAGTTAATGTGCTAAAGTTTTATTCGCATTACGTTTACTAGTGTATATTCATGTTATGTCATTTCATTCAATGCCGTAAGTAACGTTAAATGTTAAAGTTAGTAAAGGGGATATGACTTCATCAAAAGGTAGTTTAAATTAAATTAATTAAAATTAAATTGAGGATTTGTCATGAATTTGAAAATTGCTGGAAACATCTGCTATAATGTAAGTCAAAAAAGTATTACATAGGCCTAGAGATACATTTGTCGACTGGAGGATGCCGTCACAATGCGGACATCATAACTCAATCAAATGGCAAGGAGAGGGAATATTCACACCTCTACTGGTGAGTAAGGTTGTCTGTTGTGTTTCTCTAATGTTTACATACTGAGGTGGGTCACACAGATACTGGTATTGAAAAGATGCAGCTGCTTATTTTATAGACTGTTGTGGTCTGTATGTAGGGCTTTTGAAAGCACCTTCTAAATAAAAGCTCAGTATTACTGACTTTGTTATGCAAGTAAAACTGCTGTAATATAAAGATTCACCTGTAAAGATTCACCCATCTACATATTATAGTTTTAACATGAATCTTTATGCATTAAAACACAAATACAATTCCTTAAAGTTCCTCCTTTGATATGATTACGTGAAAAAAAAAAAGGTCTGAATCCAACTATTTCTTGGTGCGACATACAGTATATGAGTGCTCCTTCATAATCACATGATCTCTGTTCACTATAGAAACCACCTTCTAAACACTGGCCACAGCATGCCACATGTGACCTCACCCATGATTAAGGCGCAGTTAATACGTGGGTGCAAAGGAAAACATGAGAGTGGCCAAACACAAATATATCCACGCTGTATATAGAGGCCTGAGGCTCTCCTGTACATGAGGCCAGGCTGGTGGCCCAAATCTAGGAAAGCGGACACCGTGGCTGGGTCACCATGGGGGACTTTCCTGCTTCGGCATCTCTCAGGGTCGGAAATAGCAAGTCATCAAACCTGGCATCCCAAGCAGCTAGAACCTCAGTCACACAAATCAGGTCAGAAAACATCCTGCTGGGTTGGGCTCGGGTTTGCCTCAGCGTGTGTGAAATCAGTGAGGCGCGCTAATGCATACAGTACAGTGCAATCAAAGCAGTCCCTAAATATTATACAGCATTACATTACACGGTGTCACTTCTTTATTTGAGGCTGCGCAAATGATAAATGAACACACATATCCTTTAATACAAAACTGAGAATTCTTCATTCGAACATCAATATACTGTAATTGCTGCAGCTGTATTATCAATATCAGCAGCTACTACCAAGTCCAGAAAGAAAATCAGTGCATTACTTTGACACACTCCACTCAGACAGGGTAGTGGGAGTTTATGCATGTGCGTTGGCGTGCATAAAAGCCATCGCACGCGTGGGCAGCTGTTGCATAAACATCACATACTGCATAAACATGGCTGAGGCACTTGATTGAATGCAGCCGTGGAAGCCCGGAGGGAAAAAGGCAGCGCGGGGGAGAAGGTCAGTTCTCCCACCGTTGCTCCCTCAAATCAGATTCCCTTTAAAGGAACACCTGACAAACCTCCCTCTGTGCACAACAAAACAAACACGTTCATCCAACTCTGGGTACGAGCTGATCAAGGCGCATCCTCTTGTCTTTAGATACTGAATTTAACATAAGGGGCACATGAGCAGCACTTGGTTTCCCTACGAGAATATGACTAAATTAAATGCAAAACTGTTATTTATTTTACATCGAGGTGGCAGTGCCTTGTGGCACCCAGCTGTGAGGGCTGTGTTGTACATTTAACTCTGGATAACAGCCACTAGGTGTCTCTGCTGCTCTGACGGTGGTAACAGGGTAGCTGAGGCCAATACTGCTGCCACGGTAACACAGATATTCTGAGGCGACGCCCGCTCATTCATTATTCATAAGGGAGTGCCTTGAGCCGGTTTCCCCGGTAACGGGGGCTGTTAAACCTGCTTTGAGATCAGGGGGAGATTCCCACTGTCCCGCTCTGATGCTAAATGCTGACTGCATATCTGTCTTCAAGGTCTCTTGTATCAAGTTCCACTGGGTTAGTATTCCATGCCAGACACTTGTACCTTCCTGCTCCGTTACATTTAGCGCCCTGCTTCCATTTGATGTCAGACATGTGCACATGATAAGGATCTAATGTGATCCTTAGAAGATCCGTAGAGTCAGACATTGCATGGATTGTTTTTAGTTCTTTTAATTTAGGTTAGGAGAGCATCTGCAGCAGCACAGAAAACTGCAACTCACTGTGTTCACACATGGACCAGTTTCAGTATCACTTTTACTGGAATTTGAAAGCAATTTGTGGATTTACTGCACTTTCATCTACCCTATCAATCATTCAGGGTTTGCAAGCACTCAAAATGAGACCTATGTGGCCATCTCTTTAAGGGGACAAGTGAACCCAAACCATGCCGGCAAAATGACCCCACAGCATAACAGAGCAACCAGATCCCCTCACTGTAGGGGTCAAGCATTCAGGACTGGACCATTTTCTCGATGCATGCCACACATGCGCTTGCCCACTTTTGGAGAATATATGGCGTGACTCATCTGACCAGATCACTTTTTACCCCAAATCTCTGCAGACCAGTACTGATAGTTTTTGCACCACTGAACTCTCAATTGTGCGTTCATCTTTGAAATGAGGAGTTTATCACTGCAGCCCTGCATCACCCTCCTCAAATGTATGCAGTCATCCATAATTCCTTCTATTTATTGATGTCTTTTCCCATAGATGTAAATGCAGATGTCATTGACTATGCTTACATGCACAAAATATTCATTTTTTTGCCCTTATTCTGCAGACAATATTCCTACTAAGTAGTTTATATGGCAAATGAAATATAATATTCCACTAATATTCCTGTTGACATACTCTGATTAATAATGTCCTAACATGTCATTTATCACGTTAAAACATGGAAAGTGGCTGGAGCTGCTTGTGCTGCTACACAGCCTCTGTTTTTCATTCCTTTAGCTACCCACTTGAAAAGGTCAGCACTGTCATATTTGTGCACATCCAAAAACCTGTCTTTCTTCAAACCCAGTCTATGACAATGTTTAAAAGTAGGTGTGTTTCTCCTTCTGACCAGAGGATGAGGATGCTCTACCCCAGCCTTGCTGTTGGTTAGTTAAGAGGCCGAGTGTTGCAAACTTCAGTAAAACCCTCAACTAAGACGCATATTGTGATGAGTTGTATACTTGTACAAAAAAACACTTATATAATATTGGCATATGCTACATACCTTATAGCGGCATGCCTTATTGAACGAAAACTCCATGACTACCTTACAGTATGTTGTAATTCAAGTGATCTGAGGTTAAACAAGAATTCTACACAATTCCGTGGGCTACTAATCACAGGTGCTTTCAGATAGTTAGGGGGGGACTCTACTGCTCTACTCTGAGGATCAACACAGAATCTTAGAAAAGTGTCTTCTCTTGTCCACAGCACCATGAAACAGCATAATGTCATCTCTCTTTATATTCAGTCTTATGGTTTGGACTGAGAGGAGAGAGCTGCACCCCCCCAATTTCGACTCCTCCAGCTTTAATAGGAAAAATCTACATTCGTAAAAAGGCCCAATTTGGAAAAGCCAAACAGAAAATTCCATTTCCATGACCTGTATCAAATTTGGAATACCGGTATTGTCATATTAGGAATTATAGTGGAATATTATTGTGCATGTAAACACAGTCACTGTTCCTGCTGAAACACCAGTCAGCTGAGCAGTCTTTGTGACTAAAGCTCCTGTCATATCCCAACCTCTTTCAAAGTCACTTAGATCTTCTCCTCTTACCATCTTAATTTTTATACGTAACATTGACCATGCTTGGATGTTAATTACTCAACTGTAGGCATGCAATGCCCCTATGTGGACGCATTAGCATTCAGTATGTTTTTTATTATATTATTTAGGTTTTTCGTTTCATTTGTCACCCCTCTGTACATGGAACCGCATTTACTGGAACATTATGAATTCAATGTTTCCCCACCTACGTTAGAGCAGGTGAGACTGGTTCAAGTAATCAGATGTAAATAGCGGTGAGAATACTTCAGTTATATACTTAACATGGACACTCAGCAATGGCTTATAATATATGTAATAAGATGCGGATCCCACTTGGATTGGAGCCTGCACTGCGTAATATCATTCTGTTAATGTTTCTTGTTTGATGCAGCATGAAAAGTTTTGTAACTGAACCATGTTTACAGAAAACTTCAGGGAAACCCAGTAATCGGCCGAGTGATAACAGATGGGTGGGCATCTGCAGCCAGGGACACTCTTCTTGTTGGCACTCGTGACGGGAGGGGAAAAATGAATTCCCCAGTGTGCTGGCGTCATCACTGCCCTAGCTTCCATCCTGCTATTTATTCCAGCGGCAGGGCCAGGAGCCAATCATAAGACCTCTCCATTTCCGTTCTCTTCAAATCACCCCTCTGTACTACCAATCAGCACACGACCTCAGGCAGGAAAACGGATAAAAAGCAAAGCTCGTCCAGTTTGAACTGTGAGTGAACCAGAGTAATGCCCTGGCCTCTTCTGTTGGGAGCAGAATGTTCCCCTTTTTTGAAAATTTGTTTAAATTTCCACTCAAACAATCGCCTCATTATAAAACAATAATACATAGGAGAGAGGAGACATTTACTTTATGTCATTTTTAACAGGTGTGAGACGGACATACACCGACTAATCCTTTGCCGTCTTGAGGGTAAAGTAAAAAATTAGGGCCAGCAGCTCTGGCAGCATCAGTGTCATTTAGTCTTTACTCCATCCAAGCACCATAACCATTAGGATTCTGTTGCTGGCTTTCGGGACCAGTCAATAATGATGCAGTAAAAAACATTCCATTAATACAAAACCGCAAGCAATCTTGAAAGAGTAGTACTGCCAACTTACCCCCCACCTCCTCCTCCTCCTCTCAATCTACTTCTCTCCACTGCAGTCACTTCAGGACTCAAGCAGTAAGAGCTCAAACAGTGAAAACTGCTAAATCACTGCTGCTGTGTTTTCATTTACCGCAGCTTTCGTGCCAGCTCACCTTTTGTCTGCGCCATTTTTCTTATTTCATTTAGAAGGTGCAGAGGTCAGAGCTGTGATAGACAGCTGGTCAGCTTGTCTTAAATCGACAAGACAGATAATTGGCGGCTCCAGGTTTGATTACTTCTAGTGGAGGAGTTTTTTCCCTGCTTGTATAAGTCTATAGATATTCTCCTCAGAGTAGAGATGCACTTCTAGACACTTTTTTTCTTCCTCCTATGTAGACTGGTCTCATTGGTTAATCTGGCCAACTCCCAGCATTAGATTGATGGGTCTTGCTGATGCCTCCTCCCTCCCCTTTAAGATTTATGTGGCCACTCGATTGGCCATCAATCATGGGACATGCTCAGTGAGCTCCGAGCCTGGGCAAGAAGCTAAGAGCAGAGCAATTCATTACGGAGGCTTCGGTTCTACCAGTGAACCCCACCCACATGACTGATTAGAAGAGCATCAACAGGACTGGTTAGCTGTGCCCGTTCCATGTCGCTGTTTAAGGAAAATACTTCAAACAGAGTCGTGCTGATAAAGTCGAATGGGAACCAAATAATTACATAATCATACCCTTGCTGAAGCTTTAACATTAAAACTGACTCTAGCTTGAGGGATGTTTCTCAGCCCTGAAAAACTATTATATCTGTATTTTAAATCCAAATCTTGCCACCACTTTAAGACAGATTTAGTCAAAGAGAAAAATGTGCCTCATTTTAAAGCAGACAGTGACTGATGAGAGAGAAAAAGAAGAACATTCGGTGCTGCTAGGTAAGATGTATCTGTGTGCCTAAAATGACGTCAGATCTAAAAACAAACACAGAACAATCTCTCTTTTTCGATGACCACACTCGACTGGGAGACATATCAACTGAAGGTCAGCCTGTTAAGACGAGTCAGTTAGGATAGTTGGGTTAGAGGTCAAACAGACAATGGGACATTTTAAAAACTATTGGTACTGGCAGAACATGGCTCCAATAGTCAAAGACAGTGTTAATTCTATGTTTTGCAGGGGAGGGTCGGCTGATATCGACTATTGGCTTTTCCCTTCTTTAAATTATCGTTGTATCAGCTGATCAGTCGACCTCTAACTTGTTCCATGCGGAGCTCAAGAGGTGTGAAATCATTTGCCATGCCAGACATTTGGATGCCAAAACTAAAAGCAACATGTGTAAACATAACTTTGTTTATTTGTTTGCATTGTGTTGAGCCCTCAGAAGATTAGTTGGCATTGAGCAAATGTGCGCTAATAATAAACAACAAACCAGATGGGCAAACTGTTTCTTAACTACCTTTACTGTGCAGGGAAGGAGGCATGAAGGGAATAGTAAACAAACGCAACCTAATCTCAGATCAAAGGGTCACACCTGCACATGGGCCAAGAGGAGAGGACAGCCCTAGCTCCGATGTGCAGCGTACAAACACCAGCAGCAGCACGGCATAAAGCTCTGCTGTGGCATTTCATCAAGGCAATTGCAAAACAGCATGAACCAGCACCATCGCTCTTTCCTTCCCATTTCCATTTCCTGTGGCTTGGCCCACCAACACCACCCCCATCCAAACATGCTCCCACAGCCAAAGCAGATACGCTCTGTCCTCCGGGGAAAAGTGCTGACTCACAGCACAAAGGCAAGCCTATCTCGGTGCGTGGGCGCTGTAGTACAGCAAAGAGCCACCAGGAGCCAAGTGAACCGGAACCGGGCCACTTGACTTTAGACCAGCCCCATCCCTCAACTGATCGGATCAAAACTGCTGTCACAGAGCTTGTCAGTGAGCAAGCACTCGAAATGTTGAGTAGTATGAATACGAGGTGGGAACAGGCCCCCGCAACTGGCACTCAGAAATGGAATGCAGCCATTATTAATGTTAATTACACCTGAGCTGTTCCTGCTGAAATGTAAAAATAACAGAAGCAATAGGACGCCCAATGCTGCCATTGTTCCAACACTCTTTTAAAAACCAAACCAAGCAATGGAGTGTGCTTGTATGTATGCATGGATGTTTGCTTTAAGCATGTTTTTGTTTAGAGCTGCAAAGATTATTCAATTAATCAATTAGTTGTCACTATTAAACCAATCTCCAACTATTCAGATAATCAATTGTTTGGTTTGTGGTATTTTTAAGAAAAAAGGACAAACTCTAATTTAGTCCATCTTCTTAAATTTCAGTATTTTTTGGTTTCTTTTCTCCTCTATGAGAGTTAACTGAACATCTTTGGGTCATCTTGGGCTTTGGGAAACATGTTTCACTCATTCTATGACATTTTGGACCAAACAATTAATCGGTTAATTGAAATAATAATCACTAATCATTAGTTGGAGCCCTATTTTTCTATTATCTTGTCATTACATTATGTAGATTTTTACATTTATTGTTATTTTATGTAAAGCATTCTGAACATCTTTTGTATGAGATGATATATGAGATGATAGATAGATGAGATGCTATACAAATACATTTAAAGTAAGTAGAGTAAAACACTTTCCACAGATCTGAGACCAGCAGTTGCTCTTCAAACCTGAACCACCTGTCTCTCATTTTGCTACTGCCCTAAGGCAGATCAGATATGACAGCATGGTATTCATGATGTAAGCCAATAAAAGATCTAAAAAGTTCACATTTTCCTCTGCTTACCTTTGTTGTTGTAGACATCTAGGTAGTTGGGTGCTGAGAAGATGGTGATAAGAGATGGGAAGCCAGTGGTCTGACTCTTTCTGTACATGCGATATCTGGTAAAATATGGAAATTGAGAATAAGCATTAGTAAGTGTTGTAACATAAGAGCCATGGATTGCTCACAGACATTGAACCCTTGGGATATGATTAGTGTTGGCAGTGTTTATAGCCTCCTGTTTTTACTGTGAGTGTGCTTTTCTTGTAAACGAATGCAGGGGGGCAACTACACGTAGCCTCAGGGGAGTAAATCCTCATGTTACAGGTGAAGTAGCACACCCTCAGGTAGTCCACTGAATCAACTCAACTTCACTCTGGCTTGTTTTTATGAATTCCCAGTGAAGGTCTGTGCTGTGTTTACTGGTTGTATCATTGAAATGGAACGCAGCATTCAGTAACTCGCGATTTATTTGCTGCACCACGCCTTATAGGAACCATTCAGGGATGAAGAACAAAAACAAGAAAGCATATGTGGAACCGAATAATATGATTGAATATGTTGTTGGGAGTCGACTTGGGACAGCGACCTCATCAGAGACACGGTGAGGGGTCCCATGTGACCACGCCGTGGGAGTGCATTGGTAAACAACTGTGTTTTGTGCCTCCCACCACTTCAACCTCGCTTAGAGGGAGATCAGCTCGGCTCATCCACCCACCTGCCCGTTTTAAAAACCAGACTCTTCAAAGAGGCTTTCCACTGCCTTTGTTACAAATCCAGTGCTATGTTACCTCCTCGTGAGCACAATTTCATATGAAGTAGCAAGAAATACAGTAAAGGATGAGTTAGGTGTTGTTAATGTTTCATCGTAGGACCTATATGTGTGGTGACAAACAGAACTTTAATCAGAATTCTTGATAGGGATCTAGACAATCATATCACATCTGGCCCAACTCTCTCGCTCTTCATGCTTGAGTCATTCTCATTTCTTGGATTAACGCGACTTCTCTCAAAGTTCAGACCGCACCAAACCTGTTCTCCAGACAGGCACAAACAAACCGCCAGAGCACCAGGGAGGCTTTTCATTTAACACCCTGGTCTGAATCACTCCGCTGTGTGACAGTGTGATGGGAAAAAGACGAAATGCCACAACACTCACCCAGCATCCTGCGCTTCATGGGCCCGGATGATAGATAATAAGTTATTGTGTTGTAGAAAGTCACAGACTGCAGGGTAGCTGTTGAATAAAGAGAAAAGCATTTGGTTTACTCATACATCAAGAAAAATCCCAGTAAGATCAAGAAGAACAATCAATATAAATAACTAAATAAGTCATGGGTGTTATTGATTGGGCTGAGAGAAACAAGTGGAAATACAACCTTCAGTTCAAGCTAAATTTGGTCTAAAAGCAACTGTGCCTCATAAAAAAAAGTATTGTTGGCTTGATGAAAGCTTTCATGTAATTTGTAAGTTCTACACTAAAGTTAAAACAGGCCATTTAAATAAGGTATTACAGCTTGTAAAACAATTTATTTTACTTTTTCAAACAGGTCGTCGTGCTTTAAGAGAAGTAGGTGTGTTCCTTCTCAAATGGTGGATTTTATTTTAGAATGAAACTCAAAAAAAAAAGATTCATAGCAGACTGTTTCTTCAGGAAAAAAAGCAATAGCTGGGGAGTATTGGAGCATGCTTATGCTCACGCTGGTCTATTCAGACCAAGACCAAGACGTACTGCCAACAATCAAACTACAGCAACGTTTCAGAATTTTCCATTCTATCCCCCTGCACCAGCATCCACTGGAAATTTCCTTTGCACAAAATAAAAAAAACAAAAAACAAAAAAAGAACAGCGACAAACAGCATTTAAAAAATAAATAATTAAATAAATCTTAATTTTAATGCTTTAAAAAAGAATAACCGTAATACTTTGGGGAGTTGCAGAGAAAAAAAAACATGATTAAAACCCTCGTGAGTGACAGCTCGCAATGAACAGGTGACACTGCTGCATTACATCTCAAACACTTAAGGAATGTGGGAGGATGTTGAAACAATAATAGAGGCTAAATTTGAGCATTATTTTGCGTTTTTTAATCTAGATTTTTCCGCTGTGTTAAAAAAAGTTTCACGCAGCTCGGCCGAATGTGAGTAGATGGAGGAAATAGACTGTTTTTGGTCTAATTAAAGCCAAAACTCTCACAAGACTTTGTTTTGTGGTTACAGCCAGAGTAGAAAAAAACCCCCACAAATATCACATCCTTAGTACAAATAGAGACATACTGTGTATTGTGCGTGTTTAAAATAGAGGTTTGGAGATTGTGTAAGTGCTGTTATTCAAGCTCAAAGCTGTGCTGCAAAATCAGCGCACAACAATGAACAAACCAACTGAAACTATACATTTAAAGCTTCAATTACAGATTTAGATTTATTATAGGTAATGCTCTTTGGTAGCGTTACTTAAATGTGGTGCAAAATGTCATGGGAGACTAAAGTAAAAATACAATCTTGGTGCATGTAGACATGAAAACAAATGTGTTCCCAACAACCACAACAGACATCGGCCATTAAGAGACGTGTAAAGGAGGGAGCAGTTGCTGAGAGGGAAATAAAAATGCAATGAGTTTCTTTTTTTTTTTTTCTTACCGGGGGAAAGAAATTGGGAATAAATGTTTTATTTCTCACTTGATTTCCTGCAGCAGATGTAGACATGTGCCATATGGAGCTGTTCAGTAGACAAAATACATTTTGGCCTGGTTTGTTTTTTTGGCAGTTTGCATTTTGAGTTTGGAGCATTTGCCATCTGTCTAACAACAGGGTACAGATGCTAATGGTTTCAATGGAGGACGTGAAAAGTCGTGCAAGAAATGACTCCATCTTGTGCAATCTGAGCAGCACTTTGCATGTTCGACGTGTTAAAACTAAAGCTTTAAAACGTGCCCGATACATCTCTGCAGGCTGAGAGGAGGCTAACATGAGTCATGGCTGTAAACTTATTTGAAACACGTGCAATTTCATGCCCGAATTGTGTTTGTAAAAGTGTTACGAGCGTGCCTACGGTGTCAGGGAGAAATAATTGGCTGCTGCAAGACATAAGCAACAAAGGAGCTGACGGTATTTGGGGAGGGGCGTTGAGGAATGGCACTCTCTCAGCCTGGCTTAAACTGTCTCATAAATCCTGAATGCCGGTGTGATGCCAATTAGCGACCATCTCCTGGGCAGACGAAGTGGGGGACATTGATAGGAACAAGGCTCCAGAGGAATTTCAACCAAATCGAAGAGGCTTAAACCTGTATGCCGGGACGACACAAACATGCGACACTCACATCAGCTGTTTGAGGTGAAAAGGCCACACATTTAACGTTTGTGTTTAGCTTCTCTTCAGAAGCGCAGTGTAATGACTCATGAAGGCGCAAAATCCATCTCTTCGGGCAACTACAATAACAGCAGTGCTGGGAAATCATTTGCACGCATGGACATTAAAATACGATTAAGAATGTAGTTATAAAACACCTGCTATTTTAAAAACAAAAAAGAAAATGCATATTAAGAGCCTTGAGACATTTCTGACTTCTTCTGCTAGCTTGCTCCAGGCACTCGAGGGCCAAGTAAGCATCGTTCAGCCCATAATGAGCAGAGGGAGCACTGAACCCATTTAGAGACAGGACCGTGCCTTGTGGTAATGTGCCAGTTCATTACATTTTGTGACAGTGCGAGCTGCCTGCTCTGAGCATTTCCTCTGCTTGTTCAGTTACTCAGCTCAATTTGAGGTAATGTGGGTTACATAAATACTGGCGACAGTCTGAAGAGGAGTCTTAGGGGCCACTCTGAAGCACGCCATGTTCTCACAACTGCTGGTCTCCCACTCAGCTGGAGAACCAAGAAAATCAAGCGATGAGAAATGGATATTTGGCAGCAGTGTTTCTCGATTTATCAGCTCAGTGACAGGATGGATTTTCATTTTTATGTCAAAGCATTTGTTGATTATCAGTACTTTGTCTATTTCTATACCTGTCTACGCATCCAAATGCTCAAACTGTGGTGATCAGGAAAGTCTGGAAAATGTTTATTACACTTGAGGTCAGAAGTTTACGTACACCTTGGCTTGGGTTTAAATGCATTTAGTCAAGGTGTATGTGAAGTTTCAACCTCTCCTGCATATTGAAATAATATTTCAGTGACAAAGTTTCCAGAGAGTGGACAGTGAAAAACCACTAACACAGTGTATAAGCTTTTCATCATGTTGTCAAGTACAGCATAAAATATAAAAACAGTTGGCTTAATATTGCAAACTCTTAAAATATATTCACAAGTCAAATCAATCTATTTTCCAATGTCAAATTCAGTCGTGTTTAAGAGGAGATACTCACCTGTAGAAGTAGGAACAGCCTCGCACTGTGTTGTGTGTGAAATGCTCTTGGCTCTTCTCATTCCCAAAATCCTCTAAGGGGTCGGACCACAGCAGATCGCACATTGGTCCATAAGCTGGGGGCTCTTTGAATCTGTCTAGCTGTGGAAGAAATCATGAGGACTCTTGTCAGTGTGATGTGTGAATGGAAAAATTGCACAAGTGAGCGTCGCAGAGAAACTACTTGGCTTCTTCTGGGAGGGCTACATTAGCTGCTACTGCTGCTTTCATGGTTATAATTAAATCCCTACTTACATGCTCACTCGAGGGAATTTAACTCTTATTCAAGGTAGGAAGGAGTGAAGATTTTGGGATTGAAAGTATGGATGATGTGTCAAACAGAGCGCTCATCTTTCATCATTCTAGCTTTTTACTGGCAAGACAAAAAAAAACAAACAAAAAAAAAACCCTCAACAGCAGTCGTTCTTTTGGAGCAATGAACATAAATGACTTTGCTTTCAGCCAAGGAGAGCTGTTTTTCAAACAAAAGCTTGTGGATTACTAGATGGGTAGCATGATGGACACTTCAATAGAGCAAATTCTATTATGCATGCCCTCTGATTGCAACCACAAAATCCATTTGGAATTATTGAATTAGTCTGAAAGCAGGATCCGACTCTTCAACATTTTTAATCAGAGCGAGGACCGGGCCGGCTCTCGCAATTCCCCGTATACAAGTCTTGAAAGGTATTCGAGGCTGATCTGCGAAAATCACTTCATGAATATCAACCAAGGTTGTTATTTTCACAGCACATCAAGCTAAAAGAAATACAGGTTTTTCCTCATTAACTTTAAATGAACGCAGAAACACATGAAGCGGACAGAATGCTACAATTTTCAACAAACGATCTATATTTTCAAAGCAAATGACGGCCACCTGCTGTCAGACACACACATCGGGACAGACTGCAGCTTTGTGAAATTATAAAGAAAATGGTCTCGAATCATACACATACTTTCCTGATGTCGTCAAGATTTGTGATTTCTGGAGACAGTCCTCCGTGTACACACAGGAACTGCTGGTTCATGAGTGCAGCCAGAGGAAGGCAGTCGAAGGCGTCCATACATGCGTCATACACCCTCTCTGAATACTTAATTCTACCTGTCATGGGGGGAAACAGGGCAGGGAGAGAGAGCATGCCAAGTTAAACAACAGCACTCTCACACACTGGGGCAGTGTAGTGCTGTGGGACGGAAAGGCTCTCGAAAAGGGCCAACTTCCCAAACGCATTTTAAAAACAGAACAATTTCACAGTGCTTTTTTTTGTTTTTTTTCCCCTACACTGTCTGAGTCCAAACAACACTTCTCATGTGTAAATACCAAGAAGGGCGAAAATCTGAATGAATCACGCACCAAGCCAGAGGGCACTCTTCAGGCAGGGTTTGAGATGGATGGTAGGGATCAGGGTGAGCAGCATTTTGATCCCTTGTCAAACATCCCACATTTTGAGACACAGGGTACGTTTACATGCACTGATATTCCACTATTATTCCAAATATGGGGGCATATTCTGTTTGGATATTCTGATTTAGGCCTTTTTCATGTGTGATATGCTGATGTTATTCTGGTTTTATGAGTTTTATGATTCTTTGGACATGGGTACAGTGCATTCGGAATATGCGGCTCATTTGGTTTTACCGCAGGTTGCGACACGGTCAGCGGAGGTAGAGGCAAAGATCCTCTCTGGTAGAGATGGATGCTCCAAAGACAAGTCCAGGAACACACCTACTTTTAAACATAATGAAAGAGGCTATTGACATGTTTTTGGATATGAGCAAATATCAAAAGCTGACGTTTTCCAGAAGGTGGAGTTCACACAGTGGAATGTCCGCCAACAGTGGAAAACAGCTGCATGTTAACAACAATACTAGTAGAATATTCATTTTCATTAGCCATGTAAACCTATTAGGAATTTTGTCTTTCTTTTAGAAAAAGGGGAAAAAATTGAATATTTTGTGCATGTAAACGTAGTAAATGTTCTGCATTTTGACTGACTTTGAAGAGAATACACGAGTACAAGCAGGCTATCACATAAGACCATAAGAACTGTGAAATGTTAACTTCCTTTTATGCTTTGCCTGCTGTATTTGCTTAGCGTGGGAGTTGGGAAAGTTGTATTCAAATAAAATATATTTGTTTAGTCCTTCACACGCTGGAGGCTGAACCTGTAACTGGCATACTCTACAGTTTGTGTTTATTTTGTAATGTGTCTCACATTGTCCCATACCTGGTTTGTTGGGATGCTACCATCCTAATCCAAGTCGGGATGAAATCAAGATGCATCGTTTCTAATGTCTTTACATTGGTAAAACCCAATTTATTTATATGTAATTATTAGTAGAGACCTTAATTATTTAGAAATGTGACCAACAACTGTATTACAATTTCATTAATTCCTCATCTCTAAATTGTTTTTTAAGCACATCTCTCACAAGTCTCATGTGAGTATAAATAAAACTCAGAATCATAGTCTAACAGGAGACAGGAAAAAAGGACCACTTTAAGGCGACGTCCAGGCCTCGTTTCTTTTCATCCTTGTGAAAGGAAGTGTTTTTTAGAAGTCAACAATGAGATGCTTACTGACTTGCAGTAGTAGTAGAAGAAGAAAGTACTTTTTTTTAGTTAATTTATTATGTCCCGCCGGCTTAAGAAGAACCAAAGAAATCAAATCAAACTGTCTTTTGCATCGCACTGGGGGTGAATCATATTGTACTGCACTGGTAGTTGACTCATATGTATCTTTAATATATGGGATTGTTGGTAATGCATTGAGATGCTCAGTGATGGAAATGCACATCCCCACTGGATGGATAATAATCAACAACTAACTCAATTCTCCCTCACTGCATAGTGCATATAGAGCGTCGCAGACTTCATTAAGAAAAATATCAAAGAAGAAAAGCCAAAGTGTTACTTACATTCCTGCTTAAATGTGAAATACTCTGTTAAATGTCTACATTCATGATTCCCACGCAGCAAAAACAGTGTTTTGGGGTAAAGGATCTTTAAGGCCCACAAGTACAGCACACACTGAAACAAAGAGCAAAGGAGAGTGGGAACAGTTAGCTTATCATCTTTTAAAGTAAAAAGCAGTGGAAACATAAAACATCACATCTGACTGTCATTTTCACAGGGTGGCATAATACAAGCAATTCTGCTTATAATGAAACATTCATGTGGTACATTTTGCAGCATGAAGAGATGACAGAACTTCAGAGGACAGGCACAGCACACTCCATTAAAATATGTTTTATTAATAGAAATATAATATTTCAGACATGAGATGAGAATATATATCTAAGTAAATTTCAACCTGCAATCCCAGATTAAATGCATATCCTTTCCCTCATATTAAAAATTGTTCTCTACATAACCCTAAGCTACACTGTGACATTTGCTATCTGGGCTACATTTGAAGTTATTACAAAAGCCTATTACCTCTCCAATATTCACAGGCTGATTTCATCTACGCTCAAAGAAAGCTATTAATAAACACAGCTTCAGTTGGGCACATGGCGTGTGTCACACTTGATTAGGCTCTTGTGAGGACAAAAACAAATACGCAGACTCACTTCAATACTGAAATACCCTCTGTCAACGTAGTCCCCCAGGAAAAGGTAGCGCGTGGATGCTGGTGATCCTCCCACTTCAAACAGTTTCATCAGGTCAAAGAACTGCCCATGGATGTCTCCACACACTGCAGTAAGAATAAAAGCACATCAGGATAACAGCCATTTTCACAGATGAGAAGCTGCGCTGAAAGCCTCTCGAACACTGAGAGGCTATTTGCTTATTTCCATGTTTCCCATCAAAAATGCACGGAAAAACCTGAAACGTAGGACCACATCGGATTAAATATACAGCATTTCTCCCAAATTCCAAATTAAAGAAAAGATATTATAGCATTTATTTGCAGAAAACAGCTGGTCAAAAAATGCAAAGAAAGCTGGATCATTTTTAAACAACACAACGCTGATGTTTGAACTTAGGAAGAGCTCAGGAATCAATCACAGCAAAAATGCAGGCAGCTTTATTTGATGATTTGTGACCATCCATCCTCTTCTTGATCACATTCCAGAGGTTTTCAATGGGGTTCAGATCTGGAAATTTAGAGTGATCTCTTAATTATTTTCAGACTTATATGTCCTACACTGATACTGATACATATTTATTATAGGTTAATGATTAAGTCATTCCATTTGTGTGAAATTATTTGCACTAAATGCTCATTTGGAACTAAACCAGACATCGTTTTAGATAAAACACCACTGTCCCCTATCAGATCTGCAGCCCACACGCTTACTCTACATAATTATGCAAAGAACATAATATACTGAAGAACAAGTAAGAGGACATTTTCTAACCTTAACACATTTTCGCACGAATCTGAATCCATTGCCATTTGAAAACGATTACAAAAATCATAAAAGTAGTGGCAAAACTAAGTCTGTACAAGCCATTTTTCATTGTTTATCATTGGCAGGACAAGCTATACTGAGCTTTACAATGTATAATGTTATAAATGACACCACAATGTCTGCGAAGCTCAAATGTATTAAAGTATTACTGTCATAATCATATTCCCTCCTATTCTTTTATTTATATAATAACCAAGCAAATACTGTTCGCACTTCTTAATTCTACTCTACTGTATTAAAGTTGGCTAATATGGAAAGGAATTACAAGAACTGGATTCAGTATGCATTTTCATACTTGGCTTTTCCACCACATCCTCTTCGAACACACCTCATCCTGCCAAACACACTAAAAGTTCAAGGGCTGAAACAACTGGAAAGCTTTCAGCTGGATCTCTTTCGAAACATGTTCTAACAAGTTACGCGTTACAGCAAATCGACGACGACACCCGACTTTAATCTCACGTCATAACACATTCAATTATTCATTTTCTATACAGCTGCTAACAGCATGCTTGGCATTTGTGAAATTAAAGATCTCATGGGAGTATCCCGGCACAAACCCATCGACGGCAGGGGATCAGGAGGTGGCAAAAAAAAAATGTTTTTTTTAAATCACTCAACCTGGATTGGTTTCCAATCACCCTGTGTGACCCTACTACTCCCTGGGTAGTCAAAAAGAGCAAAGGTCAATGAGTTAACAGCTCTATCCACCAGGGGACACATGTGAGGCCACCTGATTAAAGGGCTTTTGGTCAATTTTGCAGATTGTCTAAAGGTTGGTTCAAGAGGGTAGCCCTGAATTCATTATTTAGATCCCTAGATCTCTTCATTGGAATAAAATGGGAAAAAAGTGAGCTTTGTGGAATAAGCGAATAACATACAATTATTGATGATACATCATTGTGTTAATAGGTGAGGTATCAGTAAATACCAAGTGTGATCGAAACAGCAATTAACACAAACAGAGCATTTTTCCACATCTGGCATTAAGCATCTCCAGTTCAGTAAACGAGCTTGAAAATTCATTCATTGCCTGAGAGCTGTAATAAACAAAGATAGCCATCAGCAATATTAAATGTGAACACTATCAGAGTGACAGCAATGATTAGCGCGGCATGTCAAAGTGCTCTGATTCATCACTTCTGCAAGCAATCAGCTAATTAAGTAAATAACGAGGGGGCGATTAGAGCGAAATCTGATTTGAAAAGGACACAAGCTTTATTTTTTTTTTTTTAAACTGATTTTTCCTTGCGTGAGGATGTTTATCGCTTTATGAACTGCATCTAGCAGCGAGAAGCACAATGAGAACTGGTGAAGAAGTCTTTGAGAGAGATACCCAATTAGCAGGAGGTGGAGGACAGTGCTGGAGAGCAATTATCTCAAGTTACGAGCCTCGTGAGACAGCTCAGAGAATCCACTCTGCTTGACTGTATCGTAAACCTCTGCTTTTACCATTTGTCTTTTATTAAACCCACACCTTGTGACTGTTAAAATCCACAGCAGGGGCCGACTTAAAAAAAAAAGGAGCCTTGTTATTTGTGTCAGATTTCTAAAGATGTCCTTACAGCCTTTTGCAATCAACACATCTCTACTACAACCATGATATTATCCATTTTAGAAGAGTTCTAAGGTCTCTAATCTAATGAAACATAGATGGATAATAAATACAAGTTGAGCTGTAGTTTGTTATTCAAGTTTTCTTATTATTGACACTGCCATTCATTTCATTCAGTGATAAAAGCTGATGCAACGACATGACATGAAGTAACCAGCTCTACTTTACATTTAAGTTAAATTGACCGCAAAGATGTTATATTTTTTAGATTAACTCAAGTGAGATCGGTGCCTCAGATTTGAGGACGTGCTGAGAACAGGCGAGGCTTTGTTTTTAATGGCCCGCTTGTTCAGTCTCATCGACTTGATGATGTGCCTCGTTTGTGATTAGTATTTTTTTGTTATTTATTAATAGTGACAGTAAAGAGAGTGACTCGAAACACAGGGAGAGAGACATGGTTGATGTGTAACAGAAACTAGTGGTCAACCGATGGTGGGTTTTTAAAGGCCGATACAATAACGATGGTTTCCAACAGAAAAAAAATAACCGACTAATCAGCCGACACCCCCCTGACAAAACATTGACACTGTTGGAAGTGTATTAGTTTTGACTTTATTAGAAACTAGAAAAGCGTTGAACTCAACAGTTAAGTTAAAGTAATAATTACCTTAATAAACAAATCTGGAACTAAGAAATCTAGACAATTCTAGGTGAAATGTTTCTCTTTTTGTAGCTTTTGTTTTCCTTCAGTAATTAGTAACAAACTGTCAGTATTGCCATCCTGCCGGCGGTCTATCTGTAACAGAAACTACATTAATTAAGGTAAGATATGCATCAATTCAATCTCATACTAATTAATCTGACCTTTCACAATATTTTAAAAGGGCAAGGGTGATTTTGTTTCAGTGTTATTATTCATGATTTGAATCCTTTTCTGTCTATGTGAAGTC
>JAPQRN010000011.1:8975764-8999565 GCA_037367275.1 Coranthus polyacanthus
TTTGATAACTTTTCTTACAAATGGTCAGATTTATCCCACAGGCTTTGCTGTCCCACATTGTCCAGAAAAATGCCAAATGCCAAAATGCCAATGCCAAACACAATCCTACACAGCGAAAAGTCGCCAATATGTGGATTAGTAACTGATTAAGGGATTACAATTACATAGGGTTTGTAACGCTGTTACATGTAGTAAGTTACCCAACACTGCCACCATCCATATTACGTTTAAAACATTGAGTACCTGGAAAGCTAGTCTGACTTCTACAGGAGACAGACAACAATTACATGACACCTAACACCAATTAGTTGCAATATGATTTTATACAATACGGTATGTAAATCAATAAAACAAGTTGATACGTTCCAGAAACTCCGACTGACTCCAGTGTTTTCTGTACTCATTCACAGCTTGCCTCTGAGATAATATGCCTCAACAGGCGTGATCGCACCTCCCAAGGAGGGCTTGTTGGCAGCGGAGATGTTGGCATTTCTAGAATGCAATTAATGGACGCATACAGAGGGGATGAGGCCGGTCTATATTTGCACCCGCACTTGGTAAACGGAGAATACCAGACCTGACGCTGACCCATATAAAACCCAGCTTGAACTGTAGATAACGTTCCTCATCATTAATTAACCTCACCTTACTCCTCACAGCTGTGAAGCTTGCCTGCTTGACTCAAAAGTGAATGCAGCTCGGCCACTATCACAATGGCCTGTGGGCCGGGGCAAATCCTTCCACCCTTACAAGAATAGCCCCATCACATATGTGAAATGGCATTCCTACTTGGTGTGCCAAAAGGACAAGGGAGGGTCAGAGCTAGCAAGTGAATTTGAAATGTTCTACACTAGAAAAAAACTAATTCCACCCAACACTATGTTTAAAGAATAATATGCCACACTACATACTGCAACAAGCATCTTTCTGGCATCAAGTGTTTGTGTCCAAGAGATGCATGATTGAATTTTCATTCCTGGCAGACTGACTGTGGTTTTTCAGAGGACAGGTGGTGAGGCAATGGGATGGCACAGCCAGACACCTCCTCCCACCTCTTGCCAAGACAACAAGGACCCTAAGAGTCCCTTTCCTTTGCCATTGCTTCCTTTTCCCTTCCCCACGCCCATCTCTCAAGCCCATCTCTGTATCCAGGCCATGACTGTGTGGGTGTGGTGGGTTCTCCTGCCAGCAGGGGCACCTGGCTGCCAAAAAAGAAAAGGGAAAAAAAGGCATGGGGCTGGAGAGGGAGGGCAATAAAGAAATTACTTCTCTAAAACCAAATGAATTCTGACTCAGCAAGGGATATAACTCCACACCGGCCCCACACACACCCTCCTCGTCTCACAATTCCCAACCCCCGGTGGAGCTCTATATATCAGGAAAAGCTGTGACGGAGTCCCTGAGGTAGCTGCTATTATGCAACCCTTCTGGGCTAAAAGTGACTGTAAAGTAAATCATCCTTCTTTGCCGCCAGCCTGACCTCCATATTGCAGAGAAAGCACTTTCAAAATTCACTAGTGGAGTATTATGCTGAAGGCACCATCTGTGCAGGCTTTACTAGCAGCCGTGAGATTAAAGGCAGTTAAAGCATCATATTTGAAAGCCATCTCCACAGTCAGAATCCAATCAAAGATGGAAAGCCTAAGTATGAGCCAGAGCTTTTAGAAAACTTGAGATGCTGCTGGGCAGTGTGGGTCAAGCGGCAGTGTGCTGCCCCAGTCATGCCCCTGATTCCTTCAGGGCCTACGTGAGGCTGCAAGGGTCATTGTCCTTGACGATCCGGTCAGTGAGTAAATTCAGGGGCAAGGGACACTTGACAGCTTGACTGCCTGAAGGGGGTTTCGACTCCCAGACTGTCTTCTGCTACGGTCAGAGGCCTCCTGCACTGTATGACTTTTTATATTTACAGACCAGATTCCTTCGAATTCTTTTATCTTTGGAGACTCGCAAAGACATTCCCACTCGGGATGTTTGCCTGCAGAGTTATCCAAGGCTGTGTAAAGATGCAATAACTGCAGTACTTATGTAAAAAAAAAAAAAGCTCTGAATAGCTCTTTTTGGAAAGAATTAACCATCCTAGAACAAATGGGTAATTCTGTAGCAGAGTGCATCTGCACAGAAAATAAAAATAATAAAAAAGTGAAACATGTTTTTAATTTCAAAACTTTTTTTTTTTTTGTACATAAAATACACAAAATCAAGTGAACACTGTGACAATTCTTCTGAAGTGATTTTAATGCACTGGCTGACTCACCATGAAGGCAAAGTGGACAAAATACCTGCTTTTGGTCACCAGCTGTCTTTCTAGCCAAAAGGATTCCATACAAGCAGATGCTTTTTCCCCCTTTTCCTTGCTCATTTCCAGGTTGTGGTCAACAACAAACAGGGGCCTGCTTTGATCGTTGGATAAACTGATCAACAATGATTGTGGTTGGTGGTTTGCTGCACATGCAGAGTCTGCATGTCACTCAACAGCTACATACTCTGTGCATCCAAGAATCCCAAAATTAAAGTAAATCATGTTCTATCAGACAGATTTCTCTTGTAAATTAGTTGGAAAATGAGAAGCGTGTGAGTTTTCCCTCTGCACCAAGCAGCAAAAAAAAAATCACAGTATGACACGGTTGAGGTCATTTGCCTTACTTGACATTGTGTGTCTTGCGAATGCAAGTGTTGCGCCTGTCCACCTTGTGATGCTGAAACGATATATTGTGCAGCCCTAGTATGTAAGACCAAACAATTTTTTTAAAGGTTAAAAGGTAAGTTTTGCTTTGCTGAATGCAGAGAAACTGGTGCTCGAACACACTATATTTACTTTCATCCTAAGCAAATAGGCTTTATAAAGACATCCCCATGCAGTGCTGCAGCCTTATACTGTTGAAGTGCATAGCTCGCATAGCTCTGTACTGTATACACCATCTGTTAGGCTGAAAAGAGGTCCCTGCCCTCTAAACCACTGACTGCAAAATAGGCAGTCCTGAACAAGTGTTTAAACACAGTTTAAAACTATTGCCTGACAACGTTACTGTTATGAAGCATCTCAGATTGAAAATAACCATGAATCTGGGCTGATGGAGGGGGAGTACCGAACTGATTTCACTCTGCCAATTGCTATCCAAGTGCTGGCTTAAAATCACTTGGAGATACACTTTCTGCCGGCTGATTTGTACCTCGATTTGGCTGTCCCTGAGGCTTGCCACATTCCTCCAGGGGGATCAGATTACATTCTATACAGGGCGCCAGGCCTGAAGCATTATGGGTGTTTTGGTCTTACAACATGGGTCTGACACAGTTGAGCGACAGTGTAAGGAAGTTTCTGTGTAAAAAGGAATGAGTAAAAAAAAAAAAAAAAAAAAAAAAGCACTGAATGAATGGCAGTCTGGTGGCCTAGAGGATGCATTGTAGTCGTATGGAGTTGAATGCCGAACAGAGGAAAGACAAGAAGTAAGTTGGAGTACATGGCAGAGGGACAGAAAATAGTTCAGCCAGTGGAAAAAAATAATCGGCCTCGTACCGTATGCCTCACATTTTTACAGGACAGAAAAAGAGACAGTGCTGACTGCAGAAACTGCAGAGCCTCTGTAGAGTAGCTGTCACAGACATTGTCCTCTTTAGTATTCTTGTGACTGTGTGTCATGGACGAGGACATACACCAAACTTGTGCTCAACAGTAACTATGTGCCGAGCTTCGTGTCACTCAACAATCTTACCAGTTTCTGTGGGGGCTGGGACACTATTAAAGAAATAATGAAAAATAAATTGCATGATATACTGGTGCAAACTGCTACAGAACATGACAGCTACTGAACGGACTGGGTTGTGACAACAGCATTAATTACCGACAATGGACCATATCTTCAGCTCAGGAGTTCACACAGAGTGAAGATTAGCTTGTTCAAACCACATCTGTCACAGATTCAGTTTTTGTTAAGACAAAATTCACGGTAAGGGAGGCTCCTTCTTTGAGTTTGAAACTACATTCTTTAGAGGTGTCACCTTGCAAACATGAAAAAAACAAAAACAAAACACAAGCACATGTATGGGCACGTTTTGACAACAATGACAGCTAAGCAGTGCATCGACAGTCTACTAAGAAACAAGATCTGTGTGTGTGTGTGATCAATAACGCAAAATGCCACTGTGCATATGCGGCAGGCCCAGTTGACAGGAGAAAGATACAGAAGTAGTCCCTGAGCCCTCCCCCTGCTTCTAATAGGCAGCAGGAGGACCAAATGATTGGTCACTGTAATGTATGGCTCCCCAGTGGTGTTTGGACAGGCACAAAATCAATGGGAGCCATGGGACACACTAACCTCTCCACAATCTGGCTAACGGAGGTGCAGTGTGAGTTGAGACTGATGAGATATCAGTTTGTACCGTGTTGCCTTGGCCCAGCAACTGTGTAACTCTGAGAGGGCTTTATTTTCAGGGGGGTGTGACTGTCCGTACTGCCTCATGTTGCTGGCAAGCTATGGTGGATGGGCTCTGGTGTAAATTAAATCTAACTTTAAACAAGAAAAATTGACCTTGCAATTACAAGCAGAAAATCCCCCTGAGATATAAATTGCCGCAAGCCAACTGCAATTAATGAAATTATACGTGGTGGTCCTTTTTGAGTCCACCACTTGGGCCTGATTCAACAGTCTAAAAACACCAAGGGCAGGGGAACAAATACACGCACCTCTATGTCCATCTACCCCCCACACACCTCAGTCACGACTCTGGCTCTGGTCAGCCTCTGCACTGTGTGTTTTGAGTGAGTGGGCCAGGCAACGGTCCCCCTTCCTCCCTCCCCTCTCCTCTCCACGTGGGCGGGAGTGACTTAGTAGACTGCCATCATCAGCTCTGGGGCAAACTTAACCCCTTTTTGCCTGGTTGACTCATGTCGTACATTGCTGTGAGCACACTGGAGCCCAAAAGTGCCTGGAATTCAAGCAGAATTTGCTGCTCATTAAGTCACGTGTGCGATAGCATCCGAGCAAAAATGTTTAAATCTCGGTCTCAAAAAGTGACAAAACAATTTAATAAATAAATATGTGGATGAGATGCATGTCAGCCAACACGTCTTGTCACACATATGCCAATTTTTCAAAGCAACATTCTGTGATGAATTACAGACCAAGCTGAGATCCAACAACAGATTTTTTCCCCCCCTTACACTAGACATCAAATTCACCACCACGTGCAATAAGAGGGTTAATTTTCAGCCAGGTGGTCTATAATTAACGTGTGTGAATGAGTGTAAATAAACCTTGGGGCCTCGACTCACCTCCAGCTGTATTTGTATAGCTGGAGTTTCTCTCTTGTCCACACACCGGGTACTTTAGCTTGTTGGCTAATGACACCTGAATGAAAGGAAAGTCCTCCCTGGGTTGTCATTTTACGCAGCAGGATCAACAGTGAACGAACAACGTGGCACATAATGCACTTATTTACCCATCTGTACTGTAATTAGGACTTTCCTCAATTACGCTAATTTTTGTTCATTTGCTTAATGGACCAGAGAATTAACTCATTGTTAAGAGGCTGAATGCAGAACCTGAGATTAGGCTTTGCACAGCACACCATTTGTTCTAAAAATACTTAATCATATCACCCGACTCAGTCAGATTAAAAAAAGAGCAGTTGCCCTTACTCCTGCAAAAAAACAAAAATCACTTGATTAAAAGCATTTGTTTGTCTGCCATTTATCAGAACTGTTTGTACAACATTATCTCTTGCTTCTTGTCTGATAAAATCTCCGCTGCGGCTGAAATGAACAAGCAGTAAATAAAAAGGTGAGGCGGTGTGGTCAACCATCTTTCAACTGGTAGACTTGCACACATGGCACTCAAAAAGACTTTCTCTTATACTTTGCTTCAAGGGTTTCCCAGTTTATGGTAAAAAAGCTGTGACTGCTGAAAATGCCCTGGACAATGCCAAGCTGTATTCTGAGGGATGAAGCCAGTCACCGACAAGGAAGTACCAGGCCACCGTGTTGGTGGGAAATAACAGAAAGGAAAACCTGTAGCGGAATGCAGCACACCCTGAAAACTGTCGTTCCATACATCTAACCATTACAATCCAGCTATACAACATGTGATTCCCAAGAATCACTTTAATAGGTGCAATGGCTCACAGACAAATTTGCTTCCGCAATTCAAACTGTAAACACTCCCAGTGTGGGGTGCTCTAATATTAAGTCAGTGAGCCATTATAACAAACTCCCTCATAGTAGGGGTCAACTGATTATCAGCCTGGCCCTGCTGATTGGGACTACTAACTGAGACTCAAATTCACTACAAATGTACTATTTTTTAGAAGTTTTATTTCCATTTACTTTATTACGTTTCATTAAGTTTGGTTTATTAAGCTCAGGCAGTTATCTAATTCATTTATTTATTTATTTATTAAAACTTAAAAGTTAAATTTATAAGAAATGCTGCCTGGAGCTCCCTGCAATTTTGTTTTAGGATAATGTTGAAAAGTTCTTCTAATTTAACATATACTAGAAAGCACTCAGAGAGCACAAACCTCCACCAAGTCAACTAAATTCCCCACAACAACATACCATCCCCAGCAATCACATCGGCTTCATGGGAATAATGATTCACAACAATTTCTTATTATGCTCAGCCCCCATATGCAAGATTTCATTTTGCATTCTGGAAAAACAATGGTAAAAAATGCCTCAGTTAAAATGTGAAAAATCTGTGTACAATTCAATTTTATTTATATAGCCCAATATCACAAATCAACGATTCTCCTCAAAGGGCTTTACAGTCAGTACAATATACAACACCCTTTGTTCTTAGACCCTCGGTTCGAGTGAGGAAAAAAAAGAAAATACAAAAAAATCTACTGCGATCTTGACCTTTGACCCTTCAAGAACAAACTTTTTGTGGCACTAGATCTTGACACTATATATGTGTGTGTGTGGTAAATTAGAATCAAATCAGATGAGTTACTGCTGAGATAATTTTTTTTTTAATTATTTTGCCCCTATTTGAACAAATAGGAATTTTTGGAATTTTTGATTTTTTCCTTCGTTGACCTTTGACCCAGAATGGCAAAAAATTTAATTATGTCACTGTCATCAGGAACTCACACCAAAAAAATTAAGATGATTTGCCAGAAATTTTGGACACTAGACTACTAACACACAGACAAGCACCAGTAAAAACATAACCGCCTTGGCAGAAGTGACGTTTTTCCTTTTTACTGAAAATGCATATCAGTCCCACATATCAGTTAGTGGCGTCCTTGACTATTAATCTGTATCAGCCCTGATAAAACATCGGCCAACCTCCAACACATGGTTCTACCTAGTCTGACTCACAGGAAGTAGTCTGTTGCACTAAACTTGCCATGGTCAACTATTTCTGTCGACATTCTCCACCTCTTCCACCATCTGTGCGTTACCGTTTTCCTCTCGCTACGTCAAACAACAGCAACATCTCAGCTAAACTACATGCTGAAAATGGCATGTTTTGATAAGGATTTGCTTCGTGCAATAAGGCAGGCCTGCTTGGTTCTTTGTAGTGTATTTTGATTATTGTAATGCCGGGGCTCACCTCCCCACGTGTAAATCAAGTTCCATCTCGACAGCCTTCACAAAGCCACCGTTGCTGCATCCTCAGTTCAGCACCACCCAAGATGACTGATTGGTTTAAAGAAATACAAATAAGTCAGAGTGTTTTTTACCCTATTCCAAAATGACAATGAATTCAGTCAGACCTTTCTCAAACGCTAAAATGAATTGTGCCGATTGGCCTGGCCATGTGAGACTAGGCTCTACCATTAACTTAGGACAAACAGCTCATATACTGCTGACATTTCTTGTATATTTCCCGACACACAGGCCCACAAACTACGATAAAGAAAGAAAAAAAATCTGCATATTCATCAGCTCTTCATAGGAACAGGTCACATTTGCATCAAATGTGTATTTATGTGTGCATGTGCGTGGGTGTCAACAAGTACAGATGCCTACATGATACAAGGGAAGAGGCAATCTAGACCAGACAGTTACCATGACATATTGTGCATCCTTGCCATGTTATTACCCCCTGTACATGCATCCATTCATTTTCTGAGCAGACACATGAGTTACAACATCCATTCCCCTGCGGTGACTTTTCTCTGCTTACTAATCTACCATTTGCAGGCAGCCCGCAGATGGCTTTACTCACTTCACCCATATTTAAGTATGAACAGCCGCCTGGCACGGTGCACGAGTGTCTATCTATGTTTGCATCTGTCACACAGCAGCATGCAGGGACCTGTCCCAGTCCACCAACGTGAGCCTCCCGTTTAGCATGAAGGTATGTTTTTAGCGCCCATGGAACGTCTTCCTTCTAACAACTGAGAAGAGTATTATTAAGTGTTACAACAGTTTCTCACTGTGGGCTGGGGTTAAAAAAACATAAAAGCAGTTCAAAACATATACAGTATACAGTTATGATAATAATAATAATACATTTTATTTGACAGTGCCTTCTGAACACTCAAGGACACTTTACAGGGAAAAAACACAGAACAAATAAATAAAACCACAAAGTAACACAGAAAGAAGGGAAACAGTGAATTTACTTGCAGTTTGCTTGCTTGTATCTAAACTAGAGGTGTAAAGATTAATTATGCTGATGCGTTGAATGTGCATTATGCAGATTGTCTTTCCTCAAAGAAAATATGACTTACTGATTCAGGTTCTAGCACTTCAACAGTACACAGATTTTCACTCAAACTAGAGAGGGTTCTTTGAAAAATGTACATAACGAGGACACACATGTAGCAACACTTTTAGTGTGTGAACTTTGTCAAACTGATGACACACTGCCAGAATACTGCATCACATTTCCACTGGCCAACTTCAGGAGCTGCAGATTGTTCCGCTGACCAATCACTCAAGGACATCACAGCCGGTGCTAAAACCATTAGGTCTGTTACAAGATTTATCTGCACAGATAATGCCCTATAGTCTGAAAAATGCTGGCTTCAGGAAAATAATCGAAATTGTGAAATAGCAGTCTGTACTAGAGCTGCCTTTATACCCACTTGTTCATCCACTGCTCCCGTCAGCCACTTTCATTCGCCTTCACTCACCAACCTGCCTACTCCTACACACACTCCCTCTACTCACAAGCACTAGTGAGCTGAAATTGCTACTGTCACTACCATTCCCACCACCACTCCTGCTGCCATTACTGCAGTATTATGTTTTGCCATTTTAAGGAAATGCCATCAGTATTTTGTAAAATGTCAAATTGCTGACTAACTAAAATGGAATAGTGTGAAGAAGAGTTAACACCAGGGTAATATTCTTTGCTACATGTTTGTTAAATGACCAAATCAGACTGTTATTTACAAAATGTAAACATGTAAATAATGATTTAGTCGCTCATGGGTCAAATTATCATTTGGAGTTGAGTTGATCTTTGAAATAAGTCCCTGTTAAGGCAGTGAATCACGCCCTTTGATAAAGCATGTCCTCTCAATTTTTTTGGTACATGTTGGTGATGTTAGCTTATTTTCTTTGAGTTAACCCATTGACAGCAGAGGATTCGACTAGTTTCTCAAGTAGTTTATTGGGGATGGGTCTTTTACGGTGCCTTTTAACATCAGGCCAGGGACAACAGATGAAAATTAGCCCTGTTGGCTAACTCTGGCTCATTTACAGTTTTTTATGTTTCTGTTGATTAATGAGCACAGTCTCTGTCAAATAAACCAATAAATAAAATAAATTAAAAATTTGGTGAAAAAATATTGATTAAAAAAAATGTTGATTTTACAGTAATACTCCATAAACAAAATGATGACAGACAGAAGTGCTGATTATATTCCAGGGGCGATGAAAAGTGACCCACGTTGTAGCTTTTATGCATGCATGTTTATATGAATGTGTGTTCAAGCAGATCTGAAACTACCCCCACAAAATCCTGTTGCTTTGCTGCCTGTCCACGCTCTGCCCTTTGAGTGGGAGATGAGGTGAGAAGCAGATTTTTCTTCTATTTAGGTCTGTAATATTAACCCTGCAACCCAGTTGTTCCCAGTTCACTGGGTTAGCCTCTCCTCCCCCACACAGACAGCACTGGGTGCCCAGCATGTAGTTACATGTGTTGCAGACACTCTATTGATTGATTTGTGACTCTGCTGCGACCAGCTCCACAGAGGGATCTAATGACACACAACTCCTGTCTCTGTTCCAAATGGCTTTTGTTAGCCACTGTAGCTCATGAAAGGACCATGTGTTGTGTCTGCCAACCATGGAAAAGAAAATACTGATGGTTTGTTTATACAGAGGCTGATTTTTACCAAATACAATAGTGCAACATTATGATCTATGGCTAACAGATGCCACTGTGGGTACAGGCAATCTAGAGTGGAATTCTCTGTTTGGCTCTCTGCAAAAATGGTGTTTTGGTACTTGAAATGGAAAATAAAGCACTACTGTGCGTGCTATGTACCTTATGAAGAGCCATAACAGCAGTCACAGTAAAGCTCCATCAGTATAAACTATAAAACCACTACTGAAAACCTGCACTGCTTCAAATGGATCAACATTGTGAGTTCAAAGGCTCCCAAATCCCCGAACTGTACTCATAGGCTTAGTGACAATCTAAAAATGCCAAGGTAGGCAAACAATTTTTCTGCCCCTATTGCCTTATCGAGACCCTACATCCATTTGTTCACATGAATTAGCAAGAGCAGCAGCTAATGCATGGAGTCAGATTACAACCTCTGAGCAGAGCCGCCTTTATCCCCCTATATGGAGCTTAATCTGTCCAAATCCGCTGCTTTGCTGTGCCCTAAATCCACAACAGAGCCTAATTCCTCCTTAATCTAATGAGCGGTAAAGGTGCACTTACTCAGGTTCAGAATACCACAGACTGAGTATCTGAGCATCAAATCACAATAGTGGTAGCAGAGCTCTTCCCTCACTATGTCATGATGCAATATGTTCAACAACGGACGAAAGAATCCTTGTGTCACGGCAGAGTAGGCAAGCAGATACATGACAGGCTTTGATTGCTTGTTTGCTTATCTTCTTGTCACTCATCGTTTCTGCTGTGGGCAACAGCTGTGGACTGCTGTCAAAGGATGTTGAGGAAGAGGTAGACAGTGCCTAAGCCACTGGCACCCAGACATGAAAGCAAACAGGAAGGAGGCATCTCCTATGGTTTCCAAATCTTCATAAACTGGTTTACTGTATGTCTTCAAATAAAAAACAGGAGTCAATTACAAGCCGGGTCTCTGATAGTGACCGAGGGAAAGGTTGTCACAAAGTCCCCAAATACAGACCGGGGGAAAAAACCTGAGTGGATAAACTCCTGGTGCCGGTCACATCATGTGTATGTCAGTTAAACATAATGTACACTTCTACCACTTTAATACATTTAACAATATTATCATACTATTTTCCATACTTGGTTGTTATAGATTACTCATGTAAAGCATTTTATTTTCTGATTTCAGTTAATGTAGGAGTATGTGTATTAATATCTAAGACAAACTGCACTTTCTGGTAATGTACATATTTTTTTCCATATGGAACAATATCGATATTTATCACATCTTGTGTGTAGCAGTGATTTCTTCTGTTTACTAAGCTGTTAGATCCATCCATATTGAGTAAAATTGTCCAACGCTTGTCATTATCAACGCAAATTTCATCGTGATCCCATACTGCGGTCATCCCACCCTACGTACAAGCAATGCTTTCACAATAAAAGCCCCATTAAGAAATGTTTGGTTTCAATCCACTAAAGCACGAGAGAGCTTGTAATTTGAAATAGTTAAAGAAGTGCTGAGCTTGTATTAACAATGTAATGCAATAACTTTAACAGCACAAATGGGAGGCTTCGTGCCTGCGTCGAATACAAGCCTACTGCACCTTAAGGCTTTTTACCTTCTGTGGTTGATGTAAATAAAAACCTTGGCCACTATTTGAGGAAATACTGTACTCAGCATATATTTTTGGCAGAAAAGTGCTGCCTGTACTGCTTTGGACACAAACATTTAAATGTGTTGCTCTTTTGGACAGTCCCCAATTAGCAATTTCCATAATATCAAATACACAACACCTGCCGTGGCTATTGCTACTCAGAGCCACTGCATGATCTGTACAGATGACCTCTGTCGCCTGTAAGAATGTTTATTCCAATAATCCAACAAACAGTGTGTGCATGGCTACATGGTCAAAAACTATGTCCATCCTCATCCCAATCACCTGCACCTCATTCCTGCACTCATATGACTCCCAGCAATCAAAAAGAATGACAAAAATAAGCAAATTATCCATACATGCATACATAATGGGTGCAACCCCCAATATAATATCACTGAAAACAGCATGGCTTAAGTGAAGCATAACACCGATATTAACGGCCTTACAGAGCTGAAGAGCTAAAACACTGGGCCTGCTCTCTTTGCTCCAGGTTTTAGTCTGAAAAGCAAAGACTCTAAACAATTGAGATGTAGATTAGTCAGCAAACTTTAAGGAGTGGTTCAGATGTAACGGTGTACAATTAATAATAAGTGCAGCTGTGATTTATTCCATGACATTCTGACCAGTTGCATGCTTTCAGTATCCACTCACTGCATTTCAACCACCGCAGTGTCTGCAGGCAACATCATTTTCAATGCACAGGTAACCTGTGGTGTAACTTGCATAACTTTAGAAAGTGAAATCCTTCTGGCTCAGTTGCATGGCTAGATCATTACAGAGCAGACGCCATTCTTTTCCATTCATTCCATTTCTGGGAAGTAAGAAAAAAATACTGTAGCTACAATGAACTCACATGTAGGAAATTAATTTTATTGTGTAGAGACTAAAAAGCAAAGAAATTAGCCAATATCTTCACAGTGCATGAATTCTCAAACTGCAAACCATGGTGCGTAAAGACAGTTTGACATTATCGAGTCAACATTAATAAGTGTTGTTCTTAATTAAACTTTACTGTCAACTGCAAGAAAAAAATCTGTGGCAAAAACAGAACAAGGCTGCAGCTACTTAGAATGTTGATGCGCACCAGTTAAATGACAAAAAAAAAAGACAGACGGGCACAGAATTAAAATCATAAAAGGCCTCAGCAGTTATTATAAATCACTTAACTTCTCATAGAATCTAATTCCCAACCAAACCAAGCTAATGACAAAGTTTATGAATGCTAATGAGACAATATTGCTCCTCCTGAAACACCTGCAGGACAATTCTGGGCAAATGACAATTTCAGATTGTTGTATCAGGCTGTGTTTGTGCTTGGATTAGATCGAAACATATGAATACAAAGCAGAACCATATGCAGGTAATCACACGTAAGGCGAGGATCAAGTATGTGGCATTACTTAATGTTCTGTTCTATAAATGACTCTGCAATCCAGCTGGGATCAGTGGCTGGCATTGCGCCGCTGTCACCACCACCAACTCTCCAACCCACGCATGTCTGAGCATGGGGGCCTCTCCTCAAAAGTCAAATGTCAGATGTTATCCATCCCCACTCAGAGAAGGACCCCGCGCACCACCGGGGGCTCGGAGGCCCTGCCTCTCAGCTGGTGACGGAAAAACACCATTACTGAGCTCGTTCTTCTTTGGATCACAGTGGCTGACATGTCTGCACCGTGACGACTGTATTACCTGCCTGTCGATTTTATTTTGAACTGAGGGCAGCCCTACGGTTCAGTACACAATAGTAGAGCGAGAGTTCAAATTCCAATCAGGGAGATATCATGTTAGCAATAATGATATATTCAGCCTGCAATGCTGATTTAAGACACAACAATTCTATAGCAGCAACAACTGTAGTAATTCAGGCTAATTGTTCCACCAAGACGATGAAGACAAAATATTGAGGGTTAATTTGAGTCACAACATAATCCAGATTTAACTTTGACTATTTAACAAAACAATCTAAATTTAATGTAAACATCCCGACGGTCAAACAATGAGAAGGAATTCTATGCAACAGCAATATGAAACAACTGATCAGGGACCTGGGTTTTGAGCCATGGTACAGTTTGTTTGTTTGTTTGTTTGTTTTGGAGGAGTGAATAAGAATAAAAAGGAGGGAGAAAATGATGTTTTTTATTAAAAGACTAGAATTTCAAATTCCAAACCAAGCAAACAAAAATAAACTTTTCTGAGGCCCAGTCGACATATTAAATAAACAAAAATAAATAACTATTTTTTAAAAATCTCTTTATAGCAGCCGACATATTAACTATGCAAACAAAAATGAATAAATAAAAACACTTCACTTAAGACAGTCTACATATTGAATAAATAAATAAAGAAATGAAAATGAGAGAAAATATAATCAAACAAATTAAAGAAAATAAAATAGCTGTAGCATGTCACATTTACAAAACACAGCTTGTCCATGTAATAGAATAATACGTTTGTAGGGTTGATTGTGAAATGAAAAATTTTGTTTTGTTAAATTAGTAACGTGATGACAGCTCGACAGTAGTGACAGCAGGTCGGGTTTTTGGGTTTTAGGGCCGTTACACCCCTAGAAAATATATAACAATATAGAAAACTCAACGGGAATTTGCCCATATAATCAGAGTTGTTTCTGTAAGGGGCGCAAACATTATCAAAATTATGCAACTTCTCCTGCCTCAGCTGATTAAACTCTTATGAGTAATTACTATGCAGCAGTTGCTTTCAGGAGCATTAGGATAATGCATTTTGAAAACAGGTGGATGCAAAGCACTTATGATAAGTTGGACTGACACCTTGTTGCAGGGCAAACTAGGCAGCTGAAAACAAATTACTTCGCACATATAGCCTGCAGTTATTTTGGATTTGTGCTTTGTACACAGCCAGCGTCTGTGTTGTCATAATACTGATGCATTACCAAAACACAGACTTCTCCAACACTTGATGAATGAACAATGAGTTCAATATATTTTAACCTGACTGGGACCAAAGCAGACCTTGTTCACTGGAGATTTGCAGTGGGGAGAAGTAGTGGAAATACTTTAATGAGACATCCAAAATGATGACATTTCTGCAGCGTAAAACAGCCATGTGACAAGAGAAGAGCAGTTTCAGACCCATATAACACGACCAGCCAAGTCTCCCAGTGATATTGTTAAATCTCTTCAAAAGCCCATACTTGTCATATCCATTTTTCATTACCCTTCAACTTGCTGGAGACTGTAGGGGGATGATCTCTTGAAATATTCATTACAAAAGCACCCAAGACATGCTGTGACTCTTTTTCACACTCGACTCGACCGTTTGCTGAGCTAAATGTAGCCATCCTGCGTTTGATATATACCAAGACTTGTGTTACATTTAAAATATTTCCTATTTCCAAATGGCACAGGCTACAAGCAATGAAGCAGAGCTAGATTTGTGCTAAAACTGGAGGGCAAAAGCTCAGGCTTGCCTTTAATATATATATATATATATAGGTGTAGGTATAGTCTGTGATTCCAGGCATGGTCTTTTGAACACTGCAGCGTCACCTTCTCTCCTTTCTCGCAAAATCTTAATGTCTAAGGGTCATGATCTAATCATTTCAACTGGTTAAACCCTAGCAACTAAGCCAAAATAAAATTACTCAACAATTCCCTCATGTGTTTGTGCATGCTGTGATCTGTGCACATGCCTGTTGTGATGTAGCCTGCAGGAGCTGGGTAATGGTTGCAACTAGTGCTGGATCACAATCAGCCGGGGCACAAATAAACACATTCTGTCATTTTATTTCTGAGTAGAGGCTTCTGACAGAAGAGCCTAACCTGTATTAACACACAGGGCTCACATGCTAACCACAAATAGGGTGAAATCCTGCAACACAAGTGCAGTAACAATGCCACATTATCAGTCAACATTAGATGACATGGAACTGGGCACGCTACATTACTTCTATTCCGCGTTCAAGGGGTAGGTCGACTCGATTATGATCTTTATTGCATTCTTATGGTAGACTGCAAAGGTGGAATGTCAGACCTGTAAACACAGAAGGGCTGAAGAACCACCCCATATGGCATGAAAACTAAAAGAATGTGGGCTCACAAAACACAGGCGACATCGAGTAGTATTATGCAATGGTGAAAAAAAAAAGGAGCCTTGGTAAAACTATGCTTGGTGATGCATGCAAAATGAGGGAAAATCGCCCTTGGGTTGAATGCAACGGTTGTGCAATATCTGCATGCATACTGTACAGCTGTGAGCTGTGTAGCCTATATGAATCCAAATGATCGTGCATCTGCCACACTTCAGGCTGTATTCGCTGCTAATGAAAACAGTGAACGGAGACAGGCGGCTACAGCACGCCTCACAGGCAGAATGTGACATATTTCAAGCTAAATTCTTGCTCTAGTCAACAAACTGGAGTTAACCCTCACTTCCTAGTTGACTGCTACTGTCACAGCTCGGCTAACACCCTTCTTCCTCCACAGACAGCAAACAATTTCGACTACATTTGGTCCTCTTGCTACGACTGTGAATTCTTGAAGTCTGCGTGGTCCGAGGCAGAGCTGTGGTCTCATTTCAGTCAGACTCAAAGTGCACACAAAATTACACTTACATTTCACCACCCTGTCCGTCGTAGATAACTTCGGTTCATCATTCGGCTTGTTTTCGGACATTTCCAGTGTGATATAATATTGAGATAAAGCAGAAATGAGACTAAAACGGTCCCTGCGGTGCTCCTGTCGAACAACTCTTGAGTCTATCCGAGAAAAGAGACCGCAGTGATCTCACTCGGTCCTATCAGCGGCCAAAAATACTTGCAACAGGATTACAATTTCACTGCTGGTGCTGTAGGAGCTGCTCTGTCTGATTTACTGTTACTCTGTATCAAGTTGTCTGAGCGCAGTGTGCATTCAAACCTGCTGCCCCACAAGACCCGCCCCCAACTCGCACCGCCTTTTTCTATTGGCGGAGACGGCAGGCTGCTTCTCTGCCAGTACATACACTTTTATCAAAGGGCTGTTTCTGTGTCACTCCGGTCTTGTATGAATATCAGTATGAATAAGTTATCTTACAGCCTAATAAACATATTGTAGCTGTAAATGATGGGAAAACAAAAGAATGCTAATGTGAAAAATGAATCATCCTTTGGCCGAATATATGCTCACAAATGCCCGCAGAATACACATTAAAGACGGCACAAAAATGATCTGCACAAAAATGAGCTTTAAAAAATGTATGAAGAATACAACACACTCAGAACCTTTGAGTAGTAAATGTGTCTGAGTAATTTTTACTTTCATGAATTTAAATCAACTACAAAACAATATCATATAATAATATAATAATAACAATATAATACAATGTGTATCTGAAGCGATTAAAGCCAGAATTACATGAAAGTTGCTGTATTCATAGTTCCCTGAGGATGAATCCTCAAAGCATAAGTGAACCCCCTCACCTCTCCAGTTCAGAGGAAACCTCTCCTGTAGCGCCACCTGGAAACACTCCAAATAAGATATCTCACTAACTAAAAGACAGATTTCCCTAAAACGTGGAGGCTAAATTCATGTTCCCACTGAGATAAACCATTTGATTTTAACGACCCTGTGACTATTCCTCTAGCACCATCCTCAGGACAAATTGCCACAGTAGTTGATACACTGCAGGTAAAATATTCAAATCCTCAGCACTGTAAGCTATTGTTGGAAAGAACAAACTGTACTGTCATATTACAGTTTCCTTAACAAATGTTAACACAGAAAAAAATGGAATCTGACACTCAGTAACTGAAACCTCACAATGTTGTGCCAAAAGCTTTAACAAAGGCTGCAAACTGCACACACAACATCAACTTTGCACTCTGTTGCAGTTCTACTACACACTTTTTACAAAGCACACTCTTCTTTACATAAGATACAGTCATTATAACTAAGTGCTTATTTACTCATTAGGATGAAAAGATAAGTTTATATAATACTGCACCAGTGTATTTATTATGTATTTCAGTAGACTGGACTGTAGATACTGTGTATTCAGAAAACTTACTGTGGAAAAGCAAGAGTGTCTAGTTACAGTTTGTACCAAAATGTATCCATTTTGTTTGTATTTTGATACAAGTTATGGGGAGTATTTGTATAGTTTTCAATGTCTCATTCTCCATGGCATCTGTGATGTTATGCATTTTATGTGTGTGGTTTTGCATTGTTTTTGTGTAGAGTTTTAGAAATACAAGCACTGGTTTAACGAAATGTGTTAACTATTGAGAAATAAACTGTAATTAATACTAGTAAATGTTTAAAGCCTCACATGAAACTTAATATTTCAGTCTTGTTTGTCAGTAATTGGAGCTGTCTTCTGTACTTTATTAAGTTATGCAAACTCTCTACCTTTTATCTTCTATCTCCATGGCCTGAGCAGAGTAGTCATACAGAAAATGTGAGTGAGTGTAAGTGGGTGGATGTGCACGCATGGTAAAGGCATGATCTGTCATCGGTGAGTCAGTGCGACAGTGGTCATTTGCATGAAAGAGACCTCGGTTTTCACCTGTTCATTTTCCCAACAGCGGCGCATTTGAGTTACCCCAATAAATGATGGCAAACTGCTATTAGTGAGACGCTGCTGTGGTATGAGTCAGTTGTTTGGCAGGTGGAGGCAGTTAATGAAGCTGTGAGTTTTACATTTCTCTCACTGAGGGTCTGTGTGTGTATATGTGTGTGTAGAGTGGGTCAGAACATCTCACACCCTTTTTATCTTTGCCTGTAGTGGAGACATTTACAGCAGATCATTAGCTTTAACATGCCTGAGGTTCTAGTGCTCCGCTCTGCACCCGAGGCTCTGCAGACTTAATTAACTTGGGTCAGTCTAGTCAGTGACTCGACTTTTTCACTTCGCACCACTTGCTGTCACTTCTACAGCAGCCGCTGTGTTCATAGTTTGCTGTTTGTTCCCTTAAATTATTATTACAATTATTGCCGTAAACCACATCCATGCTCTTTCTTGGCTTCAGAGTATATACTAAGGCTGACGCTGAAAAAAAAGTGCCCTCACTTTGTGCACTTTGAGCAGGAAACTCCCACTTATCTGAGCTCCTCCTGACAATAGCAGCGCTGTTTTACATGTCACTGTGAAGCAACACCTGCAGACAAACAGCACTGAAGCCATGAGCCACACAGGTAGCTGTCTGCTTGCATTTATTCTTTCTTGTTTCATTATTACTAGTTTTTATAATTCAGGATCATTTGCAAGTTTTTTTTTTTTAGGGAGTAATAACAGTTGTGTGGTACAAATTTAGTAAAGTTTTAGATGGTTTTGATGATTGAAGTTCAATCATCAAAACCATGCAACTAAATTAAAGGCAAGATTTAGTTGCATGCTCTCTGATACAGAAAGCGGTTTCTCTTGCAGCTCAAGAACTGCTAATCATCTATGAGACAGAAGCAGAGCAGTGGGCCACCTACCTGCAGTCAGTCTTTGTGGGGGCCATCTCAGAGCAGGGGATCTACTGCTATGACATTGCTACAGCGTCCAGCCGGCGGGATGACTTCCTCAGGCTGGCCAGGTACACCTGCAAGCTCCTGATCCTTTCCAAGGGCATGCTGGAGGATCTGTGTCAGATGCGCCGCTTCTTCTTGGCTCGGGTGTTGAGCCCTGCGGCTCACGTGGTGGTGCTGCTGTGTGGGGTGGAGAGTCTGACCCCGCTGTTGGAGCTGGTGCCCCTGAATGGTGACGAATGTTTGCAGATCTCCAGTGAACAAGATGCTCATGAGTACCTGTCCACTGTGACTGATATTGTGAGAAAAGGTAAGTTGTTCATCATGACTTTTCTGAGGACCCGTTGTTGATTACATTTTGAGCTCCAACTTAGAGGATTTAAATTTTAAAGATCTGACTGAGAACAATACTACTGGTGCTTTGCAATGCATGTCTTTCAGTTTGTTTGTTTTTATTTCAGCTTAGTTTTAAATAGATCTATGAGTGCATAAATAGTCTTCTTATTTTTTATAGGATTTGACTAGTTTAGTAAAGGTAAGATTAAAGAATGCATGGCATCAACATATTTATTAAAGGCTCATTTTGAGCAAAGCCATTTTATTCATGCACACCTGAACCATTACCACTGGAAATGAAAACAAAGCTGAATTTACCTGCAATTTTATTTTTGTTTTAAGTCAATTGTTCATTGTAGTTTTTACTAAACCTTTTGAACAAACAGTAATTTTATTAGACATTACTCCTCCTCTTGAATTAAAAATTTGTCAAACTAACCTAACTGTATCTTTTACTGACGAGGATCTCTTAACTCTATGTCAACAACCAGTGAGATATGAAATCCCACTCAATTCAGCTGGGGAAACTTTTGCTTGAATTTAAAAAAATATTATGACAAAAGACAGAGGTGTTTCCAACATGAATCTCGATTTATTGTGGCAAAAGTAGAAGAATTATATCTAGAAGTGGGTGTTGATTTAGACATAAACAGCTTGCACGGAATTTATTCTATTAGAACAAGACTGTTGTCTAATTTTGTCAATGTCAGATTTTGCAAAACAACAGTCAGCATCAGTCTCAGAGTGAAACAGACTTTAAATTCCAATAGCACCCCAATTTTGCACACTTTAGGAACAATCATCAATGCATCATGCAATTGTGTCAGAGAAAAATTTCACATGGTCTTGCTGCTCCCCTGCCATAAATGCGAGAGGCAAAGAATGCTCATTATTTGTGAGAATGCCTGAGCAGCAGCTTGGAATCCTGTTTACGGACCTATTTCCTTGAGAATTGTGTGTGCTGAAGATTGACATTCAATATATTTTATCACCGGCCGCAGAGCCATCTTTGCCGAAAATGTGTGGTGCCTCTAACATGTCCTCAATTATTCTCTGCCTCCCATCCTGTTTTTCCTAATTGCCCTATTTGTATGAAATCATAAAGCGGAGGAGGGGGTTTGTATTTATACAGGTGTGCGCAGGAGGAACATCTGATGCAAATCGCTCGTCTTTCCTCTTTTGCCACCACTGATTACACATCGCAAGCCATGCAAATTCAAGTGCACTCTGCATCACTTCATTGCACTGATACAGTGAAGTGGTTCAGGCCAGGAACCCACTAACAGTTATATTTTAACCACAAGTACCCTCCCTATTCATACAGGATGATGCTGTGGTTTGTTAGTACTTGCATCAGACATGTAGGTGTTTCGCCCGGAAAAAAAGAAAATGTATACTTCATGTTTTGTTTCTCCTGTACAATAAAATCACAGTGAATCACCAGTTACGTGATCATTACATGAGCTGTTTTGCACCTGCTTTAGTTAAATGTCTGATCTTTTATAGGTTTGTCAGCCACGGCGGCGAATGTCAACCCCTTGACACGTAAATCATCAAGATCAGAGCAAAAACCGGAACAAATGCAGTCAACCTCAGGCCACAGTGTCAGATCTGGCATCGTGGTTGTTCCTTCCAGAGTTCCCTGCGGGGTGAGACAGTCAGCAGCAGCCATTTTTGTTTCATTCAGTATTTCTTCATTGGCTCAGCAGTTCACTGCACTGTCTCTTTTGCAGAGCTCTTCGGAGGTGTTCCTTCTGTTAAGAAATGAGGCGGCAGGAATCGACACAGAGGTGGAGTTCACCAGTGGGAGTCAGGTGATTAGAGTGAAGCCGACCCACTGGAGCGACCACATCCTGTGTGTCGATGCTCCAGGTGAGCAAAATACTAAAAAAAGGAAACAATTAGATAAAAAAAAAAAATACTTCAAAATTCCTGACTTGCCTCTGTATATATTCTTTTTCTACTGCAGATTATCCAGCAGGGAGTGTCAGAGTGACTGTGTTTAGTAATGGAGTTCCATTGAGCAAGGCACACTTATTGTACTACAGCAACATGGAGGAGATCACCCGCCTCCTGTCAAGGGCAGCAGATCCTGTAGACTTCATGTGTCAGGTAGAGCCGTGATGTTAAATGTTAAGTTGACAAATTAAACATGTGATTCACATATTTTCTTACAGTAATGAGAGTTTGCATGTCATCAGAAGTTTTATTTTGCCTGTAAAACTGTCTTAAATAACAATAGAGAAGCTTTGTCAAGAAAAAGAACGTGTTCAGGGTTACTTCAACTTGGGGACTGAACTACATGTTTATTAAAGAAAGCCATTATGAACCTCTTAACATCACTGGGAAACCATTTAAGGTGTGGGTTACATTTGAGCCCTGTTTAAACTGATACTGTACACTGTAAAAATCTGAGACTGGGATGAATGAATACTTGCTGCATTAATGCTACATTTACTGAATATTAAGTAAAGTAATATTAAGCAAATATTAAGTTGATTTAAACATATTTAAACAATGTATTGATTACATTTTAACCAATTTCAGCAGGAAGAAAGAGTAATAAAGCTTTAAAAAATATAAATTATTCTCATTTTAAAGTTATTGTTTTTTAAAAGGGGATTTTAAAAGATGTAGACAGGAATGAACTAGAAAGAAAATATGCAAGTGTTTGTAGGTTATGGGAAATGTAGGAACTAGCATCTTGACCCAGAAGTTTAAAAAGTTTTTAGTAAACTTTGTAATTGTCTGAAAGTGACAATTGGATCTGCACCCAGTACTGCCTGGCAACTTAGTCAGAAAAACAACAACACTGTTGTAATACAGATGAATGTTTGTCAGTGTTACGTAGTTGATGGTAAGTGCAGGTGATAAGTAAGTGACATACCGTAATAATGAAACAAGAACCAAATATGTTTCCAGCTCTAAACTTTGAACTTATGCAAATATATTAAAATTACTTTGGTCAATGATTGACTTGTAAAAGTAGGAAACACTTTTGAATGTTGTGCTCACTCACTCTCTCCTCAATAAAAGTAGCTCTTCTCAGGCACTTTGAAAGCTGTGTTACTTAGTGACTCATCATTGTGTAACACAGTTATAGAAATTAGTCAATCGCAGCCCCAAAGCACTGTGTATAATCGATCCACTTCAAGCCATTAGAAAGATGCGGGAAAACACAAGATAAATTAAATCAGGGTACTTCTGCTGCTGATGTTGATGTGTTTACTGTTCCCTGACTGAAAATGAAAAGGCGGCAGGTTTCAGCTTTTGTTCAGCCACGGACACTTTGATTTGATTAGGTTCCTTTTGCTGAAGAGGCAAGCATGAGCAATGCCAAAAGAAGATTTAGCCAAGTACATTTTTAAACTTAAATTGTAGACGGGCAAGATGGGAAACACACACACACAAATTCTGTATACACACATCTTAAATGACTTATTTGCTTGTGTGAGTAGTGAATAAATATGTCTCTAAAGTTTCTTTTTAAATCTGATGATAAACTGGATCATAGGCTCTTCAGGTGTCCTCTGCAGAAAAACTGGATCAGAAGTTGTCATCCATGCTGTTGAAAGGAATGCCCACTGGAGGATTTCAGGGGCTGCAGTGTAAAGGCACACCTGAAAGAGGTACAGCCCTGAGGGACAGCTTGCTTTCAACTTTACATGAAAAAACATCTGAGTAATCATGCTGCAAAGCACAAGGGAAACCCCTTGAACTGCTACCTTATCGTGGTGGGGGAGTTTGAGTGCCCGAATGATCCTGGGAGGTATGTTGTCTGGGGCTTTATGCCCCTGGTAGGGTCTACCAAGGCAAACAGGTCCTTGGTGACGGGTCAGACCAAAAGTAGTTCATGACCCCCAATGGATGAAAAATAAAGCAAGGACCGCGGAGAGAGGCAGCGGGCTGGTGTGGCTGTTGGAGTTTACCCCGGTGAACGAAAGGGTCATGTCCCTGCGCCTTCGGGTCGGGGACAGGTCTCTCACTATTGTCTCGGCCTATGGGCCGAGTGGCAGTGTGGAGTACCTGGCCTTCTTGGAGTCCCTGGGAGGGGTGCTGGATAGTGCTCC
>JAPQRN010000011.1:9018866-9034462 GCA_037367275.1 Coranthus polyacanthus
GCTTAATTAAATTATAGTGTGGGATAATTATGTGAAATATTTTATTTAATGATGCAATGGGGTGGGGAAACACACACGAATACACACACACACACACACACACACACACACACACCTCCCCTCTCTCTCTCTCTCTCTCTCTCTCTCTCTGGCCCCAGGATTAGGGCAGAGGATTGTGCACAGCTGCTCCCCAACATCCCCGATAAAAATCAGGCAATTTCACAGTCAGTGGCATTCTTTCATCCCCTAATCCACAACTAACATACAGTATGGATGAACCTTACTGCGATGAGAACAAGCTGTTCTGAGCTGACCCCCCGTTGGTCAATATGGACACCTACGATTGGCTATAAGAGACACCGGGAAGACGAACTGAAAGAAGGAAGTGTCCACTGACCGGCAGCCTTCGTTTTCATTGTAGCTCTTAAAGGGGTTAAAGTAAAAAAAAAAAGGATCAGGGAATAATAGTTCAGATAATAGGCTGGATTTAGAAAATGGAAACTAAATATCATGACTTATAGCCAGTTATTGCAAGATAAATTACTTTGAACCACTTCAAAAACGAGGGTTAGGGTTAAAGTCCTACTCCTCTTAATTGCCACGACAGCCATCGTTTTTAGAGACTCAATTTAACGTATGTCCTCAGTCACTGCATGCTTTAATTCTTCATATTTTTTCCTCCCAGAGTGATTCACTTCACCCATTGGGTCTACCCTCAACCTCCATTTGCAGAGTGATTCTTCACCGAAGTTCAAACAGGGGACAAAAAGGTACTTCACAGCAACAAAAAAAAAAAAAAAAAAGGAAGGGGGGAAAAAAAAAAAAGTATGAATCAAAAGGCAAGGAAATGGAATTCACTGTACAAACGTCAGGGGAATTTCAATGTCCGCTGAGGCACAGTAGAGCTCTGTTCAGTCTTCGCAGGCTGTGGGGTGAAAAGAGCAGCAGCCACAGCAGGGTACATCTATTCTGACAAGTCCTTACACACACTGAAAAGCCTGAGCAAGGTCTATTTGTTTAAGGGGCAATAGAACCAGCTGAAGGATGCTGGAGCTTAAACACAATAACCAAATAATTTTATGGATTAACTTTTGGAGGACACGAAGGCGATCAAATAAAACGTTTCCTGTTTTTCCTCGTTTGTAAAGATTTGTGTAGTTCAGGAAACTTTGTTTTTTTTAATTCAAAATAAATGGCGGCACATAAAACCTACAGCGTACCCACTCAGATATAGACTAAACTCCATTTAAAAAAGGGGGACACGGGCATTCTGGAGCCATGGGAACTAAAATGAACACAGGAACAGCAGAGTTAAACTGCTTGGGTTCTGCTGATGAATGATTACTTAAGAGCACAGAGCTGCAGTCATCTCCCCTCTTTTAATTCAGATTTATGCAGAGAGGTTGGAGGTTTCTCTGACAGAGGGCAGCGCCTCTGCCTACTTTTTCATCAGCGACTCCTTGTGCCGCGCATTGCTTTGAAATGCCTAATGGATGTACAGTAGATAATGATAACAAAGTGATTTCCTTTTTGATCTCCGAGGTGACATTCTGTTTTTCCTAAACTCTCCGCAAAAGAAGGCTAGAGGTCAAAGCGTCTGGTACAAGAGGGACCCTTGGGACTCGTAGGGAACAAGTCTTGTCAGAGGACGCCTTAGGATAATACTTTTCTGAGCCAGGTCTTTAAATTATTACATGTTGGTGATTGTAAAACAAGCAAGTGATAAAAAATTCCCACCTGCATCTTTGAATCAAGCACCGTAAAGATTTAGAACTGAATGAGCCTAGAGCCTTGGATCATTTTGTGATTCATTACTTTCTGTGTGCAATGTGCGTACTGTTGTACTTTTTTAATGCAAATCATTCAAATGCGTTTCTGCTAGAGACTGGACAAGTTGTGGTGTGTCACCGAAGGAAACATGCAGTGTTATTTACTGTTGATTTCTACTACACAAGCTTGTGTCTGTAATAAAATGTACTGTACGTCTATATCCCAACCCATTCATCTGAGTAGAATGTGGCAGTTAAATGTTTCTGCAAACCACAGACACATATAATCTCAGTGTAATTTGTAACAGAAGGATGTTCTTTTTTGACTTTCCTATAAAAAGCAGGAAGAAAATCCAGGACTTTGCCACCAGAGACTGGAGTTGGCACCACAACTCAAATAGGTGATAACGTTTAGGCAATAAACGTGCGTTAGTTACATTAGAAAAAGATTGTGGTTTGGTTTAAATATGAATAAATACTTTCTGAGTCATTTTTATCACATATTTCCTAACGTTTTCTGTGTTAAACCAAGTCCTGGTATCTTTCCTAAAACTAACCGAATGTCCTCAGTGCTTAAACCTAACCATAAAGATCCTTACATTGTGACATATCACCATTATTTCTGAGAGACACGGGTGAAAAGCACTATAATGTTGAGATACACATATGTAGAAATGTAGACATAAAATATATTTTTGGTTCAGAATATGATTATCTGGAAATGTTGATATGAAACATATTTTTGGTTCTGAAACATTGAGAAACATTCTGTTTTGTACAAATGTACAATGGCAACATTTACAACATTTTAGTGTCTCAATCAGACAGAATTTGTATGACATGTTTAATGAAAACTTGTCATAACTGTACAATGAGCAAACATTTTCATTAAAGCTGCAGTACTTGATAGTTTTTTTGGCATCATTGGGCAAAAATAATAATAATTACCATAATTACCTTTCAGCTTATTGTAATTCAAGTGGTCTGACATGAAACAAGAAGTCTACCCACTTCTGTGGACTCTGGGGGGGGGGGGTTAAATACATGATTGACAGCTGTAATTGCGAATCACTGATCGGATTCAGTCTGACGTGACTCTACTGCTTTACTTCGTGGCTCGACATGGAATGTTGGAAAAGTGTTTTTCCAGGTGTCAGGTCATCTATATTTATCTATCTATATATATCTCATCTATATATATATTCATTTTCAGCTCCTGCAGTTTTAATAGAGTGACATCTGAGAATGGCATTGATACCTTACATTTGTTTATTCAGTTACAGTGTGCATATTTTATTCAGCAGGGACTTTCTCACCCACAAAAGAGTCAAAATACTGAAAAAAAGAACCAAGGTGAAACCGTTTACAAATTGCATGTTTTGCTGTCAGCCTCTATGTGCATAATCATTTCCACTAAAATGAAAACAATAATGGCAGAAGTTATGCCACAGGTGTTGCATCACTCTGAACTCACGTTGAGGCTTAAACACAGTGCTTTAGCTTCCCCTCCATCTATCTCCTCTTTAATGATGAAGAAGCAGCGGCTCCGGTTCTGATTGATGTCGGTGAAGGCCAGCAGCACCAGGGCTGATCCTCTCACCTCTCCCCGGAGCCCGCCTCAGCCTGGCATCTGCTAAAGGGCACAGGTACACCATCCTGTGCCCTTGCCCCGCCCCTGCCTATTTGATCGGGGGCCAAGAGTGACCCTGTAGAGCCTGCCAACGACCCCTGTCTGTGGGCCCTAGGCACCAGACTCAGGGGCCCGCACCGGCTCCTCTGCTTTTTGAGGCTTTGGGAAGATTAATAGGCCTCCTCTGTAGAGTGCCTTTGTGAGGCAGCGCCCAGGCGTGTTCAAGCTGTTGGGTTTGCAGGAGACGAAAGGAGCAGCGGCTAATTCCTCTGCAGGTCAGTTTGTCTGTTGCTACTCTGTGTTTTCAATGACTCTGAAAAGGTCACATCCGCAACGAGATGAGCTAGAGCAAGAGCCTCGCAAACAGAAACAACTCCCAAAAAGGCGGACATCTTGAGATCACAGTAGATGAATTTCTAATTTCCTTCTTAGGGCTGTGCTGGGAAAAGGCAGACATTTTTGAATTCATCCTTATCTATGCTGGGATCTTGACCCAAAGCTCCCTTTTGGAGACGTAAACCACTGAACGATCCTGCAGTCACAGCTGAACAATCAAACTCACATTCACACAATGTTGTTTACCACCAGTTTAGTTTGGATTATGGATTAATGGTCAAATGTATGACAACAAACATGCAAATGTACATATCATATTTGCACAGCCGCGTACTCAGCAGGGGTGCTAATCATACGCAAATACATGGGTCACCATGGTGAGTGGTGAGCATCACGGAGGCTTTGTCTGACTAACATAAACTTGAGCCCTGTAGAATTTATAAAGGGAGGTTTTACGCCTTATTCCCTGACACACCTGCTGTAAATACCAAACTCAAGCCAAGAATTTCCTTCAATGTACTTTGAACTTTGAATTTAACACCAGAGAAGAAAAAAATTTAAAGTAAAAGTTTTGGGATTTTATGCAAAGGCTTTTGGCCTGAAACCATTTTAATGATTTTTCTTCTCACTTGGTTGCAGGTGAAGGCCTTTGATTCTCGTCATGTCACGCCTCCAATAGTGCAGCCACCAATAACAGCCTCTCTCACCCACACACACACACACAGACACACAGACACACACACTTCTGGCTGCTCCAGGTGCCAGGGTGTGAAGGGATCAGCCAATCCCAGCGCTCGTCTGAAGCTGGATGGTGGCCATCGTGTTATTAAAAGCTACGGGTGAGCTTTGCTGCTCGCCTCTCCTCTGCACTCCAAACACTTTACGAAAAAATAACTTATGAAACAAAACAGGGTAGTGGGCAAGCTACCCAGAGGGAGAAAATATATTTGAGTTTTCTATTAGTTATTCAGCAGACCAATGCACCGAATCACTCTAAAAAATTTTATGAGCTGATAAGAAATCAATTTATGGGTCATAATAACATGATTGATGTCTCCATCTTGCTGCTCTCTGTGTCCAATGATAATCTTCAGTGATATTATTTCCATAAACATCATTATCAGATAGAAGCATACTATTTCCACACTCGGGACTACTGGGAGAGCTGAAGTGCCTTTGATGAGATGAGATCACATTTTAGAGGGAGCTGCCTGCTCTTTGCCTGTAGCCAAAAACAGCCTAATTGTGTTTTGTCCCATATGTGAATTATTATTAACGACGATTCATTTACTACACTTCCTTTGCCAATTTCCTAAATTAAAAAAATACCATGTTGAGATTTACAGCGAACCCCCCCGTTTTTAGCGCCGGCTTCCAGCATCACCATGGCAACTTCCAATCAGCTAGGATGGTAGAGCCTGCCGGCCGTGTGTTTGGCGCGAGGCTCTGAGAGGCGCAGGTGGAGCACATATGGAACAATGGCCTAGCGAAAAAAAAAAAAGAAACACCCTGCCCGCCTGTATGTGCCAGCAGTGCCCATTTTAATCCCACCGTTACCTTCTAGTGCTCTCTGATGGAGACGTTCTGCTGCAATCACAGCCTCAGACTGCTGCTGGGCCCATGCCAAACTTCACTTGACAAAGCCGTACCCAGTGTGCTTTTGTAAAACAATGTCTCCAATAGTCGTGGATGCACCATCTCTTGATTATTTAGTGTAATTATTACTCGCTATACTTCACTCAAATACCTTGATGTGAGATGTTTCCTCCTGATTCCACCTTTATGAAGCTTGATCATATTTTTAGTTTGCTAATATCCAACCTCACACACTTTTTTATTGCTTGTCTTATTGCTAGTGGTGACATACATGGCCATACATACATTGACGTTGGCTGTTAATGACTTTTGTGCCTCCTATGGCTAGTAATTGGGGTAGTAATGTTATGGAAATCACTAACATGTGCAGTAAATAAATCAATCATCCAAGGGGCCTTATCTATCACTGCACATTTAAGCAGTCAGCTCCTATGTAGGTTAATTAAAGCACAATGGCCGAGGAGAGTGCCTGGCACCCGTCCTGCTTATGTTTAAGCCTTCTCTAGGCCCGCTGGGCTGCAGCTTTCTACAGCCAGATGAAATTTGCCCATTTTAAACCACCCCCTTCCCCAGCTGAATACATAAATCATCCGTAAGGGCCTCAGCTCCGACCCTAAATTCCATGAACAATGGCGTTTGTCCGCAAATACCACACATAATTGCTGGATACTCTTCAAAGCAAACATCGTGTTTCTTTGCACTTATCTAGGGGCATATAGCGCAGATTTTTGTGAGTCAGTTCATCTGGTTTTGGAACAAATCAATTAAGATGTTGTGCCACATCCAGCGCGGATAGTGGGTAAAGTGTGCCACCACTGATTTCCTTTTATGTTTGGTGTGAGCTGTGAGATAAGAATGAATGGCATCAGTGTGGAAGGGGAGGTTAGCGGAGTAGCATAGACATGTCAAAGTTCAAAGAAAGGTATATTTTCTGAGCGAATAATAACGGGATGATCAAGAGTTCTGAGGATTTTCTCACCTCTTCCTACAATTAACTGATCTGAAACTTTCACATCACTTCTTTTCAGAACCATTTTTATATCTAACAGAGTCCAAATTGTTTGGTTTCTTCTGAGGACCAATTAGAAACGGCTTTAAGTGAGCTCTAGCGTCATCCCAATCTCCTCCCTCACCCAGGGAGGATCAGAGCAGAGGCACCGGGCCGATACAACTCCTCGTGGCCCTCGGCTGTCACTGATAACAACTGTATCTCATTATCCTCCTTGTGGGGGCCACGGAGGTAGCGGCGACCGTAAACACCATGCTCCTATCCCTCCACAAAGGGCCGTTCACCGACAAAAGGCACTCTTGAAAGCTTGAAACCAAGCCAACAACTCTATTCATGTTGCCATGTACAGCAGATGTCTGGGTTAGCCTATGGAGGTTATAGATCTACGCATGTTGCTGGTACAGGCAAATGCAAAACACAAGTCAGTGTCTTAAGCTATCTGCAGCGTGTAAAAGTGTAGAGGTGGGATACTTGAGGAATCAATATGGATGTCCGAAAATTAGAGGCAGAGTTTTTGGAAAAATCCATATACTGTTATAAATCCTCTGTGTGACTTAATTATCTGTTTTCTCCAGTCCTGTGTTTGGACAAAACAAGTTATTTGAACGTGATATCTTGAACACTCACCTTTTTACAGACTAAATCGATGGTCTGATATTGACAATATCCATTAGTTGCATTTCTAACGGGGAGAACTGCAACAAAGCAAAGAACTGTTTCTCTTGCTTCATTTCCTGCATATTACTGTGCACAAGGGCTATAATTTATCCCAGAATGCACCAGGGAAACACTCGAGACACCTCACCAAACTGTTGCAGTGCATATACTCTATATGTAAAACCACTCTTTCATCCCAGCAAGTACTATAGAGTTCCCAGTTCACCTGACCTGTATCTGACTGTTGTAGGAAATTTAAGTACCATGGAGGAAACTCACACGCAGAGAAAACATGCAAAATCCACACAGTGACACAGATTCTTGTGGACAAAAAAAGAATTGTACTGGCTATATGAAAAGCCTCACATATTGTGTAGTCAAAGTGTTTTAAATTGTTCCTTCATTGTATACGACAACAATAATCACTGAAAAATCCAAGAACACAACTGGGCGATTCATATTAAGAAGCAGCAATTCAGACAACAACGGCATCATAATCAGCACACAGTTAAACATCTCTATCAACAATCTGAGCCATTATTAAAAAAGCAGACAAATCAATCATTACTGAGTGTGGCACTCCTGCTTTCATTAGAAAATCATATAGATTAAATGTTAATCATAGCTAACTCTATACCAGTGGGCTTCTGCCAAGATGACAGATGGACCATTAATGAGAATAACGAGGGGATCTTAGTCTATACACGGATATGGAGATGCAACAACAAGCATAACACCACACTTGGCTTCCAAAAACTGTTATTTAGACAGAAATAGGGAGATAATCAGTATGCATATGCAAGACTGCGTCTTTCTTAAAGTCAAAGAGGAGGTGTAAAAAATGTGTGAGATCACTACCATGCGGATGCGGACATGTTTTAAGATGTTTTCATATCGGCCGCTGCCACAAGAGACTGAGGGAAATTGGTGGTAACACCTGTCACACACATTCAGCATCAGTTATTAGCATCCGTCTTTTTTACTGGTCTGTGAACGATGAATGATTACTCTTGTTTAAAAATCTGCCTATTAGCACTAACCAGGTTATATTGGACATCTGTCTCAGAAACCTTGACTGATATAATTGGCTGCCATCATAGTGTGCTTCACTCTATAGCAAAGCACACTGGCATGACAGGCGTTGAGAAGCGTTGCTGCTGTTCACTCTGAATTCGTGACGTAAACCCCACATGTCACTTTCACAAGTGAGTTGAACGGAATTGTACGAGATGAAAGTTGCGGCGAAAACAGAACACATATGTCCATGTGTGGTGTTCAGTGGCATGTTACTGGCACAGCGTTTTCATCAGGTCTGATAACATATGTTTAGAACTCAGGAGGCTTTGGGCAGGAGGGAATAGCATGGCTTTTGAAGTCAACTGCCGCATTAAGCAGAGAAGAGGCACAGTTGTGTGGAGATGCTCTCTTGTTCAAAGCGATGGAAGGAACCGCTCCGGGGAGCGTCCAACATCAAGAGCTGACCCCGGCACTGTTTCCCGCTACCTTCTGCCATGCGTCCCGCCGCCGTATGCTGTGATTCCCAAAGACCGGCAGGCCTATGCCATCTGGCCTCACTTCGGAATCCCCGGACACATATTGGGAATCCAAACTATGCCACCTCCCAGTCTCTCCCTTCCCTCTGCACTCTCTCCCTCTGGGTAGTCTCTGCACCACCACTTCATCCCTGCTTGAGTGTTGGCTCAAGTGGAAGGGGTCTGCTCTCCAAGTGATCCCAGTTGCCCTTTTCCTCTTTAATCCCCTTGTGATGGGATCCAGTATGAGCCCTTTAAATCCAGAGGGAAACGGTCGATAGTTTTTAAGATGAAGGAAAAATCATGGAGGGACATCCACCTAGTGTATTCTGTCTCTGTCACAGGGTGCTCGGATCATTACATGACCTTCAGACTGCTTTTCTATGAACTGCTGTTCATTAAACAAGTCAAAGGTTGCACCCAGTAAGATGCATGCACTTCATCACCTCTGATTAAAGGTTCAGTGTGCAGGATTTAGGGAGATCTATTTGCAAAACTGAAATATAGAGCCTTGGAGAAAAAATAGATTAACTGAGATTTTTCAGTAGAAATTCTATATAACAGCGTAACTTCATTGACAATTTTGTATGAAATTCATCAAAGTGCTGAAATAATTATATTATAAAAGCTGATAATAACAACATACATTCAGCAATGTATGAAAAGACAACATATTTAAATAACATTTTACAGTAGATGACCAAACTCATTTTTGAAATGCCATTATAATGTGCATTAGCTACATATATAAGGACAATCCAAAGTAATGTATAACTCAACCAAGAAAAGAAGCTGCTCCACCACGATCCACAAAGGAAGAGGCAGAAAACACATTACAACACCACGTCACAGTGGTCTAATAATTATTTCCAAACCTGTAGTTTTTCATAAATATGTTTTGATCAGTACATAATCACCTGAAAATAAAGAATAATTTAATTAGCTTAGAACGAACCCCTTATATGTACAGAGGGAGCTGGTCCTCTTCCATGGATGGAGTCTGCCATGTTGCACCGCTTCGTTTCTAGAGGTTCCTAGAATGGACAAACCAAACTGTTTAAATAAAAGCATAAAAAAAAGCTGTGGTCATTTAGTGGAATCTTCAGGTGGATGCATCAATCTCTTTTAAGTGGGGAAACCTGAGTGAGTTCTCCCACCCACTTGGAGAGTGAAGACAATGCACCTTTACATTTTTAATGCTACATTCTCATAGAAATCTTTACTTCCAGTTGTAGCAGCTTGAGCATGCTGTAAACGTGTTTAGAGACACACACAGAGACAAGAGGCTCCAGGAAGAGAACAGTGGTGGGCTGTACAGTATGTTCTGTAGCACTGCCACAGATTTCACACTCTTTTTGTGTGTCTTTTTCTCTTCCTCTCCTCTGGGCATCGCCTCAGTGGGGAATTCAATTCCCTAATAACTGGGGAATCAAAGTTGGACAGCACCACTGCTGAGAATCATAAAGGAGGCTGGCCATTCATTCATCCAGCTCCATTGCAACATATACCAGATGGACACTGCACGTCACCGGGTGACATCTCAAGACAGCCGCGGCCGCCCGCCTGCCCAGCTTGGAAAAGATGAAAGTTATGAGAGAGACGGGAGGCAGGTTGCGTCAAACAGAGACAGATTTGATCAACAACTGCACAGAGATGAAATCAAAGTGGTTGAAGCATGTGGTGTGAGGCATCTGGTATTCTAACAAACAGAAGCTAGCGTAGCTGCCAATGCTTTCAATCCTCCCCCACTCACAGCCTCAAGCCACTGGGAATACTACTGGTTTGTGCTTTAAATCCACAAGAGGTGTATTGTTTGACTGTACTATCTTGAGGTTTTTTGGGTTTTTTTTGGGTGGACAGAATTTCCATGGATATTACATGAAACAACAGGGAGATGTGACAAAGGTCCTGTGCTGGATTCAAACCTTGATTGTGTGCACACACCTTTTAGTCTGACGCCCCCTGTGCTAACTTTCAACTACAAGTCTAAACAGTTGCTTATTTATTCAAAGTAGTAAATCAATAGCAAAGGTCACATTAGGAATTTCTGCCTGCTGGAAAGACGCCAGTGCATCTGCTCAAATCCTGGACCACTTTCCTTATCTGAGTTAGGAGCCAAGATCTGATAAGCAAGTTTTAAAATGGTCTTTTGGTTTGTTTTACATCAGCAAATATTGCATTTTCATTTGAGATACTGGATTCATACAAAAAGCAAATTACAGTTCAAGCGATGTATACCAACAAATTAAAGCAGAGCTGATGTAATGCGGGTTTATATGCTGTATGACAATATTATGTATGACATATCTGTGTACATCTGTACATCAAGTGTAAAGAACCTGTCATGCCCCCCTGGCATTGATTTTACATTTCATACTACTTCCTGCATAGAGAGCTGTGAGCATCTGATCCCCTAATCTCAGAATGCCAGCTTTCACTCAATGTCATCTGCCAATGAGCTGCAACCAGGCGCCCATCCTGCCTCTGGCACCAGCTCTGCACCCATCCAGCTTGTGTGCGCTAATACCCACCGTTGCTAGGCTACAACGAGAGGAATCAAATTTAGGTGGCTTCCACAGCTGCGCTGTACTGTTGTGCACCAAGGGATATACATGGCAACGTTCCCAGTATGCACCTGGATGGAATGAAACAGGAAGAAGTGGAGAAGTCTAATCTACTAGGTACAGCAGTGGCTGTGTGCCCTATGCTTGTCTTGAAAGTATGTCCAGAAACAAGAGGAAACCGCATTTCACATTACGGATTTTCACATCTTTTAAAGAAGACTTGTACTCCTGACTAGGTAAATGTGTTTTGCTGACAGGAGGAAGATCAGCAAGTATTGGGATAAGTAGGATTTTATCTGAAAAGTGTTCACTTAATGCAAAAAGCTCCCATGAGGTAATAATGTGTGTTTTAGCAAACATTGGAGGTGATAAGACACGTATCTGAAACAGTCAGTTGTCTCTATGGGGTGATAATGCAGCTATTTTTGAGCTTTCACTTATCGTACTTTACAAATGCAGCAATCTCTTTCAAACAGTTCATTGCATCAATGAACACTCTTTGCTTAGATCTACGAAATAACAGAGTTTTGAACAATTGCCTGGAAACAGTCTTTCCAAGATGCCAAAAACCATAAAGGGCGTCTTCACAACTGACTTCCTGCATCTTAGCTTCAATGCAATCAGTGAGCCGTGCCGCTCACACATTGTTAATATCACAGGGTTCATGCAACTGTAACATCATCTTAACAACCATGTTTTAAAAAAGCATGTGTGCCAAAAGGCTGAATTATTCGATCTTTGGAAACATGCCAGGCTGACATTAACATGACACTTAGGAAACAGTTGTCAATAATCTGCCTTATATTGTTTATATTGTTTCATTTTCGAAAAATACAGTGGCTCAAGTTTCAAGATAAAACGTGTCCATTAAAGTTACGTGCTTTTAATAATTAACAAAATGAAGCATACACATAATAAGATCCCTCTAGAGATGCATGCAAACTTAAGAATTTTGTTGTAATTTAATTGAAGGCTAGATCCACCATCTCAGTCTACGTACCTAAAACTAATTACCATTGAATTCCTTGTAAAAGCCAACATCACTCAAGGCACTTGTTTGACTAGAAGAAAGAATAAAATTGAAAGCAATCAGTGAAAGTGTTTTTTTTTACTCTTTCTTGGCATATTTGGTAATCCTCTCACGTGTGACTTCAAAGCTGGACTTAACCAGTGGGTGGAGAGCAGTCGTTTAACACAGGCTGTCAATGCACACTAATAAATGCACAAATACACTTTAATTTGAAAAGAAGCCAAGTTTCTGGACTTCAGGATCCACCCTCCTCTCAGATAAATGCATATCTTAACACCTTGAACTTCCTACTGGATCTGCATTTTTGGACTAAACAAAAGAACAACATGAACATGTACATTAGGAGTCATTAGAAGATTCATATCTGAAGAATATTTTGTAGGGATATCCCAAAAGTGTCAAATAAATCCTTTCCCTCCTCTAGCTCCTCCTTGCCACTGTGAGCCAAAAACAGATGCTGGAGCCACCATGTTGCCAAAGCTCTCCCAATGGCAGAGAAGACGACAGAAGCTGCCAAAAAAAATCCAGTCAGTGGAGGAGGCTCAAGCAATGTTCAAGTGCATCCTCTCAAGGAAAATGCAATTGTCTCATTTGAAATATTAATGTGGACAATGAAGAAACTTCATTTGGCATCAGCATCAAACAAACTCCTAAATTTGAAAAAGGGAACCTCGTTTTCCTCTCCTCACAGCTCTGCTTTTCCAGGTAGAAGATGAGTAGTTGGAGAAGAAAGTAAAAAATTATCCGAGACCTTTCAATGATCTTTTCTAGCATGTGCACTCGTGAGTGGGAGTGGGTTGTTTTTAGCATTGGGATGGGTGAAGTGGGCAGCTGAAACTGAGCTGGCAGAGAGAGGAAGTAGGTTGATTGTGTTTGCTGTATTGAAATGTGGTAAAAAAAAAAAAATTAAAAAAAAACTGAAAAAGAAAATGTTGGGTATAACTAAACCAGTTACTCAAAACGACCTTCATACTGATTTTGAGTTTCAAAACTGACTCGATTTCCATTAAATGATTTAAACATTTGCTAAGATTGGAAAAAATTTCAGGGAGACATAATCACCTGAAACGCAGAGCTGCCACTGACGTCATGCAAGTACTACTGTGCATAGATGTGTCCTCTTTGCCAGCAAGACTGTAGGAAATAGCAGCTGAGTTGTTCTTGTCAGTAAACATCCCACGAAGCTTTTTCTAAAAATGAAACTTGAAAATTTTATTTTAATTTATTAGACTATTTTTTTCTCTACTTCATACAAAGGATGACACTTTTACTGTTTGAAGGTCATTTTTAAAATACTACTTTAAAATAGTAATTATGCATACTGTCATGTCTTTAAATTATTTGACGAAGACTACCTAGTCAGCATATTAGGGAATATGTTGTAGGTTTAAGTATAGCAACCTGTTAGGACTATTATTACCTATTGCCTACCTATTGAAATTACATATTTCAATTGCTATCCTCATGGGAAAGGATTTTCTAAATTGCTCTCTAGCTGAAGAACAAGGCAGAGAAAAGGCTCGAAGTATAAAGCTGAAGTGCATTAAAAATTAGAAATGAAAAGCATATTAAAGTACACTCAATACTGTCTGAAGGATCGAAGGATCTTTAACATGCAATGCTGCTAGAAGGCTTATGAAATCAAATAGCTATATATATTGCCTGTGGGAACGGGCATATCTGAGGACCTACACACTACTTTTTCTCTCGCACACACTCCCACACACACACACACACCGAGACTCTCACGCCCCATGTGAACACTCATCTTTAACGAGGGGAGAGCTGAAACCGTGCATGATTGTTTTAGAGAGGCTGCCCTAAAGGCACGTTATCGCTCAATGTGGGACTGCTTCTCCCAGTCATACGTCCTCTCTTGTTGATTGTGCGGAGTAGATCAGCAGCAACAAAGGCATCATTAGTGGGGCTTTGGTCCCCACCAGGCCTGGGCTAATTATGAATGGGGGGCCCAGTAATAATTCAAGGGCCCATCGGTGCAGCTTAAAACTGAAGAGAGAACTTCACAGATTCAGTGGTGGCATACTCAGCCCATCTGCCTCCATTTCCAAACCACCTGCCTGAAGATCTGACCCACGTCAGCTACGAGGATGAAGCACCATTACACACAAGAGAGAAGCACAGGAAACATATGGGATTTATACATTGTTATAATGAATGACTCGCAGTGGTCATAAAAACCACTCGACAATTGCCTGGTTAGCGCACAATGGCCTGACTGGTAAACGGTTAAACAATTGTTAATTTTGCATTAATTTCAGCATCTAGAGCCTAATTATCTGCCTTCTCTGGTGTGCTGGATAGTAGAAAAACTGGTTTCCACTGTATCAGAAGCTGCACAAATGCACGCACACATATGTTTAAGTAAAATGATACATTTGGGGAGAATAATGTATGAAAAGCAGAGATGCATTATGTTAAGTATGACTTGTTATCTTCCGTAAATATCAATTTGTAATAGAGAAACAGTCTAATTGCAGATTCCACATCATGTACTCAGCTGTGCAGCAGTGGTTTTGTATTGCAGTGATTACTCTAGTACTTGTATAATTGTTATGGATTCACACTGAAGTGATGGTTGCTTCCGCCAGAAGAGGGCAGTATCCATTTTCTTAATCACATCTCAAGTGATTTCCCTCTTGGCCAAAGCAAGCACAAACACTGCTCCAATTCCAAACCCACAAAAGAGGGACTTTGAAAGTAAACAAATGAGCCCGATGGGATGATCAGCATTCTCAGCTTCGTAGCATAAACTCTTTTCCCATGGAACTGGCTCATAATTTCAACACAGGCCATGGATTTATCTCTCGGCATTTGATTTGATTGGTGACGAAGCTCTGATTTATAACAGCTCTTAGAATTTGACATCTAAAAATCCAAAGAGGAGAGAGAGATGTGATGAAAATGCAGTTTAGGAAGTGACTTCAGGGCTGCGAGGAGCCACAGTCACACACACATTATTTATAGATATTGTATCATTTTACTGTCAGGTCAGACACTTTAGTACAACTAATTTGAAAACTGAGCCATTTGGACAAACAATAGCCATAAAGTATTCATGAAATCATAAAGTGTAGCATAAAGTGGGGTGCTGCATATGCTTTTCTAACCAGATGCTGATGAATAATATGGTCAAGCATACAGCAAGTGCAGTGATGCTATAGCATGTGGATATGAGACCTGAATTTTTAGATTTTTAATGAAGCAATAATTCACTGCATCTTTCAAAATTAGCTGGGCTGACACAGAGCTTTGTGATGGACACTTCCTCTGTAACCCTTTAATATCCTAACGTAGAAGCAACGGGAACAACAACCAATATTTATTTATTTATTTTTTAAACATAAGTCTATACCAAACAGTTTAGATGTCCCGATGTCTTGATTAAGTGTCCATCTATTACTTGTAAAGCAGAAGCAAAACATCGCATAAATGGTGGAAATCACGATAGAATG
>JAPQRN010000011.1:9060057-9077198 GCA_037367275.1 Coranthus polyacanthus
GGTGTGGGGTGGGGGTGCACTTTCTCCCGTCCGACAACACCGCAACACTCCTAACCTCGCAGACGCGCACAAACACACACATACACACACACATGCACACAGGGTCACCACATCTGTCCTAAGACTGCTGCTGGGGCAACCGCCTGACGCCAACGCTCAACATTCGGCTTGTGTACTTTAAATGAGGGAGTGTACTGATTACATGTGGTATTTGTGTGTGTGTGTGTGTGTGTGTGTGTGTGTGTGTGTGTGTGTGTGTGTGCGTGTGCGTGTGCGTGTGCGTGTGCGCGCGCGTACAGTATGAATGTGTGTGTGTGAGTCATTTCGGATGGTAATGTCTGAAGGAAATAGAGTTGAGCACATTACACTCTTAAAGACACCCACATGTCCCATCCATCTTCTGAGTGGTGGCCACACAATGACAGTAAATTTCCTCACACCTTCATAAAAGCTTTTTTCTCCACTAGGATGTGGGAACTCAAACACGCTCGCTTAAAATCACTGGTGGGGAGGTCACTTTTGAAATGTAACGGGTTACAGATTTCTAGTTACCCTGTTAAAAATGTAATAAGTTAATGTAAGTACTTTAATCACTTTGTCAAAGTCATGTAACTTACTTTTGTACTGGCCAATAAAGCTCAAAACTCCTAAAAACATGGATTTAAACCAATACTGTACAGTAATGTTAGAGCCCTTTAAAGAAAATATTGTTGAATGTCCAGGACTGAAAGGTGTTCTTGTCCAACGACGTGCTACAAAAACAAATATATATTTGGATGGAACTCCTCTGAAAATCACCAACATTTTGCTTAACAATTTACATTTAATTATACGTTACATGTAAGAACTTACTCCTCAACACTGCTTAAAACGATACCTCGTGATAACAATAGTAACAAATTCAACAGGAAATGTAGAAAAATAAGTTAAGTATATACTGCTTACAAGTTAATGTAACAGGAATATGTTCAATATCTTCAAAAGGCACTTTTGCTCTATGAAGTCTAATCAAATAATATACTAAAGATATGAGGTCACATCAGGGGCTTTCTTTGTAAATGAATCGTAAGGCTGCTTTTTTTAAAACCACACGGCAGCCTAAATACTTTTGCGATGTGAAAAACTTGTTGCTAATTTGTTACGCCAACACTGAATGCTGGACTTCACCTCGTCATATAAATGGTCCGATCTGATCTGGTAATATATTGCTACAAATTATGAGTGCTTCTCGTGGAATGCAGGGAGTTTATCTCTGATGTTTGGGGAGGTAGAGACAGCAAATGAAAAGGATAAGAGGAGCAGGTGAGCTGAGTGTTGGAGAGGGGGGGGGGTCTCACCTGTTGCTGGTGGAGGAAGGCGGGATCTCTAGGGCTCAGGCCTACAAAACGATTAGCCGTCGGGGTGCCAGGGGCTGAGTAGCCTGGGTAACATGCCATCACAGAAACACAAATACATGCTTGCATTACAATTTGCATTTCAGGAATTTATGTGTAGCTGACACTCGTGCCTCACAGCAAGTGCACTACACATTTATAGACAATCATCAACATTATACAACCAATTGTAAAAAAGGTGCGTGTGGAGTCTCACAGAGCTGTTTTAAGATACAGAACTGTAAAGTCTGTGGTGTTTCATGGCTGCTGAGAGGTGGGTGGTAGCTGTAGTTGCCAATACTGCGCAGTGTGTGTGGACCGTGACTCACCTTCTGTGGATGTGGTGATGGGCTTGGTGTCAGGCATTGAGAGCGAGACGGGTCGCACAGCGCCGTGGTGTGGGGAGGGAGCCAGGACTGGGGTGAAGTGGCCCGGGACCTTTCCTACCACCTGACCACTGCTGTTAGGCTGCAGGTGGGGTAAAAACAACAGGGTTTTTTCTTTGGTTTATAATGCACGTATTTAAGGGATTCAAGCGAGCACATTCTGAAGATTTTCAGTTCATTTAAAGGTTCAATATGTATGATTTGCGTGTGCTTATGCGAAGTTTGATTTGGAGTCGGTTTTGTCGGTTATTGATGTCAGCTAAATCCATTTCTAAGCTAATGACTGTCTCTGGTGCTTACATCCATGATAACAGCCTGTACGCTGATTTATATGTAGAGGACTTGGGTCGATTTATCAACCAAAACCTTCACGTTTCCTCCCGAGTTCTTCAGTACTTCTCTTCTGCTCCTCTAACTCTGCACTGTCAGCTTAGAAAAGGAGTAAGCTAACATCAACAAAAGTCCAGCTACCAGCACAACACAGACTCCAAATAAAACTTCACGTAAGCAAACGAAAATCTTACATATTGAACCTTTGAAGTATTCAAACCATTAAAACAGAAGCAACCATATTCGTAAGATTATGCGATTATTGTGTCCAGAACTAAACTGAAATGAAAGCTCTTAAATTCACAGTATGTCATTTCTGGGGTTTCTTAATCAAAACAATAAAAGTCGCAGTAGTAGACGTTGTGAAGTAGCATGGGATCATGGGAGCTGTTGTTTTCACCACCATTGCCGATGAAAATCTATCTAATGCGACTCAGGCAGAACATAGGTAACATTTTAATCATAGTAAAGAGAATATAATACCATTGACAAGCCACCAAATGAATAAACTCACAGATGTCTCTGAATATGAACATTGTTAGAAACATTTAATATAATGGTAAGTGCATAAGTCAACAAAATATATAACGTAGGCCTGGTCAGTTTTATATATTTTAATGTTATATATTGCAGCTTTAAACAAATATTTGGACGCTACTTAGTCATATTTAAAAAAAACAGGGCAGCTGAAGGGAAAAGAAGATCTGAGTTCATCATGTTTGTCAAAGTTGCACAAACTAGCACTGCGTTTGTTTAGTCTCTCACTAAACCCTCTAGCCTTACTGTATGAGAGGAGAGACTGTGTCCAGCGACTAATGTTTACAAGCTCTCGCTCGCTTGTAAATGTGCAGTCGGGCAGATCTCAATAAACTATTACAAGCATGTAACAAACTTCGCTCTTCCAAACTGATTTGCACCAAACAAACTCCACGTCCGGTGACACTCTTACTTCCATGACTTCACTTCTCCTAACTGCTCTGCTCTTTTGATGTCACGAACCTCAAATGGACAACAAAAGGTGACTGGACTGCTTACACTCAACGTTCGGCGTGAAGAAAAGATTTTAGCACTTTCCGTCGCCGCGCTGTCACAGTTATTACTAAAACTCTGGGGGGGCCACGGGCAACAATAGATCCTCAGTCAGTGACGATGGATTTCCTACATGATTTTAAACAATGATTTTAATGGCGCTCATAAATGGAATTTAGGAGGACCCGGGCGTGAAAAGAGAGAGCGACAGAGCGACCTGTTACAATGGTGTGAATGTGTGAGTATAGAGAGCGAGGCAGAGAGACTTTATATATAGAGAACGAAATAAAGGAAGCTAGTGGGAGCTACTCTTTCAGACGGCTGGAGTCTGTCTGGGGCGTTCATTTCGGGGGCCGCCCTAAGTTCAAAACTCAAACAGGCTTTTTTGGAAAAGAATTGTGTCCACAGGGTTCCCTCCGATGTGAATAGAATGTTTAATTAGAGTGTAATATAATCTGCGTTAAAGCAAGCATAAAAACATTCTGGCACTCGTCCATGGGATTATAAGCGCTGTGTTATTTGCTGAGCCTCCCCCATCGTCACTCCTCCCTCCCTCCCTCCCGCTGCCCCCAACTGGTCTTCTAGCGCTCTCTCTTCCCTCCCTACTGGACCCCACCTCAGTAGCCCACCGCCGCCGCCGCCGCCGCCGCTGCAGCCCCCTCCTCCACTTCTTCTCCTTTCTCTCGCACCCCAGCAGAGGGCCTGTTAATTCTGCACAAGAGCCGGGCCCCGGCAACGGCAAATATTTACAACCTTTATCATTCCCCGCGGTTTCTCTCTGGAGTAACAGTCTCTCCTCACCCCCTCCTCCTCCTCCTCCTCCTCACCCGCTCCCTGCTCTGGAGATGGAGCCGTCTACGAGGCCTTTGTTTACAGTGAGAACAGTGGGGATATAAAACTCACATAAATATCACACGGTTCTCTCATCTATAGAGACGCCTGCTCTCTCTCTCGCTCGCTGCAGCGCTGGCCACAGTGTGTACCCAGAATGTATAAAAGCCCTGGGCTATATGATTTACTACAATGTCTTAATACAGTTTTGTATGTCACACGTGACTGCAATTGCAATAGTTTGCTTGACTTTTTTATGGAGTCGCTGGGTTGTTTTTTTTTAGCACGACCACAAATATAAAGCTGGGAATGTACTATAACCTTTGCCACGAGCATTATATCAAACACAAAATATACACTTCCTCGTCACATGAAGCGGTTTGCAAAGTTCAAACTGGGGTTGCCTGCAAAATGAATAGTGGTGTACTTTGGCTATAATTGATTTCACAGTAAATTATTCTAATCACTTAACTTTTTATGATGATCATTCTAATTATAGGTTTGTCTCTGACCAATATTACTTCTCCACATAAAGCACAGGCAGCCAACTACTAAAACAAGAGATATGTGTCCATTTCGGGCTTTCCAGGACAAAATTATATTAAAATGTGGGCTTAAAATGTCTAATTTTGGATTTGTAATATGCTCTTTTTTAGATAATATGGCAATGGGTTTAATAAAAACGTCACTGAACCATTTCGAGTCCTTCATATAAATAAGGAGAATGACTTGAAGCAATGTTCAGATAAAAGAAAATACAAGCAAAAGAGGATGTTTCTCTGCTTGCAAATGCACCAACAAAGCAGTAATGAATAAATGAAAAACACATGCTGTAATTTATCTTATCTTTAATCTCCTGAGGTCAGATGGGAGCAGAGCCGAACGAGATAACAATGAACTACTTGAGGCCATGAAAGTCTTGCCAAACCAGCCTCCGACTTGCGGCCTGCGAGCTGACTGATTGCCCCCTTCAAAGACAAAAAAAAAAAAAAAAAAAAAGAAGAACAAGAGGACTGACCTGGCTGCTCTGTGGGCTGGACGGGTCGTATGACGGCACGTAGCTCTTAAGGGGATCAGCAGGGTTGAGGTGGGGCGGGTAGCGGATGGTGGGGTGCGAGAAGTAGGGCGACGGCGCCGGGGGCAGGATAGCCGAGGCTGAGAACTGCAGGGGTGAGTGCGGAGGGGGGCTCCTCGTCGATATAACTGCAACAGAGACAGAAGAGCAAGATAAAGATCGAGTGCGTGAGTGTGCAAAGATAAAGCGATCATCATTGATCTGCGAGGCTCAATTGAGTATTCAGATGGATTTTTCAACTGTGTGGTTGAGGAAAAGTCGATCCGGATCCAAGCCGGGCGGCGCTTAAAGTCACCGGTAACTCACCACTGTGTCCTACACCTGTTAAGCCCGGGTGATGAGGCTGAGGGAAAGTGCTGAGTCGTGGTGAGGAGTCCTGCGGGGAGGTGGGGCTGAACAGCGGCTTCTCTGGCTTCTTCATGGTAGGAGAGGACATGTCTGCCGGACGGAAACACACAGTCAGAAAATGTGTTCAAGCCTTTGCGCAGGACGAGATGGAAGTGACAAATTTTTGTGTGAACTAATCCCTCCCCAACTTACTTCATCAATGCATGAAATACACGTTGGCTTTTTAAGCATAAAACGTGGGTCTGTCATAGTCATTTAAAATCTGGAAATGCAACATGTAACATATATGCCTGCATATCAAGAGATGATGTTGACTTTTTGTTGTTTTTTCTCTGCTGTACAATGGTTTCACTATTAGTTTTCATTTCATGTATACAATTTTAATGATTTCTTTCATGGCCGTTTTCCTGTTTTTTTGAGTAGGAAGGGATATTATATTACAAAAGAATATATTGCAAAAGAAAAAAAAAACAGGAATCTGTAACACTGAGCTACACTGAGTGATGCTATAAGGGGATATATTATCATCATATGTATACATTCTCTGTATACATGAAGATATACGTTTATAGAAACATATATGAAAAAAAGAGTAAAATTCATACCTCTACATACATCACAAATACATTTTGTATGGGCTAGGATAGGATTCATATATAATATATAGCTTCTATCATATCTTCAAATCTACATGCTTCAGAAAACTACAGGTAGTTACAGACTTTGGTTCCAGGATTTACTCTCACTATCTGTTCCAAAGGCCTCTAATGAACTGGAAAAAGGCATTTAAGTTTCCTTTGCTTGGAACCAATTGCAAAATGACCTTAAACTTAAGGAGCTGATCTTATTAGATGCCTTCAAAGTGATTTTAAATAACTTGGAGGATGGCTGTAGATGTTTCGCCTGATTCTCCTACATATTGTCATATTGAATATTTGTTGGTTACATTTGATATGTTATGACTGTGATTTATTTTGTCATGTAAATGACATGATGTTTGTATGTGCCTGCAACTCTGCCTAAACCTTGTTAAACGTGCTGCTGTCTGTCTGTCTTGGCCAGGACATTCTTGTAAAAACTTAAGTCAAACAAATAAAAATAAAATAGTTTTTTTGCATAAATGTTTTCACATACACTTCATTTTGCGTATGGACTCTATTAACGCTTCTGTTTCTCATGAGAGTATGAAGACAGAAATGTGCAATAAAACTTTGCAGTAAAAAGAATTAGGTGCCAAAAATGAATTATGGTTGAAATTAAGCAGAATTTGATCTGCTTGGGATTAGTATTATCCAGGGGCTTCTGTCGTCAGGAAATGCTGTAAACAATGACAAATGTGCTTAGCAAATTACAAACATGGCAAATGTGCAGTGTCAAAATCACTGATGATCTGAGGAATTATTACAAATCACTCGACATCCCAAGTCCTGTGGAAATGCAACTTTTTCCCTGTCAGAGCACACAATAACACCCAGTGAACTGACGCCGATCCCTCAAATAGGATTTAAGAATTTCAAGACCCTCACGTAATCTTAAATTGAATGTTACACTGTAACATCTGCTCGCCGCGGCCTTACAGTGCCTGACAAGCTACTGTAATTCCCCATGAATAATCCTGAAGGCTCAGCACAGAACATGAAATGTGTTTACAAAATTTGAGCACTTCTATAAACTAAAAGTATGCGCAAAAACTCTTACAAGTTGCTTATTATTGCTGCTCTACATTTTCATGAGCAATGTTCTGCTGTCACGGCTGTGTGGTTTTCAATTTTCCATGGTAAGACACAGTGTCTGAAGGGAACGTGATAACAAATAGATGCGAGAGGCAGTGGTCTGTGTATGCTTGTGCTTCTTCTATGAACATTCATCAAGTGCTTTTCTGGTCTGTCACAGATTCTTGGGGTATATAACGTTCAAAATCATTCATCTCTTTCCCCTAAAATATAAACCTTTTTTGGCCATTTTCGCAGCAGTGGCCCAACACTCCCCCTTTTTCCCCCAAAACAAGGAAGGATCCACCCGAGTGACAGGAAGAATCACTCATCTCAGGAGAAGAGGGCGACAAAGGTGGCTGGAATTCAGGGGATTTCCCAGTCTGAGGTTGCAAGAGGATACAGGCTTAAGTGCTTTAATATTTGTATCAGAGGGAGAAGTAACGTTGAAAAGATTGTCGCTGCAAAACGAAATACTTCCTGGAGTCGGGATATTTAGCCTTGTCTTGTGCTAATTAAAACCTTCATAGAATCCACTGGACTGCCCCGGGAAATTAAACTGGACAGTTAATTACAAGAAATTAAACACTTTTAGTTGTTTAAAAAAAAAGAAGCTCTGATTGCATTTGAATGTGCATGATGTCAAAAATACACTCGAATTCTTCACTTCTACAAACGTACAGTACTTTCCCACAGCAGATTTCTTTCGCTACATGGTGAGGTTTTGTCGAATGACAACCATGTGCAAGAAATGACCGCTTGCCACTTAGGAGGCCTCATATGGGTTTAATATCACCCCACTTTTCATTATTCGCTCCTGACAGAATAATGGCTGTCTTTGGAGAGTTTCCTACCCACTGCTTTCCCTTTCTCCTCACTCCAAGTGTCTAGGTTTACGCAGAGCAGCAGTCTCAGGCCTTGTGCAAGGGGACAGTTTGAAATTTCAGAGTACCCACAGTGGCCTGTGGTTATCCCACCACCAATGCCTTGTCTCCTGTATGTCAACTGGTGTTTTCCTCTTTCAGCTTTCCTACTTATCATATTAAAATATTATATTAAAACAAAAAAAAAAAAACTGGACGTAAAACCAAAAGCTTAAGCCACAGTTGCTGATGAAAAGGTGGTATTTCCAATCATTTTGCCTGTCACACTCGTTTCTTACTATCTCTACTGCTTGATTCCTGAGGCTGCGCGGGCGGCAGAGTGTGGAAAGAAGTCAGCAGAGAGTGAGAATGATCCGGAAACACGGGACACTGAGGCCTTAATTAAAAGGCTGACGACTCTGCTCTGCACCAGGAGACAAAGTAATGAGACATGCAAGCTGTCCCGTGAGGACCTGGCTTTCTCTTGCGTGCAGTCCCTACCTTTTCTCTTTTCTGACCCATTAAGACCTACGTGTGAGCCTATTAGGTGAGCTTTAATTTTTAATTCCCCTCTAAGCAGTCCTGTACAATAAAGACAAATTCCCCTCAAGTTCAAACAAGATCTACTGCAGAGCTAGATTTCCTGATGAGATTATCTGACATATTTGCCCTGCAGGTCCTATATGGTAAAATGAAGTTAATGAAAAGAACTAACGCTGAGAGTATATAACATAGAGCTTATCAGTCAACAAATATCCACATTGTTCAGTTAGAACAGCCTGTTCTCTTAACACTTACTCTGCATTGGGGATTCCATTGTTTCCTTTGTGCAGGCGACAGGTGTGAGAGAATACAGATTTACTGTACATTCAAACTGCAGTTCAAACATTTACATGACTGGAGATGCCTGTGGCTATCTCTGTGATGGTATGTATTTTAAGAGGGGTGAACAGGTCCATGTACACGGAAACCAGATGCAGTTCAGCCGCAGTGATTTCTGACAGTTGAGAGTCGAAGAGACTTCTGTTAAAAACTGCAAGGTGTTCAAGGAGGGCTGGGCAATAAAACGGTAATGACTGTGATATAATTTTATTGAGAGCATTATCTCAACATACATTTTTCAGTTGTCTTTAGGGTTTTTTGTTTTTGCTGTGAGCTACTACACTTAGAATATGCTTCAATCAATCTTCTACTAGAAGAGTGTTTGTCACGTCATGTTTTGACCATAAAGAACCACAAATACCCGTCTGGTTGGTTCATCTTTCACTCAGGACCAAAAATATGCTTTTAAACTTTTGTCGTGACATTTGTTGTGATAATTATTAATAACAACTGATAGATAAATATCGATCTGTTTGCATCGGAGGAGAATTCCTTTAACGCCTTTGTTGACGTTAAGCTATGTTTTCAAACTGGGATGAATATGATACTGGGTGTTGCTGCATCCAAGTTCATTGATGCTTAACAATCCTCCCACAGGTAAATAAGGGAAGTAAAATAAAAACAGGAAAATCACCTCCGTCTCTGTCGTGCCAGTTTGCTCGACTGCTGGCTGGTGAGCTCGGTGACGAGTAGAAGTCAGGTCCTGTCGGACTAGTGTCCATGTTCTCCTCCATGTTGACAGTTTTGGGCCTTTTACTGTGGAACATGGAGACGTTTAAGGGTTAAACACTAGGGTCTCTCAGTCAAAACAATAATAAAAGACCCAGTAGTAGATGATGTTGTGAAGTAATGTGGGATCATGGGAGATGGAGAAATCAACTTTATAGACAAGGTAATAAAGTTTGAGTGATGTACATTCAGGTTATGTCATTCCAGTGAAATAGCTGGAAGTAACAGCACTCATTTCCTTACATGACGTTTGTCTGTTTTGTGCTGGGAGTCACTCGTTTGGTGACTCCATTTCTAAGCTAAAGCTAATGATTTCTATGTAGAGGGCTCGGACCGGACTTTCAGTGACAATCCTTATTCTTGCTCCCAACTTCCGTCGCTTCTGCTCCTCCATAGCAGCAACAGTGCAAAAGACCGGCAACTGTTAGCTTAGAAATGGCGTTACCTAATGTCAACAAATGACCCGCTCCCAGCACAACGCAGACTCTAATGCAAACCTCATGTAAGCACACAAGCACACATGAACGTTACATATTGAACCTTCATATGTTAATGCTAGTAAAGAGGTTATTACACCATTGACAGGTGGCCAAATGAAACAGACTATACTTGAATAAATGTACTGATTTCTTTGAATTTGAACATTGCTGTTAACATTGGACATAATGTAACTACAAACCTCAACAAAATATATACATATATTTTGATGTTGAAATGTTACATATTATATCTTTAACAAGTCAGTAGTCATCTGTATCAGAATTGTAAAGTATAGCCTAGACTAATTTAGGGCATTGGGACTAAATGTTTGGCACAACTTATCTGTCACTGGTTAACAATTTAGTTAAGAAGTTATGAAATTTAAGATAACTTCTAATAATAAGTTCTATTTCAGCTCCAAAAATAATAAATAGATGCTCTGGGCACCAGGCATGCACTGCCCTCGACTGAACCTCACTGAGCTACTTCTGCGTTGATAATATTCAAAATTAAAAAAAAAAACTGTACGAGTGCATGATAAATTGACCTTTTCACAAATATTGCTGTTGTAAAATCCACTGACCTGCCAGGAGGGGAGGACAGGGAGCGATGCAGCCCCACGCTGGAGTTCAGGTCGTGATAGTAAGGTTGGCTGGGCATGTCGGCCATGGAGAAGTTTACAGCTGCACCGTGGGTGATGGGCACTGCAGAGGACATGGGGGGTGGGGGGAGAGACAGTTGAGCTGTAATCACAGTACGAGAAGCAGTTCCATGTCAGCAGTATTGTAGGATTGAGCAGTCAGTCTTTCCGTGCATCTAGGGATGCACAATTAATTGTACAAAAGCTTGACTGACTGTTATTGACGCTTTGCGTTTAGAGGCTCTGTGTATCAAATTAAGCGCTCCCTATTCACAGGTTAACTGCCTGACCATCAAGGCATATCTGCTGAGCGCTGTGATTAACAAGTCACTGGTTCCCACGCGGTTATAGCTGCAGGCGAGAAAACTTTCAAGCAACCTGTAAATGAATGTTCTACATTTTATTACTAGTAGTGTTGTTATTGTTATTATACACTAAAAACAACTAAATGTGTATAAGTGTATAAATTTCATTCATGGAGTGTTTTTTACTGTGGCTCAGGGATGTTCTGTCTTTTCTTAAATTGGAAAAGACAAGATTTTCAGCTATATTTTTTACCATGAATGTGATTCTTTCATAAAGTATTTCTTTAAAGTATTTCAACTTTGCCACCTGCCATATGCCATTTATTTAACCGATATGTTTCTACCTGATTTGCACACTTTATATGTATTTGTCTTATTTGTACACATTTGTATAAAGACAGACATGTTTTGTGTTCTTGATGTTCCTATCAAAGTGTAACTCTACGCCTCTGCCTCTATATGGATATCTTGAAAAAAAGACTGACAGAAAAGGAAATAAATAAAATACCTGTCTTTTTGCTTTGATTTCTGTTTCTCTGCATTTTAAAAGTAAATGTCTCTAGACTCTAAACTGAATCTGAGAGCATCCCCGTTATCCAGACTACTCCGTGGGTCACTATCGCACTCAGCAGTTTCCTTGCATTGTGATTTACTGTGCAAAAGGTGTTGTTTTTCTCATTGCGGTCAAGGTGAGGGATATTGTTTCAAGCGAGGGCAGGCCAGTGTTTACAGAACAAAAGGAGTTCGCCACCCATTCTCACTCTCTCCCTGCGTCTCTCGACATCTCTCTCTCTCTCTCTCTCTGTCTCTTTTTCTCTCTTCAGTGTGTGGCCTGCGCGGCAGCCTGCAGCTCGAGCGGTTGGTTGGTTTGGAGTCGATGAGAGGATGGAGTGTGTGGCGCCGTCTGTTGTGGTCTGAGGTTCACCACTGGCACGATCCCTCCGCCAGCCTCCGCCCTGGCAGCCCACTGCAGCCCTGGCAAAGGCTCCTACCCGCTGCTACCCATACCGAGCTGTCTGTGGAGGAATGCATCCGGCCTGAGGATGCTGAATACAACGCCATTGTTTTGTTGGGGTTTTTTTATTTTTTCATTCATGGCTGAGGATACCCCCAACCATCACTCACACTGCTGGTTTCTCTCTCTCTGCCTTTCTCTCCTCTTGGCTCGGCACGTTATTTGTGATGCCACTTGGCTGCCTTGCCAATCATCTCATTTAATAATGTGGGCTTTGACTTCTGCATTGGAAAAACACTGGGAACGAAACAATGATGCTGCAGAAAACTGAAAAGTGCGTCCTGCAAAATGCTGTGGATTAGAGATAGACCGGTTATGAGCCGCGGCGATTATCGGATCCAATGTTCAGCTTTTTACGATGTATCAGTATTTTTAAAATCCGATGTCAGCTAAAATAATGCGCTTCTTTGGCTCTGATGCAGCCACCTCTCGCTGTCTGTAGGAGCTGTATCTGTTCAGTTACATGTCAAGAAATAGCCTAACAACACTGAAATGTGAAAAGAACATTTATGAATTTAGTAGCACTTATTATTTATAGTCCCTGCTGTTCAATGTGAGCAGACAAATATCATTCATTTGGACTTTGTTTATTTAATTTGACAGTAAGAATTAGTCTAAAGAATTTTTTTTTTACTGCAAATATTTGTACTTATTGGTCTCCTTAATTATTAATAAGCACGAACGAACCACATTGCTCGATCCCTGCTGTGGACGTTACGTCATCCACTGTATGAAGGCATTAGGCAAAGATCAACAGTTTCATTTGCCCTGGCGTGCCTGTACTTTAACTCGACAAAATATTTGAAAACTCGCAGACTCGTCTCCCGTTGCATTAATGAGCGTCCTCGTCAAAATGCTGCAGTGTAAGTCAGCCTTGAACTCCAGAGCTGCCTTTGATGGACTTCAAAGAACGTCTCACCAGCCCCGGAGAGTCAAAAGAGAGAGACGCGATGACGGACAAGCAGCCGCTAAGATATCTTCCCAGGGAGTGACCGGCTGAGTGAGTGACAATTCCTGTGCGTCCGTCGACCTTTTTAAAATTCCAGCTTGACTTCAGTCGGCTTTAGTGAAACCAGGCCTGGTCACATGAGAGCAAAACACACACCAGCGCAGCGGCCATCTGCTCAGGGGGCAAATTAAACACTAAACAAAAACAACAGTCTTTCAAAGGATGTTCAGCCTCTGAGTAGTGCTTTTCAGAGCAGGATGTATGAGATGGGTAAAACATAAATGGCCCACGTTTCTACAACACCAAGGCCAGAATTTAATACTTATTGTACCAAATCTATTAATATGGTAATAGGTTCTTATTAGTATTCCTGTAAGCCATGGTCATTGACTAGACTTGAACTAAACCACAGCGATGTAAAAAACAGTGAGTTTTTCTTGATTTGAACAGAAATGTCTGCTCTGATTTATTATTAGGTTTAATGGGGCAGTTGAATGGCGTTCCTGTCGTTTTGAGGTTCGTAGTTCAAATTCTGTCAGTCACTGTGCTTTGGCAGTCGCATCATCTGAAAGAGCACAAATTTGTCTATATTTTTAATGTATGAGGAAGGTGTGTATGGGAGTCAAAGTTGAAATTCACGTGTACATCGTGTACAAGTGGCTGACATTACAACCCACTTGCAGTAAAATGACAACTAACGTCGTATCTCACAATATTAAAGGGAGTGAAAAAAAGATTCCAGCCTTTTCTCCTTTTTATGCTCTACCCCTCCACCAAGTTTCATGAAAAATGGCGCAGCAGTTTTCACATAATCCTGCTCTGGCAGACGGACGGACGGACAGAAAGATAAGAGAGATCACTTAACCTCCTAATAAACGCAGAGGCCACCCTTTAATACTTACACTTATTGTTCCAAATCTATTAATATGGTAATAACTTCACATTAGTATTCCAGTAAGTCATGGTTGTGGACCTGACTTGAACTAAACTTAAGTAATCCTAACTGCATCACCGAACAGGAATTAAACACCACAGGACTGGAACTGAAAGGTATACACAAACAGCACGGGCATGTTTCTTTTAAACACAGGTTACGGGGGGGGGAGGGGGGTGGCCACCTGAAGTCTTTGTGCATCACAAGCATGTTTGTTACAGTCATAGTTTAGAGGCTGTACAGGTAAACGATGCCTCAGGGTGCCCTCGGCTCAGCTATCGGAGAAGAACAGCCATCAACGGCTCTGCGGTGGGCAGACATGTCTATACAAATGCAGACAGGCTCATACAGACGACTGATGACTCTTCTCTTATTGCAAAGCAGACTGGCCAAACTGGATTTACCACGCTACAGTCGTACAGTAGAGTTCAGTTAATCTTCTGAGGTTGCGAGACTTACAAGCTGCATGTTATGGGATTCTTTCTGACAAATGACAGTTGAATGTAAATAACGTTTGCACAAAAACATGCTATTTACTGCCCTGTTACCTCTGTTGCACCTGTTAGGGCTGAGAAACTTAACACTGTTAAGGACATGACCCCGTAGCTCCTCCCACGCCGAAGCGGAGCACATGTCTAATTAATGCTCAGTCAAAGAATAACTGATATAACACCTGCGCGTCTGAAACAGGATGTTGGAAACAGGTATGTACTTACTTCTGGACACCCGCACCAGTTCTGCAACACTGAAGACTCCTGATTTGATGAAGCTGTCCTCCAAGTAAACTGTAGGCAAAGGGACAAGTAACCGTCAGCATCTGGAATGACTTTAAATTACAAGAAACAGGAATTAGCAGAATGTGACTATGACTGTGACTGAGTATTTTTCTTGTTGTATTCTTACTAACTTTATGATTTAATGTCCTTTGTGCAGCACTTTCATCAGCTGTATTTAAATGTGCTCAATGAAAAAACTTTACTGACTCAAAAATGGCTCAAAATTAAAGTAAGAGTACCAAACCATTACGGGCACTACATTAAAACGTGTCAGCTTAGGTTGTAGGGTAAGTAGTTGTGTGAGTAGAAGGCAGTGACACGGATAACAAACTCTGCTTCTGTTAGTACAACAAATAGCCAGAGGCAGCTACAGTGCGAACACAAATGTAAAACTTACAACACTAAAACACTAAAACCCAAGAAATATCTGTCTTAATCACTTACAGTTGAACTGATATTAAGGATTATTTTGAAGTGATTGCTTTCCAATGTAAATAAACTGCTTCGAGTGAGGATGTTTCATCACAGCAGGGTTATTTTCCTCTGTTTTCATGAAGCTATTTTAAGACTAAACAAAACAGCAGAATATTTCTATCATGCATTTTTTTTATTTTTTTTTTTTGCAGTGATGAAGAATTCTGTCCAAGAGTGAGCAACACTAATCATCGGCTGTCAGTCAAGTAAAACAACCAGACAAGTTATTGACACCCAAATGACTCTGGCTCTGCTTTGATGCGATGCCAAGGGCACTAGGACCGTGCCAGAAAGATAGGCGGGCGGCTCGATTGGCACCTACAAAGTCTAACGCCTCCAATGAGCCAACGGCTTTTGCGGGGGAACTATGCCACTGCCGAGGGCCTCCCAGGCCTGAGTCATTGGCTCACTAGCATGTTTTCCTTGGCACTTGTGTCGGCAGAACCTGCTCTTGAGGTAGAAAAGTAATTATACTTCTCAAACTATTTTCATTCCAACATTGTGACGACAGAGCGCAGGTCAGTCCGGGGGAACAACGGCGCTGTCAGACAATATTCTCTACGGCTCGGCTTTGCTGGCTCACCCTGACACACTCAGCTACCAGCCAAAGGCACAATCTGCTTGAACATTTTCACTCCGGATCTTGAGTATCTGTTTTTTCTTTCAGTGTGTCTGATGTTGCTACAGAGATGATGACAATTTAAATGTATTAGTTGAATCTAATTTTATTCCAACGGAGTTCATGTAGCTCTCAGCCAAGGGAATGTCATATACAAGAGTAAAGCTTGTTGAATAATGACACTTTGAGTTTTTATCATCTTTTACAGCGTGTGTGACAATTTTGTTCAGTCGATTTTTTTTCTGGACGGAGGCTAGACATGGGCAATGCATCAAATTCATTCGATTAATTCAAGTTTTTGTGTTTGAGTGATGTGAAAAATGCCTTAATTGCAAAATCGAGATTAGTGCTTCCTCTGCTGACACTCAAGTAGCAGTCAACAACACCCCTGAGTAATGGCAGCCTATGAAATAATACCAAAGAAAGGTAGTCATGTTATCTCAGTCAAATGGAAATAGTTTGGTTTGTAAGTGCCAGCACCACAAACCTGTTCCCACTTAAAACGTGGAAAAAACCAGGGTTTATTAGGATGTTTAAAACAATCAATCCCAAGTAAGAAGTGATTACAACCTGATGAACCTCATGAACCATTCATAACACTGAAAAAACAACCCATAATTCTGATTTCGATATCCTCAAACTAGGTTACACTGGACAAAAATGTAACAATACAGCATGAAGTTGCCATAGGGCCGTTTTGTTACAGTAAGTACGGCTATTGCTGCACCGGCTGCGAGTCAGTGAGTTCAAAGCATATCAACGCTATTTAAACTAGGTATGCTCTGAGGTACATAGGCTGAGCTGCAGATGAACAATGGAGCGATGACAGGAGGGAGGAGGGAGGATGACTGGCACTGTACATACCTGGAAGAGGGGTCTTGCCTGGCTCATTGTTACTGGGACTTCCTGACTGCTGCGAGTCTGCAAACACACAGAGAGAGGGTGGGGTGGGGGTGGTGGGGGTTTAGTATAGGAAGACGACGACAACATACTGCACTGACACATGTCAGTTTTTTCAGCAACTCTATGTGAGATAACATAACTTTGTCACCCTGATGTGATCTTTTAACTTCAATAGAAATGACTGTACAGTATTTGCTCTTATTTATTGTCTCCTACCTTAGGCACACTAAATTACATAACCTCTGTTACAGCACTCAACAAGATAAAAGTCCATTTTAGATCTTTAAATGTGTCTCTCCTGGATGCCTTAATGTTTTTTTCTTATCTACTTGTAAAGGAGAGCATACCTCTTTTCAGTTTTGTTTAAACAGCATTATCATTAATGGGAGGGCAAACCGAAGAAAAAGCTTAATGTCTGACACAGGATAACATTAAAGTTTTTACCAGCAGACCTGTGTGTAATTTTTCAAAGGGGGCTGAGGGAGTGT
>JAPQRN010000011.1:9093058-9106154 GCA_037367275.1 Coranthus polyacanthus
GCAATGCAGTTACTGCATCTGTGATGACATTAGGGACGGTAAAGTCCACAAGCCAGTGAAGAATGTAAACATGGCATTGGAACAACAACTTGCCTTTGACTTCACCCTGACACATAAAGGTCAAAGGGCAATAGGTAGTAAACACTCTGTCTGAATGAATTGGTCACTTTGCCTTTCCCCAAGAATTAGCAGGCCATTAGCACCTCATAAAAAGTCCACTTCTCTGCTTTACAACAGATTAGACCTGCTTTCATACAAACAGTCAACCCAAGTGACTCAGAGTCATCTAACACAGTATGGAAAAGTGGGCTTCAGTGTATGTTAAAGGAAAAAAAAGCCTCAGAGGAATTATGTCAACATAGCCTACTTCAATGCACAGATATTACTTTGATATAAGCTTATTAAAGAGACCAAAAAGCTTTTCTTCACAGTCAATCCCAGCTAATTTTCCCAAAAAACAAATTAGCATGAGATGAAGTGGGTCATTCTCATGTCTTGATTAAAGTAGGCCTCAGCTTTGCCCAAGTGGCCAAGCGGCAGACTGCAAGTTCAGCTTGTGCGCTGAAGGCCTTATCAGCCGACTTCGTAAACAAGGGGAGGAGGGGAAAAATAGCCCCATCGAACATAATAAAAGGGAGCATCAAAGCAGCTACAGAGGAGAATCAGTCGGAGTATTAGAAGCCACTTGGGGTTGTCAACGTGATGGCTTAGATGTCACTGGAGAACATCTTCATGGACGTAAAGCGGGCAAACAAATTAAGAGGGATGAGCTTGCACTTGGTGGATTAATCTTAGATTTATGGAGCCGAGCTGATGCCAGAGCAGAACACAGAGAAACAAGTCATACAAAGCTGCGAAGAGGTCCACATAAAGCACTTTTTGATAAATTACTCAGGGTAAGTGTGTGGTGCTATGTAAGACTTATTGTGGAGCTATTTGGCTGTGGAGTTATTCCAGCAAAGGGGAGGTACATTACAAACCGGCTCAACTTGACAGAGCACCTCTCATTAATGAAGATTACAACCTCATTTCCCTCAGCTAACCTTAGCAACTGTAGTACAGCCTGTTCTGTAAACTTAACTGTGTGAGTATGACAGTGTGTGTGCACTGTGTGTGTGCTGATAGGTTATGTACACTGAGCAACAGCCCTGGCACACTATCATCAGCATATGGAGTATAGTGAAGGTGCGATGTGAGGAAGAACCTATAGACTCGACTACAATGGTTCCTACGAGGTCAAAGGAACATTTTACAATGTTTGAACTGAATTCACTCACGTCTACGAGAACAATCCCTGAAACTGTTCGGCTTCTTGATGATTTCAACAGTTGACTTTCCTTCCCGGCTGCGAGGATTAATACAGCTAAGGATCCTGAGTGGCCCAAGACACTCAGCAACCCCAATGTGAGACGATGGGAAATGCACATGCGAGGCTATTTTTAGGCCAGTGCAATTTTCCTGTGACACATTTACTGCAAAGGACCTCAAGAGTGATAACATGCACAAACCACAGTGTGCTGAGGAGAGTGACAGCAATACTTGGAGCCACAGGAGACACAGGCCAATTAATGCCAAGAATCCCTCTTGAGTGCAGCCCTGTGTACAGTATAATCCCACAACCTACTTCGTGGGGAAAGATCCCCTTTTGCGCCGATGTGTGGATCATTAATCACATTTCATATCAAATGCCTATCCCTTTCTGCGAATGCTCATTCCCCAAACTCCACGCAATGCACCATATGTCAACTACAGCTCTTCACCAGAGTAAACTTTCCACAATCAATCATCAAGAGAGCAACGGAGACAAAGTGGTTAGTGTATAAAATGCATATTTCTTAAAAACTAAACCGAACCTGGGGTGTAATGTTTTTTAGCAGAAGCATCCCCAAGGTTAGTATTTCTGTGCCGCCAACATGAAGCGACTGAAAATGCACTTAAACAAGGAGCTCGCCAACATCATTAAACATAGAAAAAAGCATGATGGTTCAAACTTCAATTTAACCAATGCCACTTAAAGCCGAGCTCTCAAAATTCTCGCTCAGCACGCAGAACTGGCACTTGAGACATGAAAGGGCAGCTGCGACGTTTGGTTTACATTATATCTTAGTGGTTTCCACATTGTGGCCAGGGGATAAGCATCAGGAGAGGTTTATCTCTGTCACAGTGCTCTATGGAATATGTAAACACTATGTGTAATCAGTGCTGCAGCGAAATGGAGTGTAGGGGGGTGTGTGGGAAAGTGAAGTGCTTTAGGAATAAGCCGCCATCTTACTCTTGAGCTCGAGGAAAGATAAGACATTGGAAGCAAAGCTGCAGAACCTCTAAGTCTAAATGTTGGAACTTCTTAGTAAATAATGTGTTTTTTTTCTGTTAAAGAGGGGGAAAACTTTGGGAACGAATCAGCAGATGCATTTTTTTTTTAAAGTCTATGTAACTTAGGTGTTATATTTCACTCTTCCCATGTGTCCTCATTTCTCCAGTCTCTTGGCTTAACTCTGTCAGTGTGTCTTTGTGCTCTTCATCCACCCTGCGAGGCAACGCTGTTCCTCTTCAGTGAAGGACGGTACTGGTTTTAACCGAAGAGCCTCACTCCCATCTAGAGCCTGAGTTTTAATATGGTGTCCAATCAAAAGTGATTAAGCATCGCAGAGCACAAACAATGCTAGCCCTTAAATCTCTGTGAACCCTCTTTCACTGCAGCGAATGAAAGAGCACTCTGTCTGCAGTAGCAGATGACAGACGTGCGCTTGAAGATAAGTCTTCTCCATGAGCCCTTATCCTGCAAACACCCGCCGACCCGACCAAATAAAGAAATAAATAAATAGATTACACGACGGCAAACGGAAAACAAGAGGATCCCACCTCGGCTGCTGGGTTTGTAACTCGCAAAAAGCATCAGTGAAGAAGTGAAGGGTGGATTTTGCGGGTGTATGTTTTCTTTTACAGCAAAGTGCCTTGAGATGATACCTAAAACCAGGGCCACCACGCAGGCCAAGATGAGAGACGGGGCCATGCTGAAAGGAATTAAGTTGAGAGTACAAGACAAAGAAAGAGTCAAAGACACATACACATGCAAACAGAGCACAGCCAACAAAAGCCTGTGAAAGTACAAGCATGCACACAGTGTCTATGAATAAATCCTCTAATAAAATCAACCACTGCCTTTCACATGGAAAAAATGATTCCAAAAAAGTACAGTTGGAGAAATTTCCCGCTAATCATTGTAGACTCTCACATAAATTACCACCAATCACAATGCATGATGTATGCTGCATGTAACACAATACCCTGAACTAATGCATTAGATGCATTTGGTTCCTGCAAGAAATACGACAGCAGGAAGATTTAAGGAAAGCAGGATACTTTGGACCGCTAACTAAGGCCAAGAGGATAGTGTTCTTACTGTGCCTTTTAAAACACTGAGAGAAAGAGTAGTGTTGCAGCTTACAATGACTGTTTCATCATGTTTCATCATTAATATAATATGATCACGAGACAGTGTTGCCTAAATATATGTTTTCAGCACATGTAATGCAATCTTACATCTGGTAAGCTTCCATCTAGACCTGGACCAACTGGGGAAAGAAGGATATATTAGCTGAGTAAGTCAGGTCTATGTTTCATGAAAAAAATGTTTATTCTTTACAAAATATAATAAAATTTTATCACTGCAGCTTCAGAAATTAGTGGAAAGAATAAATCATCCGTGTGGCAGTGTTAGGATCTAATAACTATTATAAGGCATGTAATAGCCACTTACACATGCAGACACACTTGCAAACTTGAAAGACGAAGCACATCACTGAGAGGTCATAAGAGGGAGGAGCTGGCGCTATGACAACAAGACATCAGCCGTCTGCAGCCTGCTGCCGTCAACAAGTCAGCATGAGCACTACCATCTGACTGGGCTTTCCTTACACTGCCCCCATATACTCAGCCAAAACTAGCTATTGCTGCTGCTGTTTCTGGCTCCTGCTTTCAATTTGACTAGAGTGGGCCAAGTAATGGCTTCAGCATTTTGTGGTCTGCCGACACATATGGTCCGTGTAGCGATCTGGTCCTTTTCCCCCCTCACCATCGACTGTTTGGGGACGCGCAGGGAGATGTGGCAAGAGGGAGACAACAGACACACACACACAGCTCTGGGGGCTGGCCACAGTTATGGGGGGGCGTGTATGGGTCTTGTTATGACTGCCATGAGAATTGGATTCAGTAAGGCCACGACTGCAATCAGAAAGCTGGAATCCCCCAAAAAGAGGTTGTTCATATAAGCCACCAAGGTTCAGGCTTTAAATAAAATGTGTGGGAGTTCTAAGGCTCTTATCTCTAAATATCTCTGAAGAGTCCCATCTTGGGCTGCATGATATAGTTTCAGTGTCTGGTGTGAGGATATGAGCTGGTAAAACTCTTAAAAGGAAATTTGGTTGCAAATAGACAAGCAGTGTCAGTTGTATGGAATTATTTCGGCTACAGAAAGGATGACCAAAAACAGGCAATTTGTCCACATTGTTCACATGAATCACCAGTCGAATGTTGAATCACCAGCGTATTAAATGACCAAAATTCCCTCCTAAATCACTTCAGAAGAGTCGTCACAGCGCTCGCCTGCTTTTGCGTTTCATGATTTGAAACCAATTTTAGAAAGAACGGTTCACACTCCCAAAAAAAAAAGCCTTCAGAGTAAAAAAGGCCTTTCTCTGATTTTTTTTTTGTTTTCCACATAGATTCACTCCCTACACAATCAATCCAATCATTCTAGACTGACTCATTTTTCCAAATTCGCATCATCTGGTGAAAAGTCATGTATAATATATGTTGCACAAAAAATATTACAATGATCAGATAAGTCATGTGATTAACATTATTTAAATTTTTCCATCTACTGGTTGGGTGCAGCCCGAAGGCTAAGAGTTAAGAAACTTTCTCAACTTTGCCAAGACTGTATGAGGAATCAAACCCAGACCTTCCGACTAATGGGGAGAAGCTCGTTCATAATTACCTACCCTCTTATTATCCAAACATGCCTAAAGAAATAGCGTTTATAGTAAAAACAAAAGACCACTTCTCCGACTAATCATATGAACGGCCACATTAACCTTCTCTTTATCAGTAACGTCACCATTACTGCCACCGCTGCTAGTTAGCCTACCACTGCTGCCCCTATCTGACTGCATGACCTAGATTAAAGGTTATTTGCACAAGTCACAGAGGCAGTTCCTTCGGCTCGCCCTTGTTGGGTTTCCTTATCTGGGTTTGTCTGGACAAATCTTGGACACAAAGCGCCCATTTTGTGCTCCTCTCTGGAGATCCTGTTACAGTGTTCCAGACACGACGCGGTCCACCAGCGGTGCCTCTGGGAGCGTGACGTTTGGCGGGGCGGCGCGATTAGCTGCTTCCTCGGCTACAAGTATATGATACATGTGCGCTCTTCTGGCGTCGCTGAGTGCGTTTTTGTGTAGAGATGGGGTAAAATGATCAGCAAGAGGGTCAAATGATGTCATGCTAGGAAAATTCTGATGTAGCAACCAAAGAAAATATAGAGGAGAATCCAACAGTGCTTCAGGATTCCCCAAAGTCTGATTTCTGATTGCTTCAATAATAGCACTAGTGTAATTTGCTCCAAAACCTTCTGCCTGTTACTACTTAGATGCACCTTGCAATTTTCATATTAATTTCATAGCGCATTCAAGATGGGATTTCAAAAAGTTGTATCCAATAAAAGCATCAAGGACGTGGTAATTGCCCTTTACAAAACAGTAAGAGATTCATGCATATTACAATAAACATTACCAAGCTGTCAAACAGCACACATGCATGGGGAGTTTGATCTGGTGGCCTTAATAGTCCTGTACTCCAGGAGGACAAAGTACGACTAGGAGAGCATGCACTAGAGGCCGAGAGAACGAGGAAAAAGGAGAGAGTGAGAGAGAAAAGAGTAGTGTTCGCTGACCTCATTCTGACAACAGGCCCGGGAAGAGCCTTTCGCTGGAACCGTTTCGCAATAGCCCTGTTGTTTATACAGGTGGTGGGTGAGTCGAGCAAGATACGGAGTGAGCATGCATTTTGCAACACCTCATTATGAATACTAAACACATGCAGCACGTCAAATCACACAGACACACTCATATACAAGTGCTTTATCCCTGGTCCAAAGTGTGGCTTGAGTTTCATTTTAGTTGTGACATTTTCGGGGAATGCGTCATTTTTTTAGGCTGCGGCCAATTTATCCCTCTATGTTTAAATTTCAAAGTCAAGTTCCTCTACGCGGTCCAAGAGCTGTCAAACACTACTATCCTCGGGTACCGTCCAGTGAGTGCTCGCCTCCTGGAACGGAGGCCTCTGGTTGGCTCGTGTGTTTGGCTGCGGGGCTGTCTCCTGCAACAACATCCACTTGGCCAGAGTTCAGCCCCGTGGAAGGCTACAATAGCCCAAAGGTGGCTGCCCAGACCATTGTTTATGCAACAGCACACTACTGCCAGGTTAAAGAGAAAAGAGCAAGACGGTGGAGGAATATTCAGGGCTGCCTGCAACACAGATATGCTTTCTCTTCATTTGCACACTACAGATACAGCTTCACTTTGTTATTGAGCTGTACATATCTTTTAAATTTGTTTTTATCAACACAGAAAACAGGAAATAAGCCTGATTATCTATCTGAAGTATTGTCATGTGGCTTAACTGAACACACTGCTGTTTAAGCTTCTAATAATGTTGCAGCAATACAGAATACAAATCTGCCACCTCAGCTAAAGCCATTTAAGTTTACGAAAATTACACAAAATAGATTTTCACGCTCTCATTCCTGCAACAGTTGAAGCCTGATACAAAGCCATGCATAAGTTAATGTAGCACCTATCTTATTTTCTGCTAACCAGTGAGATGAACTAAATGTATTACATTTTATAAAGATATGGAAAAAAAGATCCGCACAACAGCTGTTTGGTAAACATACCAAAGTAATTGTTCCAAATACCTTACTTTAGCACAGATTAAATGCAATTAGTGGGTGTTTATCTAACCACAACAAGTCTCTGAGCCAAAAGAAAAACCTCTGTCATTGTTTCTAGCAGTTCTGCTCAGAGGGATTACAGCTGGGAATAACGCTGACTGTTTTCAAACATAGCTTCCTTATGTACAGGAAGGAACTTTTATACACAAACAAAGTGTATGTTCATTGCACAGAAGGGCCATAGGGATGGAAAAAAACAGTTGGTTGACTAAGGCAAGGGTCTTCTGAGGTGAATATGAGGAATTTAGGTCAGTGCAGCCGAGACGTTTAACCAGCTCAAGCCGTTGCAGCCTGAGTGGAAATAGCATGGGAGGCCAGTGAGAGGGAAACCAGTGCGTCACAGATCCCGGCCCGATTCCAGGCCCCCCCCGACACAAACAAGAGCCATAACTTCCCTAATGATCCCGGATCATGTACGACTCACACACGTTCCACCAATACGGAGCGTTTCCTATTCACCTCTGACCTTAAAGTGGGTGTGCCTAGATTGACTCTGCGTCAAGTTCGGAGCATGTACGCAGGGAGTTAATGTGGTGGGATAAACAGGGTTTGAATGACTCAATATGAAAAGTCTTTCATTTGGATCTTCAAAATCTTACTACAGCACTCCTAAAATCCAATTTTAAGACCTAACAAATCTCTTAATATCCTTCATATTTGCCCAGTCTTGATAATCTGCCACTCTCCTGCTTTTATTTTCAGTCTCCCTGTCACACAAGTCCAACGCCACACACACACACACAGACATACACACACACCCAGTCACACACATGCACACACACACACACATTGTAAACAGTCTTTATTGAGACGTGAGTGCTTGTATAAACATAGACAAGCCCTATTGAGGGTCCAGGGCTGGGTCGAACAATAAGAGGGGGAAAGTTGCTGGATGTTCCTCACAGACGGTGTGTACAAAATCCAATTATCAGAGCCACAGCATTAACATTCCAGCAGTCTGGCAGGTGACGGCTCCGTCTTTTCAGCCCCTCCCCGCACCACCAGCATGGGACAGAGTCGCCCGGCAGCACCTCAACAATACACACACACAGCCCTCTTCAGCTGCCCCCCCCCTTTTAAGATCCCCCAAGTATTGAGACATATATAGAGGGAAGAAGGCAAAGAGTGGGGAGGCCGTTGGGGGGAGCGGGGGGTCCACCAGCGACACTGGTCTTTTCTTCAGGAGATCAGCGCGACTGGCCTAGCAGGCAGTATCAGTCAATGGGGCATTCTTCTCCTCTCTGTCTCTGGGTGAGAATATGTTGATCGCTGATAACGTTGCTTTGATTGCCATAATGGGGAAACCACTTTTTGTTTTGAGCGTTTGCCTCCAAAACAGTGCAGCCTTTGTCAGCCCCGGGGTGATGTTCGTGGCATACAAGATGGCCATTAAAATAAGGATTTAACAGCAAAACAAAAACAATGTTGTAGTCCTTGGCTACACAGTGAGCTGATAAAGGATTAAAATAAAGTCTGTGCCTACAGGTCCCTCAGTGACAAAAAGCAGTGCGGCTACACCAGCTACTTGTGCTTAAAAAACAACAATACTAACGTGTGGAAATTACACCTTCTAACTCTTGTAATTAACCTCTATATCTTCTATCTGCATGTCAAAGAATTAATCCTAGAGCTGGGAGTTACAGCTGAAAAAAATATCATGATCACAGATGTTTCTTTTCAGTCGTTACAGATAATTATTGCTAATTTTCGATGACTTATTTAAATAAAAATTGGGAGAAAAAAGGGTTGAGTTTAATTTAACTGTGTTTATTAAGGCACACAGGTATATAAAGTAGAACACAGAGCAAAAGTGTGACACTGTACTACTTAAAAGTCACATGTATTCTGCTAAATTGCCAAGTCTTACAGATATATTCCAGTGAAGATTACATATGCTGTAGCGGTGTGTAATTTATAAACGGTTCGTCGCTCATGTTTCACCGGCAGATATTACTTTTCAGCGGCGTAGTGATGGTGTAGCCGAACAACACACTTGTTAAACGACTGGCTGCTTGTGTGTCCATTATCGAGACATGGGGAGGGAGCACGCTTGAGGTTTGGTCATGCATCTGAACTTTGTGCATTCATTATGTATTTAATGCATTTAAGTGAAAACTATCGAACATATTATTGAATGATTTTCTTATTGTTATTTAGGAAGTGTCTATATATCATCCAGGCCTAATTAATTAATTCCTCACGGAGATCAAACCATCGTGCATCATGGGCAAATCTTTTCTTTGCTTTCCGTACAGTACATATAGAGCTTAATCACACTGGGATATGGTGTACGTGATAGGGCGCATGTGATATGCAAAGCCTCTGCTTGGTGTCCGGCCCTGTTCCCTTGTCAGGTCCTATATATAAACATAAATCTGACCCCCGTTCTGCTCTTTCCATCATCTCATGCTGCCTACATAAGAGAAGCCTAGAAGGCATATGAACAAAGTATAATAAAGTACGCATGATTATTCTCCTTTGTTTTTTAGTAACCAATTCATTTTCTTGCTGTAAAAACAGTACCCCTTTACCCCTTTTCAAAGCCCAAGAGTATGTCTTCAAATTGGTTTTGATTGACCAACACTTCAAATGCCTTCCTGAAAAAAGTGAGTGTTTAACTCTTACTTGACTAATCACTTACATATTTAATTGATTGTCCTAATTAAATTAAATGCACATGCTGTTGATCAAGTAAAACTGTATTGCACATTATCGCTCCAGATTTCTGATGCCAACACTCTCAACAGAAATTTTATTTAAGGTTTAAAGCGTGCTTAGATGCTGTCAGGTTATACAACATACAGCAATTATTGATAACTTCCTTGTATAGTAGCATTAACAGTTTATATCATTTGTAATCTAGGAATATGTGAAAATCTGAAAGTTTTTTAGTGTTCAGTGTGGCTTAATGACAGGATACTTCAACATATTTCATTTTCTCCATTTTCTAATGTTTAACTGTAATGCTGCTTTGTAAACCAACACAAATGAGCTTTGCCACCTTTTCTCTCCCTTTCAGTGTTTTACTGTCCCCCCTCTGTGATGAGATGTTAGTCAAGTGTCTTGTGGCTTCCTCCACCCTCACCAGAAGGCCTGCGCGTGGTTAATTATTCTTGGATGGCAGATTAAAAAAAGTGAGTTCTTTCTTTTTCTTTTTTTTTTTTCTTTTTCATGAGCTCAGCAGCGGTTTGCCATTCATAATAGTTGGCACTGGTTTCGTGCTGCCTGCCAGAGATCACACCCCAACCATTTTCATTTTCCTTCTTCCATTTGTTTCATTCATGTCATACATTTGGCAGGGGACTGTATCGTTTTCCTGATGGCCGTCGACCCTTCAACACCCTCCTTTTGAGTCTCGAACTCCCGTTTGTGGCTTTGTTTCCCATCAGAGTGAGGAAAATGTGGAAACAACAGTTCTCACTGGTTCGCATCCAAGTGAAAGCGCTGTCTTGAAAATTACAGTATTATATTATTTGGAATTTTTCATTTTAAGTTAAAACTAATTTAAGGATGTTAAGAAAGGCCGTAAAGCACCGCTGACAGACTCCTGGACTGAGAGAAGGATTACATCCACATTAAAACTTTTTCTAGGACAGTGGTATGCTATTGTTTGTGAAAAAGAGCTGCTGTGTTGGAATAAATTTAAAGTTAAGCAAAGACTGTGGGCTAACATACCCCTGCCTTTACATATATTATCGTGTGAGACTGGGGAGGCGAATGCACTGTGTAAAACACTCTCCCTACACACTTATAAGTGCATTACACAGCGCATACAGATATCTGAGGCCCCAAGAAACAGCAGTTTATCATCATACAACTACTGGAAATATGCCATCTGACAGGAAAACTATACCACACATACACACACATTCAAGCACACTGCTCCCACCCACTGGTTCAGCAGCCACTTTGCTAAATCTATCAACTGCAGCTGCGTGCATGTATTTTAATGCATGCGCCCACAAGCAGAATACACGTGAGCTCATCTGTGCATGTGTCCAATTGAGTCCGACCACTCAAATGCACGTTTAACCTATTGATGCAATGTGTTCTCTCAGGGCTGCAACCCAATCCGAGAGGACTCCAAAGTGACAAATAAAACCCAGGAGTCCCAACATGGAAACAAATATGGTGGCTACCGTGTACCCGACACAAGCAGGCCTCGCAGTGCTCACCAGCTCCCATCTGAATGGAGTTAGAGTCTGGCTAGCAGGATTGCAGAGGAGAAGAGTCTCCTGGGGCGGTTGGCTCAGCAAGCAGGACCAGAGGATGGCTGCACCGTGGATTAGGGCCCCACAGTGGTCCATTGTTAATTGGGCGCCATGTGTGAAAGCTACAGAGAGATTAGTTTGTACAGCTGCTGCCATTTGTCATAACTGCCCTTAACAAGACACACATGGCAACCCAAGTTACAGCCAGAGGTTTTACAGAAAAGGGGGAGAAAAAAATGTCTGCTGAGCGTCTAATAGTTTGTGAAACAGACCTGCATAAGCAGATGAAGATGTTCCTGGGAAACACCATGCAAACTCAGCTGGGATCCCATAAGAGATGATGAGTTTGAGCATTACTCATTTAGCCATCTGTAGGTCAACTAGGGTCATTATCATAACTGCTCAAAAAGCTATGCTAAGCCAATAGAAATCCCAGACGCAGGTTGCAAACAGTTCTATGAAAACAACGAGGAAAGATCAGCTATTACATCATAGCCCTATTAGGCGAAGCTCAAATTAAACAAGCTCTGTGTTTTATTAGACAGGCATGAATCAGACGTTACCGAGATAACAAGAGGGCTGGTGGCTGTTAAAGCCCGATGACCTCTTGTTACCCAAATTTCCTTGGCAATGTAGGCTACATCATGAGGTTTAAGAGAGGGATGGTGAAGTTATTTTTTGGTAAGAATCCACACTGTAATTGTGGGTTGTAGGTCTGCACACATGTTGGAGGCCTAATTACAATCTTGACTTGGTAAATCTAGAGCAAGCTTTTAAAGCACTCTCACTTTCAATCTTTTTTTGCCGACAGATGTTGGAGCACTGTTGTTACTCACTGCGGTTCATTGGATCTAAATGCAGTCTTTGGAGCTTAAGTGCAGGTGACCGATACTCACACGTGCATGCACAGTAAAAGATTTTCTGCATGTGTGTGCAAGAGTGTGAGTTTATGTCTCTGGGTATGCATTTTTGGGTTTGCATACACCATTTAGAAAAGGTTTTGTAAAAGTCAGTGCAGCTAAAAAACCAGCTGGAGCATTTTTGCCAGTGTAGAGCAAGAGGGCCAATTTAAGAAGAATTCAAGCTATCTGGAGCCAGATCATATAGGCTTTCAGTAGGCACCATGGTAACAAGGCCCGTTCCTGCCCAGTAAAAATAACGGGCTTCATTAACCGTCCTGTTAGAGCTACAGCAGGCTTTAATCACTGGGTCCAAACAACTCCTACAACTGAGCTAGCTTGTCCCTAAAACACATACTTTGCGCTGGTGGCACAGTTTTTCTATGAGTTAAAAGTTAATCCAAATACCTACATTTACATATAATTCCAAGTCATGGGAAAACATAATACTATGTACCAATCATAACAGACAAAGAGCATCTGCTGGTTTTGGTGATCATGAGACTTACAATCAACAAAGTGTCCATATTTCATCTCCTCCCTCTGTATGGCTCACTTTAATCATAAATGCACAAAGATGCTGTCGTTCATAAAAGACAGCATGTCTATGCAAACATGAAAATGTAAATGACTTATTTTCCTACTCTCCTTGCTTTTTCTGCTTTTTTCACTTTGCGACTTACTTAATAAGCTGATAAAAAAAACCACGCCGCCACAGCCACTTGCGTTGTTTATTTAAATAAATACATGGCATCTATTGCTGATCGAGAGTTGGCTTCCAAATTTGGGAGCTTTTTGAGAAGTGAACCTGACATATGTGAGGGAGGAGTGGAAGCTCTTTGGCTGGCTTTGACAACTCAATGGGGTGCTGATGAATCCGTCCCAAACAGGCCATTCCCAAGCCCCAGACACCATATCCCCTCTCTGACCCGCTGCACTGACATTAGAAAGAAATACTCTTGGGATTCTGGGGGGGG
>JAPQRN010000011.1:9106159-9117023 GCA_037367275.1 Coranthus polyacanthus
AAACAGCAACATGCCCACCCAAAAGTACATTTTGCACAACGCTGCAATGGCAAGCTTTTCTTTTTCAGTCCTCCTCAGGTCTTGTCGAGCCGTCATAGTGATGTGCCGTACTGTACCGCCAGACAAAAGAAGAGACAACCATCACTCTGGGCCACTGATCGGCCCTGTCTGGGCTGAAAAGACTTTGATGGGGCAAAGCAGGGCGGGGGGTGCTCCACAGAGAAGTTAGTGTCTCCTGGGCAACCACACTGATTGTCTGTCCCTGCCCCTAGTTCCCCATCACACCCCACCTACTACCCCTTTTCATTTTTTCTTCCCTTCATTGGTTGTTCACAAGGCCCCTTCCTGGGTTAAGAGGACTGGCTTTTTGCAAGAAAGTCTCAGTCTGGTACTTGAGGGGTGCCTTTCTTCTGGCTGACTTGAGAAAAGAAAAGGTCAAAAAACATCTTCACATTAATTCTTCATCCACGATTTCCTTTCTCCTGTCTGTACCTTCACTACCCTCTTTCCAATGAAGGTCCAGCTATGTAACACAACCAGTCTAGCAAGGCAGAAGGGCCTGTAGTAAAGCACACTGTCTACCGGGCTGTTATGCAAGCGAGGAAGACATGGCAGTCCTGGGTGGAGAAGCTCATGCAGCAGGACAGGCTTTTGTAAGGCAGGACAGTGAGGTACAGTGTAGTGCCTGGGACAGGGGGTGAATGTACCCATTTGTCTTCATTTGGAGGACCAGCAGACAGAGTGGGGGTGGGGAATCTATCCAGGAGGAGTGGGAGGTGCCGGTCCTCCAGTCAAGTGGCCTCGGGGGGATTTGAAATGCTTTTGGGGTCCTCTCCAAAAGCCTGGGAAAGTGTGGTGGAGCTGGGATCTTAACCATAGACTAAGGACACAAACTGCAGTTCTTCACCAAGTATAACTACAAACGCAAAACTGAGTCTGCAGCTGAAATAGTTGAGAAAAGCCTTTTCAACACAATGTCTTTGCTTTTCAATTCCAAAGAAAGGCCTTGTCCCATTTTTTGAAAGATGCAACAGGGCAAACTCCGATACAAGCACATTGCAGGGCAAAAGCGGGAGTTGTAAATTTTGTGAAGAAAGAAAGCATCCACATTTCTCTGTGGCCTCTGCTCGGAGTAACCTTGTTTCCATGGAGATTTATGTACACATGGCACACAAAAGAGGGCTAAGGAGGTAACACAGCCTGTTTAAGCCTTGAGGTATTTGCTGGAGCAAAACCCCGCTGCTAATAACACAAGCTTCATACAGAGCCAGGCAACTGCACCCAGGTTAGTATTTGAGAAAGAGCAGGAGGGGAAAGAAGGCACAGGAAAGTCAGATGGAGATACCAAACAACAAGGAATACTGAAAAGAGAACAGAGATGAGTGAAGATATAAAGGAAGGAAAACGTAAGCAAGAATAATAGATAGAAAGGAAGAAAACAAAGGACAAGACAAGCAAGGAGCACAAAAAAAACTAAGGAAGAAAGAAGCAAGCAAGAAAGAAAGAACACTGCAAACATAAATAGCTCCCGGGTTAAGAGAAAAAGGATCGGGAAGACATTTAGTGGGAAGCGGAAATCAATAAGGCAAGCGGTGAAGCTGGGAGGGAGTTCTAAGTGGATTAGATTGAGAGAATGTGTTCGATAGGTTATGGCTCTTGGAGAGAGGTAGCCAGACACCGCAGGCTCTATTGCATACTAATAAGGAAGTCAGAATGGAAGCTAAGCTCAGGGTTGTGTAGTTCACTCTGAAGAGTTTTTCTATATGGCTCTGAAGTCATCTGTTACGATTTTTCCCAGGATTCATATTTTACAGTTTTTCTGATTTTGTTCTGAATGTTCCCCGTTAAAATTCATGCAACACAATAAAATTGCACTAGTTTTCCAAAATAAACTCACCACACAACGAAAGGGGAATTAAGTCATTTGACTCAATCGAAAAAAGCAAGACAAACAGTAGTGTCCTTAACACTGTCTGCTTACAACAAGTTTTGTTTAACACTTCTGGCATAAACCCAGCCGCCCTTTCTCTGGCCAAGTGCCTGGGCCTGGGACAGCTGTCATGGTAGGAGTCTCAGGCTTGAGGGAAAGCCAGAGAGTGAGAAAAGAAAAGAGACTGCGAGAGAGACTGAGAAGGAGTGAGAGAGTCATTTGGCCGAGCAGCGTGCCGCAGGGGTGATTCCTGATGGCAGAGGAGGATAAGGGGATTCAGGGAGGGAGGGAGGGATAGATGTTGTGCTTAGTCACAGACCTCCACTGTGACCCAGAAGGTCAGGCCTCCGCACTGACCGCCTGACCAAAGCCTCTGATACAGCCGGGCGGAAAACAAGATGCAAAAAGTAACCCCACGCAGCATGTTGAGCAGGCAATGGTCAGTCTTGAAGACAGGGACCAGCCAGACTATCCAGTCTGAGGGTTTGGACAGGGGGTGAGGAGGTGTAAGGGGGAGTCAGTGGTGCCTACTCCCCCTCACTTAGGCCACTGAACCAAGGGACCACCAGCTAGACCAGAATGAGTAGCGGGTGAGTGGAGACAAACAGTTGCCAAGAGACCACCGGTGATCCTGCGACCGCCGCGGTTTGACCCCGATTGACAAGGTCAACGAGGGGGGCTTATGAGCCGCTCCCCCACCTCCTCCTCTGACCACCGCCCCCCAGGCAAAAAGTCTTCCTCCTCCACGTGCCCTGGGCCCACAACGGCGTTGTTTCCACTGATCTGTTTTGCTCAATTAAACTTCAGAGGACACCCTGCCACATCTTTTTCCAAAGGTCACGACCCTGAGGGCAGGGGTTAAGTCTGGTGCTCGTAAAACAAGGTCTCCATTAACATGGCAGCATGTATTTGAAGGTAATCCATCCATTTCCACAAACTATCATGACGGTGTGAAAAAAAAAAGTTACGTTAGAGGAGTGGGGGTGAGTCAAGGTAATGATGTTTTATGGCCGTGTTAACTTTCAGCACTAGAGTAATGGGAAAGCTGCTTAACCTTGACTTCTTTAGTCTCCCATTGGACAACCTCAGCAATTCTCTTCACTGGTTACAAGGAAATAAGAAGACAGCTTTGAAAACACTTAGAAATCTTCATAGAATTTTTTTATTCTGGTACTATTTTATTTTTTATTCCACTTAAGCAACTTTAATTTTATTGAGGTAGTGTAAGAAAATGTACAAGTTTGTATGCTAGTTTATGTTCTCAAAAATCATTTAAAATAGTTTATTTTGCTTGCTGTTTTTAAATCACATTCATATGTAATAAGAGCAAGGCCTTATTGTATGCTTAACCAAAAAACCTTCAATGAGTACAAGGAATAGATTTCTACATTTGTTGAGGAAATAATACATGGCTTAACAAATCCAAATACAAACGAGGCCTACACTACTTGAACGTGCCCTAACACGATGATTATCCACATGCCTTGTAACAACTATTCCATCAGGCAGTCAAACTGGATATGTAAAATATGAATCCAGGTGGAGAGAGGCAATGTTTCAAGAAAAAAAAAAAAAGGAATTGCATGTATGAAAGTGCCACGGAGTATAACGGCAGTATGTGTGTGTGTGTGTGTGTGTGTGTGTGTGTGAGAAGCCAGGGCCCTGTATTGAACACAGCCTGCCAGTTGGCACAATGGATGCCACAACCCCCACTCCCTGCCCCCAGCCTACTTCCCAGCGGGCATTCATCTGGGCATGCACATGGGTGCTACAGCCCTGCCTGGCTAAACGCGTCTGTGCCCCAGAACAAGGGGGCTGAGTGCCCTCTCTAAACTCACACAGCGCTCTCGCTGCCAACCTGCCGACCTTTTTCAGGCAGCAACCCACCAGAATCTTAAACAAATACACTCTGAACTTATTGATTTTTAACACGAAAAATAACAAGAAAAACTACTGTTGTAAATAGTGGCGGCAACATATTTTATGTTACTCAATTACCCAACACAGCAGAATTGAGCCACTGCCAGATAGAACTGAGAGTACAATGTTAAAAGCACAGTGCGAACCTATTTTTTCTAGCAGTTCGCACCAACACCAGATTCTGTTTCAGCCAGAGCCGTTTGCTAGTTTCTTTGTGTTTGATTGTATGTTTGTTTGTTTCGTGCAGTTGCAGCAGAACAAAGGCATCGGCTTCCATTCTGCCACTGTCAAAAAACTTTCCAACGTGCCCACTGCATTGCGGATGCCAACCAACGAATCAAAGGCATGCTGCAAGCAGACAAAGAGGGTTTGATGCCAACCTCCAAACCTCTAACAACCATTACTGGTGATTTGCCTGCCTCCCTGGCACAGTGCAAAACAAAATGGCGCCGCGCCGCACGCTACCACAATATGGCTGCATTGTCTGGAGATGGGCACTGCTTGGTAACTTGAAGAAAAGGAAAAGACGCCTTAGCTGCAAAAAAACGAAAAAGGGAAAAAAAAAAAAGAGCATGGCTGTCTCTGTGATCCCCGTAAAAGAATGCTATTTTGTATTTGCCAAAGTTTCAACCAACAGAAATTTTGAGGACGCGGTAAATAATCGCTCTGATCCGCTACGCAACGCTGAATCAGAACGAATTTATTTGCCGACAGAAGGGAGCAGTAAGTTTACAATTTATTTCAAATACTGGAAATAACCTTCATTTCATCATTTATTTTCTTCTTTTTTTTAACCACAGCTGACCTGGTTTTCCAAAGTAATAGCTGGTAAAATACTATAAATTATGTGCAACACAGTCACTAACTTATCATTTCAACGCTCTGCATTATGAAAAAACAACACCAAAGTGCGATTCAGAAGTTGGTACTGAACAGTTAAGAATGCAGCGGATGCAAACTAGAAAAGCGGTGGCATCCCACAAAAGACACAAAAGAGGGTCTGATGCCAACCCCGGTGCCAGTGGCAACCATTATTGTCTCTGTGCTGTGCCTTCTGCTTTCCCTGGCACTTATCAAACACAAAATGGCGCTCAGGGTTTGATGATAATGAGCTAGCTATACACCCATTTCTTCTTTAATAGCATTGGTGGCTATTCAGACCTGCTGCAATATATTTAATACAGGGGAATTTCAACAGTGAATACTATACAGGGGGATTCCGATGGTGTCAAGAGAAAAAAAAAAGGAAGAAAAAAGAAAGGATACAATTTCATTTTATAGAGAAACAACTGTTTTTGAAGAAGGCAGTGAATTACAATTTGAAAAGTAGAAAACTGGAATTAGTCTTAAATTGAAAGACCTGATGTCTGTAGAAAAAGAAAATCATTTCATTTAAAAGCTGTATTTTTTATTTATTTCTAGCAGGAAATCTCCCTAATTCAGTTCCCCTTCATTTTGATCACAGTAAAGCAGTTCATTGAAAAACAGTGAGGTTTCTCTGGTCAAACTTCAGCTTAAAATTCAACTTAACTTATTGAAAGAAGAATCACAAACTACAAAGCTATTGTTTAAAAAATTATCTGCCGCAGACTTTTCCACTTAAATTGTTCTTGTTTCAGTTTCAGCCTTTGTCATGATTTTATTACACACTTGAATACAAAGAACTAATTCCTGCTTTGATTTTTTTTTACACATTCCTTCAAGAAATTACAGAACGCTGCATTGTTTTGTTTTGTTTTTTTGTTTTTTTTACTGATTCACCCGATTCACCCAAGTTTGCAGAAGGCTTTCTTTTAAAAGAAACCAGCTTTTCAGAAATTCGGGAAAAAGAAAGAAAATAAGGTCCCATTTGATCACAAGCACTGTTACACACACATCATTTATAACAGTCACAATGCCTTTCAAATGCTTAAAAGTCAGATATTAAAAAATTAAAATGAATAAACTAATATCTAGAATACTAAGCTGTGATATATGATATGATTTACTGGTAGAAATAGGTTCATGTAGGTATTACATTTTTATTCATAGTGGAAATCATATTTTAAACCGAAAATGTCCCATTTAGTTCTCTTAAACGGAAAACAGCAGCTTTAAATTTAGATTATTTTATATTATAAGAAATGGTGCTCCTCTGGTGACCATTATTTTTTTAATCCAGTGAGAACTGCCTCAGGTGTTTCACATTTTTAACTGGTGTTAATTAACACAAAAACTGCAAATACAGTGTTTTTCAAAGGACCGAAATGTTCTGACATGTAGATTTGGTTTCAGAAAAATAAACTACTAGTGAGATGATTTTATTTCAACAACAAGTACAACTGGGTCTCTCTGAGAAAGTCACTACTTAATAACTAAACAAATAGACTCAGTGTCGTGTGTGTGTGCACTTGTCTGTGTGGCAGTGTGTGTATGAGATCATACACATCCTGTCCAAATTATACAGTAGGAACTGACTGATCACTGAACATGAGTACAGGCTGCTGCTGGAGTACACACTCATTTACACTGTGTTCTACATTTAAATCATCTTTTTGTGTGTTCGGGCAAACGTAAAATACAAGTATACACTATACTGCCCAGACAGTATAATGTTGACTGTTACATTCTTATGTTTATTTGTCTGGCCATTGTAGTTACAATCTCAGCCAGCCTCAGCGAGACTGCCAAAAAGTAACACATGTGACCCTTGACCCTGCCAAGCCATCATTCACACATGCACGTTAGCTCACACACACAGTAAAACAAACACACACAGTATGAGCTCAAACCTACCTTGGTCCTGGACATAGTACGCTAGAAACAAGTCCAGCTCCTTGACCGATACTGTTATGTGGTGTGGCTGGACACAAAGTGCTGGGTTGGTGCAATGTGGAGACTTGACAAGGCGCTCGCCGTCTGTACTTTCCAGAGGGATGCCTTTGAAGAGGATGACCATCACCAGGTCCAGACGCCAAACTTTGTCAGCCTGCCGCAAACAGTCGATCCGGCGGATCTTGCCCTTCTGGTCCGGGTTGGATAGCACACAGCACGGGTGCTTCTTGCCCGTCACGCTGAGGACAAAGTCCTCCCGGTACTCCTGCCGAATGTCCTTACGGAGCTTGGCCAGCAGCCTGGATGCCCATTTCTGTTTAACCTCGGGCTTCTCGCTCAGAAGCTCGTCCTTCACCGCACGCTCCTCATCCTTGGACATCCGCTTCTCGTGCTTCTTGAAGTACTTGCGTTTTCTGGCCTGGAGGTTGAACCACGTGTAGGCAATGGCACGGACGTGAGGAAGAAGTGCCTCGATGAAGGGATGAAATTCATCCTGGAGCATCCAAGAGACACAGAGAAGACAGGAAAGAAAGGGGAGAGGAGACAATATAATCAGATATTCATGTCAAGAAACATGGAGATGAAAAATAGGTTTAGTCATCTTAGTAATCAGAAGGGAAGTAAGATCACAAATAATAATTCTTCACAACCAGTCACATCATCAGTCAACATCTTTTTTACAGTTTTAACAGCTTTACATCATGTTTCTTTTTACGTAGCAGCTCTGCTTTTACCATGCTAGATGTATCTGGTTGTAGTGCAGGTATGACAAGGAAATTCCACTGTTTATATCAGCTGCCAGCAATACAATAGCACCAAGCCCGCTGAATGAATGCACTCGCATCTCCGTTCTCATTTCCCGAGCATGCTCTGAGCGGGATTCCTGCGCTGCTGCTGCTCCTACAGAGAGCATGCGCCCCTCACACTTGCATTTCTCTTATCAAACTATCCACATTCCGACATGAACTTATCCCATGTTCATAATTAAAGATAATCTGGAAGTGGAGTGTGGCCACAAAATGGGAAGTTGAGGAGACTCCTGTTTACTGGCAAACACAAATGGCTTCGCACACGGACTGTTCAAATGATCTAAATACAATAAATACAAAGACAGAGCAGAAAGGTGGCATTTCAGGTGAATTATAAGAAAGGAATTTGCAAAGGTTAAGTTAGGACTCAGAAGTTTGTGTCAAATTGTTTGAAGTTTTGAGGTTAATCCAGGGAAGGAAACTCACACAGCTTCATTCCAAAACCTGAGGTTAGTGAGTGTTACTGAAATGATGGCCTACTTTTATTTTCCATCGGTCTCTTTTCTATTTTAAAAAATGTCACACTGATACTTATATTTAGAAAAAATAATAGAGATTCAGATCAGTTTTCTCAAGATGTTTTAACACAGATCTCCCATAGAGGTTATCTGTTGTAGAGATTCTGTAGAGATACTTTAATATACTTTACATCATAACCTTTCACTTTAACCTTTAAAAAAAATCCACCTATGACCTGTAAAGAAACGCCAAATATACACTAGCTTTGAGGCCGATATTTCACAAAATTGGAAATGCAAAACTCACTCAAGAAAAAGCTGAATTAATTTTTACAGCACGCAGACAGTTCACTGGCCTGCAGGTTTTCCGATCGGTAACACTTAGATCACTCTAAAACTAAATAAAATAATATTTTAATGCTATACGAGTCAGGAACGTACAGGGTGATATGCTTGATTTAGGAGACGACAGAAATTATAGCAGCAGCAAGCGAGAAGTGGAAACATAAACTTATCTTTGTTTTAGGTCATTAAAATGTCACATTTAATAAGCACGGCTTTTGAGGAGTTAGACCATATATTGTTCTTTTTCGGAGGCAGCCAGGCAGGCAGGCTATATAGGAAACCACAGAAATCCACTCCCTATCTCTGCCTGCCGCTGGGGCTCCACTGAGAAGCCACATTTCTGATCTGCACGTTTGAGACACTTAAACTTACAGCTCTACAACGTCATTCCACAATTTAAACCGCATATTATACAGTCTTAGTAAAAAGCAGTATTTTTTGTACTTATTCTAGTTTTTTAAAAATGACTCCGTAGTTAAAATGGACAATCGAGATGTATTTAGAGAGGTAAAAAGTCATTCTGAACCCAATCGAGTGTCTTCACCATAAAGTTGCCAATGAAACTGACAAAAGTAAGCAGCAAATGCTTGTAAATTTGCTCAGCAGTAACTGCTTCTGAAATTATTTTCACTTCTGGTTTCCTGTTTTAAAAACACTTTAAATATTCTGTAAATTTTTTTTTTTTTTTTTTTTTTTTTGCAGTCTAAAGCCAAATGCTGTAAAGATAAATGACTTGGCCAGGGCCTATGCAGTGCACTTCAACTGGGGCCATAAAAGCACAATCCTCTTAAGTACAAACTAAACCACATCTCAATCACTTACTTATGCCAAGTAAAATATAAACAGTAAAACTGAGTCAGCCAAAACAGTCAGCTACTCCGTCCAACCGCTGAATCAAGCTTATCATGTGTTTGATCTTCCTACAGTGAAAGTGGCTTTATCTTCTTCCAGCTTCGCTTCCCTTAAAGTACAGAAGTTTTACTCGAAATAAAAAAAAAAAAAAATACGCACGTGGAAAAAAAATACAAACACGGTTTAAGAAAGCCTTGGAATGTGCGTGAGGCTGTTGAAGGACGCAAATAGACTAATTAAACCTGTGTGAAAATCAGCATACCTATACCGGTTTGCACCAGGATTAGACAAGTTTTATATCTTTAAAAAAATCATCTTTACGCACAAACTTTACGCAAAGAAAGAGCGCAGGAAGAGGGGCACTTTGGCGACTTTTTGGTGCTTATAGAAGTATCAAATGTTTTTTTCTGGATAGGACTGGTAGTGGCATTTTAAAATTTAGCACGTAAAATTAATCAAAATTGACACACAAACACATGCAAACTACGGGAAAACAATCTATATTTCGGTTAGTTTTAACCTATGGCATTCACTCATAAGTAAAAGGTGCGTAATTAGTACGATTTATTAAAGTATTTCCCACGCAGAAATTAAACTGTACAGCCCTGACGCGTTCACAAAACTTTCTAATCCCTTGACCACTGTTTGGACAATTCTGTAACAAATGTGCAAAGCATAACATTTAAGTGTTTAGATAAAAAGACACAAATACCTGAGTGAGACAAATCGGAGAATACATGACGAGACGGCTACACAGAACGTGAATGTATTTGGACTGATTCCTCTGATCACTTTATCGCGCCATTCCTGGACCGACGTGCACCATGCAAGACTGTGGAGCAGCTCTCCGCGTAAAAGAAAAAAAGATTATCCAACAACATCCATGAATTTCTGCGATCCAAAGATTGTCGTCTCCGCAGAGAAAAAGGAGCCTATGCGGGAGGTTTTATTTGTTTTGTTTGTTTGTTTGTTTTAAGTTGACACGCACGGAAAGCACTTGCAGATGGAATTCTCGCTCGTGGAGCCGGTGCGAAACGCTGCGTACTCCTGCGTTACAGAGGGTCTCTGCGCGTCTCGGTGCAGCGATATCTCGTTCATAAAAGCATGGTGAAGAGCTTCAGAGGGCGCCGAGTGTGTGATGTTCACCCCCGCTTTAGACAAACTTGATATGAAGTCAACCGGTGCACCTTCGGTCCTGCGCGATTCCAGCAAATCAGACCCAACTTTTTTTTTTTTTTTTTTTCCCTTTTCTTTTTTTTTCTTTTTTTTTTTCACCCACGTAATTACACAGTCACACTCCTCCTGCTCCTCCTCTAAACACACAACCCCTATCCACCATCCAGCACCTTCTTCTCCTCTGCTATCTGAAAGCACGGCAGACAATTCATTTACCCTTCACTCCACCAGAATTATTTTATGAGCTTCTGGGACTTTGGACCACAGCTTTGGTTCCCCCCACACACACACACGCACACACACGCACACACACGCACACGCACATACACACAAACGGAAAAGAACATTTCCCACCGCAGCCAAGTCTGGCAAGTCTTTACCCCGAGCTCCGTGTCAACAACAAACTCCTTTTTTCACAGTGTTCATGCAAAAAAAAAGGAACCTTTCAGTATATTTAAAGTGTCAGTCACAGAGAAGAAAGGGAAATAAAACCAGGATGAAATACTAAAATACTTCTTGATGTGACACAGAACTTAGAATTTCAAACATTACGGATTTGA
>JAPQRN010000011.1:9117123-9128146 GCA_037367275.1 Coranthus polyacanthus
GGGTAAAAGTTCTCTGAGTAATTTTATTAAATGGTATATTTAAATGCCATGTGGGGGCGAATAATAGTCGTTTAGCTGAAAACTTTTGCCGTAATGCTTAAAGGACTGCACGTTTGCCGCTGTTTAACGTTGCTACTTAGTTGCTGCGATATGTGCGCTTGAGTGTGTGTGTGTGTGTGTGTGTTTGTGTGTGTCCGACAGAGCTGTCAACAGTCCACATACAGTGCATTTGCCAAATTAAGGGGAATGGGATGTTAACAGAGGCTACTGGAGAATATGTGCCAAGTTTACTGCAATTTTGGCCCGACTGTGGCAGTTGTTGTGGTCGGTTTAAGTTAACTCACTTCACATTTCTCAACCGTAGCAAGGACAGGAAAGAATTACCAAAAAAGAAAGGAAAAAAAAAAAGAAAAAATTGTATCACAAACACCGTTATCACAGCATGTAAAAAAACAAAAACAAAAAACAATAATAATCCATGTTCACGTACCATTGCACTGTACTGCATGGATTAATAGGGAATCCTGGAGCCTGGTTGAAACACACAAGCCGGTAGCTTCACATTTCTCACGTTCAACTTTGTGCTTTGGAGGGTTTTCTCTTGCAGTGCTCGCAAAAAAAAAAAAAAAAAAAAAAAAAAAAAAAAAAAAAAAAAAAAAAGTCAACACCGGAAGACAATTCTTGGCAGATAGCGGTGAAAAGAAGTTAAGAGCACCTCGCGTTTTTTTTTTTTCTCTCTCTTTTTTCTTGTCTTCCTTCCTCTTCAAGTCTTAGTTTTTTGGATCGTTTTTTGGGCTTGTTCAGTGGAGTTGAACGTGATCCAGAAGAGGCTGAGTTTTCGGCACTGGGCTGGTCTCCGCCTTCACTTTCACTGTCTGACTGACTGCCGCCCTCCAGCTCTCGGCAGGAACTAACAAGCTGCGCGGTGTCGAAACGGCGTTTCCGCTTTGACTTTTCCGAATAAGAGCTTTTCGACGTTTTTCTCTATTAGCTCAAGCGAAGTGAACCCGACCGCACGAAATCAGCAACGCGACGTTCTAACCTCTAAACAACGGAAGATGAAGCTTTTATTGCTTTTTGTCGCCGTGGAGCTATTGTTAGCATTGAGCGAAAAGCATCTCAAGTCACTTTTTTTTCAAGAAATAACTGAGCTAATTTGAAGTTTAAGCTAATATCGTCAAAAAACTTAACGAAAACCCACAAGCCGTTTATTTTTTAAAAATCTTTTTCTGACTAGCTCAGGGCTAATACTGCTAATGCCACATGGTATAAAGTCCAGTAAATAAATATGATTAATTTAACAATAAATAATAATCTATAGAATGCCAAAAGCCTTAACCTTGACAAGTCAACGTCTTATTTTGAAAGCAAAATGTCCCATTTCCTCATGACCATGCGTCTGTTTCTCTGTGACTTGACGCGGCTCAGTTTTGTAATAGTGTTTACATTCTGGCTTCTCATTGGTCAAAAGCAGTGGCCCCGGGACTCTGCACCCTGGGCCCCTCACTTCCGCTCCTCTGACGCACTGTGGAGGGTTTGACAGTCAGAGCCACTGCCGGACAGTCACCCTGAATATCACTGAGGGATGTGGAAGTCACTACACTGCAGTAGTAACACCAACATTGTCAATTTCTATTATTATTATTAGAATTATTATTATTATTAGAACCAGTGGCTGATATTCACAACCACGGGGTTTGAAGAGCACTGTGATGAGGGTAACTCTTTTAACCTTCTTTTAACATCCACCTTTTTAATGGCATTTTTTCACCTATTTGGCAAATGGAAAAGCTTATAAAAGAGGAACTGTAAGATGAATGTGCGACACTTCTGCGGAAAGGTAACATTTAGCTACTGCCTAAAACAGAACCTACAATACATCAGTTCAAACAGGCCTCAGAAAATGTCGTCAAACACAATTCGGATAACAATAGCTAGAACGTGCTTTATGCCAGATTTATGTCACATCGTCATATCTTCGACAGCCAACTACACCTGTGTGACGTTTCAGACCTCTGGCCCTAATCCCAGTCATTTTATCTCATAATAAATAAATAATATAATATTATTACTGATAATGCCACCATTTGCCTTTACAGTCACATAATATACTGTAGCAGTAGAAGGTTGCCAGTGTTGTCATAGCTGTAGCAACAATGGCGTGGTTGCTGTTGACTTATAAGGGTAGCCTTGTACTGGATGCTCATTACTGTGTAAGAGTAGAAAATATGATTGCAAAAGTGAATGGGTACTCAAGACTTTACTGCTCCCTCATTACTGCGGCAGCATTAATACAGTATTTGTGTGATTGAAAAACGTTACCGTTGCTGCGTCCATTCTTCACTCAGACATTAGTTGTCATCCACTTCTCAAAATAAGCTCTTTCTCTGTTTCGGCGAAGGCTAGAAAGTGATCGATAGTTATTATGAGAAGAGTTTCAGTGTGATATTGCTCGGTTCATACAGCGGCAGCCTTGAAGCAAAACTGAATAGGTCATCAACTTCTGACTATGAAAAAAGTTTTTTTTTTAAAACATACACACATAAAATCTAAGAGTATTTCAAGGTGACTTGGTTGTATTGATTAGGATAAAAGCTGTGTTCATCATGCTGGCTCAGGACTCAGCATAATAAATGTAAATCCACTCAATAAAATTTGAAATACTTTCTAATAAGCTCAGTTCACATTTTTAGTATTTTTTCTAAAGGAGCTTTTACTTTTTTAATGCGGCTAATGGATGAGATATCATGAAAGGCGAGATCATCATCAGATGCACAGATTCCCTCTTTATCCAGCATTATATCATATCAGTCCACTGGAGCACATGGCATTAGCTGCATCAGATTCAGCCTTCTGAATGTGGATCTACCGCCCCCATGTGGCTAGAAATGGAACCACTGGTAGCTTGTCTGGGACCCAGCAGAGGATGACTGTAACCGAGGAGCTGCCCCATGTTGAAACGTGACATTTAACAAATCAAATGACACCAGAGGTTTTACACACGGCACACATGAATCTTATGAATGTTATGCACCAGTTACAGCCATAGTCAGTAGGTTAATTTATCAATAAAAAGGCAGATTCATGATGGTGAAACACGGTAATAGAGCAGATCATGGCAGAAATGTAATAATAAAAAGTGCTATTTAGGATAGAATGATCCTGAGCAATATTAAGATTTCCTCTTAATTCTACAATAATCGCACATGTTTCAACACAGACTTTGAATTTAATGCAAATGTGTGCTATATGTATTGACTTATTGATATGTTATGTATTTATTGGAGGTTGCAGTGGGTTACTAAGGCTGTTTAGTTGGTTGTATTCAATACATTCAGACTGAAGGCAAATGTGACCCAAATCTGATGTTTTCGACTCAGATTCTTGATTGACTCCGATCTGATCAGATTTATTTCTCAGATCTGATTTTTTAAAGTGTCAACTGGTTGCAGTCCTGAACTGATCCATGTGCACAAAAGCAGTGGTATTAGAAGAGTTCAGATGGTTTGTGAAAATACTCCACTACAAGTAAAAGTACTGATACACACTGTGAATATAAGTCAGAGTTGTGCTTTCCAAACCTTACATTTAAGTAAAACTACATAAGTAGAGTTTATTTGAGTGCAGAGTCGTGACAAATCTCAATCTAGAAGTGATGTAAAAGTCACATGAATTCTGATCTGACTGTTCAGACTGAGGTCATATTGTTAAAGATCAGATCCGTATCTGATTTAAGACCACATATGTAGCCCAGATCAGAATTGAAAAGACCAGGTCCTATGGGATTTGTGCTGTTCGCACTGTAACGAAAAAGCAGATCTGAGTCACATATGACTAAACAGATAAGATTTGGGCCTTTGTTTGCCTGCAGTGTGAACGTAGCCTTAGGTAACTGAATACAACAAACTCAATCCTCTTGATAATACCAATAGAGGTGTATCTGTGTCTTCCTGGGTATTGTTTATTGTTATATAGATACATGTATAGTCTAGTCACAGGATGCAGAATCTGATTTTGAATCTCAAATGTCATTTATAAGTTTTATATGTGATACAAATAGCTCCAATGCATAAATAAACAGTGATAGAATGTCACTACTTTAATTTAGATACACATCACTGTGTAGGTTTGATGGTATCAACGAATGTTGCTGTCTAAAACTTCCTTCAACTTAATGAAGGAATATACTGTATATATATGCAAACTCTTCAAACCATTCAGTGACCCCTCATACTCTATGGATGGGGGGATTGTCACGTAGGAAGAGGTTTTTCACATATATACGTATATATATGTCTATGTATATATACATATATATATACATATATAATAATTAAATTAGGTTCATTAAACATATTCAGTTTTAATGACACACTTGATTACCTTAAAGCCAGAGATTGTGACTGTTATTTAATGTAGTAAATGTAGGCATATGTAGTTCAGTCCTACGTTTATCACCTTCACATTGTTTCTAAAATCAGATTATTTTCTATCTTTCTCATAGTTTTTAGTTTGCTATTGCAGTTCCCTCTTTACTTGCCTGAATGGCAAAATCGATAGCACAAAAAAAGAGATCGCTTACCTCCAATTCAAGCCTTTCTTACAGTTGATTTTAGGATGGATTTCTAAGGTTCTTGCCACTACTTTGAAAGCTCTTCGTGGTCTGGCTCCAGCATATATTAGTGAGTCTTTATGGTCATATGTACATCTGTCTGTAACCTCAGATGGTGTGATAAAACTCTCCTTGCAGTCCCCAGATCTAGACCGAAAACTAAAGCCATGCAGCCAAATTCATCTTGCTGCCTTTCAAATCCTTCCTAAACACTCATATGTATAACCTTGTATGTTTGCATTATTATCTTTGACTTTAAAAATGTTGTTTTTGTTCGTTTGTTGGTTTCAGTGAAGCACTTTGTAAGGCTGTTTTGAAAGTTATTGTAGCTCAAGAGAAGCTGTGTAGTTACACCATTTCCAATGGGCCTTACGTAACAGTGAGGTGTCAGCTAAATCCCCCTATATTCTCACTTTTAGTGCAAACTTTTATATAAGTGCTATTCCTGACTGTGATGTAGCTCCACGGTCCTCCATAGATTGCTCTTAATATCCCTCCCGTTTTCTTAAAAGCACTAGGCTCTGCTTCTTATACGTAAATGCTGATATAAGAGTAGAAGCTGATTCCATTTCGTACAGATATTTCATCAGTTTAATATATAAATACACACAGACAAGTGGCAAATCAATGGTAAAACCTGATGGATGAAAAAACCTCTTCCTAGATGACAATACCCCCATCCATAGAGTATGAGGGGTCACTGAATGGTTTGATGAGTTTGAAAATGATGTGAAGCATATGTTATGGCCTTTATAGTCACCAGATCTTAACCCAGCTGAACAGTGACGGGACATTTTGGACCAGCATGTAAGACGGCGCTCTCCACCACCATCGTCACGATACAAAATGAGGTGACCTTACTTACTTTACGTTGGTTTTTTTTTTTCCCCCTTTAATTTGTCACCTGCAAAAAAGAAAATCTACAAAAGACATAGTGTTGACACAGAGCTCGACTGAGAACAGGACATAATAGAGAGGCAGCGCTGCCTGAGCAGAAAGAGTCGTTTCTTTCAGCTCATATGCATTCAGACAGTCAAACAAACTGCAACTTAAACCCTGGCAATGGAGGGCACAATAAAAGCTTGCCTGTAGTCAGACAAGTAAATAAATATTCAGAAAGAAATGGCAGCCTGTGTTGCCTCTTCAGCATGGGAAAGGCGCGGGCTGGACAAGGGCTCTTTGTCCAGCACTATCAAATTAACACTGCAGAGAGTGCACAGAGAGGTGCACTTGAGGAACGCTTTTATACTGAAGGCAGTCAGTACTTCCTTTACTTTTGCATCTCTACAAAAAGTAATACTTTTTAGGTGCGTTTTATTCACCTCTCATGTTCAGTTCCCTTCAAAAACTAGAAATAACTTTAAAAATAATCAAAGTTAGCAATGTTATCACTCATACTAATGAAGACATTTGTACATATAATTTAAAAAAAGCTACAATAATACTTTTTGACAAGACAACAAGTTTTATGCAGCCAAAGTCAAAATGTTTTTTTGGGGTTTTTTTTACAGGGAACGTTTCTCTAAAATATTATTCAGTTTTGCAAATGTGGTCATAAAATTACCTGAGCATGAACACACAAAAAGAAAAAAATCAAAAGTCAAAAGCAATGAAAATTTTAACGGGGAAATCATTAAAAGGTGACACTAATGTTCATCAAACAGGTTCAGTGTTCGAGACAGGACAGATTTTCCAAGCATAGCATAAAAAGAAATAGATAGGTATATCATCTAGACATGCAGCATGTCACGTTGGCTTGATGTGAGACACCTAACTAAAACAATTTAATATTAAATCAACAAGAAAAAGACCACAAAAAAAAAAAAAAAAAAAAAAATGAAAGAACCTGACTTACCATCCACCAAGTCCTGGCTGACATGTCATAACAAAGCTGCCATTTAACAGCCCTCTCTGTCAGTTTTCCAGACATCCCTGTGCTCCAGCTCTGCTCGGCCCGACGCAGCCTGGTGGAAGATAAGACACCTAATCAAAGGGGCATCAGTGGAGGCATGCTGTGCCACATGTAGGCCAGCCCTTGACACACTGCATTATGGGAAAAAAAAACAATCTACAACAGCTTGACCAGTGACTTGAACCTTATTGTGGTAATTACAAGATCCATGACCTGCAACTATAACCATCCCCCTCCTACACTAACCCCCTCCCTCTTGTCTCCCGCCTCTCTCTCTCTCTCTCTCTCTCTCTTACACTTGTTCTACTAACACTCAATGCTAGAAGTCATGACATGGAGATGTATTTAAAAAAAACAACTTGCGACAAAAATGGAACAACAACCGCAATAATTACTGCATGGTCGTGTTTTATGGCTTATTTTTGAATTTGAAAATGCTTTGCCATTCAAAATGTGAACCAAAACTCATGTCTCTCGTTTCATTTTGTGGTGGTTAACAACAAGAGCATCTGCCACTGCCTTTCCCAAATTGCCTTTCCCAAATTGGGTCTTGGAGCTGTTTTTGTTGGGTCAGAGTTAAATAGATGACGGTAATATGAGTAATTAAAATAGAAGAAAAGTTGTTCCCCGGAAGAGTGTATGAACAAGAAGAAGAAGAAAACAATGTAAAAGACACAACAAAAAAAATCAATGTAAAAGACGATCATGATGAAAACGATGTGACAAGATGAAGAAGTTTTAAAAAAGAGACTTTCAGACACAGTGTTTTAACCGTGGAAAAGTCAGTGAGTCGTGTTTGTTTGTGTGTACGTTGACATTTGACTTTTCTTTCTCGTGCCTGTCAGTCTGTGTCAGTGTGTTGTTGCTAACATTACTAATCATCATTAGAAGGAATTGTTGATGTCATCTTTCCATCTGTGATTTATGAGTCAGTAAAAAAGTAGAGATTATGGCAATTCATGACGTATTTTTGTCATTTTGGATCCAGAGCTGAAAAAGTTTGTGAATAACTGCTCTAGACATATTGTAAAGTGCTTTGAGTTCCAGAAAAATGTCATATAAACGCAATCCAGTTACCCTTATACCGGAGACCAGACAGATTTTGAAGATGAATGCGAGTCATTGCAGACATTCAGCCTGTAGTCGTCTCTGTGTTTAATCTCATCATACCTGCCAGTCCTGGGAATTATCTGTCAGTGGCACTGAGCTAACGGTTGCAGAAACAAAACAGGAGTTTCTGGCACAAGTTCACCTACTTCCAAGATGCATGGAGAAGGAAAACTGAAACTGAAACTGAAGTATATATAACATTAAAGTTATAGTGCTGCTGGAGCTTTAACTGAGCGAAAGGTTAGAAAGGTTTAAAATACTGAGACATCTCAAATACAAAGTACTTCTAGACTTGTACATATAACAACTCTGTTGTTGTAAGGATTATCTAATGCCATTATTGTTATTCAAAGTGGCTCAAAGGAGTAAAGGAGATCATATAGTCATCAAGTGACTTGTTGAATTACTTCAGTGTCAGAGCTTTACACCACATGCTTTGGAACCCGCTGTATTTTGATTCATAAATTAAGATATTTGGTGAGTCCATGTAAATGTTATCTGAATGCCAGTTGAAAAGACCTTTTCTGCCCTGCCGCATTCCAATCCTCCTCACTGAGGCCACTCGGTGGCAGCTGGATTTCCCCACAGAGACAGTGGGTGGACTTAGCAACAGTTACTTAGCATTAGTTAACAACAAATACATGAGGTGGAAAAGCAGTGGAAATGAAGAATTGCTTTAGCACATTAACACAGCCAGAAAGTGTTTAACGATCGCGCTTTAGCCTTCAGGGTTAAACTGTGACCATTTGTAAATCAGTATAAAATACAGAGTAAGCACAGTGTGTGATGTTTGATTGTGTATGAAATTGTCATAATCACTGTAATTAAGCACATGCATAGAAAACATGCTGATTGCAATATAGCTGCTTTAATTGCTTATAAGGACCTGATGATGTTGACCTATTTGATGCACCTGACTTTGTTAAAGAACTCATTAGGAGCTTGCCAGTTAAACACAACAGGAAAAGCCCTCAGTAGTCATCACAGGGGACAAATACCAGCTAATTACAGTGAAAAGGCAAATGAATACTACACTGAGGAATAAAATCTCCCTCTGGGATGAATCTGTCTAATCGTTTGCAAATCTAAACCTTTGCATCAAAGGAAATGTAAGGTCTTGTGTAGCATTGTGGCTTAAAAAGGCAAAGGAAATCTGACTGGTTAAACTAAACAACAACAGAATGTAAAGAAACACTATTGAATAGAGGTTGACCAGAGCCCAACGAGCCAAATGTGGGACATGTTACCAATGCTGAGAAGTAAACTTACATCTAGATAGAAATGTATCGAACTGAAAACAAATGAGAAAAGTCAACAAAACAGAAGCTCTGTTAATTATTATTTCAGTCTCTGCATTTTCCCTCACACATGGACAGGTAAAATATGCAACTACTATTAATTTACAGTCACCGGCCACATTATGGCTTGTTAACGCAGATGTCTAACAGGCCAATCACATGGCAGTAACTCAATGCATTTAGGTACGTAGACATGGTGAAGACGATCTGCTGAAGTTCAAACCGTGGTGATGTATATGTCTTTGAACGTGCCGTGGTTGTTGATGCCAGACGAGCTGGTCTGAGTATTTCAGAAACTGCTGATGTAGTGGGATTTTCACGCACGACCATCTCTAGGGTTCACAGAGAATGGTCTGAAAAAGAGAAAATATCTATAATATATGCCTTGTTGATGCCAGAGGTCAGAGGAGACTGGTTGGAGCTGATAGAAAGGCAACAGTAACTCAAATAACCACTGATTACAACCGAGGTATGAAGAAGAGCATCTCTGAACACACAACACGTCGAAACCTTGAAGCAGATGGGCTATAGCAGCAGCGTATACACTCACCGGTCACTTTATTAGATCCCCCTGGTACTAGCAGGTGTACCTAATAAAGTAGTAGCAGTGAGTGTATATGCTGCTGCTTATCTCCATGAACCAACTCCTGATAGTCACATAACAGCAGTGGATGGAAAATGCATAGAAATTCACATTTTCTATTGATTTTCTGTTCAGTTCAGTTTAAATTTCGTGATACATTTGGATGGAAACCTAACTACCATATATTCCCTTTAAAAAAATTAAACTGCGGGACATCGTCTCTATATGTGAAACAAAGGATAAAAGTGCTGTGCAGTCCTTCATAAAGTGGAACATCACCCTAACTGGTTATGATTAAGCTCCACCTTACATAACAAGTAAGGAAGTTTTGAAGACTTTTACAACTTGAGAGTAAAAACAGCCGAACAGATTGTCTTGGACACATCCTTCAGCTGATACAAAACGTGTGCGCCATCCTTCAGGAGAAAGCAACAAACGCTGAGGGCCGAGCTCACACATGAGAGCCGCGAGCACCTTATTGATTTTGAGAGTCAAATCGATACATTTCATCATCTTGATTGGATTAACTGTTTCAAGTTCAACTTTTAATTGGATTTCTACTTTCTACAATGAGAGCTTATTTGAAAATCAATAGGCCAATCAATAGCTCCGTGTTCGGAAAGTTCAGCTGCGGAGCTAAAAATGGAGGCAAGGCAGCAGGCACCTGCCACTATAGCAACCCACACACACGACTGAAAAAAAGGGGTCTAAACAAAAAAGAATTTGCCTTTATTCATTTGTGGAATGTTTTATCATTTTTGTGGAGAGGCATTCAGTGATAGAAGCTCATTTAAAAGCTAAGATATAACTGTGTTTTTTTTTTTTAATACATTTGAGAAATACTGAAACAAGTGCTGATCAAGTTTGTGGGATCTTTACTGAATTACTCCTGAAAAAAGGCATCTAAGCTGAGAATGTGGATTTTGGGGATGACCCTATTAATCAAGCCATACAGGAAATATGACCCATATGGATAGAAATCTAAAACTGAACATTCTACCGGTAATTAGTGATCAGATCATATATTCAGACTTAATCCTTGTCTAGGCTTGTCCAAAATAGCAGCAGAACACGCCAAGCCACTAACTCCCATCCTAGACAGGACAGGTAGACGGCCTCGTATCTGAGACGTAACCGGTCCAAGCATAGTTTATGTTTATCAAGCATGTGGCTAATTATTTCTTTTGTTCAGCCAGATGTCATAGACTGTAAAAGTAGCAGGTGGTCACTTATTTAATTAGTCTTAGTTGACCAACCATGACTAGAGATTAGGAGCACATTTTACCCCGGCCGCTGCAGACTATCATTAGATGAAGTGAACTCACTAAACTACATGGTCGTGAAGCACAAGCAAATTGTTATTATGTTTCACCACAAGCACCGTCTCATTAAAATAGAATTCTGCTAAATTTATTGTCTTTTCCAGGTTATAGGATAGATAGATAGATAGATAGATAGATAGATAGATAGATAGATAGATAGATAGATAGATAGATAGATAGATAGAT
>JAPQRN010000011.1:9130290-9149924 GCA_037367275.1 Coranthus polyacanthus
GATGGATGGATGGATGGATGGATGGATGGATGGATGGATGGATGGATGGATGGATGGATGGATGGATGGATGGAGGAGAGGACTCCATTAATGATGCAGAGACTGTGCGCCAAAAGAACAAAAAAGCTTGCTCTTTAGGATGCTGTTCTCTGTTTGCTGAATCTTTCAGAGCATTTGCATTCATTTTCTTAAAGCACCGACATCAGAATCACACACCAGCTAAAATATACAAAGACAAGGTTACAAACATACATTGGAAAAGCTATCCTTCATATGAATTATTTAATTTGATGTGAAATTGGAACACAATTTTTTATGCGAAATAATCCACCTTAAATAAATAGGATGTTTTAGTAGTATGTGTGTCTGACAAAACGCTTCTTGTACTAACTGATGTCCTGCTACTATTATGAATTTGAAGACAGCAATGAGCAAACAGATGACATCTCTGCGGCTGTGGACGAGTGAAGACACTGGCTGGACAATCCCAAGTCGATCAGGGTTTCCTAAGGATAAGACACCGTGTCCCTGTGTGTGTCTGGACACAGTACATTAAAAACATGTAACCATTTTAGACAATACACAGACATACATACAGATTATGTTCACGGATCATGCACTCATTACACACGCCTCAGTGAGACTTAAGAACTGTTCAGGACAATGAGCATTTGGTGCGAGACGAGTGAACTCGCCTGCTGACGTGACACAGTAACACAGTAACAGGTGTACGGAGAAAAACACATTATGTAAAGCTTCAGGCAGAATGTTGATCCACATGTTAGACAACAAGGCTGGCATATTTCACTTCCAAGGCATAAAAGAGCCTCTGTTCATCAACGGTGACTAAGGAGTCAGGGTCCGTGTGTGTAAATTCAAGTGAACATTTGAAAAGAGAAGAATCACCTCAACGTTATTCAGAATCTCATTTATTAGAATATGAATACCTACGTATATGATAACTTCTGTAATCACAAGAACACATTCTTCTAACATGATCATTTAATCACAGGTTTCATCAACAAAAAGAAATGAATGACATACGTACTGTGCGTAATAATTTAATTCACATAACAGAGTCCAGAGTCTGAGGTTTCAATTTAAATGACAAACTTAACATAAGAAAACCTGAAAACACTTAACAAAGAACAAGAACAAAAGTCAGCGTCAAACCGAGAGCCCTGGGGGAGGAGGGGGATGAGAGGGGAGGTGAGTGAACACAACCTCTCTGAAAAGTTCCCACCTTCATTTTACTGAGACTCTTGATTCAAATAATAAGCTTTAACAGCATGATGTGTTGAGGCTGACATGTTGTTAATTGAAGATGTTGTAAAACTATACATGGCAGCTACAGCAGTGTTCGTCTTGGCTGAGATATTAAGGAAGTATTGATAAAAGTTGCACTGATCACCGGTTAGTAATGATCAAAACCCATTCATCCCTTTTATACATCACACTTAACAACGCATTTCAGATTCTCACTAGTTATAACAATAGGATGGCTTATTGCTTTTTAAAATGATAATATGTGAAAAATAAATTGCAAAGGTCGTGTGTCAGCGGTTCCTTCCTCTAGTGGCAATCGCATACATTTACATATCCAACCGTATCAAAACAAACAAACAAACGAATTAAAAAACAAAAAAATGATCACATAAACATCCAAGAACCTGAAGTAGAGTTATAAAAACCACTGAGCAAATTTATCACCACACACTCACAAACAATCAGATTAAAATATGAAATGCAATATAAAAACACATCGAATAAAATGACACACTTCAAGTGAAGGCTTTCTTTCAAGCATACCACTGATGCAGTAAAACAGACTGTGTGCTAGTGTGAAAATCAGTGCATAATATTGATACTGCTACCTCCAGATATTTGGTGAAACATGCATTTACTGAGGGCACACTAACTATTGCAACATTTCCCCAGGTCTTTGGCTTCTATGGAGACCAAAATTACAACATAGTGCTAGAGCAGAAAAAATAACACCTAGACAGGCACTTAAAACTACTTGGATACTGGTATATTTCCCCCCAACATGGTTGTTTACATACAGGTTTAGCTAAGAGATTGCCAAGTATTAGTCTTGTACTTATATTATTGATAAAGTTACAGATATTTAAAGCCACTTGCTCAGACACATTTAAGACCTACTGTAACTAGGAAAGCTAGAGCACTAAAATGATAAGTACAAATCACAAATAATATAGTCATTGGAGTATAAAATGAAAGAGTGCAAAAGTGATTTGTGCCAATGAACTGTAAGCGCAGTGTTGATTAAAGTTAAAATGGTACGTGGCACTTTAACCACTTCTGGAAGGATTTCACAACAGATCGTAATCAGGTCTTGATGTTAACTCGCTGTGGAATGTTCATCCCACTCATAGAAACAAACTGATTATACAGGAGGTTTAAAGGCATAATATTGTTTGCATCCTGGTTTGTGTGAAAACTGAGAGAGTTGTAATTGGTTGTAATTGAATTCACGTATCATAGCAATTCTTATGGATTTTACTCTGCCAATTAGAAACCCAATAAAAACCGATACGCCCCCCCCCCCCCCCATTTTGGTTCACTACCCTAAGTTTGGGTAAAGCAGTTCTAAAGCATGAATACGTACATCCACACCTTTGTACAACCCTATGGGAAGGTTCTGAGTGAATAGAGCTGAAGCACATTTCACCCTGCAGAGAGGTCTTACTACGTTTTCCCATACACCCTACATGGTGTTGTTATTGACTTACGACTGCACTCCATGCCTAAATGTTGCTGCCCAGAAATGTCCCCAACACAGCAAAATAAGAGGGAAATGAGAAAATACAGGCAGAGGACAGTGTCTCTGCAGGTAAATTCATCACCACACATTTCTAGTGGGTCAGTAGTAATGACAAAAAGATATTATTGTATGCTGTAGTCTGTGCATGATTTTTTCAAGGAAAATGTTACATATTACGCCTGCCTTCAATAGCCTACGGTTGTAATTTGTATTAGCTTGTTTCATATTTTGGAATTTTGCCCTGGCATGGTGACTTTAAACTGTCTGCTTGCAAGTACATGTTTTCATACCCGGCATGTCTTCTCTTCTAAAAGTACCACATATCAGTATTCAAGTTAATAATTTTGTTTTGTAGCCATGCTTCATAAAACATCACTTCATAGGTCAAACGTTCATACAGCAATGCAAGAAAACATTCATGAAAGTTCAAATGATTAAAGGAATGCAGTAGCAACGGGTCCCTTTGCTATTCACAGAAATTTCCAAACCAGCTTTCCATATCACTTATTTCACGAAAAGATCACCAATCAGAGAACATAAACCAAAAGCAGCTCATGCGCATCAAATCAAAAGGACAGGGATAAAAGAAACAAGGCACCAACTTTATACAAAAAATGCCTTTCTAATAGACACACTGGAATTACCCTAGTTCTGTCTGTAGCTGATTAAAGGTCAGTAGTAAAGGCTCTTTATTAAAGTAACCTGAGTGAGGGTCCCTTTTGCCAGCTGCTTTCAGGTGGAGACTTCCATCTCTCTGATGCAATTAGCCATTAAAAGTGGTTTCCAAAAAATGCCAGGAGTCACAGTGAGTAAAAAAGCAACACTTTCCTGTCACTCCCAGTGGTGTTTCTTTACCCTGTTTTACTGCCAGTCTGGGACGTGTAGAGAAAGGCAAAAAACGAAAAGAAGGAAGAAAAAAAAAAAAAGAGAGAGAAAAAGTTTTGAGTATCCTCTGACAAACCGCGACGGCTGCCCAGCTCCCACAGCACAAAAGAGGTCGGTGAAGAAGGCGAGCAGATGGATTCTTTAGGTGTGTATATAGTTTTTCATCTGGCTGAACATGCCAGCCCCTACCATCTGTACAGGTAAAAGGTACTGAAGAGCTACTGCCCTACACGTGGGTGCGGAAGTGCTGGCTGGCTTGTAACGGCTGTCTGCTTCGGAGCGGAATTAACCACAGGGCTTTCCAGCGAGTGCCGCAGACCTCAGCTAGCGCACGCTGCCAGGATCTCTTTGAGTTGTATCTAGAAAGAAAGGAGAGCAATTAAAAGCATGTATTATGAGACTACCAATCTAAACACAACATTAGTGATACTAAAAAAGACTGAGTTAAGCAGACTCACATGTCATTTGAGAACTGAGCCATTTTCTCAATGGTGGTAGTATCCTGTAAAGCACAATGCATAATGAGTGGGGTGTTTTACAAAGTAACTCCCATCATGATCATTTGTGACTGTACCACATGGTCACACTGTTTCTTTTATTCGAAACTAATCTTGTTGTGAGCTTGATGTTCCCCACTTCATCACAGAGGATAGGACATTTTAGTTGATGACTGTCATACAAATAATTGCAATTAATGATTTTATTTTCTGTATTTCATTTTATTCCAAAAATCACAAGAGGGATCTAAAATGATCTAACCTAAATAAGTATAAACAATAAGAAAAATAATCAAAAAAGTTACAAAATAAGCATCAGTAAATAAAAAGACATAATAGATCAAATGTGGTAACAAGTGGCGATTAAGTACTGTTTGAGAATGTGTGTGTGTGAGGAAACAAAATGTGTGTGAGTGCGTGTGCTTGAGCACCTCAGCACAGTTTTAAAAAGCAAAGGCTCTATAATAACTACCCACATGATATACAATAATTAGCCCTAATCTGAAAGATTGTAATTCATACTGGGAGTAAGGAAACCAAAAAGTGTCTGAAATGTTTCTTTCTTCTTAAATATTGAAAGAGAGGGAGAAATATTTACCACATGTTGGAGTGAATTCCACAACTCAGCACCACTTACTTTAGTAGAAACTGCCCCCTAGTGTTTTGTCTTTTTCTGTTCATTTTATGACACTAATATAACATAAGCCTACCTTTGATTTATTTCTACACATAAGCCATTTATTGTCAGTGAACACTGGAACAGAGAAATAAAAATTGCATTTCTCTTTCCCTTTTAGGCTTTATAAACAAAAACTGCACAGCACAGGTTTGAGATAATAACGTATAAAGTATAAGGCCTTATAGTGTATATTGCATATTAATGAAAAATACAAAGAAATGACAGGTAATGACAGGTACCAATAGAGGTGAAGAGGCTCAAGAAGAAGGGGTGACGATATTAATAGAATGCCAGTAGAAAACTATGTGGATATAGTGATGGAAATATGGCATGTCTGTTTGTTTCATCCAGCTGTTTTTATACAAGCAAATGAAGACAATTATCATGATTATGCAAAATAATTGCAGTTAGCTCAAATAATTGCGATAAGACGATTATGTAATAATTATGTCAGGCTTATCAGAGGCTGAGATTTAGGCAGTACAAAGACATGCATGCACACTCAGACACAGCATGATCCAACTTTGTCTCTCTTGTTTCTTTTCTATTGATCACCACATTAACAACATTGATTGTTTTATTTTTGTGCACTGTGTCATGCTGTTCTGTCTGAGGCCTGGTACGCAGCTGCCTTGTTAGATGCCGGGTTTTGGTTTCCTACATTTTCTTCGACAAGTGTAGTCATTACTCAGTACTCACAGAGAGGATGCCTGCCATCTGAGTGTAAAACAAGCTTGTCATGCCACCAAACATGACTACACCCATGAGCGCTGAAACCCTAAGCAGAGCCAGCTCATGACGTGTTGTAAACTTCTCCTGTCAGAGGAAAACAAAGGAGCAACCCTTAGATTTGAAATCCTCCCATGTTACAGAATGAACTTGACTACTTCGTCAGTTGAGGTTATAACTTCCTTATTTTCTTGAAGAATGTACCTGGTCTAGTCCTGTCAGCGGCTGGAAGTAATAGTATTGGCAGAAGTCCAGCACTAGTGTGAACAAACTGAGGACCTGAGCGTAGAAGCAGAGCTGCAGGAAGAGCCAGTGGTTGTCTTCTCCCACACAGTTATTAATCCTGGAAGGAAATAAAGTGGATTTAGCAAATCATTTCTTTTAAACTAATAGTGAACATTCTTATCTTGAAGTTGCAGTGAGAAAATATTTAGTGAATTTATTAAGCTTTTTCTCAATCGTTGTCACTGGGGAAAAAAAGGAGAATGAAGAGAAGAATGAATGTGTTTCTCTAATAACTATGGTGTCAACAGGCTGAAGAACCTAAACAGTAAAGGTAAACACAACGTCATCAGTGTTAATGCAAGAGTGAATGTCGGAGTAAATTCATTCATATTGATAAAGTAGTACATTTTTGTAGTTGCTGAGATATAATTCATTAAATATTCAACACTCGTGTTATTGTGAGTATGTTACTACCATTATGATATGTTCAGTGATGACAGTTCTGTTGTGGTATAGTTTCAGTTGTGGTTGTACTGAAAAAGGCGCTGTTTCTGTTGAGTTATTAAGTTTTTAAGTATCTGTATGTCTTTCTGAGGAAACATGCATTACTTTGCACAACACTCATGTGTTATTAAACATTTATCTGTTTGGCTCTATGTATTATCTATATTTGTATTAATATCAAATCATACAAAATCATTACTATTTTTTCATTGACTTTATTGTCCCCAACAGGAAATTTGAGCCCTGCATTTGACCCCATCTCAAGAGCAGTGGGCTGCCACCGAAGGCGCCCGGGACCAACTCCAGATCCAAACCAGTACCTTGGTCAAGGACACTGGCAGGAGAATTAACCTAGCATATGTGATGGTGAGTGAAACCGGAGGACCCAGAGGAAACCCGCACCACACGGAGAGAACAGGCAAACTAAATCAGGAATCAAACTTTGAACATTCCAGTTGTGAGGCAACAGCTATTGTGCTGCACAAAAATACCACTTCTATTAAAATTAGTCTTCTAATCTGCTATGTAACCGCGTAAGTGTCTTTATTTTTCAGCATTATCTCTAACGTGTGAAAAGCACATTATTGACTTGTTAAAATTGTGCGTATCCTTACCAAGGACAGTGGTGGTCCATTCTGCGGACACAATGACCACATCGACTGCAGTGGTGGGACCTTTTCGGCCTCATTAAGTTGCATTTATTGCACAACTCCCAGTGTTCCCGCTCTGTGACATGAAGACAACAATCATCTGTTTATTACTGGTTAGTCTGACAGTGTTGGTTACAGTTATGACACTGCTATCATGAGCATTAATGTGCTTCATTAAACTGACAATGCTAGTTTGACAGTGTTATTTATCTATGCGCACAAAGTAAAAACATGCATAATATAGTGCAGTGGTACAACAACAGACGTCAAAGAAGGGGTAAAGCAGTGAAGAGTGGGCTTTTCTGTTTCCGTACCAGAATGAGGTATATGGGGGTCTGCAGGAAGACGGCCAGGATCTGCTGTGGAAGCTCTGAAGAGGGCCGCAATGCAGAGTGCTGATGCTATGTAATAACCTGAAGGCAGACACAGATAATAATACACACACTTATAATAAATTCAGAGAAGAGAGAAGAGATTATCTAAATACAATTACATATTAATAAGTCTGGTGTTTCTCATGTTTCAAAACAGGAGATTCAAACGCAGCAGCAAGGACACTCACAAACAACGATGGCCCAGGGTATGTGTCCTTCATTGTAGTGCGGGAGCAGAACTAGCTTGGGGATGAAGAAAGTGTTGTAGAGCCAGATTCCAAACACCACACTGATGCACAGCCAGCCCATGGGGTCCACCACAAAGTGCAGTCGAAGCTTCATGGCTGCTAGGACTCAGATGACACCTGAAATGTGCCAGGATTTCAGACACATGCATGCATGGCATCCAAACAGCAGACTGAAAGTGTTCATAAATATTAAGTATCCAATTATTTGAAAGGACTGAGCGTATTCTAAAAGGTCAGAAGATTACTGGGGCCACCCAACTGTATGCCAAAGTTGGGCGGCCCTCTCTCTCTCTGTGTAAGGCGTGACAAACACTGGATATTATTTATAAAGCACTTATTGGTCTTTTACCTCCTTACTTCCTTTTATATAGGGGCACCTATAGAACACACACTCAAATTATGTTGCAAATTAATTATGATCTAATATTATCTATTTTTCCTGTTTGTTTTTTTTACTGATATTGGAAAACCTAGTTTTACTCATTGTGTAGCTACAGAGAAAACTTACAATTGCATCCTTTGTATCTCAAGGGCAAATTAAAAGTTTAACTTCACATCTAGCTGTTCACATTTAAGCTGATTCAACTGCTTTGTATTGGAATTGGTCTGAATGAATTCCTTTCTATTGTTAATACCACCGTTTTTTATTATTCTTTAGGTTTTACTGTTTCCTGAATTCAGGTTTTTATCACCTCTATTTTTCATGGTTTTTTTTATCCTATTGTAAATGAGGCCTTCACCTATATTCAGATATTGAATAAAGGTTATAACAATAATAATAATAATGATAATAATAATAATCAAATATTAAACCTCTTCACGGGCCTACAATAGCCTATTTTAAAGCAGGTGCCTCTGAACTAGCCACATAACACCTTCCAACGTTTTACACACATTTCTGCATTAGTACTATATGCTGCTTTGACATACACAGTACAAAACAGCATAAAAATCCCGTTTAAACCTGAAGTATGATGTATAAACCTTGTCACTTCAAAACAACACCTGCTCCATCATTCATACTCCTGAAGGCACTGACAGTTTTGATGGGCTTGGCTCTGTAGCCTCACTGTGTTAGCTAATCTGTGCGGGACAACCTCACTCCATTCACTCGGGTTCATTTACATCAAAACACAACTCAGCTTCAGTCATCATGTCTCGACCAAAACATTGAAATATACATACTTTTTCCCCTCGCTGTCCTATTCAGCGCACGTCGGACCGTAGCTACTTCCTTATCCGAGCCTCTGTGGGCTGGACAGGACCAGTGTTTTGCTAACCGCAAGACAAACCCCACTTCCGGTTTGCACGCGTTTAAAAATAAAACACTAACTTTTATGAGTTCAAGATCAACATGTCCTCTTCGGTGTTTTTTATTTTTTATTTTAGTCACTCTATTTGAAACGTTTTTGTATTTTTAATTCAAAAGAGGGAAAAACAAAGAGAAAACTATGCGCAGTATCTTACCTACTACACCCATTTTAAGACATTACCATATTTACAGGTATATTTGTTGTGTACATACCTGTGTGGTTAGGGCCACACTGAGAATAAAACAATAACAATAAGATGTCGTGACCAAACTCATATTATGAGAATAAAATCAGATTTCTAAATCATGTAGCATATGTTATTAAAATATTTTTTATTAAATACAAACAGCAGCTGCTGGATTCAGACTGTTGCGTTTGTAAAAAATTGTAATTTTGGCCCTTTTCCTTATAAAATCCGACTTTTTCTCGAAAAATTACAATTCATCTTCGAACTGTTAGACTCGAAATATCCATTTTTTTTAATCACGTGTGGTCCTTTGAAAACAATCGCTTTATATAATCACTGTGAAAACATTACAGTTCAACAATACAATCAATCTAATAAGACTGAAGGCATGATAAATGTACCTCAAGTCTTTAAGGGTATTGCAAATATTCAGTGTTCTGATGCCTTTTTGTTTTCTGAGGAAGAAATGTTGACACAGTTCAATTTCCTTCACAAACACAGAGCTAAATGGTGCTTTTTGTTTTAGAGTTATTAACATCCTACACAGACAATAAGTAAAACTACAGGAGCACGTTTGAGGTTGTGCTTCACAGAAAGCTACTCGTCTTTTTAACCTTATACTGTAATGATCAAATCCACTACTTCCCGTCGTACGTTGGTCGTTCAGTGGAGCTTGACGAGGCTGTAGATAGAGGACAGGTGGAGGCGGACGAGGAGCGCAGTGCACCAGCACCGAAAACAGACTGATGCCGCCTGCTGGTCAAACGTGGTTAACACACGTGGAGACTTTCAGTTTCGTTTCTGTGTTAGAATTTGAAAAGTGTATTTGGTACATAAAGTATAAAATATAATGTAACCGATAAGAACTTGAAAATCTTGTTTTTTTTAATTGAACACATAGAATTTACAAAGGTACAAAAGCTCGTAGAGGATGTACAATGTGCACATTAATAAGGATTAAAAATAAATAATCCCAAACAACATGGGGTAATTGAATGGAATGAATTTTATGAATAAAAATAGACATAAATAAACAATCGCATATTCATTACTTGACATAACATAAACACAGTATATATATTAAAAAATAAAGAGGAACAAGGGATTTTCTAAGTTGGATAAATCCAAATGAAAGGAAATTAATTATATCCCTACAAGTCTTTCGTTGTTGTTGTTTTACAATTGCACATTTTTTTGAGTGAGGAGGAAAATTGTTTAATAATCCAGTTGTATACCCTCCAACAGAGGGTATACAATTTATTCACTTGTTCTGGTGAAAATGATATTTACCCAAAAGTATAATAGTGTTAATCATATCAGGAACAGATTAATTTAAATTATTCATATTCTAAAATGTTATACATATAAAAAAGGAATGCAATTGATCTGAGATGAGAGATGAAATGAGATTAACTTTATTTATCCCCTAAGGGAAATCCATTTGTTCTTTAGCACACAATGCAATAAAATAAAAACAAAATGAAAATGTGTAATTAGTACATTATTTACAGAATAGCGACAGTAGTAACTTAGAAATATGCATAGTAAGTCAAGTCTAAGCAGTTGTTTGATTCATCTTGAAATCTTATGTGATATCTAGTATTTTATATCTAACCAAAATCATTTTGACACAGGAGGACATGGGGATATTATATGTTACCGAGTTTCATCTGAAATTGAAACCTTTTTTTGAAGAAATTCTACAACACCCTTGGATTATTTTTAAAATGGGTAAACCTTTGGGGAGATTGGCCATTTAAACAATAATATTTGATACTTCCAAATTAGGGACATCTACATACACACAGCTATTTTCATGATTACGGTATAGTTATTATGATAAAACACTTCAATTTCAGAGCAGACAGAAAACCTTGAAAACTGCTCACACGGGCATTGAATATCACAGTCAAAGATTACAGAAGCAAAGAGGCTTTTGACAGAACCTTTCGGTCCAATATGGCGGAGGTGTAGCGCTGTTGCTACGCACTGATGTTGCTATGGAACAAACAATTAGCCCTATTTTCTTACCAATATAAGTTCTTTGATATTAGTAGAGTATAGCCAAAGAGAGTAGAGGAAAAGGCAAAACTGTGATGCTTTATGAGAAACGCTTTTAGTCCAAAATGGCGGAAACGTAGCTCTGTTGCTAGACGACTCTGTTGCAATAGAACGAAATGTTAGCTCACCATCTTGTCAATACAAGTTCTTCGTTACAATACTCGTTCGACGTTACGTGACACGACGTAATTCAACTTCCGCTAGCTTTAGCGACCGGTGTTTATTGACGGCAACATTACTTGGCATAACAGAGCTGCGGGAGTTTTTTCGTGTTGTAGAAACAAAAAAATGGCATCATCACACTCGTATAAACTCAGGTGCTCAATCCCAGGCCACGAAATGGACGTTAGAGGACTTGCAACTGCTGTTTTTCCAGAGGGAGCATTCGTGTCTGTATCCAGAGACCGAACCGGAAGGGTCTGGGTACCAAACTCAAGGTAGCTTGGATTAGCCTGCTACAGACCAACGCTAACTAATTGTGACTGTTGGCTTCTGTTTATTTCAGTTTCTGTTTCCTAACTAAAAAATGCACCGTCTAATAATTACACCTGTTGAACTACTTACCAGATAGAATTTCGTGTTAGCGTTGACAGTGAAGTTAGCCAGCGAGCGAATTGCTACTCAAATTAGCTTTGTCATTCATTCCAGTGCAATTTCTAATGTACACGATGATGTTCGTGAACTTACGTCAGTTCATTGGATTTATAGTGTTATAGGCCTTCTACCTCCCAGTTAATTTGCTAAGCCTTCAACTACCAGCCACATAATTGTCAATTGTTTGTTGTTATAAAAATTAACTATACTTATGATGTGTTTTGATCTCCTGCTTATAATGTTTCTCTTCACAGCCCAGACAAAGGCTTCACAGAGATGCACTGCATGTCTGGCCACTCAAATTTTGTATCCTGTGTATGCATCATCGCCCCCAGTGAAACATATCCTCGAGGACTTATTGCCACGGGTGGAAATGATAATAATATTTGTGTTTTCACACTGGACCAGCCACAGCCCCTGTTCACTCTCAAAGGCCACAAAAATACAGGTGAGTTGTGAAAATGTTTACACACATAGCTTCTTATTTGCACTGCTGTTCCTTTTAATGCTGTTCCTTTTAACGTTCAAAATCCACAGTTTGCTCTGTGTCTTCTGGGAAGTTTGGGACACTTTTGAGCGGCTCCTGGGACACCACAGCCAAAGTCTGGCTCAATGAGAAGTGCATGATGACTTTGCAGGTATGCTGGAGCATCTGTGATCTTAATTATGGTTTGCTCTGATGAGTCAAATCCAAATCACTTACTCAAAATGTTTCCTCTTGAATGTTGACAATGGTTGAAATATGTCTCTGTCATTGTTGCCATGTATGGAGTTTTAATCAGAAAAGAATGTGATTACGTGGTATGACAAAGCAGAATTTTTTGTCATTACTGTTGTTGCAGGGCCACTCTGCAGCAGTGTGGACAGTGGTCATATTACCTGAACAAGGCCTTATGCTGTCAGGGTCAGCAGATAAGACCATAAAGCTTTGGAAAGCTGGCCGATGTGAGAAGACTTTTACAGGTGAGCATATTCATGTGGTTGACACAAGTTAATAAATCGTTTTTGTCCTAAATTTTGGATTAGAATTATTTCATACAGAATGTCACAAGCTGTTTGGCTGGTAAGTCTCGTGGAATAAGTAACAAAAGATGTAAAAGATTTTTCAGTGGCAAATGGTGTCATTCCATGATTATAGTAAGATGCTAAGTTGACAAAACAGGGGTCATCTCTTCAACCATAAAAGCAGTTGCTTTATGAATAGAAAACAATGTTCTTTTCTGTGTGTCTTTCTTTGTTTGTTTCAGGCCACGAGGATTGTGTAAGGGGGCTAGCGGTGATCAGCAACACTGAGTTCTTCTCTTGCAGCAACGACACCAGTATTAGAAGGTGGATGGTGACAGGGGAATGTATACAGGTCTATTACAGCCATACCAACTACATCTACAGCATAGCCGTCTTCCCCAATAGCCAAGGTATGTCCATGAAAACATTACGTTCTTAAAAATGTGTTGCCTTCATGCAGGTGAGCAACTGTCAATGTTTAGCTTGAACTAAACAAAAGCGCAATGTGTAATAAAGTCGGTTTAACAACATCCTAGAGGAAATTATATTTTAGGAGGATTTCAGAGCCTCTGAAGTCATAACAAAGAAATTTAAAAAATCCTGAGAATGTGTGCATACCCACTAGCACTTAGTTATATGAACCAGCATCCATCAGTTTTCCTGCTGTAAAATTGTAGCTGGCTGACTCTAATCAATTTCCCATCACTTTCCTGCATTTTTTTTGTTGCTTTTCTGCATTTTCTAAGATTTTGTAAGCACAGGAGAGGACAGAACTTTGAGGATATGGAGGAAGGGAGAGTGCGCTCAGACCATCCGCTTGCCTGCTCAGTCTGTCTGGTGCTGCTGTATTCTACCTAATGGTGATATAGCTGTTGGAGCCAGGTAAAAGAGCTGCATTTGACCTGCTAATGTGCAAACACGTCATGCTCTTTCTGCATCAGTCACACCATAAATATTTAAGCATCTTTTCCTACTGCTGATTATTGCTTGCATTTCTGACATCATCTGGAGATTCTCAGCTGGAAGGAAAATAGAAAGTAGTTTTGCTAACTCAGATGGTGGCACTCTTCCCACAGTGATGGAATTATCCGTGTGTTTACTGAATCTGAAGACCGCATGGCCAGTGCGGAAGACCTACAGGCCTTTGAAGATGAGCTCTCCAAAGCCACTATCGACCCAAAGACAGGTGACCTCGGAGACATCAAAGTGGAGGACCTTCCTGGCAGAGAGCACCTTAATGAACCTGGTAAGAAAAAAAGTGACATTTATGTTGCCTTATGTAAAATCAGCGCATCTAGTGTCGTCCTGTGTCAAGATTTCTTTTCTTTCAGGGAATCGTGATGGACAGACACGTCTTATTAAAGAAGGACAGAAAGTTGAGGCATATCAGTGGAGTGTCAGTGATGGCCGCTGGCAGAAAATTGGAGATGTGGTCGGAGGCTCAAACCAGCAGACCTCTAAGAGTGTGGTGTATGAAGGAAAGGTAAACCATATGCTACTGTTGAGGTAAACACTTCTGCAAGCTTGAGAGCAGTCATGACTAACTCTAGGTCTCTCCTTCAGGAATACGACTACGTCTTCACCATTGACGTTAATGAGGGAGGGCCATCCATGAAGCTGCCTTACAATGTGTCAGAGGACCCCTGGCTGACGGCACACAACTTTTTGCAGAAGAATGACCTCAGCCCCATGTTCCTTGACCAGGTTGCCAATTTTATCATAGAGAACACCAAAGGACATGTGGTGGGACCAGCCCAACCTGCTGGCGGTGACCCATTCACTGGTGAGGCCAAAAGAGGGACATTTGAACTTGTGGTTCTATCTTTTTGACAAGGTTTAGGTTTTCCTCCGTAATATTTAAAGGTTATAATGTTTATAGATTTAAATTTAATTAGACATCAAGCCCTTACAGTTTGGAAATCGTATTACTCCATCAGCTGAAATTAAGAAATGAATGAAAGTACGTCAAATAAAATTTAAGTACAATATTAGTATACTGATGGAAAAAAACAGGATATACAGTATGTGTAACTTGATCATGTCTGTTCACTAGTTTTGACATGGTCTCAGCTTACAGATAAACTTCGCTTTGTTGGACTGACATATACTCTGTTCAGTTATTTCCTGTTTCCTAAAAGTGGTTTATCTCTTCACCTGAAAGGAGGTGCTCGGTACATCCCTGGGTCTTCTGATGATGGGCCAGGCTTTGGAGCAGATCCATTCACAGGTACAATTTATTTAAGTCAAGATTCTTTTCACAATCTGAACAAGGGCTGTCACAGTACTGACATTGTAGTTGATAATTATCATATTATAATTGAGCTAAAGGATTTAATTGTCTTTTCTGTTTGTTTTCTAAGAATAATAATAGTTATAGCTATATTGTTATAGCTTCATGAAGAAGAGCCAAAAAAAAGCTAGAATGTCATTTCCAGATCACAGTTGTAGATGATTTTTTTTTTTTGACTGATATGATTGCCATGATCATATAGTGTTGTTAATTCTTATTTAACATCACTATTAAGGGTTAATAAGTTTTAGCATTAGGAGGATCCGCGATTATTTTGCTTATAAGTTTGAGTCAACATGACTTCCCACCCTCTTGGATAGTCTGTGCCTGGAGGCAGACCTGTTGGGCATGGCCCAGAAGTTCAACACCAATCTGTCAGAATATTTAACCTCATAGCTCAGATCTACACTGAGGTTCCATCATTTTCATTTTAATTTTCAATATGTCGTGTACAAACCACAGACTTACTTACACCAGAAATCTCCATAGAACCTTATTGCAGATTTGAGATTTTGGTCCAAGATGAAAAGGCTCCATGTGGCAAATTTAGGGGGTGATACTGCATGTCTGTGTGAAGGTTTCACAAAAATAAGTGGTCCAAGTTGTAGACCACCTATATGCTCTCTCACATGATACCAACAGAAACGGAGCCAAGATAAATAGGGTTTGAAATCACTGCTGCCACAAGTGCCTAAAACTTTGGGTGTGGCCTGCTTGACAAGTGGGAAGTTAACCTGAACAAACTGATGAATTATTGGACCATTCAATGTGACATTCATTTATGGTTCATTTTGGAGACCATATGTTTCCAACTTTTGCTATTTCTGCTATTCCAGCTGTTTTTATATAGTTGAATGGAGACAAGATTATAACGATTATGCACAATGATCACATTCAGGTGATTATTTAACAACAGACTGAACTAATCTGAATATTATCTGAGTCTATATTTTCACAGCTGTTGTTTTGTTTTTTTTACAGGCTCTGGTCGCTACATCCCAGGGTCAGAGCCAAACCGAAGTGCTCCTGTGGGTGTTGCAGATCCCTTCACAGGTGAGTCACCAAAGAAACCAGTGACTTTCGGACAGTCTAAGCCACATAACAAAAGCTACCACACTTGAACAAATTAGATGATTAGAGCTTAATCATTGAATTGATTAGTTATCAACTATTCTGATAATTGATGAGTCCAAATTCACTGATTCCAACATCTTCAAAGTGAAGACTTTGTGATGTATTTACTTCTGTATGGCAGTAAACTGAATATGTTTGGGTTGTGGATCATCATCGTGGGCTTTGGGAAACAGATTTTTCTTCATTTTTTGCCATCTTTTCATGTTTTATACACCAAACAATTAACTAAGAAAATAATTAATAGTTGAACAGTGAAAGTAATTGCTAGTTGCCACAAGTAATGTCCTAAGACGCAGAGAACCTTGAGTGGTGTTCAGTAGTAGACCCCAGGTAGTTGTTTTTTTAAGGCGTTATGTTCTGAGTATTGCACTCATTGGATTGTTTTTCTTCTTACTTGGCAGGTGGAGGCGCGTACTCGTCAGCAGCCCTCAGACAGACCGCGACAAACATCTACTTTCCAAAGACTGATGGGGTGACTTTTGAGCAAGCCAATAGCTCACAGATCATTGGTGAGCATTTTACGTATGGATTTAATGACGTGCCACTACGGCCCACATGAAGCCATGCTTTTCATTTATTCACTTTGAACTGTGTGAAGTGAATCAAGATCATCACTTTGTCTTTTCATTTTATTAGACAATACAGAGAAACATTGTCATTTGAAATTGTGAATGAAACTAAAATTAGAAGAGGCCACCTGGTTCATTTTCTAACTGTGTCACTTATTTGTTAATTTGTCACCAGCTAAGTTGAAGGAGTTGAATGATGGAGCCCCTCAGGAGCACAAACTCCCAGAAGAGGCTCTGGAAAGCATTGAGAGGCTGCTGGTGTCTGTCTGTGGGCCCAACTCTTCTGAGCCACCCCTGACCATCCAACAGATCAACCTGCTCTGGAAGGCCTCTCACTGGCCTGAAGGTCTTTCTTTTCAATCTTGTTCTTTGATTTAATATTTTCTACCAAGTAATAATCAAAAAACAAAAAATGAACAAGATTTAAAGGTTCTTGGGTACATGTTTACTTACCAAGCTTCCGATTTCTTTCCTAGACATTGTGTTTCCAGTTCTGGACATTATGAGGCTGGCGGTGCGCCACCCACAAGTTAATGAGAGCCTCTGTGGAGAGGCAGAGGGAGTCCAGCTGTGCAACCACCTGTTAAGCCTGATGAGGCCCGAGGGGCGCGCTGCCAACCAGATGCTGGCGCTGCGGACTCTATGTAACTGCTTTAGTGGCAGGCACGGCCGAGCCCTTCTCATGGCCCAGCGTGAAACGGTGCTATCACGTGCTGCCGACCTGGCCTCTGTCTGCAACAAGAATATCCACATTGCCCTGGCCACTCTGGTGCTGAACTACGCTGGCTGCCTACACAGCCAGCCTGATCTTGAGGCCAAGGCCCAGTGCCTGTCTGTGGCCAGTAGAGCACTGGAGACGGTACAAGACAAGGAGGCTGTCTTTAGGCTGCTGGTGGCCTTGGGAACCACTGTGGCCTCAGATCAGACAGCCCAGGACTTGGCTCGCTCCCTGGGTGTCAATTCTCAGATCTCCAAGTACTCATCAGTGTCTGATCCATCGAAGGTGGCCGAGTGTTGCCAGCTGGTTTTAAAAGAACTGCAATGATGTGAACGATTAGAAAACAAAAGCACTTCTTTCTTATTATTAATCTGTTCTGCTTATAAAGTTGTGGTGGAGAATGAAAGAATTGTAAATTGTATGTTCTACAATAAAAAAAGGATGAATGAAATCTCATAGCATGAAGTGTTTTTATTAATACTACTACTTTGTAAAGCTCCTCACTAATGTTTTGACTAACTGTTGTTTGTTAAATGATGACTTTTACATTTCTTGCTGCCATGTTATACTCAAAGTTAGACAAAGAACACCACAGTTAAAAATTGCAGGACTAGTATAATGGAAATTCTAACTGGAAGAAAGACACTTTTACTGGATTAAAGTTAATTCAATGAAACAGGTTCCCAAACGTTTCCAGCTGAAGATCCAAAAGACAAATGTGTCTCCCATTACCCAAACATAGAAAAGGTAATTATGATCTTATGATGTTTATCACTAATGTGAGTATAATGGAGTCGTAGGTCGTCAATGTGGAGTCAATTACAGATCATGTGAATACTATGTAGATAGTAGTATAATACTGCATCAAATCATGTAGCGTTAAGCATATCCGGGACCCAAAGGCAGCAGTAAAAGTTTCAGTATTTATTATTATTATTATTCAATGTCAATGTAGGATATGTTGCTGGAGAAAGTGAGGAAATACCCGACTACATGGCTATTAATCACCTTTGTCCCTAAGCAAGTCTGTCACACAACGTAAATGTATCGACATCGTGGAATTATGCCAGGCAGGTAACATTATGTTTGTTTTATAATGGAACATTATAACAAAAGCTGTCACGTGAAAATAGTTTCTTTTGTAGGCGACATTTCAGCAAGTCTTTGACCGGATGCACTTGTAAACAACATCCGGGTCACGATTGGAAAATTGGCGGTTTGTTCGCTTAATGTTTCGTTTTGTGATCCCCTAACTTTCTGTTTAAAAAGTAAATGTCATTTTCGTCAAATGTCAACCAGAGCGTACCTATAATCGCACGTCTAACACCCGTAGCTGGTTTTCGGTGGTACTTAGAGTATATTTGGAGTAGTTTAGGTGTATGGTTACAAACAAACGCAGCCAGTAAACTTTGTAGCTAGCGGGCTAACGCTAGCTGTTTAGTTTTAGTCAGACTCGCCATTTCGCCGGCTTCCACGGGGCACTCTGACTCACTGCTTTTTCCATCTCGGGATAATGGCTAATCTAGCAGCGTTACAGAAAAAGAACGGCAGATGTCTTTGGTTTGCGATTCTCGGGCTGGGTTTTCAACCAGACACCGCAGTGTCGTCAATCGCTAAAACCAACATTAAACATAACAACTTGGGACCGTGAGTATTGTTTATCATGACTAACTTTAAAAGATCAGTGTGGTTTCTGCATAAATGCCTGCCCTTAGTTAGGGTTGCATCTTATTTGATCACATTTGCAACTTTCTTTTAATTCAAACTTCCTTTACGGCCAACAGGAGTATGTTTGACAAACCAAACAAGGATGCCTTCTACATAGTAACTCATTTCCTTTTGGAGAAACTTAACCCGACGCGATTTCATGAGGCATACAGGTGAAGTTTATTACAATCGTTTACTTTTAATTTCCCCAAATAGTTTAAAAATACTTGTATTCGTGACTTGTGACTTAAAGATTCAATATCTCTTTGGGTTAGGCATTGTTGGCCTGTTTTGAACCACAAAGCAGACGCTGAGTTTCGGAAAATTACCTGCGCTTGGCTGCGAGAGGTCATGGTAAGAATCAGTGTCTAGTGTTATCTGTCATGTCCACACAAATGGGTAGTTTTTTTTAAGTTAACACACAACAGCATTAACTGGGAAATATCTGCTTTGAATTGTGTCTAGGATGAAACCGCAAAT
>JAPQRN010000011.1:9156965-9178258 GCA_037367275.1 Coranthus polyacanthus
TGTTTTTTTTTATTGTCTACTGTCTTTATTGCTTTGAGAGACAGAGCAGCAGAAATTGCATACTGTGATTTTTTTTAAAAACTGAGATGATGTGAAAATTAAGAACTTTTTTTTTTGTGCTACTAATGACAACTTTGCTTCCCTCTTAAGTTATGGATGTGAAGAGCTCCTGGCGGAAGGCAGTTGAGGAAGACAAAGCAGAGAAAATCCGTTCTGCCAAGTTTAACAGCGTCACAGAGCGACTCACTCCCCTCAGTGAGCTCCAGAATGTGTTGCAGAGCCCCACTCCTCCTGCCCAGCGTGACCCCAGTCTCGATTCTCCTGTCACCCACCACAGCCCAGCTGTCTCCCAGCAGGGGGTCTTAAAGTCCACTCTGATGTGGGACACCTTCAACACTGAGGCCTTTGACAGCCCCAGTGGCACAGGCAGCAGCGCAGTCCAGTTTAGCCTTGAGCAAGAAACTCTTCCTGAGATGCCAAGCTGTGACAGTCTCCTGAGCCTCGACGATGAAGCTGTGGACACGAAGAGTGAGGAAGAAGATGATCTTCTCCTCCCATCCCTGAAGACTGAGGCAAACCAAACGCCACTAACTACTCATCATCTGAGCCGGATTCAGCAGGTGTGTGGTGAGGACTCCTTCATGGGCAACAGAAAGGGAGCGTCCGAGTGCCTATTGTCTCCTGAGGTCCCTGGTTTGGTCCGAGATTGGCTAATGGAGCCTATAAAGCCAGTGGAAGCCACTGACAAGGTCTTCTCGCTGGATCTAGACACACTGGATACCTCCTCACCCCCAAAGAAGCAAGAGTACAGCCTCCCAAAACTGATTACATTTTCCCCAATAGATGACATGAAGTGTTAGCTACGTTCATAGCTAACACAGACCTATCACCTTTCCCTGTTTAATAGGCATCTAACAAGTACATGTACATAGCTGTAATGTAGCTTTGTCACATTAATATTTTCTGCTTCATTTGTTTTTAATTTAAAATCGTGAGACATGAACTGCTTCAATAAAATTGTAAATTGTGGCTTATTTCCTTTTTTTGTACATGAAAAATTTAATATGAATTACTAACTTGAAATGTTTGAGGAAAAACTATGGAGCTCTACTAGGATTTGTTTTATCTATTACAATGTTGGGTAGCAGAAATTTTAAGTATTTGACTCCATTGTATTCATGGAAAAACCACTAAGCCACGATGTCTTGAACATGTTTTGCTCTTCTGGAGAAGTGGAATTTTTTTGGATTAAATGTTTGAAAGCAAAAGTTGAATACGTCACTTCTTGCAAATTAGATACAGACTTTGTAACGGTTTGAAAATCAGTCACAAGGTGGTTATTACTAAAGCAGTGTAAACATGTTTGTTCCTTTTGCGTGTCATACATTTTATAACTGAGTATTGATAGTCACTTGTTTTCACTGCGTCCAACTTTTGTGCGTTAATCATTTGCAGCAGAAAATGTACAAGCAGGATGTTTCTCATGCACCTGTTGCTTTTTCAGTTGGTGTAAACCTCTGATTGTAAGATAGGGGGCGTCGGGAACTGCAAAACCAGGAAGAAAAAAATGAGTGAATTTGGCTGACAAAACACAGGAAGTCAAACAATCCAGACTTCATAATAAAAGCCGACAGTTGTAAAATTGAGAAGTTGTGAAATATCTGTTGTACACCGTGACCGTAAGGCAAGGCGTACTTTTAAAACACTCAACTGCAACCCGAAGTGCTTTACAGAACACACACGCAAAAACAAATAAATCCATAATAAAAACACTAAACATCTACCACATAGATAGGGTTTTGATTTCTGTATAGAAAATCAGAAATGTTTCTACAGGGCGCATTAGTTAAACTAAAATTATAAATTAAGTTAGACTTTTTCTGAACATTTCACAGACGTGTTTCGCCTTTGATGTGTAAATGAAATATGCAGTAACATTTTTTTTTAAATACGGGACATTTAGTGGGGCAATATTTTCCACTCTTGTGTTCAATTCTTCATCAGGTTAAGTAAACTGCGTTGTGTAGAACGTGACTGAAACGCTGAAGTGGGAGCGTTAATTTTGAAAAGTAGTTCCGGCCGGATGTTGTTGCTCGCGGGCTTGACTGCTCTCTCTCTCTCGCTCCGTCTCTCTGTCTCTCTCTCCGGCTCTATCAGCTTCAGGCAGGGGACTGTGTGTGCAGCCTCTCCTCGTCTCTGGGCGGTTCCAGTCTGAAAGAGACGTTTAGGAAGACCGCTCACCAACAAAACTATCAACCCAGACACAAACATGGCGCCTGCCTCCACCGACAACTTCAGATGAAAGTGTGGCGAAGAAGTGACCAGCAAAGTTTGAAAGGAGTATTTTTGACTGCCTTCTTTGCTCGCCGTCTCGGTTTAGCACATTTTGCTCCGCACGAATAACTCTACGGAATATATTAAACGGATAAAAACAGCAAATTGCCTACATGTCAACATTGTCTCTTGCTGCAGTGTAAACAGCTGGTAAGTACTCATATTTCGACTGTAAAGATAGCTTAGACTAGGCTAAGTTGCTATGGCACTTAGGTATTGGAGTTAAACTGTTTTAATGCTACTTTAGCGGTGTAAAGGTAAGGGCATTAGCTTAAATGTTGTTTTCGGGCTGCTGCGTGTTTCTTGTACACTTTCATCGTGCGTTATCCAACCACGGAAAGAGAAAGAGCCACGTATCACTGCACAGGCTGATCACAGGAGGACATTTCTTTTGTTATATCCACGGTGATGTGTGTTTCCTGCATGAAAGTTGACCTAGTTAAGGGTCGGATGCAACAGTTGGAATACAACACCCCCCCTCCGCTTCTCTCTCTCCTCCCGGGCCCTTCTTGACGCCAGATAATCAGACGCTGCTCTCCTGGAGCCCGTCTAACCTTGCAGGTGTCTGCCCACAGCCGCACTTGTCGCTCACAAGCTGAAATTGTCTGCTTGAAATCAAAGAGATGCCTACAAATAATACATACGTAGGGCGTTTTGTCGCTGTAAGAGACACAGAACCGTAGGCAGGATAAGGAACTACTAACTTAACCTGACTTCCCTCTGAACCAGTGTCCCGTGTGGTTTGTTTTCCATCTATGCCATGTCTGCATTTATGCGACCCTATGGCTAGGACATAGTTGTGCAAGATCCCTCTGTAGGTTTGTGTGTGGGCTGAGAACAAATGCCATTAAATTCAATGCCAAGGTGCTCACATATCTATGCCTCAGCACTTGACTGTTTGCCAGTTAGCAGTAGTCTAACCCCTAAGGGCAGCAGAGCACTCCCTGCTCCGGCTTTCCATCACCAAAACGGTGATTCATGGCATGCATGTGGTGTTCCTGTTATGACAGCCGTGGCACGAGTCCCAGCAGATCCCAGGACTTCCTCTTGTATTGTACAGTACTAATGCCATTCATATTTTCATTGAGGTGCTTCACCACATTAGATAACAGCCAGAAAGTCAGACTTAAATAGCGAAGGTTGTTGCAGGAAGAAATTGTAGCAAAATTGCAGAAGCCCATGCTTTTTTCTTGCTTTAAAAAACACTGTGCACCACCAGAGACACGTGGAAACACAGCAGTAACATCTCTGTCTTGACCTTGGCTTGGCCTGATAGCCACTGGAAAAGGGGAGTGGAGTGAATGTTGCCTCCTACTAACTGTTACATGCAGCAGGTATAAAGTAGGTCATGGCTGCACTGTGGCTTTGTGTACATTGAACTTGCACTTTGTCACCACCGCTGGTCGTCCAAAGGCTTTGTCATGTGATCAAGGAAAGGAAGTAGATTGCCAAGGGAGCAGTGCATGCTGATGAAGGACTCTGGGCCTGCGTAGGCAACAGGCAAATAAGATCTTGACAAGTTTGAGAAAAGCCAGTAATTCAGAAGTGTTTCCCTAATGCAAATAAAACGTATGTAGTATTACATTCTGTTTGTGCAGGTCTTCTGAGGAAAATATGTTTTATTTGGTATTCATATTCATAATTAAGGCTTGGTGTTGGCAAGAATCTGGTGATACAATATGCATTATGATGGGTGAATTATGATTCAATATATTCTGAGATTTTGCAATACCCCAAGCAAGGTGATATGTTGTGATTTTTAATTTTAGAAAAATGTGTCATAGTATGAAGAACTCGTCACCATATGCATATAATGTCAGTAAAAAATAGATTACAACACTGCTATCTAGCTGTCAGGAATTGAAACACAACACATAATAAAGTGAATCAATACAGTATTTTTGAAAATTGATGCAGAATCAGTAACTATAATATCATGATACTCAAATGTATTGATATGTTCTTATACCCTCTGGAAATGAGATTTCCTCCAGTAAGAGTTCTGTAAACACAAAGCAACTTGAAAGCAGCAGGTATGCATTGTCTGCCACAATTACATTTCAGCAGTTGCAGAATTCAGGGTGAAGCTCAGACCAACTCTGACCTTATCACTCATCACTATCATTACTGTTACATGAGTTATTACTTCATGTTTCTGTTAAATTACCTGGTACACAAAAGGAAGAAAGACCACTGATGGCGTTTGCTTCAATGAAACAGTTCAGCGCATTTCGTTAAGCTGCATGTTTGCATGTTTTAATACATATTAACTCTACACAGTTGATTGTAGCCAAGCAGAGATGAGGAGGAATTTCCTTCTCAGGTAACCTATTTCCTTCCTCTGACCAGACTTTGCTGCAGTGATGTGCTAGTAATGTTTGAGGGCTGGGTCTGAGTTGGTAAAGGCCCAGCTAGTTAGTAAGGGTAATGAGTTTGCCCTCTCTGCCTTCACTTCAGAGTGGAAAGAATGCTCTGTGTCCGCCGGGCTGTCACGCTCCAGGAGGGAGGCAGTCTTGTGACGTTTCTGCTGAGCCTGGCCTCTACTTCTCTCAGCTTCCTCTCACTGTCTGACCGTTGTTTTTCATTGTGCAAGCCAAAATTTGAAACAAAGAATAATTTTCTGTCTCAGTCTCTTTTTTTTTTTTTTCTTCATTGCTTTTGTATAGATGTTGCAAAGCCCGACTGCTGCCATTGGCTGTGCATTTATCAGTTGTTTTTGACACATCTCTGCAGACAGACAAAGAGAAAGCAACACTTAAACATGAAGAGTATAACTACAGGCAAAGTGAGCCGGAAAGAAAAGTGTCACTTTGATGCTTTGTGTGTTTTTATTTGAAATTATGCAGCCTTTTCTTTGACTTTTTCCTGCTTGAAAAATGTCCAGTACAGTTTCCTAAAGCCTGAGTTGATGTCTTCACATCTAAAATTTACTATTACATAAGTTAAAGAAAAGCAGGAAATCTCTAAAACTGAGTATTTAGTGCTAAAGAATTAACAAAATTCCAAACATTTGTTGGTATTTATATTAACAAGCCGTGTCAAAATTCTGGCTGTGGTAAATTGATTTTGTTGCTGTTAATTGATGCCAAATCATGACTATTTGGCTGCTAAATTGTATTGTCTTCTTATGGATTATTACTGGACTATTGTTGGACTTGGCAGGTGTCCAGTAACTTCCAAAAGGAACAAATTGAAATGGCCTGTAGCAAAAATAACAAACATTATCTGTGTGCGCTGTCTCATATCAGTGTGATTTGGCAGTCAGGTGTTTTTTTCTGAGAAATGTGTCATTGGCTATCACCAGTCCTGAATGAAATTGGATTTTACGTATTGCGTTTGTATAAAAACAGCTGCCAGGGTTAAACAAACACCAGCGAGGAGCAGAGTTCACTGCTGCCTTTTTGCTTTGTTCAGACGTGCAGAGTGAGTGAGACGTTGTTAGCATATGGATATGATAATGCAATGCTATCAAACAGACTTATCTGGAGCCAAAAAGCAGATAGACTGTGAATGCTCCACCTCTTACACACTCGTAACTGCAAATATTGAACAGTTAAATATATTTTCTCTTTGCCACAGTAACACCACAGTTAGTCTTTGTTATTTTCTGCGCTGAAAACTGAAGCTTAATGTTCTACCTTTGCCAAGTGAGTTTCATCCCACCACACTATGGTCTGTAAACAGACCAATGGCCAACTATGCACACTCAAACTGCAACTTACCACCATATGACTTCAATCAGACAGCATCGTCTGTATTTAAAAGCACGTTCTGCTACAGAAAGAGCGGAGACTTGGTTCTTATGTGGTTGTCGGCTTGTAAAATGGAGGTTTCATCACCTCATTGGCACCTTGTCCTCAGTCTGGCCTCCACCTCCGACAGCACACTGTGATGACAGGTGGCAGTGAGGGCCACTTTGCTCTTCAGATCCTCAAAAAGCCCACAGCTACTGAGTGGCGCTTGAGTTTAACACTGGTCCTGCAAAAGCTGACACACCAGTGCTCAGCAGCTGCCGCTGGAGCTGAAAAGTTGACATGTGCGAGGTTGGGAAAAATGATAATTGTGTTTTTAATGTGAGAGTGGGCACAGTTGAGCTTTTAGGAATGATTACAGTGCTTTTAACTGCAGCTTACTTCTTTGCACAGGTGCTCACAGGGGTTTGTGTGGCGGATCAACCTGTCCTATTACTTATGCCCAAGGCACAACCTGTTCACTATTACTATCATCCTTCTGTCTGCACACAGTCTGACTTAGAACATTGCTTTTTTGTTCTCATTTGCAGCGTTTAAGCTGCAGTAGATGATAGTTGTTTGTTTGTGTCATGCTCAGCTGCTGCTTTGGTCAAGCTGTGAGTGGATCTGTACGGCCGAGCTTCTGCTGGAATAACTGAGACAGGCACAGCCCTGTCTGTTGTCCAGCACGCCACACACCAAACTTGTGCATGCACGCACACACATAGGCAAGCTCTTTCACCCGTGGGGAACAAGCCTCCAGGCTCTTTTGTGTGAGAGGGATGAGATCATTATGGTGCAGACCATGGGGGATGGAGTAAGGGGTTTCCACTCTCTATACATAAATAGAAAAATCTCTTTTCTCTTTTTTTCATCATATCTCTAACCTTCTTCATGTGGCTAAAATTGAATTTGGCACATGCCAGACTGGGAGGGATGACAGGTTAAATCGGGGTTTCCACAGGACCTTAAAAGACCTAAAACCCAATATTCTTTTAAGGTAGGGATTGCTTGGTTGATTACTGATCATTTTGATCAATTAACTTTACGTTTCCAACTCAAACATACAAACTAGTATTAAAAAAAAAATTACAAAAACTAACCCTTGAACACCTACCATCACCCAATATTGTTCGGTAGTCATCATCAAAGTCTTAACTGTATGCGACCAACTCAACATGAGCAACTAGGTCATAAACTGGATTCATAATAGTCTCAAAAAGGTCTTAAAAAGTCTTACATTTAACTTGTTGAAACTGTCAGAAACCCTGCTAAATGACATTAACAACAGGTAAGTAAAAAAAGTGAACAAACATTTGGTTTAGTGCATAAGCATTTGAATAGTAAGACCTTCCTGCTTTTATTTGTGGCAGCTGGAGAGCTTTCCTCTGCCCTGGGGGGGGTGTTGGGCTGCGTAGCCAACCCTCAACACATTTGCCATCGCCAAGGAACAAGACTTTCCAGAAACCTGGCCTGAAGGAATGGGCCTGTCAGGATTTTAAGAGTGATCATAGATTGAGTTTCAAGTGAACTGTCTTATCTGTTACCAATCACCTGTTGGTTACCTGTGTTGCTTTCCAGGTCAGACTCTGAAACGTTAATATATTCCTCTATAATTGTAAGGTACCTATTTCAAAAAGAATAGGTACTATTGTACTGCAGCCAGCGATTGCTAAAATCTTACTACACCGTCCAAAATTGTGTCAGCTTATCTTGAAAAATCTGGATCGGTCTCTCTCCACCGCATGCCTTTTCGAAACGATCACAGAGCAGCTCGAAAGATCTGATTATATTACAAACAAGTATTCTTACATCTCTTTCCCACACCTGCTTAAATAAACTAAAACTACCCAATGAGAGTTGACGTCACAGTGGACTTTACTCTGCCACACCGCCTGACCTCAAAGTCTGTTGAGGAAAAAGTAATGATTCAATTAACATTGCTTTCTTTTTTTAAAACAACTCGCAGATAATTGATTCCATAACTGATCAGACTGAGTTTCATTGAATGGTCTCCTTTTGTCATGGTTCGTAGTGACCCTGCTGCATGAGTGCAGCCCAGACAAAGAGCGTGACACTCGATCATCTGGGCTCAGGAGTAACAGAGGAACAGGTTTTCACATGGGAAGGGAGGGGCAGAGCACAACCTTTAGAGGCAGGGGCTCAAGTTACAACACAAGACTTAATACAGTGGAAATTTAGTGGGACAGTTTGTCTGCAGTGTTACCATATGACCCGAGAACGGTTTTGCCTTGAGGTTTGAAAGTTTTTACCCTCTTTACGTGCTGGTACTCGTGGAGAAAAGTTGGACAGAAGATCCTTACTCACTTCTGTTTACAAGCGCTTTAAGGCTTTTAGTCCAATCCACTGTCAACACTGTCCCTGTTTATGGCCACTACTATGTTTTATTTGCTCACCAGAAATAAAGTGAGCAATAAAACAAGCTTTTTGCCATTTTATGTATTGTACTGTTGTACGTCCAAAGCAAAGACAGTGGGGTTTATTTTTATAGTGCTTTTGAGTCTGACAGCACATATAGAGCATATGTCAGCTATATTTAATGTTGCCTTGAAAGACTTGGAGATCAATATCCTCAGCTCGCGTAACACTACTCACAGCTCAGGGTTGTGCAGCCTGGCATTGTTGGGGCTCGGTTGCCATGGCAGCGTCAATGTTTCTCTGACATGGGCTGTCACAGAAAGATATTTGTATGGTTGTATTGGAGGAGGTAGGAGGTGAAGGGGACTGCCACAAAGAGGTTCCACAGTTGTGTGCACACTTCGATGCCTGACATCAGTGCTCAGTCGGCCTTGCATGGAAACATAGGTACATATGACTGAGTGTCTGGTGGAAATGTGTTATACTGGTGAAGTGTTTGATTTTAATGGTGTTAGGATTGCTGATGGTTTAAGTACTGATGTTATTTCTGTTTTGTGTTGGTATTTATTCCCCCTTTCGTGCCAGGGAAACTGAACAGTTTTTTTTTTAAGTATTTCAGGCTTTTATGACAGCATGAAACAACCTTTAGTGTAACACAACAGATACATATTGGCCACTGCCATTGGGGAAATGTCATCTAATTTACGGAAAGCTGGTGTCAGTCAACAATGCTGATATTTGCATCCCCGCATTTTGATTTACCATAACCTATGGTAAGATATTTGCCAGTCAGTGTGGTGATATTTTGGGAGTTTCAGTGACACTTTTAACTGAATGCCTTTGTAGCAGTTCTCTCTTGTATAGTGTTACATATCACTGACCAATTTAGCTTCTAATGGTAACCATTCCACAACAAATAATGTGTTGCTTTGATACTGTCCTCCTCCTTTTCACAGTGAGAAAAGGAAATAACATGACTGTATGAGCTATGTGTTCTTGGGAAAGACCCTGAAACATGAATACATCATGATACTTGGTAGTTAAAAATTAGCTGCTAAGATTTATATCTTGCTCTATTAATCCCAAAGGAAATTAAATAGTTATTCTAGTATTACTACAATGCATTGGTAGATTAATTAAACCTGATTTGAGGTGCAGTATCAGCCCAATCTTCTAAGAGGTTTGAAGTGTGTAAGACACATGATTTTTCCCCCGTGGTTGGGTTTCTGCACAGAGCAGGTATCTGTGGTTGTTGTGTATGTGTGGGAGATAACAACAGCAGCAGTACTTGTGACTTTAAGTTGTATGCAGGTAGCCTAGTTTCTACTTAAGTGGAGAATTTCAAAGAGTTCAAATGGTCTGAGGCAGCGTCTAGTGTAATTCTAAAGAAAGACTTGGCTTTAATGGGATTTTGATTTACTTGTACAATGAACATTTCACAGGGCAGTTCTCAGAGCCCAATTAAGATTTAATCTGTTGGTGACCCAGGATAGTGTTTGTTTTTAACTACCTTTCTTGTTGGCATTACTTTGTTCCCTTCTGTGCCTTTTCTTGTTGAACTGTGTCCAGGTAGTTGTATGTAGGGCTGGATGATAAAACGATACTCATCCTATCATATCATATCAACGTGATATCAGTTTATATCACGGTAAATATAGTTATCATGATACATATTTTTCTTTTCTTTAGGGGTTGTTTTTTTGTACAAAATAAAGACTAAATCAAAAAATCAGGGCCCTGTTCCAGAAAGCAGGTTCAACTTACTCTTGAGTCTGTCCCTGAACTCTGAGTTACTAATCCATGAGATGTGAAACTGAGTTTTCAGTTCCAGAACAGCTGACCAGAGTCAAATTAGTCAACTCAGGGTATGTTCACTTTTAGTCCAGCGTGTGCCTGGTGGATGAAAAAAGCCATTATTAATGGAGCTAAGAGACGATGATTCACCATGACAATGAGTAAACAAAGCACAGAGCCATGTTAATTCAATGGAGATAGAATTATGTGCAAAAATACATTCATATGTTTGTGGACTTGCACATTGGTTTAAAAAATCTAGCAGCCATACAGAATTAAGAGCTCAGCCTAGTTAAAAAATCAATATTGTGGTATTACTAAGTTATTAGTAATATTGTGGTCAAATGCACAATGCAGCAACAAGTAACAATAAGCAACAGACTCATGAAACTGCACAATGTAACGAAAAGTATGAAAATAAATGCATAGATTTTATTCAGCGCTGAGTGTAAGTGAATCAAGTGTAATGTGTTTATGTAAGGGCAGAGATCGCAGTTCAAATTAATCACTGCAGCGCTTAATAATGCTTTATTATTCACCTGTTTTTTACATTAAGATGCACTGTCATATCGTCTGTATGGATGAGGAAATGTAGTGTTTTTGTTTTGTTACATCTTTTACAAAGTTTTTCCCTTGTTGCATCTTTTACATCATTTTTGTTGTTCCGTCATTTCTGTCTTGTTGTGTCTCCTACAAATAATTTAAAACCACAAATAGCTGTCTGTTTTTTTCAACTTTCACTCAGGACCAAAAATTAGCCTTTAAACTGCAAAAACATAATGACCTGACATTTATCATGATAATAATCAATATCGACTGACTAACATTTTTGCCCAGCCCTAGTTGTATGACTCATAGTTTGTGTTTTTCATCCCAGCATTACCATATTAGAGCAGATCAACTATAGACTCATGATTGTGGATAATGTTAAAATAATTTACTGAGCGACAGGATTCTGATCCATGAAATTAAACGGCCTTATACTAAATTCTACTATTTGAAACATAAAAGCGTCCCATATGTGTCCCTGTAATTTTCCTCCTTGTTGTTCATGTATAAATGTGTTTGTGAACTTAATTGCTGTAGTTCAGTTTACGTATAAGACATAAAACTTTAAGGGTGGAGAGACAGACTGAAATCACAGACTCCGTCAGAGGAAAAACCATGTCAGGTGCAGGTGTAATACAAACAGTGGCTGTCTGTGTGTGACACACTACTCGACCCAAATCATGAAAAGGTGATATATCGCAGGTCTTCGTGTTTGGTGTGAAAGAGAAAAGCAGAGACAGACATGTTGGAACAGGTGTATTATCTACAAAGAGGAGATAAGCTCAAACCGGCTTCTTTTATACTAGCACCCGAATGGGAGCTCATGGTAATAATGTTTGGCCTCCTCTCTTTGTGGTGAATTAATAAGTCTCGGACAAGATTTTTCTTTAACGTTTACTCTCCAGTCTTTGGGGAGAACACATTTAACAGTGCGGTTTGTTATAAAGTAAATGTGATCTGAAAACAGCATTTTGCACATGAATGGGGTTTTTGACCAGTGAGACGTAACCATGGATACACTGAAGTAAATCTCTTAAGACCAATAGGTTTTCACACAACTACAGTATGTCTCCAAATTGCTGTTTTGTATCGTCATAAAATGGATCCAAAAAAGCAGCAGAGCTTTTAAAGGAGTGGGACAAAGAATGTTTTTCATTGTGTCAAAAACAGTGCATCTGGAATCAATTGGAGCTTAATCAGTTGTTGTTTACAATAACAAATAAATATTTAGTTTCAGTGACAGCACCTTCACCCGATGTCAGCTGGGAGAGGCTCCAGCCCCCCCGCGACCCTCTAGAGGATTAAGCGGTTACAGAAAATAAATGAATGAATGAATGACATTTCTCCGAAAGACTAAATATTGTTCTTTGTGAGGAAATGTTTAAAATAAAGAAAATTCATTCACTGCCATACCAACATACAGTGTGAATCCCCAGCTGCCATTTCTGAACTTATCCTACAGCAACTGTTCTTAGAAGGAATTTTTTAGGAGTAACCTGCTTATCCATCCCATTTTCATTGATGTATTTTTATTGCGTTTTTTGTTTGTGGAAACTTCCGCCTGCATGTGCCATAAAACTGCATTATTTTGTCTCTGTGTGTATGATATGCTCTTTGAATTGAGCACTTTCCTTATATTGTTTAAATAGAGAATAAAAAATGGGCCATATTCTGGGCAAACATCCAAACACAGTACATAGACTTTACGGCTTGCTGTATACTTAAAATAAATCAAACGTGGCATGTTCACACAGGCAAGGTGCCAAGTTTCTGACCAGAAACCCTTGTCACTTTGAATCAGATACAGGCTAATATTGTGGTCAAAAAGAGTGGAACGTTAATTATCCTCCACATGCATTATGTCGTTATTGTTAGTGGAAAACAAAAGGCAGGGCTTGGAGTCTAGAAGGGATTTTTGAAAAGTTTTTTTTTTTTTTTCTGGTGGTGGAAAAAGTATGGAAAGCGTGTCAGTCGTCCCGGCTGTTTGCTGTCTCGCTGTGGCTCATTTTTCCTCACAGGCAGGTCAGTCTCCCTTCAGCCACTTCTTCCACAGCACGAGCCAGCGGATGTCCTGCTCTGTACAAACACATGCACATCATGAGATTTCTGAGCAGCTTCACACCATTCTTTCCTTCTGATTTACATGCACATGCTATCTTTTCGCATTGTAAAAGTCCTAAAGGTGCAGCATATACAGAAAGGAAAAAAAGTGCAGTGGGCAATACTTGTCTGTGTCATGAAGCCTAGGGCCGTCTGTGCTCGCTGTGGCCGTTCAAAGAGGCTTTTTTTTTTTCCCCTCCCGCCACAGCTGAGTCACTCACCACTGGAAAAACTGAACTTCCTGTGTAGGTCCTAGCGGCTCTTTGAAGGGCACGTACTGTAGAAGTGTTTGCTTTAAGTTTCTCTGTCTTTATAGACACTTGCGTCATTGATTTTGCCAGGTTTGAGAAGACAAATTAATTTCTTTGGCACTGGAACATGATTTCACCGCAACATAAAACATTCTATAAAATATTTTTTATACTTTCTCCTCCTCAAGTTAACTTTGTGTTCTGCAGTCAGAGATTCCCTACAGTACACACCTCAGTACATTCAGAGAGTCTAAGTTTCTCTAAATTTAAGGGTATGACGCAGACATTTATTTGTGATTTTACTAGAAATTATAAAAAACATGAATTAGAAAACAAAGTGCCTTTCGGCTGCTCTGGCCATGAAATTGTGTGTCAGTTTTCATATTTTTCCTTATTTGAGTCCCATTAGTGACCATATTTCACATGTTTTATAGACAGTGTCTGCTTGATTTATGTTCTCTGTGGCATTTCCGAACATTCCTCCGAGCTTGGCGGCTCTCCCTTGGCTCTCTGTAGTCGCCGGAGCTTTAACTCTCTCAACATGTTTGGAGCAACGCGGTGATATACAATGACAAGAGTGTTTGTGAATGTCAACAAATCCAGTCCCTTCATTGCCCCTTGTGTTTCCCCAGTTTGTTTGCTTCTTTGTGGTGCAGGAGTCTTAAAGGATCCTTTTATTGCCTTGGCCACAGTATTATTTAGCATTCTGCTTGCAAGCAAAGTCCATCCCACTATCCCTACTAGGATGCTGGGGCTTTGCTTTTGCTAACATGCAGTGTGGTTAGTTTTAGTACAGTATGTATAGTGAGTGTCAAGTAATAGACTGGAAACTTTAAGTTTTGATGGAGCAGCACTAAATTACTCAGGTCAACTACAAATTCAACAAGTCTGATGTTTTTTTTAAGGACTTCACGGTATACTCTTAATATATTTTACCAACATATTATTTAAAAAGAGTTCATTGTCTGTCTGAAAAAAACGATGTACTCTGTAGCCATATGCCATAATCTCATCTCCTTGTTTTCCTCTTTCCCAGGTACTCCCAGCCATGATCGAGGACAAGGGTCACCGCGTGACCGACTACTTTGTGGTGGCCGGGCTGACTGACAAGTCCACACCCTTGGAGCAGGACCTGTCAGAGGCCAAATCCAGCGGGCCTAAAGCGCCCATCACTGACTTGGCCATCATCAACAGGTCGGCAGGCGAAACGGTGCCCGAAGGCTTCACCTGTATCGACAGCACCTACAGCGGCCAGCCGGCCAACCTTAATCATGGCAGTCTTAAGAGCCCTGAGCTCTTCCTGTGCTACAGGAGGGGTCGTGGGAAGTCTCCTCTCATCGACATTGGGTGAGTTGACAGTTTCTTTTGTCAGTGCTGCACAGACACCTTAAAAGTGTGCTCATTTGGCAGTTGATTAGGTCCAACAATAACCATCTGAAAAAGTTCAAATTAAACGGTTGTTAAGTGGTTAAATGCTGCTTTGCAGACAAAGCTGTAGAAAGCTCATGACAGAAGCTTGAAGTTCCCTTCCTGGGCTTTAGCAGAAAAACTTTAGGAAGTCAGGTGAGGTAGTATGAAGACTGAAAAAGTCTACAGGTGGAGCAGGTCATTGTGGATGACTGGTTTGTAAACAGGACTCAGCAGACTGGGGTTCACGTCCTGGGAAAAACTATGATTTTTAGATTTTGACGTATTATTATTCTTAGTTTTCAGTTGCAGTTTGGTTAGGTTTAGGCAACAAAACTACTTGGGTAGGTCGAGGAAAACATGGTTTAGGTTAAAATACACCCTGGTACAGCAGCACTGCTGGTACTGCTGCAAAGCCCTGAGGACAAACTTCTATCATGTCCCTCAAAAATAGGTGTTTTTTCATGTTCCTTCACTGTAATGTTTGAGCTTCACTATGCAGAATGATGTCTGTGCATCCTGACACTGTCGAGATGTTTTCACATTCATCTGCAGAAGGTGGAAAGTTTCTCGGTATCACCGAAAATCCAAGTTCCAGGATTTGTAACACACAAACAAATGTTTTGGAGTGCTTTGTGAAAACTTATAGCTGTTTTGTGAGTGTTACGTAGTTGTCATATTCCATTTAACACCCATGCCATGAGAAACATTTTGAAGAAGTAGATGTGTTGACCGTTTCATTGACTCGGCCCTATTTCATCACAGAGCTGTCCCTCCCAGCCACTCCTCTTGGCTCCTGGCCATTAATACAAATACACTGATCCCTCCTATTATCTTTAACGGTTCGAGCATAAGAGGAAACTCCATCATGATTCATGAAATCCAGTCAAGTTATCTTAAAGCTACCACTCTTGTTATGTACTGATAGAGGAGACGAGTCATGCTGCTTACAGCACCTGAGCCCAACACTGTGCATTTTCCTGCCCACTACCGAAACAAAGTCATAAGACTTTATCTAGTGGGAATGATCTCTAACATTTAATGTGCATAACAGACTCTCCTGAATGAGCTTCACATGGAGTAATGTTTTCATGAAGAACAATGATGCAACCGCCTGACGTGTTTCAGCTCTCCACACACCTGTGTCTTTGTTTAAAGCCTGTTTGTGTCTGCCGCTCTCACAAACTGGAGTTTCCAGTTTAAAGACTCTTCACTCCACTTGTTCTGCATCTCAAACCTTCTTTACTGTCAGCTGCAAAGAATTTGCAACACATCAGACTGTATTCACATGATTTGTGCCTCTTTTGGCTAATTTTATGTGGTATTAATGTCTTTCGATCCTGCTATATTGAACAGCGCAAAGAAGAAACCCACATGAAATGCTGCAGCCTTCTCTGCTCTGAGCGTAAACAGTAGATCATATGTCATGTTTCCTTTGAGAGATTACGCAATCAGGCCGGTCATACCAACAGACATACAGTGTGGAGAAAACAGAAGCAAATCAAAACATTCAGGGAATCACAGCTGCTGTCATGCTACTATATTTGGACCAAATTAATAGTAATGTTTGCATGGGTCATTGCTTCTTATTGCTGCAAATCCAGATACTATCAAAATGTCCCTAATAGAAACATATAATAGATAATTATATTGTCTTTCATTAAGGAGTGATATGTTAGGATGAAAAAAATGCAGTTATAGCATTTACTTGCTTCCTAATGGTCCTGTTTTCCCAATAACATGGTCAGTAAATATTTTTGTCCACGTTGCAACACTAGTGTCTTCCTTTCCCACCAGCTGATCTCTTTTCCACCTGCTTCATCCTGTCTCCCTGAAAGAATTAATGCAAAACTTACTCTCTGTAAATCATTCCTTCTTCCCCATGCCACCTCAGCTGTCATTACAGCCAGCATTTTCAGCCTGAAGCTGCACATCGTCACGACTCACTGTGCCCATTAGGACTCTGTTTTTAGGAATTTGTTGGCAACTCTCCTCCTGGCCGCTTTAGATTTGTCCTCCTCCTTTTTTAGAATAAATGGAGTGTTTCGGGTTTATTGTATCTGCAGTTTCTGCCACACAGCCTGCACAAGATTTAAAAAAGTGTTTTAGTTTAAAGTGGGTAGCAATCAAAGTGTTTGGCCTTCCTACATGGCATTGTCCGAACGGAGATGGAGGACACGTTGCCACTGAAGCCCTGCAGTCATGTAAAAAAGTACAACACACTGGGGCACTGATTGCTTGCCTCACTGCCAGTGTGAGGAAAAACAAAAAGCAGAGACCTCACTTTAGAATTCCTTCTTTCTTCTTAGAAAGTCTACGCATTAATCCAAATCATTACACGTGAAGTACGGACATGAATAAGAGATTCTTGATTTTTCCATTTACTGTCTGGAATTGGAATGAGTCATCTATTAAATATGCCTGAATCACATCAAAGGCAGGTTTGTGTGTGAGGGAATAAAGTCGGTTAACCCTCAGAGGGAAACCAGAGCTATGAGATGAAAGTTAGTAATGACCACACATTGAAGCACAAATTCTCATCATGGTTGCACTTTTTCCCTCTAATTCTGAAGGTGGGCTGATGCTATCTTGTGGAAGGAATGCAGTGCACACTTTCCTTGTGCACACTTGTAAATTGAAATAGCTAATAAAGACTTTAAGAAATCTTAGCAGTAATAGCGGTGTTGCATTGCATCAATGCAGTCCGATAGGCAATTAAAGTTTTTCTGTGAATAGAGAAAAATGTGCTTTAAAGCCAAGGAATTTATTTTGTTATATTTCTTTTTCAAACTACTGAATTATAGTTAGTGTTTCAAACTTGAATGTGCCATTGTCTGTTGCATCATTACAATGTGAGCTTGGCAGCAGCGCTTGTTTAAGAAATGAAAGCCCTGCCTGACAGACAAACTGATTCCAGGACAGAGTTCTTTCTGAGCCACTTAATTGACTGTCTCTGAGTGCTTTGTAGTGTGCGTAGGCGTCAGTCATTGGACTGTAAACTCTTTGCACTGCTCTACTTTATGCCACTTTAATGCCTACACAATTTCACTTTATATACTTATTCTTTGTATTCTTAGTCCTACTTCCCATTGGGCCTCAATATTGAACAAAGTATGATAACATATGATGTTCAATATGATGATTATATATAACTTGCAATAAATAAAACTAACCACGCAGTCGCCACCAAATTATTATTAAACCCAGTTCATGTGAGAGTAGTTGACAGCTAGCTGGAGCTCTGTGTTTGATAATCTCACAGAAGATCATGTCACAATCTTTTAAATCACAATCTCTGATTGAATCCCAATTTTTTTCTCACCTCTTGTAAAATGTAGACTTGATGCAACCAAACTATAACAAGTTTTCCTTACATTTCTGGCTTAGGCTGTGGTGTGATGGCTTTTGTTTTTGCTGTTTTTTATTTGACTCAAAATTTTTGAATCACTTAGGACCCATATTCTTGCAATATTTAGACTATGTCCAGAAGAAACCTGAAGTAAATCTGCTCATTGATGTCATTGACTGTGTGGCATACATCTGCAACAGCTCACATGGTTTACTTTTAAATGCCTAAATTGTTGGCCTTCTGCCTTTATCTAGCCACAGTGTCTTGTATGTTGTAATGCTCAAATGTTCACATGTTGAGAATGAATGTATGGCGTGTGTAAATAAAATGATTTTGATCTTGTTCACTCTGATTCAGATAGTCTTTTGTGATGTTTATTGTGCATGTTCATATTGAGAGGACAATGAAAATATGACTTCTTCCACATTGTTAATGGAGGACACACAATGTTACCTTTTCAGGTGCCAAGTTTAAATTACACTTGTTTTTCTGTGTTTACCAGGGTTTTATACGAAGGCAAAGAGCGTCTGATCCAAGGCTGCGAAGTAATCCAGGCCACACCGTATGGCCGCTGCGCCAACGTCAACAACAGCTCCGCCACCTCGCAGCGCATCTTCATCACGTTGCGCCGAGCGGCACCCGTCCAGCCTCAGAATTCCCTGGCAGTGACGGACATCTGTGTCATCGTCACCAGCAAGGGCGAGACGCCGCCGCATACCTTCTGCAAGGTGGACAAGAACCTCAACTGTGGCATGGTTAGTCATTTTTAGTCCTCACCACCAACATTTTTCTTGTCATTCCAACAGGAACAAGGGGTCTTATGTGTATATACTTTTTGTCTTCCAGTGGGGCTCCAATGTGTTCCTGTGTTACAAGAAATCAGTATCTTCGTCCAATTCCATCAGTTACAAAGCTGGTGAGTTAAAGTCATTTTTTCCCCCAGAAGGTTTGGCTTTTCATTTTTCATGTCCACCTGATGTGTTTCTCATTATATAATCACACCTTCAGCTGTTATGTAACGCGTCTGTCTACTGAGTCCACTTTTGTTGTCAACCTTTTACCTTTTTTTCATTTGTGCCTGACCTTACTGAATGCCATCATTAGTGCTTTATTCATCAGCCTTTTCCTCAGTTCACTCTGAGATGAATCATATTTGATGGCTTAACCTCCTACGGTTAGCCACGCTTTATTACACTGGTGAATGTGTCTTTCAAACTACAATAGGTATGTACTCAACACTAGTGCAGTTAAAATTTTTAGTAGATGTAACACATAAATGTCATTAGTAGAGTTCTGCAATTATCATCATGATTTTGTTGTTATTGGAAATGAGATAGTGGAGTTCGTAAATTGCATTTATTATTAAGAGCCAAAATAAGAATAGAATAGAATACACTTTATTGAGGCAGGAAATTTGTCTTTGTTCTCACCCAGGAAAATACAAACGCAAACACGTCACATTGCAACAGAATAATGATCTTTTAATTATACAACACATACAACAATAGTACATTCAAACTCATGGTTACAGCCTACACTCTCATATATATTTCTACTAGTTTGTTGACCACATTAATTGCATATAAAAGAACCTGTGCAGATCATTTTCTTTCACAGCATCACCCTGAGGGGCAGCTACTCAAAGTAAGGGTGCAGGGGATGTGTTTCGTCAGTGATGATTGACAGGACTTTGCTGCGTACTGTGTGCTCTAAAGGTCGCTTAATGGCTTTTGTTGATGGCCTGCTATCTTCCTCGCTGCCTGAATCCTGGTCAGCTTGTTTCAAGACAAGTGTCCATACTAGACATTGATGTTAAAAACAAGGATGCTCATGACATCAGTCACGAACAATTTCAGCATTAGCCCTTTTTTTAATCGATCTGCTCCAAAATTGAAAGGGTTCACTGCAGGCCCATGCCCTATATTTCCACTGAGTTTCATGAAAATCAGTACAGAAGGTTTTGTGCAATCCTGCAGACAGACATTACAGAATCTTCTTGGAAGAGGTGATAAATATGAGTGGGTATTCAGACGTTGTCTTTCTAAATTGAAAAGTCAAAATTTAGACTCGTACAGCTGATTTGATGGAGTAGTTTTTATCATCATCTAGACTAATTTTTAGCCTTGAAACAGGGTTGTTTTGTTTGAAAATGTTTAGCAAAACGTGTATGTATAATTACACACAGCTGTTAAATGTTAAATAGCGTCGCTTTGTTTGTTATCATCAAACGATGGTATGTTTTTGTCTCAAAGCCGCGAAGCGTGTGTTTATCTGTGATTGTGCAGCAGATAGTCACTGCTTATTAAAACTGGCATTTCTGAACTGTTGAGACATTGTCACTGACTGAATGCTTCCTTCATAGCTTGGCCTTTGGAACAATTCATTGTGTAACGCACATATAATCTGATTCATATAAATGTGTGTACACAAACACCCACATCGACTCTTGCTGCCTTTATCTTTTGGCTCGCCTTTTTCCTGTGTGGCAGCTGTTTATTCATCTCAGACAACGGCACTTCCTGTCACGTCCATTTTCCGTGTGTTCTTGTTTGTGTGTACACATGTTCACATAAGAAACAGCGATTTGTTTAGAGTTATTTGCTGAAAATGAAACCGAAAAGTGTATACTGTGGTTACCATGAATGAAACTGAACTTTAAGTTATTCAAGTCCCTTTTACTTTCTATCTGAAAAATTCTTGCAAAGAAACAATTGCTACTGTACATTGTTTAGAAACTAGTACGTAAAGTGTCACACTTGAGAAAGTATTTCTTTCCATACTGCTACGTTAAAGCATTAAATGACTGTTTCTATTGTTCTCAAGGTCTCATCTTTCGTTATCCAGAAGAGGACTATGAGTCTTTTCCTTTGTCAGAGTCTGTACCCCTGTTTTGTTTGCCCATGGGAGCCAAGATCGAGTGTTGGGCACCAAACACACGTGACCCTCTCCCTGTCTTCTCCACGTTTGTTTTAACCATCTCTTCTGGTGAAAAGGTGAGTTGTAGCAGCTGCTTTTTGGTGTCAGGGGGTTCATATGGTGTATCTCTCCTTTCACTAGGCAAACTTCCTTAAAACTCTGTGAGAAATGAACTGTAAAACTGACTCAGTGCTTCACTTCATCTCTGATTCCAGGTGTATGGATCAGCCATCCAGTTCTACGAGCCATATCCAGTGGATCTGTTGAGCGAGAAGCAGAAGATCCAGCTGGGCCTGCTGACCACGGTGGAGAAGAAGATGATCCCCAACCGGCCTGTAAACACCAACAAATGCATCTGCCTGCTCTCCCGCTGGCCTTTCTTTGAGTCCTTCCGCAAATTCCTCATGTTCCTCTACAAGCTGTCTGTCTCAGGCCCGCACCCACTGCCTATTGAGAAGTAAGAATGAAGTTACAGCTGTAAGA
>JAPQRN010000011.1:9178358-9192729 GCA_037367275.1 Coranthus polyacanthus
GTTCCTCTACAAGCTGTCTGTCTCAGGCCCGCACCCACTGCCTATTGAGAAGTAAGAATGAAGTTACAGCTGTAAGAACTTCATTCAGTTCTTACAGCCAGAAACTTCTGGTTTTCACAGAAGTTTGCAGACATACAATATGTCCTTATTTTTTTGTCTTTGTCTCTCAAAAGGCACATCTCGCACTTCATGCACAATGTGTCATTTCCTTCCCCTCAGAGGCCTAGAATATTGGTCCAGGTGAGATTTTTTCCCCCATATCAAATGTACGTATTATGTATGTATTATTTTGGTTTTCATATGTTCTTTTGATTGACCTTGTGTACTTTCTCCTGCAGCTCTCTGCACACGACACCTTGATCCTCTCCCAGCCTGTGTGTACACCCTTACCTCTGAGGTACAGTGGGTTCTGTGAAAAGTATTTCCAGTTTGTTCAAATACTTTTACAAATGTGGTTTTGCAGCTTTGAAGTCTTTTCTGTTGTAGTACAATTTCAGCTTTCCTGTGTCAGTACTTACTCTAAAGGCTCAAAATAATCAAAGTGGTCATATTAGGTTCTGAAAACGTCTCAAACCAAATAGAAACAGTGGACTCAACTTGACCGAAAGGAACTGACTGAATTACATTTAACGAGATATTGTCAAAACCACAAAAGAAAGTCAAATCACAGAACCATCTGACTTTTTCCACTTTAAGCTTCATGGACTCAGTATGACTTTGTTTTTTTTGTCTTTGTTGTGTTGATTTAAAAATGTTAACAATTTAAACATCTGTTAAAAGTTTTAAAAGGCATCTTGAGATCTTTATTAGATGCCTTTGTTTAAATAAGATCTGAATTACAGTTTAAGTACTCTAGTTGTACTGTAAGCACACTTCTAAACCATTGAATCCATCAGTTCACACCCCATCTTTCTTGCATACGTGTCCCATCCTCCCTTTCCTCTGTGTTTTCCCATCTTTGTGCCTGAGCTCATCCATCTCTCTGCTCCCCCTCTCTCTCTGTCAGTGGGGCAGACTACGGCACTCTCCTGATGAATCTGGGCTCTGAGAACTGCGCCACACTGCTGCACTTTGTCCTTCTGGAGAGCAAGATCCTGCTGCACTCGCTCCGGCCCGCTGTGCTCACCGGCGTCGCCGAGGCCGTGGTGGCGGTGAGTCGACTCCACCGCACAAAGACAAACCACTTAATTAAATATACAGTTTAATTCAGTTTAATTTAGGTCTGTACTAATAAGAAAATTGTTTAGAAAAAAAGTAAACAGTCTTGGTGAGAAGGATACTTCAAAAATAACAGCATCACTTCATCTACATACAATATAAAGACAGCATGTTGTTCGGGGAGTATATTCAGGCCGACAAACACCAAAAGCACAAGAAAATCCCTCGTTGCATTGTTGTAAACCACTGTATACTAGCCTGTTTATAGCTACACCGTAGGTCAGGAACATGCAGGGGCTTATACAAAGCTAAGAACAGCCTGACCTTTGCAACATACAGTACAAGTTTATGTCTGTTTCCCTGAGGTTTAAATTCACAACACTGTCTGTACATGTCTCTGTTGTCCAGTAGGTCATCTGAAATGGGGGTTTAAAAGTCTCAAATGCTTACTTTAAGAGGAATTCAGAAAAATCTACTCTGTTCTATCTTTCCATTTATATCTAATTACAACAATAATTCTGTTGAGAGCCTTAAAGCTTTCTACAGAACACATAAACATCATGGGAACTGTGCAGCACTGTAATTATTGCTACTATCAATTTAACCTGCTTTATCTTTTTGACAGCGCTGGGATTACACACACGTTCACAACTTTTAATGTATAAAAAAAGGAAGAAGAAGCAGTGGAAAGAGCATATTTTACATGTGCAACAGTAATGTGAACTAGAGTTTAAGATGCATGAATTACATTACAGTTTTTCTGATAGTGCACATAGTATAAAGCGTGTTTATATCTAGCACAGCACCTTTATTCCTTTTAGTTAAAGTGCTCTTATCTAGCTTGTGCTTGCACTCTGACATTCCCTTGACAAAATAACACATTTTAAAGGTTACATCGGCACAGAAGACTTCTGTTGTACAATTTCACTTTTTCCAGTAGGTCTGCACTCTTCATCTTAACTTCCGTTTATCAACAAGAATGTCACAGTTTAAATCTTAAACCAACAATGACATTACACGGTATACTTTTTTGTAAAGATTGCCTTATTTGAATTTTGTCTTATATTTTGCTCAGATTAGCTCATGATTCTCTAGCTCGATTACATGGAGCATAATTACCTCTTGTTAACTGTGAATACACAGGATGTCACAATCCCCCAAATTTCCCTGAAGCCATTTCAAAACCGTTATAGTAAATTTGGTGCTTTACAGACCCTTATCACATGTTAAAAGTAAACTCTCAAGCCTGGTTTTTACCTCCGGAGGGTATGATTTGAAACTCCTCAGTATGATCTGTCTGGTCGTATTAATCCCATGTGTCTCTGTCCTCAGATGATCTTCCCCTTCCAGTGGCAGTGTCCCTACATCCCCCTGTGTCCACTCTCTCTAGCTGGTGTTCTCAACGCCCCGTGTCCATTTATAGTGGGCGTGGACTCCCGCTACTTCGACCTCTATGACCCCCCGCCAGATGTAGTCTGTGTGGATCTAGACACCAACACCATCTACCTGTACGCTATGCTTATATACTACAACCTTGTTCCTGCCTGCTTTCCAATGTTTACAGCTCTTTTTTTTTCTTTTGACTATTTTTTTTTTCTCCAAATGTTTCAGCTCCACATTTGTTAAAGAGCAAATAGCTCCTTATCCTTCCAGGTCAGTAACTCTGTGGTATTGTTTGTTTCAGGTCTGACGAGAAGAGACACAGCAACTGGAAAAACCTCCCCAAAAAGCCCTGCAAGAGCCTCGTCAACTCACTAAGCAACTTGCACCACCAGCTGGCCACTGGTACAAACAACATGTCACCTTTTCTTAAAGCACAACATTTCTTGAATGAACCACGTTCTTCCTAAAATGTGAAAGAGAATATGCAAGAGCCTTATAATATCAAATGTATGGTTAATCTGTGGTTAAGATAACACCGGTGATATTTATTTATCTATTTAATTATTTTATTTGATCAGCAATAAATAACAGTATTATTTGATTAATCTGCATTTTTCAAGGAGCAATGCCAAAAATTCATGTCATACAGCTTGTCAAATGTGGATATCTGCTGCTTTTTTATAATTCTACATAACAGTACTGAATATCTTTGGGTTAAAGCTTTAGTAGGTGTTATTTTTCTGCTGTCATTGGGCAAAAATAATAACCGTTTCTAGTGTATTGTAATTAAAGTGATCTGAGGGACTTCTGCGCCTCCTCTCGGCTCTATTTTCAGGCTTTAGAACATCTTTTAAGGACAGTTTGCCTGATTAAACTGGACCTGGACCTGGTCTTTGAATTGAATTACATAACACCGATTGGTTTGTGTTTTAGTTTCTGTGCGTCAAACGGCACAGGAGGGCTCAGCAGTCGACATGACCCCCATTGAGGCGGACTTCACCTGGCATAAGAAGAAGACAGCCCTAGAGATGGAAATCCAGGAGGCCTTCTTACGCTTCATGGCCTCCATCCTGAAGGGCTACCGCTCCTACCTCAAACCCATCACCACGGCGCCCTCTGAGAAAGCCACAGCTGCAGACTCGCTCTATGACCTGCAAGGTAACTGACTCACCGCTCGCTGTAGGAAACCACGACAAAACAAAGTCGTTTGATAACGATAAAAGGCATAACTTAGATATCAGCATGTAGGGAACGACTCTGTTAATGGGCAGCTTTGATGTTGTTGTCAGTACATTCCTGGCTTTGTAATTTATGCATAATTTAACACTTTAGTTCTAATTGTTTCGTCTAATGCTTTATTTTATTGGCATATCTATTTCAAGGAGCATCTTAACTATCACTCCCTTTCAGTGTTTTTACAAATCAATCATCTTTCTCATCTGCTATAATAAGAGCTGGCTAATGGTTGTTGCTGGGAAATTGTTTCACAGTCCATTTAGGTTCCTTCTCCCAGATCAATTTCAGATACAGAGAGATTCATTTTTGACCCTATAAACTTTCTGTCCTTTCCTGCAGGCTTTCTGAAAAGCAGAGACCGTGCCCACCAGAAGTTCTACTCTCAGCTCACCAAGACCCAGATATTCATCCGCTTCATCGAGGAGTGCACCTTTGTCAGTGACAAGGACACCGGCTTGGCCTTTTTTGACGATTGCGTCGAGAAGGTGACTAGCAACGAGCGTCAGTCCGATCTCGGACACATGTATATGGCGCACGCTGGTTTTATGGTGTTTTTCTTTTCCCCACTGGAGGCTTGCTTCCACGAAAGAGCCTTTGTTTTATGTTGTTTTATTGGCAAAATAACATTCATCCGCTGGGAGACTAAGGAAGTCAAATTTCCTCTGATTCATTCTGTTCCCTTTGCTCTCTTTCCTCTTCTTGCAGCTTTTTCCCTCTGATAAAATCACGGACAAGGGCACCAAGGTAATAGCTTATACTGTAATCAGATTTCCCTGCACCTTTTTGTTTTCTTTTTGTTCGGGTCTAACATTTACCCCTCCTGCATTTCTTCTACTCACAAATCTTAAACAGCAATCAAATAAGCTTGTTTTACCGCTTGATTACATTTTGCACATGAAAACCCTCAATAAAAACAGGAAACAGAATGCACATGCATGTTCAACCACACTACAAATGAGTAGGTTTCTAAGGCTCTGAGTCTATGAATGTGTCTTTCCCTGCAGGTTGAAGGAGAGTCATCTGAGGACACGAAATTGTTGGAGCTGGATGAGTCCCAGAAGAGTGAGCACACAGTCTTTGTCATGCCACCTGAACCTCCAGCCGAGGCTGGACCTGAACCAGCTCCCCGATACACGTAAGTCTTTTTCAAATTAAAAGCAGTTCATTTTTTTTTTGCCCATGCTAACTTGCTTCAATCCTGTTTTTTTTGTCCTCCAGCTATAGAGGTTTCCCCAGGCTGAAGATGGAGCTGTTTGACCGTCCCAGAGTGTTACGGCCAGCACTAAGCAGCAGAGCAGCTGGGGCCAGTCTGTCCAGTAGTCCTGCACTACTCGCTAAAAGGACAAAGCAGGTGCGACTCTGAGACCACGCGCTTCTTCACCTCATCAACATTTACACCTTCGAAGTTCAAATAACAATCAAATGCGTGTGTTGACCCGACAGGAGATCAAGCTAGCGTACAAGATGGCCAAGCGCTTCTACTCAAACCCTCCATTATGGGCGCGCTGCCTCTTCAGTCACTGCTACAGCCTGTGGTTCATCTGCCTGCCCGCCGCTGTGCGACTGGCCAAGTCTAAAAGCCGCGCCATGCAGCAGGCATACAACGTTCTTCTGAAGATGAGGACCACTGAGGTAGAGGTGCTGGATGAGGTACGGTCAAGTTATGTAGATATTCATTCAACCTCTATTTGATCTTAGAAACAGAAACTTAAAGACTCATTGAAGGAATATTAACATGAAACTTGGATAGTGATGAATCAATAGAAAGCATAATAAAACCATTAAGAGAAATTGATTCAAATATGAAGCAGATGAATCGGCTAAAACAAGAACAGCTGGAGGTAAAATATGGTGAAATTGAACATTTACAATGCCCTAGGGATAAAACTGACTTTAGATGGAATCACTTGTTGTGTGTATAACATAAATATCCTGAGACTATCCTGAGAAGTGCATGAGCTCAATATTTATTGAAAACCAACATACCGTGCATTACATGCACAATGTCAACAGATAAGGCAAACACACTTATCGTATTACTGTATATAGCGTCAATACATCAATAGAAGTGTGCCGCACTATATATTGCATTGTCCTTTCTCAAAATGAATGTTACAATAAACTGTTACAAAATGAATGTGTCTCTTTACTCTTAGTACTTAGCTCATAACATTAGAACAAATTAATTTACACCTACAACTGTGAATACTATTTTTGAGAATCATGACAGACGATGGTTAAACACTGAGTGTCTGCCTCGTATCACATACCCTTTTTCGTAGGATACCGTCTTTACTCTTTTATGCCTTTTTGTGTTTTCATGTGAATCTCTGTGGCTCTCAGGTGTGTTACAGAGTGGTAATGCAGCTCTGTGGTGTGTGGGGTCTTCCTGTCATGGCTGTTCGTGTCCTGGTGGAGATGAAGAAAGCTGGAGTGCATCCCAATGCCATCACATATGGATACTACAACAAGGTTCTTTACCCTGCTTTTAATGAGAGGCATTCTGGTTATAGTAATAAGCCGACAACAACAACAACAAAGTATTCTCATCTTTTAATTGTTCCTTGTGCAGGCCGTCTTAGAAAGCCCATGGCCGAGCCGAAACCGCAGCGGCCTGTTTATGTGGACCAAGCTACGTAACGTGTTGCGTGGGGTTGCCCAATTTAAGCACGCACTAGACCGCAAGTCTTCCAAAGAGGGAACCACACTTACTACCACAGGTGAGACTTTTTTGCTTAACTGACATGGGGGACACCAGGTATGAGGCCAGGCTTTAAAGTAAATTAACTTTTTACAAAGCGGAAAGAAGATTTGTCAAACTTCCCCCAACTTTATTTTTTCTTGCATTCAGCTGCATCAATAGGTGGTTCAGCAGTGACTGATGCTGACCGTTTGAGTCATGGAAGTGGTGACAGTTCAAGTGAGGTCAACGGTGAAGAACACAACCTATTTGCCCACAGCCACAGCATGGAAGACACAACAGACAACCACTGTAATACAGGTACTGGTTCACCAAAACTGCTGGGTTTGTAAGTGTCTGCTTGTATTTTACTGAGATCTGCTGTGACAGAAGTGGTAACAACTTTACAGAAAAGTAAAAAAGATTGGTACACACTTTATCTGTACGAATCCTCCAAAGTTTGACACAATCCATCATTTCTACTCTTCAATTTGCTTCAAAACACACTAATGTCCTCTGTATTCTCTGGCCAAATGGCCCTCCTTGCATACTTGTCATAATATCTAATGGTTTATGCTTATTTCTGAAACACTTCAAGGATACTCACCCTCCTTATTTAAGTCATTTACTGCAGCCCATATTTGTGGCCAAGTGGAATTTGTGCTTCTCCCTTTACACCACAGTAAAGGCCCCTAAATTTGGCCTGTTGTCATTCTAGCCTGTAGCTAAGCTGAAGCTAATAATTGGAATTTGTTGGTGACTTGTTCAACAACACTCTTCACCAACATCATCAAAACACCAAATGAGGGAAAATCTTTTGGAAGAATGGTGTTCATTCCACCAGTAGAGGTCACAGACTTGTAGAAGCAGTGCCAGGATGCTTTGAAGCTGCTCTGGTGGCATGTGGTGGCCCAACACTATACTAAGACACCATACTAATGTTTTTTTCTATAATTTGTCACCTGCCTGCAAAGTGACAGCACCGCCATTTCTCAGCAGTTAATGTTCATGAGTAACATTTCACCATGTTTTTAATATTTTTTTAAATACTGTTAATATCGATGTGTGTGCTTCTAATCCACAGGAAGACAGTCTGATCAAGGATATGGCTCCAAGGATGAGTTACATCAGGAGCTGCCAGAGCCTTCAAATACAGCTGTGCTTTCCACTGAAGAGAGAAACACTGACAAATCACAGCACAATGGTAAGAAAAGCCTCTTATACTCTCTTGTGGGATCCTGTCTGCGCCACAAAACAAATGTGTGATGTGTTTATTTTCTGTTGTGTAGGAGGCGACATTGCTGGCTCAGTGGACAGTGCTGTAGCAGTGGCAGAGCCTACCAGCCCTGTTGATGTGACCTCACCTGTTCCTAGTATTGTCAGATTGTCCACAGGGAGCTTTGATGGTGGCAGGGAAACTGGTGAGCATAAAGATGAGGTTTTTCGAGATGCAAACCAAAGTTATGTAGGACAACTCTTACTATCTCTGTATTCCTGTAGGTACAGGGAAGCTGTTCAGGAGGCACAGTAAAAATGATAATGTATCTCTCCCTGATGATGATGCCCCGCTGGCATCCGGAGATGTCATTAACCAGACCCAACAGCAGCGACAGAAAGCCTTTGCTGAGCGCAGCTGTAGCTTCAGCGCTGAAACCCGCGCAGGGATGCTGTTGGAGAAGGGCGTGGACCACATGGCCAGTCAAATGGGTGCAGATGCACGTATCCTGGCTGCAGCACTGTCTGCTGGCCAAAGTCCGCCACCTAACAGCGTCTCAAAAGCGCTTTTTAAAGGCTTGGAGGAAGAGCCTGAAGATGACCATGGCGTGACACCTGGGAAGCTGCCAGAGGAAGAAGCAGCAGGAGCGCCAGAGGAAGTAAAGGGGCTTGATAAAAATGAGGAAGACACTGAGGTAAAAACAGAGGAGCATGACAAAAAGCAAACTGAGGAGGAGATGGGTGCACGTGGAGTGGCGCTTGAGAGGGCAGATGTGGAGGTGGGTGCTGATCCGCTCTCCCTCTTGGTATCAGAAAGTGAGGAGTCAGCTTCGGTGACCAGCCAGGAGCCACCGCGCTCTTTGCCCGCTGTAGTGTCCCGAAACCTGGCCGAGGAGATCGAAATGTACATGAGTCTGCAAAGCCCCCTGGGTGTGAAGTCCTCCAGCATGGAGCTCCAGCAGCCTCAGGGAGACTCCACCGATGCCCCACAGGCCAAACAGTCGTTGGAGCGGAGATCCAGCCTCCCCGTTCCTCCGGTTAAAACACCAACGGACTCCCCAGGCGACACACCCAAACGTAGCCCCAACACTGTTACACGCTCCAAGACTTTTGCTGCAAAGACAAAGACCCCTGCCAGCACCACAGCAAGCCCAGGTCCTAGATCGTCCTCACTGACAGCGCTAGTCAAGTCCTCTCAGGGAGGCTCATTGGGCTCTGTCATCAACTCCATTTCAGGCATAAAGATGGACACCCTTTTGTCAGGACCTAAAATGGATGTCTTTAAGTCAAGCATGAAACAGGCTGCAAATGTCGCCAGCAAAGTGTGGGGGGCGGTAGCATCAGCTTACTCCTACTCAGATGATGAGGTGAGTGCTCTTGTATTATATTTTAAACATATTTTTATATTTTTTCTCTTACAACATGGCCAGTTTCCATCAGAACTCCAGCAAAGCTTAAAAACAAACCTCCTATTAAACTTTATTCTGCAGGATGAACAAGCTCAGGGCGCTGGTGGTTTCCCAGTAAACCTGGATGAACAGATGCTGGCTGCGCATGATATAGATGAGAGTCCTGAGAGAGGTGTCATCCCAGGGTTGGTGGCCAATGGTCTAAACCAGAGCTGCACCAGCCTGGGCAGCAGCAGCGGCAGCAGTGACACCGGCCGAGGGACCCATCAGACACGTAAGCACACACTCTGAGGGAAATAAATGAGGAATATCAAAGGGTATTATTGACGTACTTTTTAACGTCAGTAACATCAGCAGTTAAAGTTTGTTTGTCTTCACCTGCAGATCCGACTCCAGGCCGTGCAGGCAGGGGTACGGACTCTGAGCAGGGCTCTTCACATCACGCCTCCTCCTCCAGCATCTACCAGAACTGTGCACTGGAGGTCAGACATACTACAGACATACTTCATACATTGCATCATGTTCTTAATGCTACTTGTATATTTGAGTGACCTGTGAAACATATTTCTCTGCTGACAGGTTCTTATGTCGAGTTGCTCCCAGTGCCGCAACTGTGAAGCCCTGGTTTACGATGAGGAGATCATGGCAGGCTGGACAGCCGACGACTCCAACCTCAACACCAACTGTCCTTTCTGTCGCACAGCCTTCCTTCCCTTATTGCACATTGAGTTTCATGACCTACGCACAATGACTGGGTAGGGATGTGTTCTCTTGACAGACCTGAGAATTCTGAGACGCACACTTACTTATAAAACTTGTGTTGTAAAGATGAACTGTAAAACTGAGATTTAGATTTTACAGATTAGATTTTAACACTTCCAAACAGACACAGACTGACTTTTCTGATATTTTGCCCTTTCCTCTTCCAGCTTCTACATGAATCCCAGTGCCTCAGGAGACAGTATCCACAGCACCAGCACACAGCCCACAGCCAGCAGCTCAGCTGACATCAAGACAACAGACCTTATCGCCTTTCCTGAAGAGGAACCCAGGGAGACCACAGATAACAGGCCTGGAACGCATAAGAAGTAAAGACATAACAACTTATAATGCAACACTCAGTGGGCACGTTTACTTGCACACTAATATTCTACTGATATTGAGGATTGATATGGGTTATGGAAACGGCATATTGTGCTTGGATATTCTGAATTAGGCCTCATTCTGTTTGTTTTGGTCAGCTCTGTGCGTTATACACAAACAAACATGGCCAAAAGAAAAACCTTTCATAAACATTATGAAATACTTGAATATAAACAGTTTTATAAGATAGAAACCTTTTCAGGAAGGTGGTGGAAGGAATGAAAGTAAGAGGCTGTATTCACACGGTTTAACAAGTCTGCCCATGGGCGAAAAATCCTATTATGATGCAAAGAAGCGAAAAGGCACAGGTAGATCCAGCTCTTCCACTTTTACATGTTCAGGCATCGACCTCTGTCAAACACAGCTGAGAATGTCAGAGTATGCACAGCTGCATGTAAAGGGTTATATTAGTAGAATATTCATTTTCATTAGCAAGGAATATTGTTGTTTTTCTGAACAAGTGTTAAAAACAGAAAATTTGGTGCATGTAAACTTAGTCAATGTGAAAAGACCAGTATATTGAAAAAGAAGCTATATATATATGCCTGGTTTCCTACAAGATCCCATCTTCCTGAGTCTAATTTGTCATTTGTATTTCTAGTCTGATTCCAGAGCCCGTTCAGTCGGACCCCCTAGGTCTACTAGAGCACCAGGCAGCAGGGAAGCAGCAGAGATGCAGTGGAACTTCACTCACACGCAGCAACAGTGTTGGAGGCCCACTACAGAGTCTAGACTCATCCCAGAGACCTGGACACGGTGTCTCCACGACTAGCCTGCCCTGCAGCCTACAAGAGGTGTCGGTTAGTGTCCCACACTCTGCCAAACTGACCCTATCATTCTTTCAGTGAAAATAAATTCTCTTACTGTGTGTTCATCAGGACGGCATGGGGACCAAACGGCCAAACCCTAAGCCTGTATCTGTTCCATACCTGAGTCCCCTGGTGCTGCGCAAGGAGCTGGAGACACTACTGGAGAATGAGGGAGATCAGGTACTAAACGGATAAACACACGATTCCACGGGCTACTTAACAATTATCTTCACACACTTGTTCATCTCCAAGTCAACTTCTGGTATGTGTCACCGCAGGTGATCTACACCCACAAGTTCCTCAGTCAGCACCCCATCATCTTCTGGAACCTGGTTTGGTATTTCCGTCGCTTGGACCTGCCCACTCACCTGCCCGGTCTCATCCTGAACTCTGAACACTGCAACAATGGAGTACAGGTTGGACACTAAACATGTCCTCATTTAGGATTACTTTCTATCCTTTTTGTCTTTCTCTTACAGTCATACCTGCTTAGTCAGGGTTTCCACAGGTCCTTAATTTTCATTTTAAAATTTGAATAGATTATAAAGTTCATGTTGCTTCCATGTAACTTCAGTCTCACTTTTAAATGGGTTTTTGTCTCGCGGTGTTGTGTGTGAGCTAAAGTGGAATCTCCTCGTATTAAAAAAATTGTTATTGTTATGTATAGAAGTAATAAGTAATAAATTAGTGTAAGTTAGGATACATTACTTTCATCTGATATGGGTGAAAGTTCATCAAGCTCTGACTCAAGAACAGAATGAATAATACATTTGAAACTGCTGCACCTTGTTCAAGAAAAAGGTAAGTTTAGGAACTATAAGGCCATTAGGGTATAAAGACATTAGAGTTACACAGGAAGTCAGAAGAACATAAAGCCACTGTAAACAACCCCCCCAAAAAACACTAGCTAATGCCTGCCATCACTGAATATTGTTGTTTTCACATTGCGAGCATCACCAGGCAACTAGGTCTTAAATTGCATTCATAGTGGTCTGTAAAATGGTCTTAAAAGTCTTATATTTAAACTTAAAACCTGCAGAAACTCTGCTATTGCATGTCAAATGTTTCCTTCCTTTGAATAGTACCATATTGTCAGAAGTAAAAGGCTTTGTCTTTGCAGCTGCCCCTTACATCACTGTCCCAGGACAGCAAGCAGGTTTATGTCCAGCTCCTGTGGGACAACGTCAACCTGCACCAAGAACCTGGAGATCCCCTCTACCTCCTCTGGAGAACATTGTGTAAGTGCGCACACATAGACTCATGTCTGGCAGACAAAGGATAAGGGACTTTTCAGGTCTGTGTGAAATGGTTGATCTGTGATTATAGGGTCTTTCAAACAATTCTGATAACAAAAACATCATCATTAGTGATAGACACTTTGGTGTTTAAATCAAAATGATATCTGCTAATTTATGCTATTTATACTTTAGAATATAACAAACCACATGTGTTGACGTATTATTCAAAAATTACGCTAGGTATGAAAGTTAAACTCGGGACATCTTGTTGAAAGTTGTATAAAATGCCTACCTTTCCCTTTTGTGTTCTTTGTTGCTACATCACTGTCGGCCAGAAGAGGTCAGAGCTGAGGCTCATCACAGGAGTCTTCTTAATGATGCATGTATTGTTTTGTAGTGGAGAAGAAGGGGACGCTGGCTCCAACAGACCACCAGGAGATTCGTACCCTCCTCAACACGATCGTTCGCAACATCCAGACCAACGACGTCTATGGGCCAATCAACCTGCTGATCCGAGAGATCAAACGGCGTCCAGGGGGAGTGAAACGACAGAGGTCAGCGCTGTGTGAAAAACACCTTGTACCTCTGTATTGGTTCAAGAGTTTCTCGTTTGCCATGTCCATTGTTGATAAAGTACCTAAAGAACTATGACTAATGTCTCATTTCGGTATTCTGTACTTCTCTCAGGAGTATTTATAGAGAAATACTGTTTCTCTCACTGGTGGCCTTGGGACGGGAGAACATCGATGTAGGTGAGTGAATGAGAGAGAGCATTTAATAATATTTTGATCTCTAAAGAGGACTTAAACATGATACATCTGACTCGTACTGCCCTGTGTGACTTTATGAATTGTTCTTCTGCAGAGGCCTTCGACAGAGAGTACCGTTCTGCTTATGATGAACTAAGCGCTGAACAGCTCAAATCTTTGCACCGCGTCGATCGACCGCCCAGCCCCAGCGTTCAGTGGTGCCTTAAATCTTTTGGAGCCCCCTTCATCTGACCGCTGCCGGCTTCTTCAGCTGCAAAATCCAACATCTAACTTGTGACGGCAGGAGGGAAGGACAATGTGGGCGGGGGTGCGAACAAAAAATATATTGTGTGTGAACACCACCAGTCGCCCAAACACGGTACTACTCGTTCCCCCTTCTGTCCTGAAGATGCCCGTTGTCTGCTTTTATACAATATTATTACGCTTTTCATAGGTTTTCCAAGCAGCACCTACAGGTGGGACTATTTTTCTAAACTGCTTGGAAAGTTGCAGTGAATCGTTTGGGACTAGTTGAGGTGTGTGTCCTTACAGATGGTGTATACAATGATTATTCAATGTACAGAATGTACCAACTGCCCTTAAGGTTGATGATTTCGTGTGTATGTGTGTAATCATGCAGTCAGTTTCCAGCCTTGTTCAGCCATTTTGCTTTTATCTGTCCCAACATTAGATCAGCATGATTTTGTGGACCGTGTACAGACCTCGACTGTTCCTTTGTGCACTTTCTAACGAAAAGTAACTCAAGTCCACCCGTCTTTTTGTACATATTTTTTACTCACCAGAAATCTAAAACCGGGGTTGCCTACTTTTTGCGGCAACAAGTCTTGATGCCTTTACTCTTTGTGTGATCCACGTCTTAATGAATGTTATTGAAGAAAGTGTGTCTTTAGTTGTAAATGGGCGTAAATGGGCGCTCTGTCCCCGTGTAAATACGTGTTGGCAGCACACATGTAAATGAGAGAGGACTGAGGCCATGGACAATCAGTAATTGTCAATCACTAGAACTATTCTGCAACATTCCAGGTACCCTGTAACCCTAACAGGTCTTTAAAAAGTATCAACCTTCTCATCAACACTCAACTGAATATGTTTAAAACCGGCCTAATGGAGGGACAGATCATTTAAAAAAAAAAAAAAAAAATCCTTCAATTTTTAAGTGAAAAGGCGTGCCACACTACTGATCAGCAGCCATGTCTGCACATCAAAACGATTCTCTTGCAGGGAAAGACTGGCCACTCGATGTGGCGCAGTGCCTCGGTTACAGCAGAAGTCAGTCCAACTCGTGTTTTTAACTGCAACGTACTGGACTAATATGCCTTAATGATACGAT
>JAPQRN010000011.1:9192829-9250994 GCA_037367275.1 Coranthus polyacanthus
ATTGTATCTCTTGTATTCAGGCTATTCCTTATTTACATCATGTAGCACAGTAAAGACATTTTTTAAAATTGGGTATATTATTTGCAGATCATTTGCTTTTATGGTTTACACTCAGTAGCCTTGTATAATATCGGTAGGAATTAGAGCTTTATCCTGCAAAGAACTTTTTCAGTCCTGCTGATACTGTGTCGAGACGGAAAGAATTGAACAACATTCCACTAAATGCTGAAGCAGACAGGAGGGAAAAAAGCAGAGTGCTGCAATGAACTGTTGGGAAATGGGTGTATATGGTCCTATTGTAGATTGGGGAGAGTAAAGCTGATTTGTACAGAGGAGATAATGTTCTAAAATGTAAATGTGCACTGCAAACATGAAACCTAACGTTAACCCAGGGTGAGGATATTTGTGATCTTCCTCACTGGCTATTAATTCAGTGAAACCACCTCAGAATTTAGTTTTTCTTCCAAAACATAAGAAAAATCTCTATTTATTTTTGTATTTTTGACATTTGGATTCAAGACCATGTCAATTTAGTTAGTTTTTTTTTTTCTTTCTTTTTTTTTTATTTTTATGACTAACAACCCCACGTTCCCTTTTAATCTGTTTCAAGGGATTTCACCTTGTACTGGCTCCTGGTGGCAGAGGATGTACACAAATACTGTTCTCTAACAATAGATTAAGTGATCTCTTACCGTCCTGTGGAAAGGAATTGAATGTCTACACATAAGTGCGCTGCAATAAATGAGTATGTGACCTCATTCGGAGCTACAAATGTCTTTCTTGTTTGTTTCAGATGTGTGAAATCATCTTCAGTAATGCATGCTTATTTACATGCCTATGCCTACATACATTTTTCATAGAAGCTTTGTAGTTTGAAAGTCTTTTCACAATATCCTCCTGCTTCTTTCTTCATCTTCTGTCCAGGTGCCGTAGCTGCTTTTGACTCAAGGTTGTTCACATTCTTATTAACGTCTGAAACTGGGATTTAAAATACTTCCAGGAGGCATCGTTTCAACGCATTCTAACTCTCTTGCAACAGTTCAACACCTGACATGGAATTAAATCCACACAAACGGGCCCTCTGGGAGACGACTCAAGGCCTATGTTTAATTTGTTTTCCTTTCTCCCAGAGACAGCTTTATTTATTAACTGTCGAGAAGTAGTAACAGTGACAAGCAAACAATCAGTAGAAAAGAATGAGGAATAAAACCAGCATGGCCTGACAGTAAATTCACCTAGACAAGGTACTGCACACGCTCAACTACTGTTTGGATGGCAGTTTTGTTTACTGAGGGAGAAACCACTGACACATAATTTCCTTTTAATAAACAGATTTGAGGCGAGAAGAAATAACATAGTAATTAATAAAAAAAAAAAAAAAAAAGCATCCGCAACATGGTTCCACAGATAAATGAGAGCAAATTTCAGGATGTAACGCACAGAAAAAGCAATTTACATCTAGGTCAATCTTTTACTTTTGTACTTGCTGCAGGAATAGAGTCATCTTGAAACAAAGCTCTTACTCTGGAGTTCATCCCTCAGTTCTTATGGGGTATATTTAACCTGGGAAATTGTACAGTAGGTCTTTATTTTGTTAAGAAACTGTCTCTCCATTTTTCATGACATAAACGACTTGTTCCTATATGACATGTTACACCTACGCTGAATTCGTGCACATTTGGCTTTCCTGTATCCCTCCGCAAAGCGACGTAGTCCTCGGACGGCTCGTGACGCAGCTTCCGGTCGCTCTTCATTAGTTGTTACGCGGTGACAGGTGCGTGTTGTTGAACTAGTCTCACACACACAACTGAACTTTTGAACAGACAAAAAAATACAAAAAATACAAAAATAAAATGCCGTCGAGGAGGACGAAAAAGGATTCCCAGAGTGATGATTTGAACCTGGACATGCGGCGGAGCAAACTGGCCCTCTTTATTCAGCAGTTTGAGAAAGAAGGTTTGGACGTTTTCATTATCGGCGCCCCTTTCTTTCTCTCAATGTTGTCCTGAATAAACGTGTCTTCTTACAGCACAGGAGCGCATGAACGAGCTGGAGAGTAAACTGGAGAACATGTTGGCGACGGTGGACAAGGTCTTCAAGGTGGAGCTGATGAAGATGCCTCCTTCTCTTAAAAACACCAAGATGGGAGATTTAATCAGCGGTAAGCCCTTTTCATTCATTTCATTCATTTATCATTGAAAGTTGTCTGGTATTCTTGGACTAACTTGCCTACAATTTAAAATTTGTATTTTTTTTTTTTTTTTGGAAGTGGAGGAAATCTCCGCAAGTGAGGTGTCTATTGCCATGAAGGTAGGTTAATTGGTTAAATATACAACTGCTGCCATCTAGAGGTGGATTGTATGGTAACAGGTGTAATGTCGCCTGCAGACTGAGTCCCTTGAGATGCACCAGCCCCTCAGGAGAATGCCCAGTAAAAGAGGTACAGTCTGTTTTGAATCGACATGACTCAAGGCTCTTTATCTTGAATTAAAGGCATAGTTGAAAACTGCCGTGGAAATGATTGGGTTTAAATGTGCAGTGCTTTTACTTATGCAGTGAAATCGACAGATTCTCCACCCGTTCAGTCCGACCCAGCCTCAAAGCCTTCAGCCAAGACCTCAAAGGTAGGTTGTACCAGGTGTCCCGCGTCGTGTGGGACTTCACAGCAGCTTCAGCCCTCGTCCCCACTTTGTCCCACATAATAAGACAAGGTGTCCGCATTAAGATTTTGAAGGGAACGCACGAGTTCAACCATTTTAAAGTCAGGTTTACAGGACACCCAAATGCACATTAAGTGAACTTTTAGAAAATCTGAAGAGGTTTTTGTAGTACAATGAATATGAGACATGAGACTAGTTTACCAGATTCAGAAGATTGTCTTTATTTTTGTCTATTTTGTTGCTCATTTTGTGCATTTTTCATTTTGTTCATGTTTTTGTTCATTCTGTTGATTCACTGCACACCGCTGGCTTTCACAACATATCAAAATGAACAAAAACTATTCCTTTTTTATTTTCATCAGCAGGAGGAGAACATTCCAAATAACGTGAAGTAGATCTGAAGAGACAAAGTGTGCTTTGTGTTTTTAGTCAAGGACACGCTGTGTGTTTATTTTAGTCTACATTGGTAACATGTTCCACACTCAGCTTGTTGGGACCTGGTCGTCCTTTTTTTTAGGTAGGAAGAGGAGCAAAAAAGACCAGAATTGGAAGTAAGAGCACTGGAAATTTCAGGTAAGCTGTTTAAAGTACAGATAGTATATGTGACATGTGGCTCAGTATGGACGCCTGACTTTAATGTCGACTTCTGCAGGGGGACCTCAGTCACTGTAAAAAGAACTGAAAGTCTTAAGACCGTCGACCATGCTGTATCAACCAAACCCAGACTCAGGTTTGTTAATTCCGTCAAGGCAAACCATGATGTATTAAAGAGTATGACTGAACAGCTAACATCACAAAGCAGAGATTCATACCTGACGGTTGAGTGTACAATGTGGTCTGCTCTAAATAAACCTTGTATCCTGTCCTAGGTCTGTGGTCTCCACAGGTGATCTGCACTGTTCAATGGCTGGTTCTGCTGCACACATCAGTGTAACCACAGCACAGGGACACGTAAGTAGTTTTTTATTGTAGCTGCATCATGTTGAGGGTAAAAAAAAAAAGCATTATTTTGTATGATACGTTTCATACTACTGTAGAATAATTGGACTATATAAACTTGTGTCATTTCTCGTCCTTCAGACTGTCTGCTTTTCAGACGAGACCAAAGAAGAGATTAACTTGGACTTGCTGGATGACGTGGCATGGTGTCACATCCAGAAACTCAAGGTAGTCCTTATTTTAAAGACTTGATTGGTGTAGGTCGTGTCATTATCAGAACACAAGACTTGGAAGATGGCCTTTTGTGAAATAAATTTGGACATTTGAACGACGCATCTGATAACGTGAATTTTGGATTTTCAGAAACTGATGGATCGTCTGTCAAGTCGCTGCCGGCGATAAAGTAAAATCCTAGTCAAAGTAGATGTTGGCAACTTTGGTCTTATCAGGTTTTAAAAATATAAAGTTTTGTCTTGTTTTAAAAATATAATAAAGTTTGTGTCTCAAATACAAAATGTGGCATTTAATCTGATGTGTTGGTGTATGTGGATTACAAAGACAGAGATAGTAAACTGTTCAGTAAAGTTTACCTGGAAACAAACACAGAACGAGGCTTTGACAGAGTAAAATAAATGTGTAATCACAAAGATGACATGGATACAGCAAAGATTTGAATTTAACAAAGTATAAAATAGTGTGACTACCTAAAATGTTTATTATCTTTAGAAAAAGTATGAAAGATTAAACTCTTAATACAAAGCAGTATTATAGTAAAGTATTTCAACAGGATATATCTATGATGAAATATGGCAAACGTATTGCTGTTGAGACTCCATCTCGAACTCCATGGGACTGTGCTGCTGTGTTTGGGAGGAGGGCGTCGCTGTGGCACGAGGTACGCGTGTCTGCTTGGGCTCCATCCGGGGATAGAAGGGACCGACCAGCCAGTTGAGGGGCGTGTTATTGACCAGATAATCCATGACGTTGTCCAGGGAATCCTTCATTTTGCCCAGGTGTATTCTGCTGCTGGTCAACACGCTGTCTGGCAGGTCTCCCACCACGTTGGCCTTGTTGAAGCTGGTGTAGATCTGCGTGGCAGAGCGACTGAGCAACAGCGTCTCCCGCTGGATGTGGTTGGGAAGGCCCTGCAGGCCGGAGACGAGGACCAGGCAGGTGGTCTGGAGCTGCTGGGTAAGGGAATGTGCCAGGGCCAAGGTACGGGACTCGATTACCTGAGAAGACAAACAGACTTCTCAGGTGAACCTGAGATACTAGGGAAAATGTGCACTTTCTACTTTCTTTGTCTCATGTTATCTCACTGCGTGTTTGTTTTGGCCACCTCCTCACCTCTGCCTCATGTCCATTCTCATGTGGACCAGTGGACTTCCACGCCATTAACGAGTTCAGCTTGTCATTTATCATCTGGTTTGCTCCGTCAATATTCTTTCTGCCATATTCAATCTAGAAGAGCAAACACTGTGAATGTTTATTGCTGTCCAGACGCAGGCAAAGAAATGATCTGCTTAACATAAACCACATTGCTGAGAAGACTGTAAATATTATGAATGATAAGGAGACCCACCAGGTCAACCGTGGAGTTCAGCTCTGAAATGAATTCCAGGCTGCGCTGCTTGCCATCATGGATTTTGGCCACGGCTGTGGTGTACGCCCGCTTTCGGAGCTTGGTGGAAAGGGAACCCAGGCGTACATAGTAGCTTGGTTTGTTCTTGTGGAAACCTTTTACATTCTTAGCTTCCAGTTCTGTCAGAAAAAAGGACATGTTAGTAAGAAAGGCAAACCTATGACACTGGCAGCTAATGTAACTTGTGTTTTTGTCAGGGACACTTTTAGTCGTGATTTATGGATTGAAGGGTTAAGTATCATAAATGCTGAAAGGATTGTTGAGGGGTCCAACACAAGCTGCTGTAACGTCACAATGTTGAGAGTTATAAATAGCTGGAGGCTCTAAGTCCATTAAAAATGCCAATATTCACTCATCAATAGATCCATTTAAACTGACACAACATTTAAGATTGTTTATCTTAAGCTTCTGCAAGCCTCGGGAAACTCTAAACAACAAGTCCTTTAATGACGGAGACAAACAGACCACTAATGTAGATCTGGGTTCTCAGAAGAGAATAATCTGATAAGTCCTGTTTTCCTGGAAACTGGAATATATCCATCATAAACAACATACTCCAGCTGCCTCTTAATAACCCCTGAACACATTTGTTATAGAAGCCAAATCTCTTTCTTATTAAATTTCTTATATTTCCCAAAGCCAAAATATCCAAAATGCTGGGTGTCAGTGTATTTTGTGAAGCTGCAGGATGTTTTATGGAATAGGAATGAAAATACATATTTAAACTTTAAAATGTTTTAGTTTTCTTTAATTGTATCCCCTCGTACTAAATCACTCTTAAGCCTCCTTCTGTATCAACCTCAATGAAAAGAATCTTTGTGTGACCGTTTCACCACACGTTGTAAATGAGATCAGGAGTAGATTTGTGTGTTAAAGTCTTGCACGTTAGGGTGGTGTGACTGCTTTGCTTTTGGGCCTGGCTCACCCAGCTCGTCCTCCGTCAGAGGAAGGTACTGCTCCACCAGACTCTCAGAGGTGCTGAGGGCCGTGTCCACTCCACTGCTGACCAACTGGGCCACTCTGCTCTCCAGCACTGTGCTGACACTCCCACTGACAACGGCCTTGGTCTTCTCCACGCCGTCCTGCACAGCGCCCCGAGTCCTTTCCACAACGCTGCTCAGAGTGTCGGACACTGTGTCCTTGGCACCAGACACGGTGCCTGTCACAACGTCTTTGGCGCTTGTTACAACGTCCTTGGCGCTTGTTACCACATCCTTGGCGCTAGATACAATCTGGCCATGGGGCAAAGAACATGGATAAATGAATTTCTGTGTCCTCAGACTGTTTGCAGCAAAGAATTTCAGTGAGGAAACAGCAGTTGAGAAAGATGGGACAAACATGAGCTCATATCGACAGTGTAACAAGATGAAACTGTGCCAGCTAATGGGTCATTAGTCCAGCACATACCTGCTCAGAGGGCTGGTGAAGAATGGGCAAGGTCTTCTCTATCTTATCCAGACCTTTGCAGGCCAGATCATTGGCAATGGCAACTGTAGACAACAAGAGAAAAGTACATTCAAATACATTTGTTTATTCTCAAATGCTCAGGGAGAAGAGTGATAACTATTCCTTTAAGTGAAAGGACGGCATATAAGTTTGATTACTTTCTTTATTGTGGCTCATTTCAGTGATCATGTGCAAAGGAAAATTAGGTGAAAGGTCAACAGCCTGACTTGAACTTCCTGTTTCATGTCCTGCTGGGTGACTCAGCTGGAAAACTTGTAATTATCCTCAGAGTTTCTGTTTGTTGCATTTGTTTAGTCATCTGATGAACTTTGAAAGTGTTTTGTGACCCTTTATAAAAGTGTACACATTAACTATTAACAAGCTGCTTATCAGTTACATATTAGCAGCATATTGGCTCTTTATTAGCCCTCATTTTACACTTTTTGCTTTGCTTTATTGTGATAACCGTCACCATTCAACTGTGTAAAACCGCTGATTGAAACTAACAGAAATGTCCCATTTCACCACTGTTTTCACATCATTTTCCACCATTTGAGATTTGTCTCTTTTGTTAATGAAGTCGTCTCGTTTCAACAAGGAGCTTCACTTCTATTGTTACCTGTCATTATCGGTAAACATTTTGTATATGTCACCATAAATAAAAGCTCATATGATCCCAGTGGCATAAAATAATCAGAAAAGGACAATTAAATCACTAATCACAGTTAATTTTCAATTCATTATCGTGTCAACCCTTGTAGCTTTGTGTTTTGTTACATAATGTCATTATTATTTCTTATGTTAGGTGCTATCGACCACGATATCGATGGTCATACAGAATTTTGACTCTTTATTAGTGCTTTATTGTGACTAATGAAAAGTCAACAACAACAAGCTAGTTCATATAAAGTGTGACCATTTACAGAAATGTATGTGCGATGCAGTCAGACAGGTTCTTACTCTGAGGTTCCAGTTTGTCCAGGATGGGTGAAGCGGTGGTGAGGGCCACAGAGGTGATGGTCCGGACTCCTTGCTCCGCAGCCTCACACACTGTCCGGATGTAAGGGTGTGTGTCCTTGGTGTTGGAGTACACACTGGACACCAGGCCATAGGTGGAGCTCACCAGAGGAAGGCTGACCACCCTGTCCACCACATTCTGTCAGCAAAAGCAAAAGGGGCTTGACTTGAGCTCATACCATTCCTTTTCTTTTGTATTACAGCTGCATTTAAACAGACATGCAACGACGAAGTTAAATGTATGAAGATGACTATAACAGAGCTCTGTTAAAGCTACTCCAGTAAAGTGGCAAATCATGACTATTATCCTCTGTTCCATGTATACATCCTCTAGTTCAGACTCCTTTTCAGTCGACAGGTTTCTTAAACAGCTAAATAACCAAACTCACCTGATTTGAGATAACTTCAGCTGCTGCCATGTTTGCTCACACGAAACCTAAAGACAGGTGAACAGCTAGGTTCAAAATTAAACTACTACCAGTACTCAGTTTTAAACACTAAGTCTGTTACTCGCATGACAGTAACAGAATGAAGGCTCAAATATTGGAATTGTTAGAGCGACAATTACATTTGTAAGTTTAAAAGTAACATTCAGAGGAAACAAGTCAGGACTTACCAACAGATACAAGTGTCCTGAGTCTCCTCGAGCTGACTGATACGACGGTGTGGGAATACGCGAGCTGTATTTATAGTCTGTAATTATCGCGAGATGTAGCGCAATACTCTGACGTATGCGTCAATAATGTTTCTAGGGTAAAGGTAAGAGGGGTAAAAGTTTAGGGGAATTTTTCGGAATTGAGTAGTAGTCACATGGATCCGTAATGAGCTGATACAGTCGGCGAATTTCATAACGTGTCGTAAGCCACTGATATAATTGGTCAAAAGAAGATTATACAGATTTTCTTCGTGGCTTTAGGATGTCTGTTTCAGAGACTTAACGGGCTAAGAAGCATATTTGTGCCCAAACGTACAACAATTCATTGTGAACCGCCATAACATACATTTGTACTGCCATGGAAAACACTGCACGCAGACCAGTGAAGCAAAACAAAAATGAAAAAATAAATCAAACTCTTCTAATATTTGAATCAGGCAGAGGTGGAGGAAGTATTTCAAGTCCTTTACTACAGTAAAAGTAGAAATTCCACAGTGTACTGCTCTATTACAAGTGGTGATCCTGAATTAAAAATGTTACTCCAGTTACAGTACAGTAGTATTTTCAGCAAAATGTACTTTAAAGTGTGAAGAGTAAATGATTAAAAATGATTGTGTATGACTGACGTATACATGTGAGAGCATTACGTTGTAGTTTGTCAATGTGGAGTCAATTTTAGATGTTTTTTGTTCTGCTGAGTAGATTATATAGTGTTATAGTCTATATCAGTTGTTTTCTCATGTAAAACGTTACAAGTAACTATAGGTGTCAAATGTAAAACAATTTTCCCTCTGAATGTAATGAAGCATAATGTAGCATAAAATAGGAACGCTTTGGTACAAGTACGTTAAGTATAAGTATGTCAGTTTTGTACTAAGTAGGCTACTGTACTTGAGTAAAAATACTAGGTTTGGACCTTTAGTTTGAAAAAGGCAGGTCAAATATATTCGTGTATTACATTACTCACAAACTAAGCGTAGCGCGTCTTAACGTTCTGAACTTATTCAAACTCTGCAGCAGTATCGACCCACTTATTTTTTTGTCACAGAAAAGCACATGTCGGCCTCGCGGTGAGGCACAAGTTAGGATAAAAAATGAGCTCAGAGAGGCTCTCATATACAGAGGGGTGAAAATATTAAGCAAAAACCAATGTGTGTGTGTGTGTGCGCTAGGCCACTACACACTGCCACAGCACAACATATAATTCACACCATATTCACACAAGAGCAACATATTGTCTCTGTATATTCTCTTATATTGGAGCCTTAACAGAGCATTTATTCATTTGTGAAATAGCTTGAATAAGACCATACTTTAACAGTTTCCCCACGATTAATATGTCTGCCAATAATTCATCAGAGCCAGATGCACAGCTCTGTCTCTACATTTAATTTGAGAGCTGTTTAGTATTTTGGGATAATGATGTAAATTTAATATGAATCCTTTATATTTTTTTTTTAGATCCTACACATTTGGAATCCGTATGAGGAGATCTTTTCTGAACCAATATGGGCAGCACATTGAGATCCCAGATCCAATGAAATCCTGTTGATCGGCTTGTGTGTCTCTCAAATGAACCACGTATGTTGTCTGTAGCACAGACGCAGACATTACTTTTCAGATGAAATTCAGTTTGAATGAATAAATCTACTTTTTTTTCCTATTAGGTTCAGTTGTTTCAAATTATTCAGACGGCGCCACACAAACACACCACGCTGTACTGGACATTGATCTGATCCCGTTTTATTGTCCACGTCATAATCTTTTAATTATCTCGACTGATCTGATGGCAAAGTACAATCAGATCAGTTGATAAAGGAAAATGACTAATCACACGATGATGCAACATTTTTATAGGTTTTCTTTATGGTTAATATTTGATATAGGATGTTGCTTACAGGTTTTTGTCACATTATACCTCAGTATTATGTGACTTGGGTATGTGCCACCTTTTATAAGCACTGAATGTGTAAAATATGATTACGATTTTGCAGTCAATACTCTCACTGTTCCTAATTGTGTCACACCAACATTTACCAAGACATAGACCTTCTGCCAAATGAGCCGTTTGGAGAAACTTTGTGTTAACTGTTGAAGTAAAATCTCAAAGTAAACTGAACTGAACAAGAAGACACTAATTCATGCAGTGAAATAATGTGAGGTTTTCTGTATATAGAGTAATAAATGACTAATAGTATATTTAATTCAGACATCCTCCTTATTTAAGCAAAATAGTTCACCTGATTGTTTGAAGTATGAGTTCACCTTCACAACCCCATTAGTAAAACACCTAACAACTTATGCTTTATAAAAATATTTGTCAAATATAAGCTGACATATTTAAGCGCAGAATTCTGCTTTTTTTATTAGAATTGCTATACAAGGTGACAGCATTATTCAAAGCGAGTATTAGCTGTGTATGTGGCTGAGCCGTGTCCTGATTGTCTGCCTTGTGTAAATACACTTTAGGTTTAAAGTGACACAGTCAGGATCATATTGGTTCATTGTCCTGACATGACTTTGTTGATAACACTTGAAAATGTTGCTGTTGATTAAATCAATTCAGATAAAGGGAGGGAATCCTCCATGGCTTTTCATGCTAACACAAGTTGCTGTTATTCCTATATAATTAACACAGAAATTTGCGTTTTATTATTGTTATATTCTAGTCCTGCCCTTTTATTCCATCTCCCTATATTATTGAAGATATTGACCATTAGGAAGGATTTAAATATTAGCAGAAGCACCAAGTTAAGGGCTCAGAAATCACTTACAAGACATATATAATGTAAGTCAAATCTATTTATCTATTTATTTAACAAGACATTCAAAGATCATATCCACCACGATGAATAATTCCACTATGTTCTGAATACACTAAAAGAAACATACTGTTGTAAATCAGTTCCTTGACCCTGAAAATATACCCTCAGACGTTTGTGTCTTCAGTTATTTTGAAGTTGCTTGTGTTGGAATGGATGAGATTTCATTGTCAATACTGTCAGTTCTATTGTTGGGCTGAGTAGTTCATACACAACATATCAAACCCGTTGTGTATGAACAGGTCTGATATGAAAAAGAACAGTGAGTGTGAAAACCAAATCTGAAGTTAATGACATGAAAACTGAGGCCAGGGAAAGCCATGAAAAATGGAAGATTTAGAAATGAAAATATGTTCTCAGTTCTGGCTCGTCTTCTGGGTCAGCAAGAAATAGATCATGTTGATAGATATTCTTATTTAGAGTGTGTGTGACTTTTTTTTTTTTCAGAGCAATAGCTGCCTTCGTTTCTGGGAAAATCACAAAAGTGTTCAAAAGTGCCCTATCTCCATATGGTAAAGAATCATTTAAACATTTTTACAATCCAGGCCCAGATGCGGATCATTTTCTAGGAGGACCAATATATGGTAGAGACCTACCAGGTGTAAAATGTTCAAGTTGAAACGTGCTGTAGATTTTGAGTTACAGGTGGGGACAGACAGACCTCAATATTTACAACATGTGCATTTGTTTCCTCCAGTAAAAACATGAAAGATGCACAGGATTTTTATTAGGAAAAACCATAATAATGTTACTCATAGACGGAACACAATTTGAAAACAGTACAGAAAATACATTATATTACATTATATTTTGGATTGTCACTTGGTGCCTGAATTTCCACCATTAACTGTTACAGAAAATGCAATATTTTATACATAAAAATTCACTAGAACGCAGGAAATTAAGTGTTTCTTTTTCACAATGTCCCCCCTGCCAATGGTGAAATAAAAATCACTCCATGCTCACTGGGATGAGTGTAATTAATCTAAATTACTTAAATAACCATTTGCATGTTTTAGACATTAATACTGTCTAATCTGCTGACAGCCAAACCTGTCATCATCTTTCTAGTATTTTTCAGATTTGGCCACTAGATGGCACCAAAGTTAACTAAGTTTTTATTCCAAAGCAGTAGTAGTCTTTGCCAAATCTTCTTTCCATTCTTCCCCTCTCTGCCACGGTATAATTTTCTGGCCTAACTGTAGATACATTACATACTGTGTCACTGGTGAGATAAAAATGTGGTGAAATTACAGCAAAAGACTAAGAATTTCTAAGCACAGTTGGGCAAAACAGAGAGCAGAGAAATGATAGAATTAATACACGCGATTGAAAACGCATATGAATCATGCATACTTGACCTCAATCACAATTACAACATACAGAGTGATCCGTTTTTTTTTTTTCTGCTTCCACAGACAGTTAAGATGAAAAAGACAGATGTGTGAGGGGAGCTCTGCCCCTCTGGCCCCCGAGGGCTCTGCTGGTGTGGAGGGGGCAGCAGGGGAGGAGACCCTCGCGCGGCATCCCTCTGTTGTGCCGTCGGAGACAGGTAGGGCTGCGGGCAGCGTGCCAAGGAAGGATCCCGACTGGGTAACGGATACCTGCGGGCTACTGGGAAAGTGTCACACCTCCGGATCACACACAGTCAGAGGCGCTGCGCGAAGAAAGAGCGCAGACAGAAAGAGACAGAGAGTGGCAGAGTGGCTCTCTTTGTACGCTCTTTAGAACATGAGCAGAAGAGGAAGAGACACAGGGGAAAAAAGAAAGTGACATGTCTTTGGTGCAGCGGTATGCTTTGGTAAACCCTACCCTCAAACGCCGCTGGTGCCTTAAATACACCTGCTGTCACACGGTGCAGCCAGGACACTGCCGAACTGTCCATCAAACCGGTAACACGGCACTGTGGATCGGATCAGCAGGACGTGGGCTAGTTTGATTTGGATTTATGGACGTTATTGTGTTTATTTATTTATTTACTTAGGGATGGTTTGATGGGCTGCACAAGGAACTTTAGCTATTTCCAACCCTCAACCCTTATCCTTAGTTGGAATTGTACGTATATTGACTTACATGATCAAAAAATACAGTTCTCTAAGGTAAAATTCCTCAGCAGAAAATAGCAGCTATGACTACCAAGCTGGCAGTTTGCATGTGCCATTATTTTAACTGGTTACACATCACCAATAATATCACCAGTGAAAATATGAGAAAGGAACATTTATTTATTTATTTACTAGTGCTTAGTTATAATCCCTCCACATCAATGTGAAAACCGATGACAAATATTGTTGGAGTGTGCTTTCTTTATTTGATTCGCCAGTCAGCAGATGCATTTCAACCACTGAATTGGAGTTTTATTGAAATTTGAAACCGATATTTTTCATGTTTCCTGGAAATGTACGTTGGTTCCAAATACTGCTTATCAGTCTCCTTGATTACTAATAATCAGTATCCGTATCAGCCCTGAAAAAAACATGCTAGTCAATCCCTAACAGTTATTAAATCAACCAGAAAAACACCACCATTGTGCTGCCATTGTCAAGCAATGTCTGGCTGTCATTTTGATCAAGTAAGGGTGGACTAACAGTTGGCTGTATTCTTGTTGTTGGATTCAAGTTCTGCCGTCCTGCTGCCAAATTTGGCACTATTATTCTCCCAAGCATCAACCCAACCCCGGAGCCGGAGAGGTCATGCATGCAGAAATGAATTACATGTTAACAAGCTGATGGCCACCCTCTTGAAATAACCATTACTTCAGCTTTTAATAAACAACGGATCTGCAAAGTCAACATGAATCTAAGAGCAAAGGAGCCACAGACTTATAGCTACAATACAAACAAGGCCAGGGTTTTGTTAAGCGGGGTGCACCTGTTGGATGTAATCCTCAAATAATGACTCCGGCTCATTAGTTAAGACATCCAAGTTAACCGTCAACATTTCCCGCTGAGAGGATCAAGTCAGAAAATGAGTCGACAACTATAAAAGGTTAAACATGGGAGAAAAGGTCAGTATGTGACCGGCGTGAGTACGTTCCTACAGGACCACACCCTAACCCCCCCCACTTCCACCCTGATCATGATTTTCAGTAATGGTTTTCTCACATTTCATTGAGCATTGCTGTGACCTGCGAGGATATAACTGCTAAGCCGGTCAATGAGCGCATACTCTGAATGGGTCAGACCGGAGAGGTGAGACTATGACCGGCAGAAGGCTTTCCCCTCGTGTGGCTCCAACACCGTCCCTCGTGACCCCGCCATGTTTCGACAATATCCCGTCACAGTCCATTTTCACAGAGCCTCGCTGGGATTAGCGGGCCGGCTGTTTGTGCTGGCAGAGGGGCAGCGATTCACAGCTATATTTTCTGGGTGCTGTTGCTGACAACCAGAGCGAGTCCTAGTAATTATGATATAATTGAGAATGATCTAAAACCAAATGTCCAGGCTCTGCTGTCCGAGCCAGTGTTTACAGAAAACAGCTGCTTAAATAGCCACTTAGAAGGAATTAGAATAACATTTTTTTATGTCTCAGCGTGTGAGTGTGTCTCTTTCTGTGTGCATATATGTGTGGGTTGGCTATTTGGGCACCTACACAGACAATCTCTTTGTTTTGGAAGTGTTCGCTTAAGTCTTCGGGGGCAGACAGGAGCCAAGAACAACGTGGGAAATGGGCCTTCGCTTCATTTCTGCTTTCTCTCCTGGCTTTCGCTTTGCAGTCTCTCTGTCAGACGGACATTCAGCTGGCCTTAAAAACAGTACCTGAGGCGTGCAGGAGTTCGGAGAAACCAAGGGAACGGGGACTGGATATGAGAGAAGTCATAATGGGAATCGAGTGGCAGCTGACAGCCTTTTCCAAGCTGTCTGTCATTTCCCTCTCTTTCCGTCCGTCTTTTTCTTTCACACACACGTACGTTGTCAACTGCAGACATGCACCCGGCTAGACCTCTGCCCAGGTGGTCTCTATGGGAAGCCAGTGGTCTGTAGCGCAGTACAACATGCTGAAATTTGAGGCAACCACATTGGCAGGAGCAGCATTCACTGTGAGGTCTGAGATGCTACAGTGTTGCATGACCCTGCGTGCTTGCCATCTGTACTCTGCTATTTATTTTTATTTTTTTTTTCACTTTCCTGGAAATAAAGGAGATGAGTCATGAATTGTGATGTACTGACACAATATCAGGCGCACATGTTTATTAGCGTCCTACAAAAGGCCTCATGGAACACCTAATTACGATGCAAGTATGAAATTCATACAACACAGGGAAAATCTGGAGTAAATGATCAGATGAGGAGACGATAAAAGCAGAGATTTTTTTTTTTTTTTTTTTTTACATTATCTCACATGATGATATGAAGTGAAATAGAAGGTGGTGAACATGCTTGGGCATTTGGGAACAGACGAAACTTATCCTAGGGGATGTTTGGGCCTCTGTGCCCTGACAACAGACACCATAAATCTACAATGTAAGGGAATTTTCTTTTGTTTCTGTTGCTTCATTCTTCATCTTTGATTTTTGCCGAGCTGTAATCTCAATCATCTCAATAAAATGCCAGAAGATGTTTTCAGATCATTTACTTAAGTAGAAGTACTAATAACGCACTGCATACTCCACTACAATTACATTTAAAGGCTTTATTGAAATAAAATGTACTTAATGTATGAAAAGTAAAAGAAGTCATTGTGCAGTAAAATGGTCCCCCTCAGTATTTTTGATAATAAATACTATGTGTATGCTGCATTTTACTGCTGTAGATGTTTAAGGTTTAGCTCATTTTAACCATACATATTGTTGGCCAGTTTAATCTACAGCAGTGCATCGTGAGATCACCATGCCGTACTGTCCTGTCAGAACCACATATCTCTAAAAACTCGACTTTTCACAAGCTGAGAAAAACAGGCCTGTTTTCAGCTTTGTGACGATGCATTTTCCAGCTAATCCAAGAGGGGTTTTTAACAGTTTATTTAGCTAAAGAAGGAATTTTAGAAGAAGAAAAAGAAGAAGAACAAGGTTCAAAATCAACACGTTTGAAAATACGTGCTTTTCACTGGACAAAAATTGTAATTTGAAGAGTAACAAAAGCTGTCAGAAAAATGTAGTGGAGTCAAAAGTACAATATTTACTTCTGAGATGTAATGGAGTAGAAATATAAAGCTGCATAAAATCAAAATACTTCATGTTTATACATAGTAGTACACTAGTAAATTTGAGTAGTTACTGTAGAATGCATACAATTTTGTATTAAAGGTTATATTTGCCATTAGATTAGAAGAAATGTTGAATTAATGTAGAATTATGCCTTTATTTTTGTGAATTTGTCTCTAATGTAATTCATCACTCATTTATTTAAGCAAAACTCTGAATATGTGCCATCTGGTTTTAGAGGTAAGATAGGATTTGTACATAATTAGATGCTTCCCTGAAGAAAGCAACGTGATTAATTTGACATTTGGGTTCTCCAACAAAGTGACTGATCATTGGCAACAGTGTGAAGAGTGTTGTGCCCACTGTCTACATTTTTGACTGGTGGTTTGTGGCATGATGCCCTCAGACAACACGCAGTGGATTCAACATGCCTGGTGGAACGCAATGCCTGCAGCTGAAACAGATCTTTGCTGACAGACAGACAGGTTACTGTACCCTTAGCAAGCCTGGCATTCCCAGGACACCACGGCCAAGTAATGGCAAGAGCTCCCGGAGTCTCAAGCATGAGCAGAATCACGTACAAACACACACACATGCAGATAGTGTGCCAAATTCCACAGAGCCATAAAGACAATCAGGGACCATTGAGAACGGCAACCCAAGTGGCGGTAAACTGCATGTTGGGGGACTGGAAGCTTGAAGAAGGTGCCACAACAACACATGGAGCAGTTTGTGTGCTTAATCCTTAAATTTCAGTTCTGGAGATGTTTGCTTTGCTAGAAAGAGGGCCTGCATTTTGAAAATTTGTTAGCTGCCTCTGGTGGCTTGTGAAGGGCATTTTCTTTTGCTGATATCTGGCAAATTCCTGCCCTCTCTTTGAACACATGTGACAAGCAGCGCTTTGACTCTCAGGCCAAATATCACTGATCAAACAGCTATGTTTGGTGTCAGCTAAAGGGACACAACTAGGTTACTCATATGGGGGGCACCGACCTGCCCTGAGTATGTTTAACTTTGAAACCAACACATGTACAGTACATACTGTGGCCCTTTTCTGCACTTGTAAAGTCATACTTGTGTGTCCAAATGGGTGCGTTAGAAGGTGGTAGCCGCCTCTAAAAAGGCACCGACCTGTAAGGGTGTCACTTAGCATCTAGCCCATCATTGCATTCAAACAAAAGATCTGAACTAAAAGACTGTCATTAGCCGCTGCCTCAACTGCTTATTTGTCTACCCACACAGAAAAGTCCCTACGAGATCTGTTGAGCAAACAACTGACAGATGCTATTTAGGCTTGTTGAGTCCCTAAAAATACATTTGTGCCCGGGGCAGTGATTTTGCAACTCCGCTGATGGGATCTTTGAGCAAGTGATCCCACTGAACATGTCCATCAATAAGAGCAACAGCATTTGTAACATGAGGACGTGGCTTAGCTATGCACCACCAGCCACAGTGAATGTAAACTATTCATGTCTCGGAGCATTATCTGCTGCTTGCGTTGGCTTTGTGGGGTGTCGGTGGTGTTCTTAGGGTGCTAAGGGTGGTCAAAGTTCAACCAGAGGCCTACGGATTCTTTGACAGACACTGGACTTTTCATAATGAGCCGTATGAACAGGTAGGCTTTGGATTTCAGAGAGCTATTAATTTAACCCTGAGGTGGAAAGGAAATTATTTCAACCCCCATTCCAGTCTTCAGGTGAAGCCTTTTTTCCTCTCCTGGGGAAATAAACACTTACATTCCTGTGTTCAGTGTGTTAATAAAGATTAAGTTGAATTCAAGCCTGCGTGTCAGACACTAATTCAGGTAGCTCATACCATACATACCTGTACTATTGTGTGGCTCTCAAAGGGTATCTCCCTCAGCCCTTTGAGCCGGGCTGAGGACAGATGACATTTTCAAGGAACATTGTTATTATAGTGGCCCTGGACAGCTTCAGAAGTGACAAGTGAGTCCTCATGCCCCACCACTGTGGGCTAAGCTTCAAAGAAAACTTAATGTTGCTCAGTTTAATGAAGGGATCAAAAGAAGAGAGGCTGCTGACCTCAGCCGTCAGTTATGATAGAAAAATTCCTTCCCGACTGAAGTGGAAGACGTTGTGGTCACTTACTATTATAGTCTATTCCCAACATGATAAATAAAAGTCAATGTTATTCTTGCCGTTACAGTTTGTGTACAGTTCATGTACTGAACTCATAAAAGTGAAACACATCGGGCTTAGACTGGCCCTTTACCTTCCTCTGGACCTACATTTAAAAGTAGTGACAGGCATTAATGTCAAAAGACACAATGCAGACCTTCATTTCATGAAAAATGCAATCTGCTTCAACACAGAGGGAACTGCTATTTTCATTGGAGCCGGAAGGAATGACATGGGTCTCATCAAGGTAAATCAGAAATAACAGCGGGTTTCAATCATGCCAGTGAAAGCCAAGAGTATAAACGTTTCATTCCATCCACTTGATCTCAGTTCGGAAGCAGTCAAAGCTCAGTTCAGATAAAACTCCTCCTGACCTTAAATGGCTCTCGGTTGGCAGTGTCGGCCTCCGAACTTAAAAGACTAATGCATTTCATACTTGTGACTAAATCAAAATCTAAAGCTGTGAAAAAGGACACACAATCCTCAACTGGCGCCCAGCACCTAACTGTTATTAACACATGGCCCAAGATCCAACTGCAGTCTTTATACTTGACTGTACAAAAAGCAGTTAAAATGAGCATCAGCATAGTGTGATTCTTTTTGTATTCATGACTGACAGCTGCATTGTTTTATCTTCACTAATGTGACTCAGTTTAGCTCAGTTTGGTTACTTAAATGAATGAGGGAAGTGTCAAACCTGGCAAAATACAAAAGAGGAACTGGCAAAACATAAAAGTATGTCCAACTTGAAAGAGGATGATGAGTATTGACATGCCATTAGATAGTAGGTGTATAATAGCAAACAATATTTTTAGGTGTGTCCAAGTGTCTCTAAAAGAAATCGTGTCTGTTGATCGGTTGCTGACCATTATACTTAAAAATGCAATATCTCAGGAACACTATGAGGGAATTTCTTCAAATTTGGTGCAGATGTTCACTTGGACTCAGTGGCCAAAGGTCAAGGTCGCTGTAGCCTCACAAAACATGTTTTTCAGCCATAGCTGCTTGTAGTTGAGAGAGGTGCATGAACAGATTATGGATAGGATAATGGACACATCTGATTGAACTTACATCCATACAAGGCGCTTTGTCCACCGGTCAGGCCCCATTATGTTTAAATAATGCGATATCTCAGGAATGCCTTGACATAAGATTTGGCACAAACATTCACTTTGACTCGAGAAGACGACGTGACATTCGCTTCAGTTAGCGTTTGGTGGCCAAAGGTCAAAGTTAAAACACAATATCTCAGGAAAGGTTCGACAGAATTTCACAAAATTTGGCACAAATGTTCAATTGGATGAAAAGATGACCTTAAAGATTTCGGTGTCCAAAGGCCAAAGGTCAAGGTCACTGTGACCTTGTGTCTGTCCATTCTTCTGAATGTGACATCTCAAGAACGTCTTGAGGGATTGTTTTGTGGGAGAATGGGAGAACTGCATGTACAGATGATGCAATAACAGTGGATGTATCTGACTGAACTTATGGTTCTTCTTCTTTCATCCTGCGCAAGAACAAATTTTTACATTATGTAAAAGTTGCAAGACATGATAGCCACTGAATTCTATCCCTTAGGCTACTAAAAAGACATTAATGTCACAAATTTCAGGTTTCTAGCAACAGAGAGAACTGCACGAACAGATTATGATGCAAATATAATGGAGGCATCACCGAATACCCGTTTGTCAATTTGAGAGTTAAAAATTACCTCAAAAGATTGTGGATTTAACAAATTGGAGATTGTACAGATTAAACAAAACTAAATCCAAGACACTGCAGATGACTATAAAACTGAAACTCAACCAAGAAAGTCTGGCATCGTCATTTGAAGTGGAAACGTGCTAGAAGTTGTATAATGAAACATGGCACGGCTGTAAATTCATTGTGTGCTAATTCTGAAGTCATCCAGCGGATCTATCATTAAAGGCTTCACGGTGTACCGCACTCAACCAGAAAGCCATTAAGCATCACTTTAACTGCGTGTTTGTGCACCGAGCCCATGAGCGCGTAACGGCCGGGGAGTGTGTTTCTTTAAGAATGTAAGGTGGGTGAGCCCCTTTTCCTGACGCACGCCTGGTATGCAAACATAAATTTAGCAGCAACGTGTTTGCTGGTGGAACAAAATATCTGGAAGCGGCCGTGAAGTGTCATGTCGTCTCCGGCAGTTCTTGGCTCACTTGTGCTTTTTCTCCCTCTGTAAACTGGAGCCGGAGCGCAGCGCGTAGAGCTGAGGAGAGCGGACCTCTTTCTCCCTGGGTGACCGGAGAGACCGGGACACACGGACGCGCAAGAGCCCGACAAATCACTGTCTCCCTTTTCTCTTCAGTATACAGTCAAGTTTGTGCGTCAGAGATGACAGGAGGCTGTTTGTGGACGACTGGACTGCTGCTTCTCGCTGTCTGTGTGAAGGTAAGCTGCAGTTTTATTTAATCACACTCTTCTGATCCAGTCATTGAATCAGAGGCAGGCGCTTCACTTCATTCACTTTGGACTCAGAAATGATGTTCAGATGAAATAAAAGCCGTCTTAATTTAATGTTGCTGTTTATTGAGGAACCATCGAGGCACCTGTTGCTTTGGCCAATCTCATGCTTCTAAAAGAAGAGCCATTATGGTAACATAATAGGGGCTCAGGTGCTTTTGGTGATATTACTGACACGTTTATTGAATCCACCTATTAGGAATTAAAGGAATGCTCTGACTCTACAGAACATCCAAGACCCACAATTGCTGGTTTTACCTCTAAACTGCCTATCTCACCAGGGATATTTGAGATCATTATTGTTAGATTTGAGATTATTTTGTTAGATTAATTCAGATTTTTGTTCAGTGTTTGTCTTCATCATCCATCACAGATACTGCACAGTGAAATGATGTGATGCAGATAAAAAGTGACCGATGCTTGGTAAAAGAATATACCTCTTTATTTGCCAGAAAACAGCAATAAAGTGAAAAACACTTTAATTTTACTCAAATACATGAAATTCTGTCATACATATGCCTCTAAATTGTAGTATTCATGGTTTGTATTTGCAAAGCAGGGGTCATACTTTGAAAGGTCACAGTTTATCAGTCCCGCATTGACCAAACGTTCCAAATCAGTCCACTCAGCTCATACTAATCACTACAGGAAGAGTTTTACATGTCGTCAGCTGAAGGCCCTTCATACGCATGCATCATTCATACAGGCCAAGTTGTGTAAAGGTACACTCCTGCTGCGCAGCAGGCACCACAAAGCAGTTGTTTAGCACCAGAGACAGATTTTAGGGCTCAAACAGAGGGGCGGCATGCCACTGTCAGCATGTGTAAATGACCACGACAGGTGCTAATGGCACTTCAAGGTGATTTGGGCTTTAGACACCCTGGCTGCCATTTAGCCCGACCGAGCACGTCTGCACTGTAATCAGTGCATGTCAGTGACAGAGAAGCACTCGAGGCTTTGCAACTCTTTCCAGGCCAATGTCCAGTGCTGTCCTGATTAAGTTGCAGTCAGGATATTGGGATGAAAATGGAATCATAGGCATCAGTGTGAGGCTGTGAGAGGGTTTCATGTAGGAAGTTTTAGTTAAGTCATGGTCATGATTCTCAAAAATGTAAAAAAAAAAAAAAAAAAAATCCCAGGGGTGGGTGATATATATATGTTTTTCCAGAGGACCGTACTGACTTAGATAAAGTAAGTGAAGAGCCATACATTTGACAGTTGAATTGAAACATGCAACAGATAGTACTGAAGTATGTTAAACTACATGACTTTGGCCATCAAGATCTCTCTGTTAGAAAGTGTTGACTTTGTTACAATGAAAAGATTACCTACTGGCATACTTAGCATGCTTGGTTGGAAAATATCTCTTGATGTTGAACTCCATGAACGTGAACTCTCTCTCTCGGCATAGTAAACATACCGCCTGTGAACCGACACTTGTTACAAAATATTTAATGTCCACTCTTTATTAAACATGTTACATTCAGAGTCAACTTTTCTCTTTTTTTTTGGAGCATTCATCCTGACTCTGTTGTTTGTTTTCTGGTTTTGAATGTTACAGGTCAGATCAAAATGTTCCACGGGCTGGTTCGGGCCCCTGTGCCATATGTTGCCTATGTGTACTTTACAATGTGGACTAAAACAATGCTTATTACATTATAACGACATGTATACTAAAACAAAATGACAAATGGCACATGACTCATCGTGTGTTTCAGATGTTTGAAACGTGTTATTAGTAGATTAATGAAGTTAGCTGTGATGACATTGCCTTATAAATGATTACAGTCTCAATGAGCTGTTCATCTTAGTTTCCAACATGTTTGAAGTGATACGCCCTCATGCTGGCTTCTGTATTACAACAAGTCATGGTGGTTTGATTGTTTTGTGTCTCTGTCACGTCTGAAAAATGACAAAAGCAGTTGCCAACGCATTGACAAGCTTCCCCATCTGTGTGTGTGGAGTCACTGTGTAGCGTGAGTCAGCGCTGGACATTTATCTCTTCTCACACTCCTGAGTGACCCAGAGCTTTGCATCAGAGAGCAGGGACAGACAAGTGCTGCCTCCCGGGGTCTTTGCTCGGTGGTGGCCTTTTTCCTTTCATCCTCGCTCCTGGGTCAGATTCTCCGCATTACTATTTGACCAAAGAATGAGTCTCTATATTTGTGTGTATGCTTGTTGGAAGTAGTGTGGTGTGTGATTTGTGTGTGTGGGCCAAATGGCCTGTGGCTCCAACCCTAAATGGAATAGACTTCCCTTTGTGGGTGACATAATGACATACCTCAAGTGATTCTTGGAGGGTCTAGTTGCTCTCACTCCAGTCCCCTGATTTGTGCAGCAATGTGGAACCTTCCAAAAACAGTTTTTCCTTTTGCTCGGTGGGGATTTAGAAGTGGCCGTGCCCTTAAAAGACAGCATTAAGCGTAGTGCCTGTAGATAATGATTTGACACCTGCCAGGGCTATGGAGCGAAGCTAATGCTTTTTGTATGTTTTGATTTGAATCTTTTTGGCGCTTAAAGTCCCATATTTCTTGTGAGTTTATCAAATTTGGGTGGATATTGAAGGTCAGCAGTGAATCTTATTTTTTCTGACACAAATGTGGGTAAATAAATTAGGTTAAGCCTCTAAAAGCAGCTCTATTTATGAGCTTTGATGTCTGTTTTGCTTGTAATACAACAAAGAAACCAAATGTGACTGTCAAATATTTATTAAAGTAGATATTACTCTGCTCTTGGGAATTGAAGATGAATAATGTGGTTTAATTGACATATAAGGCAGCTTCCAGATGACTCTACTGCTTCTGACTCTATACAATATATGGCTACTTCAGCCCATCTCTTCCTTCTAATTACTCAGCTAGAATTCAGAAGGAAATTGGCCAGAAAAGCATCAGATTTTGATGTTTATTCGAGGAAATGGTCCCTCTCAAAAGTCTAAATGCAGTGATCAAAGTGTATTGAAGTCTTCAGGATGGAGAAGCTTTGGGGTCTGATGGCAGGATTAAGTGGGGTCACGGCACACAAATGGTCCCAAGTGAGCGTCCGTCAACAACAACATCTCTTGTTCTGCGAAACACGCTCCTCAGCCTGATCACTTGATCATAAAGACCACAAACTATCCAATTAGGTTTCACGAGTGCCTTTGTTGTGGACGCAAGTGGAATGGGAAGTGAATTAATTCTGAGAGGGATTGGTCCCACTTGAGAAGTAAAGAAAAAGGCTTCAGAGAACATCTGGCCAGTGATGGATAGATGGAGCAAGTTTTTGGAGTGCGTTAACAAGAGCGAGTGTTTTCAGTTACGCTGCAAAAGCCTTCATACTCATCTCATTGTTCCCATCTGGCCTTAATCTGTGGAGTGAGACTGAGGGTTGCTTAGTGTGGAAGCGCACAAGTGTGTGTATGTGTGTGCAATGTTACTCTCAGTCCAAGGCCAGAATTAACTGGTACTCATGTTTGCATAAATTGCCAAGGTACCCACGAAATGTTTCACTTTTCATGGAGTGCTCTCAGCATTCCTGGCACAGTAGCAATGTTTCCTGTGTGTCCTACTCAGGTGTGCCGGGATGTTGCTCTTCCAACCCTTTCTGGAAATCCAGAAAGCAGGCATTCATCCCGTTAGAGCCGGGCCAAAAGGAAGTAGCGTCACACCATTCTCAGGAGGCCAAGGGAAGAAAGTCCTGCAGAACAGAACAAGAGATGGCAGCCTGGAGTCCCAAAGAAAGCACAGTTTCAGCAGTGTTTGCAAGAATCCGGTGGCCAGACTTGAGGCTAGCAGTCATCTCCAAGCTATATTTTTCTGTGACGTCATTGCATATTGTGGCATTGCCAGTTTCTGCACTTTAAAGCAGCCTTTGTTGAAAAAAAAAAAACAAAAAAAATCTTAATCAGAGAAGAATTTTACTTCCTAAATTCATAAAAATCAGATTTGGCTAGCAGTCCAATGATGAGCTTGACTGGTTTTGACTGTTTTTGACATTCCCGCTGATGACTGACACTTGGTCTTTGTGAAGCAGCAGATAAACGAAACCTGACAGAGCGCTTTTGCTTTTACCTCCGGAACCTCATTTTTTAGTTAACATCAGGACTTGATGAACAAACCAGGCCCTGTGAAAATTGAAAAGATGTGGACGGGAATATATTGCTTTTCCTTTTCCAAATCTTGTGGAACTTGATAGTGTTGTTTGCCTTTCAATCACTTGATGCCGAGTTCTAATAACATGCTATGACTGAGTGCCCAAAGTGGACGGTGCCAGTAAACGACATAGCTTGTTGGAATCATGTTGCAGTCCTGTGCCAGAGTGTTTGCAAGAGGGCATGTTGTTCTTCACTATCATAATGCATAGAGTTTTTGTAGATTCATATGGCTGTTAGGAAATGGAAATTGTCTTCTTTGGCCACGCACACTTAAAAACTCTCAGATTATGTACCAGGCTGCTGTCACGCATTGATAAAAAGCTGCCAGCAGATGGCAACATTACAGCAGATGGATTTTTGGTGTCCAGTTCAGCAGTGCCGGCCTCTGCAGCTCCCACGCCCATCACTGATATTCAGCTCTATTGTGATTTTGCAGGTGGCTGCCCTCCATCCCCTCTCTGTTTCCTCTGGAGCCCCTTGTGAATGTATTTGTTCCTTCATCATGAGGTTTATTTGTCATTGCTGTGCTTGAAAGGCGAGCCTCTGGCATCCTGTTCCTCTGATGAAACATCTTGGGCTCCATCTGTAGCAGAGCCCACGTCCCCTCCATCAGCGTGATTGAGCGTTGTTGTTTTATCCTGTTGTGTGTTCCTGGACGCCAGCTCAAACTTCATTTGCAGCGGTCCGGGGCCCTCCGTGCATCATCTGGCCTCCACATTTTTCACACAGCCGATTGCAGAGCCACAGAACTTTGCAGTGGAGTTGCTGTGCCTTGGCTTGAACACATGCGTCTAAGTTCTGCCTGTTCTGCCCCGGCCTTGACCTCAGATCGGTCTCGGTGTGGGATTGCAAGTGGAGTGACGGGGAGTGGCGCTAACGAGAGGGGAGAAGCAACGCTAGGGCCCCTTCGTGATGCCTAATTAGAGGGGAGGGCAGGTAGGAGGTGTGTGTTTGCCTGTGTGTTGAAGGGAGGATGGCCAGGAAGCCAGATCAGATACTGTAGAGGAAAGAAAGAAGAGGCAGAGGTTAAAGGAAGAGGGGAGGATGATGGAGTCAAAAAGGTCAAGAATGGAGAAGAAAAGGAACAGGAAAGGAGAAAGCATCTGAAAAATTCGCAGCATTGGTGTGCATGAAGTAAAGGACTGAAGATAAAAATGGACCAAGACCGCCTGATATAAAAATTCAATATCATCTTCAGCGATCTGTTTTAAATAAAATGTCGTAAAATATAATAAAACAGTGATACACCTGCAGATGCGAAGGTGGAAAGTTAGTGCCACATTAGAGTATACAAACAGGAATATTAATGGTGTGATACCGATGTGGATTTAGGTGAGAGTAAGAGAAGAAGAGGACACACACAGACACAAGGATGTCTGTAGAAATGGAAAAAGAGAGCAATATTGATGGGGTGAGAGGGGAGGAGATGCATGAAGCATGCACAAAGAGCAAAAGGCCAAGAACTAGAAGAAATGTAGTCGAAAAGCCACCAGTATAAAATAAAACATAAATATCCGAATCTTCTTGGAACGACCACAAGGAGGATTCACTGAGAAGTTGACAGACATGAAAAAGAAGAGCAGTTATCGCTCTATCTGACCTCGCTCTTTTGGGAAACCGTAAAAGGGGGTTACATGTGAGAGAGGTTCGGCGAAAGGGGAACAGAAAGGACGGACGGCTAAATCTGCTGGAAACATGATTGACTGAGGGTCCGCATAGCTGGTGTCTGGCAGGGTCTCCACGGCTGGCTGCAGTCAATGTTTGCGAGGCTAATGATGCTTCCTGGGGTTCTCACATCTGCTTCCCTCGTGGCCACATGTGCTTTGAGTAAATGCTGCGCGGCCACGGCTAAACACCCCGTTACAAATGATGTGCTGTTTGGATTACTACGTATATACCTACAGAAGCAGATTCCATGCGCACATGTAATATAAATATATCAAATCATACATCCTATCTGTATCTCTGTGTGCATCCTCCAGTTTCCCAGATGTCTAAAGATTTGGTAGATAAAGTATCATCATTTTTTCATTCATGTTATAAAGCGTAATTAAAAAAATACTCTGCACTGACTAATGATTTGAGTTTAATATGTTTTTTCCACTAGTTTATCTGCTTTGCACAAGATGTTTTCTGCTTCACTTTCAACCTTTGTGCACTAATAGCGTCAGGTTTCCACATAACACCTGTAAATCAAGATTGGCTCCAAAATTTTTGTGACGTCGCAAATCCTGTCAGTAAATCTGCCCTTTAAATTCAGATTTTTGAAACTTGCCTCCCTCCTGCAGAGAAGCGTGAGAAAACCCTCAAAGGGTCTGCACAGTGGAAGTTAAAGATTACAGTTAGCAAACACTGAAAAATACTTAAGTGAGGTGAGAGACTTTAAGTCATATTTGCAAAAGCTCAACATGTGACATGTGTGTGTCTTTAGTCTTGTGACTATTGTACTGTATGTGTGGTGTGACCATAGGAGCCAAAGGTTCATCTGCTTTCCTAATTCCCAGGCTGCTCGAAGGGATTACCTCGGCCACAGCGCCCTTTCTGAACTGCACTTACATGCACACAGACACACACTGGAGTGAGCAGTGACACAGCACAGATGTAGCAGCCACAGAGTAGACTTACTGGCCCCTGTAAAGAGGCCTGGGTCTACCCTTTAAAGATGCCCCTGCATTGAAAACCCGTGTGGTCCTTGGGCATGTGTGTGCAAAGTACAATATAAAGCATACTTGTGTGTGTGTGTATGTGTGTGTGTTTATGTATTATTTCTGAAAGTATAAGGGGGTGAGGTGGCAGGTCGTGAGAAATTTATCCAACTTTAGGCCTCTTGAAAATATCCAGTGATTTCAGGAGATCTGATATAGTTCAGACAGCTACATTTTGGAAATAAAGCCACATTTCCATCCAAAGTACATGGAATTTTTAACGCAAAACTCTAGTCCCAGTAACTAAAAGCATTCTTAAAACTGTCTGCTTCCAGAGTGGTCTCACGACTTGATTAGGCAAATTATTCCTCTGACATGTGGAGAAGCGACATGACATTGTTGCGTGCAACTACATAAATAAATCCTCACTAAGGACTGGCCTTCCTCACGGTCCAAGTGTCACCTGCTTTCTTCTGTAACTCCCTGGTACTGTGTTGAAAACAACAAAATATATGTACAGCTACAGCTTTTTAAAAATTGCGAATGAAATAAACTGGTGAATCCAATGTGGTGGAAGTATCTTAAAGTGTAATACCACTGATGGCCACTAGATGCTGGCCCCTCCACTTGACTTCCTTTGAACTTCTGTCTAGAAATGCCAAGTCAATATTTTTTTCTCCAGGTGTCATTATGGTCTCATTAACTTTATTTGGACCCTGTAATAAGTGCACTGGAGGTACAGACATCAAAGCCTTCTATTCAACCTGAAATCTTATTAGTTATTTGTCCATTAAGATTTCAGGGTGATTCCTGTAGAAGACTTTGACGTCTGCAGTGTAGGCTTGGATTGAAAGGGGTGCTTGTCAGTTTGCTCGCTTGCTGGGACTTTTCAAACTTCAATTTATTAATAAAAAACAGTTTTTCCTCTGATGGACAGCTCTATTGTGGTTGTGGTTAAGAAGTTACACAAGACTCTCGATTCATTTTGTTGTGCAAATGTTTCACAAAGTTTAATATTAAGAGGAGCTCACACATCACACTTTCCCAGTTTCATCGTCTTGTCCAAATATGGTCACTTATGGCAAAAAAAAGCCAAGATGCCAAACATGAAGCCGCCATCCAAAAACGTATGGGTGTAGTCAGGGTGGCTACGTCCACTTCTTTTCTACAGTCTCAACTGTCAGAAAGTACTACCCCCAGAGCAGTTTTTGGGGGGTAAAATAAAGTCCCTGGAACTAAATTTAGACCCTGGATCCTGCAGTGGAAAGCCACTTAATTCCTCCATAGGGTTCCTTGTTCCTGGGGAAAGTTCCGGCAGTGGAAATGCAGCTTAAGCCTGTTCAAGATTAGTCATAATCATGCACTACTCTGTGTATTTTGCACATCCAAATCACCATTTGGTTATAGGTGGTATTTCTTAGTGGCAGGTGTGAACTTTGAATGAACTCTAAATGACCTCTTTGAATTCTGACGGTTCAGAAAACCTGTACAGTCCTGCCGTTTCTTGTTCCACAATGACAGATTTTTTTGACCTCTAAAAATAATTACCTCTATGACAAAAATGCACCTGCAGGTCAGCGTTGGCTTGCTGAGGCCTCTGTCTGACTGTGGTGTTGCATTCGGAGTGCCGCTGTGGAATTCTGTCCCAGCATACCTCTGGGTGGTGACATCATCCACGCTCGCTCTGATCTCATTGGGCGACGTGTACTACAACAGTCTCACATGTGCCCTGCTTGTTTGAATCTGTCGTCCTCCGGTATGAATCCTCTCAGCACCTCCCCTCCTCCCCCTCTTCTCCTCCTGTCTCCATGATGACAGGTATGCAGCATGAAAAGTATTTGGCAACCATGACCTGGAAAAGTGCACATTTGACATTGAGCATGTCACTCACTCTTCATTTTCCCCACTCCTCTTTTGCTTCAGTGAGGCATAATGCTGTTTTAAATAAGGCCTTTTGTGTTATCAGCGAGGTTTCTTCTCTCATCTCAACATGATTTGCTTCATAGTTGGAATAGTTGGGATTGTGGTGACCAGGTGGCCTGTGAAGCCACCTAGATGATATGACAGATACTGGAGTTGGCTCATTATGAAAGATCCTACAATGTGTTTTCAGATCATTTAAGCTCAATAGTGAGAGACAGACAGGCTGACAGACATACACAGACAGGCAGAGTAGGGCACCTACCTGGAGTTAGGGCATTGTCATATTCACAGGAAGTCACCACAGAAAGTATAGGAAAAAACAAAAAAGATTGCCATTCATTTATGTTTCATTTTTTATAAACATTTAAGAAGCTAAATATTCTGTTGTATTTAGTGTGCTTTTAAAGTTGCTGGCAGATTTTTAAAGCCATGGTTAGATGTTGCTTTCAGTGATGAGTTTTTTTTACCCAATAACAGACCTAAAATAAGAAGTAATTTACTGAAATTGCCCTTCATTAAAGGTGCAGTGTGTAGGATTTAGTGACATCAAGGTGTGAGGTTGCAGATTTCAACCCAGTGAATACCTCTTGTCTCATCCTGCACTCCCAAGGGTGTAGGAGAACATACAATGTCCACTAAAAATGCAGGTAAAAAACCCTTAAATACCATTTCTAGAGCATTTGGTTTGTCCTATCAACATGGGCAACTGCGTGGAAGAAGACCCACTCCCTCTGTAGATATAAAGGGCTCATTCTAAGCTAAAGAAACGCAACAATTATTATCTTCAGGTGATTATACACAAATCAAAACACAATTATGAGTATTATATTACATTTTTGTAATTCGATCCCCTAAATCTTACCTTTTTAATTTCTGTCAGCCACTTGAATAGCTAGTTAATTCTTCAGCATAAATATACTTACTATCAAGTAATAGGCTTGCCATCCATAGTTATATGTTATCAGTGCAGTTTTGTTTAAAACTGTTCTTTTCAGTGTGATTTGGGAATCGGAAACAACACGTTTGATGAGCAAAAAGTGTACACAACAATCAATACTGAACGTAAATTGGTACAGATCCAGTCTACTGTCTTTTTTTCTTGTTTTGTCTACCCATAATTACTAACTTACTTTTTTTTAAAATAATCCTCATGTGTTGTTATTTTGGTCCAACTAGCAGTTCTCACCTAGAGTAGAAGAAAGTCAGTTGACCTTACCTCTGACCCCAGTGATACCCAAAGCTCGTCTGCGAAACCTGCTGACATGACAATTTACTGCTGTGGAACATGGATCTGTTCATCTGTCACACTCAATATTTCTTACAATACATACTTCCAGGTGCAGCTACATCAATTCACCTCACAAAAAAAAAAAACACATTTTCATAAAGTTTTAGGACTTCATGTCGTAAAAAGGCGAAGAAAAGTGACACATGCCTGGAGAGTGAACTGTAAGTTTTGTTACTGCAGAAGAAAAGTGGAATGAAGGAGTGTCCTGATGGATTTTGACTGACACGGAGACATAACATGGATGTTTTCATTGACATAAATGACAGACTCTGTGTATTAGTACAAAGAGTGAGTGAGAGCAGCTAGTGTGTGTCTTCGTGGTCGAGCGAGTGCATCAGCAGCAGCATAAGCAGCTGAAAGACGTGTGTCAGTGCGAGACGAGCGTGTTCGTTGACGCTGATTGGCAGGAGGGTGCAGCAGGAATGTGGCTGGCTGCAGCTCAGTGTGGGACAGGTACAAACCGCTCTATCATCTCATGAGAGAGTAATCGTTACGGGCAAATCATTACATGATCAGAGGGATCCAAGTCTGTGCCAAGTATGCGGCAGCCTCGAGAATTTTTTGTGGGAAGCAGGAAGTCAACACGGATCATAAACGGAGAGACAAAATTATACAGGACCTTAGATCACTGATGTAAACAGTTACATTTTGCAAGCAGTAGAAGACTAAGTTCAAACTTAACATGCCAATAATGTTAAAACGTACATCTGTTTTATACATATCGTACATCTGATTAAACATTTACCCACAGAAAGTCTAATGACTAATGCGTGGTTCTTATCTGATCTTCAATCTTCACACAAACCTGATTAAAGGAGAATGAATCCTGCTCTGGCAATCACTCACTTTGTAAGAAGACAAAAACTTGTGCTAACTAACTTTATAACTCTGTAACTTTAAGGTTCAGTGATGCGCATCTCTCAAAGTCCAATTTGTTGGACCCGTCTCCTTTATAGTGGACAGTCAGAGTGAGGTTTGTATTGTCCTTAGTTTTAAAAAGTCCAATTATCTGAATTTTGAGCTTGTTTATCAATGTCTTAAATATAATTTTAACCCTATTTGCATGGGACTAGTATTACCTGAGGACCTGTGGTAATTTGTAATAATTGCGGAGGTCGTCTGTGATCTTAAACCTGTGTGAGTCTGCCATGTCTGTAAAAATTCCACTGCAAATCACATCCTCTATTTCAGCAAACCTCCTGTGATAATATTAGTTCAGTGCGATTTGTAACATCTTTTGTTTCCTCTGCTCATTTATCCTGCTTATTTCCTGATCAAGAACTATGGAGGCTTGTGCTAGTCGTTATAAATTAAAGTTTTTAAACCTTTTTGGTCCAAATTCAGGAGACCCATTTACTGAAAAAGCAAGCTTTCCTCCTTCAGAGGAGCAAACTCTCTGAAAGTTCAACAAGATCTGGTTCAAGAGTAGCATTTAGTGTGTGGTTGAAGCCTGTTTGAAGCCCACCGCGCCTTGTGTATGAAAAGGCTCAAATTGGGAGCTTTGGGTATAAAGGCATTAGAGCTGCATGGGACGTGGCCATAAAAAGCCACCAACAAATTCCTGCCATGATCCAATATTGTTCTGAATTCACATCAGGAGCATCACCAAGGCATAAAAACGCTCACAACTAGGTCTTAAATTGCCTGCATAATAGTCTTAAAAAGGTCTGAAAAGTCTTGAATTCAACTTGTTGAAACCTGCAGAAATGGCTGCTACTTTTCACTGTCTATAACTTTATCGTATCCAAGTGTAACCTGGCCTGATCGATTGCTAGTTGTTAGTCCTGTAGTGTTTTACTGTAAGCATCACAAAGACTCTACAGACTGCAGAGAGAAGACAAATGGGGCCATGTGTCCTAAAGAGGTGACACACAGTAAAACGTTCATAATCCAAACTGGATAATGTAACTGGAAAAAATCTGTAAAAGTGGGCAAGCTTTTTTCCCATAGCTCACAGCATATTAATCAGACGCCAAATTTGCGACAGTTGGTCGATCAATCAGTTCACCGTTTTGTCTGAGCACATTATAGTTACACCTAAATAGAGCTGGCAGAGTGTCTTCGCATAACAACTTTGGAATTTATTGCATTTGCCCAAAGCTAACAAAATGCCAGCCTCTCACCTCATATTGAATGATGCTCGCTCGCCCGGTGTTAATATTACAAAGTGCGGTTGTAATTGCAGTGGCTAATCTATGCTGACAACAAATATTTTTGCAGGGGAATATTTTCCTTAAAACCAGACTGAGCTTGCAGACCGCTAATTTATGTAACAGATGTGGAATTGGGCAATGCTAACAAAACATTTAGGTTTATAGACTACTATAATACTGAAAGACAGCTATCCAAATGTTGCAATATGGTCGGGTGGAGTTACCGTTCTTAAGAGATTGTTGATGAGTGATTACGGTATTTTAGTCACTTGAAAAATAAATTAATATAATTTGTCAAAACATATAGCTGAGGTATGAAGTTATTGTTCGCGTGTATTGTAGCAGCAGCTGTTTCGGTAAGTGGAGCTGCTGCTGCGTGCAGGTGTGTGAGGCAGACACACCGCCTTGAGGTGCAGCGGAGGATGTAGGTTCATGTTCAACAATGTGTGCCAAAAGTGTCTCGCTTGTCTCCATCCCTTTTTTTCATCTGTGCAACCATGTGTGTCTGCAACACAACCTCGGGAGATTCTTGCTCCAACTTGCTGTTATCTGTTATGTCGCTCTGAAAGTAAATATGCGAGCGTGAGCTTACATAACTTTCTTTAGTCCACTTGATGTGCAGTATTTGATTTCTGTCTTTCTGCCTTTAGTTTGTGCTTATTAAGAAAGGCCTGTGAGCGGCGCGTAGACACATTCATGTAATAAGTCGTCATTTAATTTCCTCCCATAAGTCTTTGTTCGCTCCTCGTATTGGTTTAGGCAGTCAGAGGGCATCACTGACGGACTTATGGGGGTTTATCCACAGCCTCTCCCTTTTCCTGGCTCTAACCTACTTCAGCTCTCAGGCTTCCTGCTCTTCACAGACAGGTCAAACTTTGAAAGTATGTAATAGGGATGACCGTGGAGTGCACGTGCACACCCTTGAGGGACCCCAGCCTTTGGGTTGCTTCTTCCTCTGCGGCGCTGTGCACAGTGAAGGTGTGCGCTCAGAGGAGGGCCATCGAGGGCAAGATGACTTCCTCTGCCACAGAGAGAGGACACACAAACCGAAATATAGTCGTAGTTTGCCCAGAGGTAAGCACATTCTCATGTCAGGTTTTGTTTTTGTTCCATATAAGCAGGGCAAATTAGCGTGAGCATTCATGCTTATTTTGTACCTTGCTGTCAATCTAGTGTGTTTGTTTGTGCAGTACTTTTTCATACACTTCCAACACACTTTTACAACCCAATTTTATAATGGTATCTGATTGGAGCCGTACCCCCTGTGTGCACTGAAGTCGTTATTGACAAAGTTTCCAACTGTTCGGATAAATTTGCTTTTATGTGATGATCCAGGGCAAAGCAGGGAATGTTTTTCTTTCCGCTGCACTAATCCAGGTTGTTGAAGAGGCTTGGCCCGTTAGTTCCCAAATTTAACAGCGCAAATTAACTCACTAATCACATACCCACATGCGAAGGACAGGGAAACTCCCCTGTAGGTAGGCGTGTGTGACTGCCAATCAGTGTCTGACATGTCAAAGGCTATGTGGGTCAGGGAGTTGGACTCTGCTCTGTAGCTCTGCTCTTATACTACACACAATAAGCCAAGTCAGCGTCCCGGAGCCTCACTGAACTTGCATGCCCCAGTTATCTGGATGACGCAAGTCAATCAGGGCAGATCCACCACTTGTGTCTCATTAATATCAGGCACACCCAGCCTTTGTCAGAATGCTGCCGTCTGCGTTGCCGTTGGTGCTTCCATTTGCTTCTGCATCATCAGTGACAGTCGATCCACTGCTTGTAGCCGTCGGAATTAAGGGCTGAGATTGTTTTTTGCATTCTTTCTTACACTTTTAAAGAAGAATAGGATGGTATTTGCGCTGAAACTGCACTTCAGGCAGCATAAAAGTGCAATAAAACAATTTAATTACAACACATGCAGACACAATGTTGAATAGAGTACATTCCATTTAAATATGTGTGGCTGTAAAATGGCACATCCAGTATATTAGGATCCTCAGAGTAATAAGAAGGTAAATATGCAAAAAACAGAACCAGAAAATATCACAGCTTGTGGAGCCAAACGCACTCCACAGTTTATTAATGCATTTTTTCATCAGATGGAAAACATTTTATTACTCTCAAATTTAAGTTGAGAAAGTTACACACTTGATCCAAGAGACTATAACCACGAAGCATGAGTTTTTAATGAATTTTCAAGCCATTAATGGTTTGTTTCCATTTGTAAAGTTTGAAAGGAAAACACCTCTCCCAGTGTATCTGATGAGTTCAAATCTCTTTACATGCTTCTTAACCACTTTGGCTTTGTGATATTTCTTCCTTTTTGAGTTCTGAAGAGATTAAATGATCTACAAAAACAAAAAAGATAACAGAAAAGTCTCGTTACCTTTTTGTGGGAGCCCCTGAGTTTTAACTGTGAATTAGAAAGATCAACGGTTGAAAAAAAAAGATGCATCAGTCCAACGTGGTGTGGTGTTAAAGTGGGAGTTGTGATTTTTAATAGTCTCTGAAATAAGAAAAACTCAAAATCAGGGACATAAAAAGTAAACTAACACGTTGTCCTTCCATCATCACATTTCTAAACCTCTCGGTGTCGTCACCCACAACACACCGTACCAGTCCAGCACATGCCTTTCTCTCTCTCTGTCCTCTCCCTGACCCATAATTCCCTTCTTCCTGCCCACCTAACTCTTAAAGATTAACAGAGTGCTCACTACCTGTCCACCTGCTAGAGGCATCAGATTTACGGGCACCGGGATAATCTCAGGGGTCCAGTTGGTTCTTTAGTCCTTGGAAACAGAAACACAGAGCCCGGCCAAGGGCAGACAATTTCCAAGGGGATCTGTTATTGGAACTGCTATTGTTCAGCCTGGGAGGCCACCTGTATCAATATCAGACATTTTATGTGCCAGATGCAACTTAGTTGGATATCGTGTTTTCTTGGCATTATTGAAATGTTACATTGTCTTGATTTTATGTTGATTATGGACTTTTAAGACAAATAAAAAAACTGGCTTGTGTTCTGATTTGTGGCAAGGAAAGGATTTTGTAGAGTTCGTGCCCCTGTTCTAAAGCTCACATGGGTGTTTGGTAGCGGCACTAGATTGCTATAAAGCTGCACTTGAAGCTTTCATTGGCTTTATCCCGCTCTGACTTCAGATATACCCTCAGGCTCTCTCCGTGTCACCTGGATATCTGTAGACAATGTGAAACCCGCATCTCTGTTACACATGCCAGCAACAATGGAAGGCTGCTTGGACCACATTTTGAAGGTTTTGGTTGCAGAAGCAATTTTGGAGCTATCAGATTGAAACTCAAGATGCCAGCACAAGTCAATTCTGTCAGGAATTTCTAAGAGGGGCGTGCGCCTTTGAAAGTCTTAATGTAAGACCAAAAAGAAACCCTTTCATGGCCAGAGAATGTCTATCACAATGGAGTTGAAGATGCCACATTTAGGTTTTAGAGTCTCAGATGTCTCCACTAACTCTGTCTGAGGTTGTCCTTAACAAAGCTACTCAGGTATTTAGGTGGCCTGAATGTCTTTGATAAGGAGCGTGGTATTATATTTCCATAAGTAGATGAGTTGTATTGGTGGAGTGTAATGTGATTCCATTAATTTTAGAGGTCCTGTTATCTGGTCTGTCACTCTGCATGCTCCAAAACTCAATGGACCCTCTGATTTTCAGGTTTTAGGGTCTGGTAGCTACACCCCTGCTCCCATATACATATATATCCATACTGTACTGTTTTACCTCATTTTCCTCGTCTAACTGCAACACAAAATGAATTAAAATGATTTATGTGACACCCCCCTGTCTTTGTGTGTGTTAGCATTGTAAGTTGAGCATGATGAATCTCTTCAAAGCTGCATATTCCTGCAGGTTGGAAGTTGCAAAGTGTGCAGATGCACGGCAAACTCATGACATACCTGTTCCTCCTGACAATAAACCTCAATTCAGTGCCTCAACTTGTGGAGATTTAAGCACCGCTGAGGGACAGCTTCCAACCACTCAGTACGGCAAAACCGCCTACTTGGCTCCTCTAAGGTTTCATGCCACCAGGGGTTTTACTCTTCACTCAAAAAGAATAACATTTCTTATACAAACCAAAGCTGCAGCCAGCAATTTCGAAGAGACAGATCCCTCATCTCTTAGGGTGAAACTTACCTGCCTGAGCCAGTGAACCTGTCAAGTTTGTCCTGTTTAGGGTGGAACTGTAGTCACTCTTTGGAAAAAACGTTAGACACCATGAGGGCAATTAAAATACTTCAAAAGAAAGACAACAGTAAAGTGTTTTTTTAATGCATGTGGTAGCAAAATGAAAAAAGAATATCCAATATACCAGCTCCAACATTTGGTGTTCATACTTTCTACTTTAAAGGTCTTATTGTTTTAATTTAAGGTAATTATTGCATAGATTAAAACCAAACATGCACTTTTTAAGTGTGAATATGCTTGCTGGACAGAAAGCAGGCAACGTGCTACAGAACCTTTAATAACAGTTTTTTTTTTTTTTTCCCTCAGTTTTCTAAAAATTGAGACAAAGCGTCATAAAACCTGCTAAAGCAAGGCCAAATTTTGGAAACGTGATGGTATGAGAGTCCTGTCTAATAATAAGCAAAGAAAAACACTATGATCTTAAAGTCAAAGAAAAGGTTTAGACAAGTGTGTGTTTTAATCAGCCTTTATGAAATAAAATAACTAACTTAAAGGTTTAGTGGTGAAGTTGCAGATTGCAACTTTCTGAATACACCTCGCCTCACCCTCCCCCATGGAGGTCACTACAAATGCAAAAATGAAAGGTCATCTCTAGATCCAGTGTTTCGTTTGTCTGTTTTGGGCTTTTAAGTTCATTAATTCTGGTCCACACTCCAACATAGTAGGTGGATTACACCTGTTACAAAACAGAAAGAAGAAGCCTGTCTTTGGCTGCCATTGCCGTAGATTCCGTGAAAGGGACCTGCTCCCTCTGTTGACATCAATGGCTTTATATAATGTAATGAAAACTCAATGATTCCTATTTTCATGTAATTATATATTCAATTTCTGCAATTACATCCATCCTAAATCACACACACTGAAACTTACATTTTCATTGTTGTCTAAACATGTCTCCCCAAAGCTGAGTTGATGTTTTACCAGGAGGCTCTTTGTTAGTAGAGCCTTGTGTGAGTTTCCTCGCTTGTTTCTGTAAAGGGAAGGACAGGGAGGGGGAGGTGTCCAGTGATTCTTCGGCAGGCTTGTACTGTAGCAGTGCCCGACAGTGCCAAACCCTGCTCCCTGCTGAGATGACCCTGGGCACACGCTCCAGCTGTGCAAACACTGCCGCATTGCTGAGCACACACTCACGTTTAAGCCGAGCCAAATCCAATTATTTTCCTTGCCTTGAGCCTCTTTTTCGTTTCATTTCAGTAGCGCATATTCAGCCACCTTCCTCCGTACGTACAAGCTGAACAAGGCTGACAAATGCACCACTGTGGGCTCTTTCACTACTATATGTCTTTCATGTGAACATTCCTCTGCTTGTCAGCTTAGTTTCTCACCATTTTGCTCATTTTACTTCCCCAAAACTGTACCATTAGAGCGGGTATCCATGTGTCAGAAGGAGAACCTCCAAAGTCAATAGGGAGAGGATGCGAGCCACCCAAATGTTGGTCACTCAACACTGAAAGCTGGGAAGTTTATCATGAGGGTCCAGTCCATATGAACATAAGCATGAGTTACCTCCCATTACCTTGTTGCTTCAGGTCACCCTACATCCTACTGGATTACAGCTTTTTAGCAAATTTTTCTAAAATGTACTGCCACGTAAAGCTTCAGTAGGAATCCTTTTTGCCATCATGTGACCAAAAGTCCATAATAACACGCAGCATAGTGGAAATGGGCTCTGTTTTAGGGCTTTAGAAAATCTAGCCTTGATGGAAACCTTTGGACAAATGACATGCATTTTCAGAGAGGGGAGAGTTAAAAGCAGGTGATTGACAGCTATACTGACCAATCGCTGTCAAGACTGAGATGTCAGAAGCACCTCTACTGCACAGACTCAGTGGATCCCAAAAGAAGCAACACGACAGCTCCCCGAACTGTGATATTTTGGTTTCACTTTTCCATAGTGGCATCAAAAAGCATCACATTGTCCATCTTTATATTAAGTCCATGCTCAGAAGAGCGAGGAGAGAGCTGCAGGGGGAAAGTGTGTATTTTCCAATTCTGGTGGGTTAACTTTTTCATACAATAATCCGGTACAGCACAGACCTCCCCTGTGAACTGCTCATAACTCCAACCCTTGTCAACTGATAAAGTCAGTAAATGGAAGATCAGTTGTGTGCAGTTGTGTTGTACTTTGCATAGCTAAAGATCATTTGATATGTTTACTAGTGTGTTCAGACAAAAGGCATCTTTTCTAGATGAACAAGGACGGTAGAAGAAAAGCACAGACTATCATGTTGCCATGATGAGCAAAAAGGCTGTTCAGACTTCAGACATGAGCTGACATCTTAATGGCTAACTGTAACTTTCTGTCTCTGTCTTTTTCTCTTAAATGTTGAGTTGAGAATATTACCACAAGTGCACATTTAATATTCATATGTGTCTTGTGCATTTAAAAAAAAACAAACAAACTTGAAGGCAACGCAATTTGCGTGCAGATTATTTATCTATCCACATAAAAATCATACTGTTATAACTATACAGTCAAGGCCAAACACTTAAAATTAGGCAAACACACAGACTGGGTTTTGTACACAGAGGAACAGCACTTACTTCAAGAATGCTGAGTAATTCTTCCCACATATTTGGAAACTGTCACTCTGAGTGCACCGCTGTTGGAACAAGTTAAGTGTTATCTTAACTGACAATAGTTTGTTTGGGAAAGAATTTCTGTAGTAGTTTGGAGTGACATCAGTACAGTAACACCCTTAAGACTAAATCTTTCCATTTCCGATGAACTCCCTCAAACTTATAATATATACATACTGACCGTAGTAGACGAAAAAGAGATTGCAATGAGGAGCAGGGAAAGCCAGAAGCTAATTTTGGCTTTGCTGCTGCTTTAGAGTGAAATGATTTTCCTGAGATAACGGAGCGCTTGTCAGCTGGGCCCACAGGGAGCCCTAATGCAAAAACAAACATACCTAGCATATGCCGTCTCTCACTTTCACTGGGTCTATATGGGAATGAACTGACATGGTTAGAAAACACTGAACAAATAAACACACGATTCTGGAGTTGGCACACATACACAAATGCAAGCAGAAAAACAAAACAAAGGACTTGCACGTTTTAAAGGGTGTAACACAAACTGTAAAGCAAATGTGGCAATCCCTATAGAATTATGACTATAGACACAGAGGGTAAACTCTACATAATTTACATGGACAGTCACTCACATATAGGACATAAAGTTAGACAAACAGGGGCCCCCGTAGTGGACTCACACATGGTGTCAGATAAATCTCCCATGGCGTGTTTAGGAGTTCAAATGGCGCCTCCGATCTGTCTCTTTAATACAACGGGAATGTAGAGGACGAAATGTGCCAAGATCCCCTCCACCAACTCATCCACCCTGCGCTCCTGCTGCTTCAAACGCCACTTTGGCTGTGTCCCAGATGTCAGGCACGTCATTCGTCAAACCATTCTCTCTTGCCGGCAATTACACAAGAATGACAGGGATGTTTGAATAATTTTTCTTGATGCTATCATTGTCACAAGTCTCAGCAATCACACACCCCCCCCCATTGTCAGCGTCATCTAGCAATCAAAGCTCAAGACACATTTTGTGAGTCTATCATGTTGAAACGTATTTTTGTTTAAGCATTATCTTTCTCGATTGCACTTTTCTGGAACATTTTAGAACATCTTTCAGGGTTATTGTCCGACAGTCTTATCTAGGATAATTGCATCCTCTGGGATCTCTGCATATTGACAAGACAATAGATGGACAACATTAGGACGTCACGTTATGTTGACTTTGTCATTGCAGACTGGTGAGCAATGTATTGCTGTTTTCTGATCTTTTGTGTGTGTGACACACAAATTACTGGGCTTCCCCAACTTGTCTATCAAAATGACAATGATGTTGTGGTTGGTTTGGCTGAAGGAGAATGTGGGAGTGTCTGTCAAACAGAGACTTGGGTGAAAGTTATTGGCATTTTTTCTATAAATACAGAACAATTTAAACCTGAATGTTAGACAGACACAGATAATTTCCTTGGCTGTATTTGAGAAATGTTGCTCTAAAAGCATCTGTAAACACACCCAAAACTGATGCAACACAAACAGTGACATTGAAATTACTCTTCCAAATTCAAACATATGTGTGACAGAGCCCTTTATTATGGTTTGCATGTCTTATAATGTTTTACTATGTTTCATGTTGTCTTTGTTGTGTTTTCCTTAGCTTTTATTGATTGATCAGCTAACGTTAGCTAGTGTTGCACGCTGTTGCCGCCATAGAAGAGCAGAAGAGAGGTACTGAGGCATTCAGGAGCAAATGTAAGGATTTTCATGGAAAAACCAAGCTGAATCCTCTACATAGAAATCAGTGTACAGGCTGTTATGATGGGTGTAGGCAACCAAGACAGCTGTCAGCTTTGAAATGGACTAACATCAACAAATGCCTGGCACAAAACAGACTCCAACACAAACTATACATAACGTAACAAGCACACAAGCATACGCGATTTCTACATATTGAACGTTTAAAATGACCAAATCAGAAATTGTATTGCTTGTGTTTTCTTTGTCATTCTGTTCTCTTTAGTCTTTCTTTCATATATGTTTACGAGCCCTAATGCCGTAGTCATGTATCATTAGTATTTTGTAGACTTTCAGGGCCCTAAATTCTCAAAGAATGTCCATAAACTGACAAATGTAGATCTATAATCCATAAAGTTAAATGTCTGACGTCTGTTTTAATCAGTTAATTACACAAGCACATGGCTATAGCTCCTGAGCGATGAGAGATGTGACCACTATCATGCGCACACTGCAATAAGAAAGCAATTGAATGTTGAGTTTAGGTCAGAAAATTTCACTGACTGGTAAAACACCAAAATTCTTTCCACTTTGTGCCCAGTGTGCAGCTGGCTTCCAATAATGCAGAACACAACTGAAGATTGGATTGTGGATAATGAAGCGAAGGGCTGCATAAAGATGCCATGCTAGAGGCAGGGCAGCATTTCATTATTTACCCCCGCTGCCAACCAGATGAGATCAGAGCTCAAGAATGCCATAGAATATGGAAATTAAGATTATTTGTTGGTTGGGCAGCTCCGCAAATGAGGGGCTTAATTTGGGTGCAGGAATGCCACAACAATTCGCAGTAACCACAGACGGCCCTCTGGAGAAAACCAGGGCTTTCAGGGCGCATGTTGCTGCTGGCAAAAACAGATTAGGAAACTCTGCGGAACTAATTTGTTGGCCCTCCCCGTGGTTTGAAAATGGGGTCTTCATTATGGATGGCCATTTCTTTCTTGTTCTCTTGTAAAGACGTTCTTTGCAGTATCTTCCTCTATACCACCAGGGTTTAATTTATTTGGCCTTCTGTGATGTGTGGTTGCAATGGAGCCTCAAACTTGCCAGGTTTCTTCTTTGTCTATTTCAAAGAAAACAGCTTTTACTGGATGGGTCTTCTGGGAGGTCTGGCATGAAGGGCTTGCACGCATTTCATGGCAATATCAGCGTGTGCCACTGTCAATTATGCAACGGCTTACAATGGAGAAAATGGAGAAAATAAAATAAAAGGACTAGATCTGAGTTTGCTCTATGATTAGCTCTAAGTAGAGCTACGGCCGATATTATCTCATTGCAGATACTCTACAGTATATTGACAGCGGTATACTTAAAAGTAAGTTAAAACATTGCGAAAAACAGCCAGAATCCAGAAATATTTTCATTCAAGATAACATGGTTTGTTTATTTTTAAGACCATCAAGTATGTGGTAAATTGAAGCTTCCAGGTCAGTATGAACTCGCTAATCAAATAAACCGCTTGAGTAATCTTAGTGCAACTCCTCTTCATTTCTTGATGAGATTTTTTGCTCTTCTGCATAGCTAAGACAAGCAAAATGCAGTTTGGTTCACGTGTACTGTATGTATGCTGCTAACCAAATTAACTGGAGATTTGTATTAAATAAAAATAGTGGAAAAAATGTATGAAAAGGAGAGCAGCTGAAGGCTTCAACATGAATTGCAAGTTTAAGAGAATTTCTGTGGCACCACTACAAAACCCCATATAAACTGTTATCATCAATCATCCAGTCACCTTTATGTGTGAAATTACCCTGGTGTTTTGAATCAGTCTTGCAGCAGCACACATGTACTGCACAGTGAACTCGTTGGCCTGCTGCAAGTGGAACATTTGTGTTGTAATTGTGCTACCCAGCTGTCAATTTTAATCCTTTCTCCGAAGTGATATGATGAAGGAGGACAGATGTTTGTATTTGTGTGTGTGGGTGCGCAGTGTATTGTTATGAATGAAACTGCTTAGTTATGGCTCCCTCGAACACAACACTTACACCATCCATCTTAGTAGCTCCTTTTGTCGTGGTGGGCAGTCACTCGCCCTCACACACAGCTTCATTACTGATAGGACACAGCGGTCGCGGTTACTTAACACCACCGGACAGAGTCTCGGGTAAAGAATCGATCAGACTAATGAAAAGCTGTGAGGGAGAGCCGTCACACAGCTGCTGCGGACTCCACTCCGTCCATGTCTGCTGGCTGGACTGCTGCCAGTGCTGTGTTAATGTGATAGTATGCAGCGTTCACTCTCTCACTATGCAGCAGGGATGTTTTTTAGTGATACACAGGGCAAGTTACAGCGTGTGTGTTTGGAAATTGGAAGTAATGTATAGTATATTAGACTGTGTAAAGTATGTTTCCCTTGCAGTATAAACATTTTTTTGACATTACAAGGACTCCTCCTCCCGTCTTGTCTGCACAACAGCAGACATTTCCCAGAATAAATGGATTAAACTCAAAAATGCACTAAATCAACTACATATATTATACAGAATGTGTGTGACTTTAGTTTTTCATGTTAAAAAATTAGCTTCAGGTAGAATAGCTTTATTTAAGGGTTAAATCTGTAACATTCTGTGTGTTTGTCTGCTCACATGAAGTTTGTGCTGGATGCTGGGTTTTGCCAGAAGCTGGTTGTTTGTTGACATGAGCTGACTACATTTCTAAGCTAACGCTAGCTAGTGTTGCACACTGTTGCTGCTGTAGAGGAGCAGAAGACAGACACTGACGAACATAAGGATTTTTGAGGAAAAACAGACCCGAGTCCTCTACATAGAAATCAGTGTACATGGATGTAGGCAACCAAGACAGTCATTAGTTTACGAATGGAGTTAGCTAACATCAACATATGACCGGCTCCCAGCACAAAACAGACTCCAACACAAACTTTACGTAAGCACACAAGCATGCACGAATCCTACATATTTACACATTTAATCCCCAACCATTAATTTTGTTCAGATAAGGGTGCTGGCGTGCAAGGTGATGTCCCTTCACCTAAAATGATTTCACCTCTCCTTGCTCTTTCAAACTGTAACTGATAATATCCCGATGCTCCTTTCAGTGGGAAACTAAATGATGGATTTAGTCAGTTTGCGTTTGCATGTAAAGTCAGACTGCGAGAAAAATCTGTGATATCTCCGATGTTATGATCCTCTCAGAAAGTGACGTGTTCATCATTGTGCACCCTCGCTTGCCTTACGTTTTACACTCTTGCATAACCTTCCCGCCTGCATTACATGCTGGAATGGCTATAATAAAGGGCCAAGGCCATTCATCATGGGCTGAGGCAGTAGTCAGAGAAACAAGTGGCTTTTTTGTCTTTAAGTGGGTGTGAGGGAAGATACAAACTGGGCGGATGTCTTAGAGCAGAGCTATTATGTCAAAGCTGAGTCCAGCTGAGGCTCATAGCTGCTGATTTTTGGTTCACTCGTTGGAAGCAGAGCTTGGCCCAACAAATCTGGATGACAGGGGAATATTAAGAAGAATTTGATGATTCAGAACCCAGGATCAGTATCTTTTTTCATCATGATGAATTAGTGTAAACTAATTCTAATTCAGAAAGGAAAGGTCTTGCTATCTGAGACTGGTGAAGAATGTCTTGTGATCTCTGTGAGCTTTGATTGTGGTGAGGAAAAGGTATCTCTCAGTTAATACAACTAATCCTGACAGAGTTAAGATAGATACGCTTTGTGCTCACTGAGAACATAACATACGGCTAATCTATTGCTCTCACTGCTGGCTCTGTTTCTCCTCAGCCACAAAACGGCACTAAACAGCTTTTAGTTCGACATTCAAATCATGCAAAGACATCCCCTCTGAAACTTGCTGCAGGAAGAACTGGCATGTTTCAGGAAATGACATGTGATGTGTCCGGATATGGTCTTCTCTCAACTGCTCCATCACTCTGCCTTTACTGGCATCACTGTGGGAAAACATGTGGCTCTGTCGGCACTTTCTTGCTGCTGTTACTGTAAATACTGTATGACCTAGAGGCTCAGCTTCTCAGACACTTTTATTTGAACCTTTTTGGGGAGTGGTGTAATATATCTATTTAGAATACAAAATATGAGTAACTGTATTTGGGCTGGTCTTTTTGCCAGACAAAACATCACACTTTTCTGTATACACTTATAAAGCTTACATCTCTACAGCACAAGTGTTAATATACATCAACGTGACTTCAGTTTACTTAAAGTAGCAGGACATATTGTGTCAATACCACATTCGTTCACACTGTTACATGCAATAATAATGCAAGACAATGCTGAAGTAGTCTTAAGTGCTGAAAATATTTATGTAATTTGCAACAATATGTTAATACATTGCACATTTCGTTCATGGTTATGTATTCTGTAATCTGTAGCGATTACAAATAATCATCCCAACAGTGATTATAGATTTAGAGAAGCAACATCAGAAGTAGTGTCTAAATTAGTTAAGAAACTATTAGTAGTCCAGTAACGTCTATTTTCAGGAGTCTTTCTTTTGATAATCCTCACAAAGCAAATTTTACTTTTAACTGATAGGATAAAGTGGATTTTTCAACTTTTTCTTTCTAACTATCTTAGTTTCATTCATTTTTTATGTGGACACAAATGCTGCTGTCCAGCTCCCCAAGCCCTACTTTAACCAGTAAATCTTTCAGCAGCTCCAAAAGCGACCATACAGGATCTTCATATTCCACTTGTTGTCTGTATCAAGTTAACACTTTTACCATGGGGCTGCCACTCTTCAGAAGAATCCCACTGACTTTTAACTCAAGCATTTCAGTCGTCCACTGACGTGGAAGTGTGCCGAATCAAAGAAGCACAGTGGCAGTGGTATATGTTTTCTATAAAGGAAAAAAAAAAAAAAGCTGTCAGAGCTCTTTTGAAAGCCTTATTAAAAACCTCTACATTAAATGTAATAGCAGTCGTTACCTGAGTGGGAAAACTGCGCCATGTCTGCTGCAGACATTAATGTTAGCGGTAAGGCTATTTCTATATTGAGATGTCTTCCTGCTGGCTAATGGGATACAAAGGCCTGGATTTCATAGCTCCATCTGTTTGTACTGTAAGCCAGCAGCTTTCGGCATTGGGGTGTCCTAGTCCCACCACATAATTAGCTCTGTGCTAAAGCTGGGAGCTCCATGATGAGTCCTTGCGGCCTCACACATGCTGAGCAGGTGGACTAACCTGTCTACTTAGCAGGAAATATTCTACTTGGGAGCGTTGCACACTTAGACCGGTCCAGCACTCAAGTTGCAGTCAGTCTGTGGTCAGCTCGCAAGTGAAGAATTGTGATTTATAGTAAGGGCACAGCCGGTGTGAGCATTACAGTATCTGGTCTCTGTTTGTATTGCAGGCTGATATTTTGTGGTCGGAAGGGATTCTCGCAAAAGCCAGGGGAGAGATGAAGAAAAATGGTTGGTGACAACTACGGTATAAAATGATCGATGATGATCTCTTCAGATGCGTTAACATTATACAGAAAAACCATGTGACACAGTCTGTAAGGCAGTGGAATAAACTAAATTTGGTTTTGAATACACAGTCCGCTCGATCAATATGTTGTTTTTCTTATGGGGTTTGTTGCCTTTTAGAAAAAAACAGCATTGTTTGGTCGAAATACAAGAGTTAATATCAGAAGTAAATGTTAACACTCAAAATGTCTATAAATAATAAAAACATATTTATTAAACATACAGTAGGCAAAAACATATTTACATCATGTTTACAAAGGCTTAAATAGTTAATTTCATATTGTAGGCTTTTCATGTTATATGTACATTGTCATAGATGTTGTATGACGTTGATGACAGACAGTTCATTCATTGTCGTCAGTGCTTCACTGGGTCCTCCGTCTAAGCTGAGGAACACCTGATGGAAGATATAAAGGCAAAACGTAAACAGTCTGGTGTCATTGTTTTACTGATTGACGTTAAAGTAACCTCCCACCCACACTTTATGGCACTTGGTGTGTAATCTGGTTTACAACATACTGTACGTCACTCACACTTGCTTACGTCTTACAACACGCTTTGTTTGCGTCTTCAATAGCCCTGAGCCAACCCACATTATTGGTGGTCATTGAAATGCTGTTGTGCTCCGGCTGAATAGTAATCGACTCTTGCAACATCATTTGCACATTTTCTGCTTTTCAGTAATTTATCTGTGTTTGTGTTTTTTTTTTTTTGCAGTTCTTTTATTTAGTTTTTACACATTTTAAATTGAAAAGTGGTGTCATGTTCTTTTAGATTTGATTTTTTCTTACACAGGTATTAGTCGATACATAGCGTATGCTGCATATAAGCACATTAAAGTATCACTAGTACAAAAAATATTATTTTTGAGTACAGGACCATGGCACTTAGCCAGCAATTCAACAAGCAAATATTACCATGTGTAATAATTTTAAGACACTATACCTAACAAATCTGAAATGGTTTCAGTTTTGCAGGTATAAGCAAAGTATTATGAACTGTGACTCTCACCTCTTCTAGTTTGCTTCTAACTTGAAGTCCATCAAAGCGAATAGATTCTTCAAGTGTTGTAAGCTCTCACCAAGTTCCTGGCAGTTGTCAGTAACGTCTCCATGAGTAGTCCATTTACTTTCCTTGTCCATTGTCATCCTCCTGGTGCGCAGCCTGCTCCCTAACAAGGCCAGATCTGGAGGGTACCAGTCCTTAGAGTTCCTCTTCCTTACAGTTTGATATTTTAGGCAGTCCACGCTGTGTCTCCTGAATGGGACAAATGGAAAGCTGCCGTCTTCAGGTAAAATACTCGATTCCATTGCCATGACTTTTAACAAGCATCAGAAAACCCCCTCGCATCTGAATGCGCTTTTGCTTCGGTCTGTTGTGAAAACAGTTCTGCAAAGTCTGTCATGGAGCGTCTTGAGTGGTGGGAAGAAAATGTGCTGCTGCAAACCAAGCACTCCATGGTCAAAGTCTTGTTTTTATTGAGGATACTGACACCATCAACTCTCTTATCGTCTCTGTGATTGTAAGTATTTGACAGTTGGCCGGGCCAGTGAAATTATCGTTATCGATCTTTCTGACATCCATATGATCGTTCTCCTTTGTTGGTGATAACCTTATATGCACATAATACACAAAGCACATCAGTTCATGACAAGCATTTCTCTTCTCCTTCCTTGTATAGTTCATATTTGCATAGTTATGCAGGTAAATGCATGACCTTTTTTGGTTTCTTATGCTGGATATAGAGTCAAAATGACTAGTCAGTGGGTATTTTGCATTTTGGAGCACCAAATCGTACAATATACATTGATTAAATGATACTGTAAGACAGCAGGACATGAGGTTTTCTGTTTTGGCAAGTTTCCTCCAAGTAGAATTAGAATTAAGCAGATATTTCCCTTTTACTTTGGTTTCAAAACGTTAAAAATGTTGCTTTGAGCAGGACTATGTAAAATAAATGCTCATGCATCATTAGGAAGGAACCACTCATTGTTATGAGACATTTAAACATGGGTGTAACGGAGCATGAATGCATCGGATGTGGTGACAGTGCCAGGAAAACTTTTCATCTATCAAAGGAGGCTTCTTATTTGTTGAGCTCTAAGAAGAGAAGTGGTGGGAGAAGAGGAAAAGAGGGCAGTAATGGAGACAAGTTGAGCTTTATGTTCGCAGAGCAGACAGCACTTGGGAGACACAGATCAGTAAATCAAGTTGCAAGGAATTTGGCTGAGAAGGTACATCTTCAAAGGCTGTCCGAGGAAGAACGTTAAGATAACTAAATAATCCATCAGGAATCAGAGAATGTGATGAAAGTAGTGTTTCAGTTTTATTTGGTTTCCCAGAGAGCTTATGAGCTGTTGCATTATGGGTATCCTGTGTAAATACCTGAAGTGAAAATTGTAACCAGAACAGTTTTTTCCTCCTTTACACCAAAGAGTGTCTTGTTGCCTTAGGCGGGCCAAGACTCTGTCATGGCCTTTATGACTCTTACCTTTATCGGTCCCAAAATCCTGATGTAGCCGTGGGCTTTGGTCTGTAATGAGCAAATATTGAGTTAAGCCCATCATAATCCTGTAGTTCCTTCATGCTAAGCGGAAAAATCCTCCCATGGATCGATGTGTGGGGGCCAGGTATGGATATAGCAAAAGCCCTCAGATGAGAAAATGGACACCCCTTTTTCTAGTTTATGAAAAGAGAATCGAAGATGGAAAGGAAAAGGAGGCCACAATGTTTCTTCCTTCAAAATGTGTTAAGTAAAAGCTAACATAAATCCCCTTGAAAGTGGATTAGCAAAAATATCTTTTCCTCTTAGGTTTCATTCAGACAGGAGCCAGTCTTGAGAAAGGGTTGTCCTTATCTAAACATTGGACGGGGTCTTATTAATCAAATGCAGCGGTGCACGAAACATAAGTCTTGGTTTTGGCCTACTGTAGCATGGCAAAAGTCGCTTGCTTTTCACAGTTTCCACCCAAACAGTGGAAGCTGGCACTATGTTATAGGAAAGCTCAATTATAATATCAGGTTGGTGTTATTACTGTTGATTATGTGCTTCTGAAGACCCGACTTGCCCCAGAGTTCACTTCCTCTCCTCTGCCTTGGTTGAAACATGCTCTTTGAAATCTAAGTCGCCTTGGAGGTTAATGAATCGCCGGCCTGGTTCCCTGTTCTTCTTTCACCCTCGGCCTTTGTCACATTGACACACGCTGGATATGAGCTTCGTATGTAGCTGTGCCTGTACTGGAGTGGGTTCCTTCAGTCATATGTTGCCCTACAATCCATATGTGTTTTCTTAACCCCTGTCATGTTCATTTCAAATAAACCCAAACATGGCTTGAGTTAGTGCATGTACAAAATCAAACATACTCATTAGATCCCATAGAGGAAAGGCACTCCATGTAGTGGTGATATGGGCTCCTGCCTAATTAAAACCATATGTCATCATGTAGGCTAAATTAATTTTACGCCTCAATCCTACCTATTATACATTTTAAATGAAGAAACATTTGTTTTTCAATTATTTTCCATATGGTTACTATTAAGCAACTTAAAGCACCCGAATAAAATGCAAACTGTATAATTTCTATTTTACAGCTGTAAAAGCAACACTGACAACTAGTCCAGCTAACAAGATAGCAAACAGGTTCCAGCAATCATAGCACAACATTACTATCCACTTTAAGTCTTGGTTTTTGTAATCTTGAAATAGTGAGTATAGAAAACTCCTGTTTTCTGTTTTGGTCTGGTTCACAGAACACACGCTAGTGTTAACCAGCTAATTGCTTTGCTTTGATTAGCAGCTAATGCTAGTTGTTAATTTTGTTTGAAACTAGCTAAGCTAATAAGTATCAACAATGTCTCACATAGCCAGACCTCTCCACACTTTGTTTTAGTAGTAGCAGTTATTTCTAAGTGTTTTTGTTGTTGCTTGTTGTTGTTGCTAGAAAACAGCTACCTGCTATGGCTGTGAAATTACTGAGTGAACAAAAATGGCTGAAAACGAAACGATTTAAAAAGATGCCAATACACTCTGTAAAGCTGTGAGAAGAAAAAAATTGCAGTTAAAGACAGCAAATATGTTTAAAACATATATTTGTTTAGAAATATCCAGCCCACTGCTTGTCTCTAATGTCTTGTTGGGGTGTTTGACGTTGGCACTGAACAACCAGCTTGTTTTCTTGGGAAAATAAGTTTGATAGATCTTAAGACTGCAGTGAGGGAGGGTTTAGCTGTCGTGCAGCATTACCCTGTATTCCAGTCTGGTTTCAGCATATCCCATATGTCTTTTAGGAGGATGGATGCAAACTTGACATTGACGAGGAAATGGCTGTCAGATTTAGAACAGCCACGTCTGGTGTTAGGACGCTAAAAGTGTGTGAGAAAACAATTTGGGAAGAGGGAGGAAAATCTCCAGAGAAAGACACAATCAGTGTATTCATCTTAATCGGGCCTCCATTTAGCCTTGAGCAAGGACATCTGGTCACTTAAGTGGTTTTCAGTACATTTTACCTGGCACACACTCGCATATCAGCAAAACTTCTCTTTATGTTCGTATTCTTGACTTATGTTTGCTCTACTCCTGGATTGTGGTTGTGTAACATTTTATTTTGAACATTGGTGAATGAGAGGACATGCTTCAGTGCAAAGGTCTGTATCAGTTATTTAACTTCACATCCTACATGCATTTGAGCCTCTGGGGTATGGGAGGTCTACAAACTGTTGCGACAGTCTGCAAAACACAATTTCTGGTAGTGTAGTTTACCAGTTTCTCACAGTCTTATCCAATCTGAGTGGGAATTAGGTAGATTTAAAGCTCTAGCATTAAGTCATTTTAATATCCTCACTTGTCGATCTATGTAGTCAATCGCTTGGTTACTAATTAATTGTAAAGGAACATTTTAGGTAAATTAATCAAAAGGTACCATTATTTGCCAACAGCTGCCTCATGTGCAGATCCACGCTCTACAAAAATGTGCCCGCACATTATGCTCTCAGTCATCCGAGGAGGATCTCACCCACATTTTACTGCAGTGACTTATGTGCTGTTACAGATGCCTCCACAGTCTGACTGACTTGCAGATAAGCAGTGCTGAGTGTGGGGCTTTAGACCAGATTTGATTTGTCTTATTTAACTCACTCCGTGGCTCTTTTCCCACAGAAGATTGGTGTAAGTTTTGCTGCAGTTGCCTAGCAGCAATTGTTTTTCCTCCCCCAACTAAAAGTATGTAACCCCCTACAATGTGAAGCACCTCAAGTGCCCCAAACCCACAACCCTTGCTCTGCTTTTCTCTGCCTTGGCATAAGCCCGTGAGGCAGGCAGTTGACCCGGGTCATTACAGGGTGTTTATGACCCACGGAGAGCAGCTGAAGGCCCCCACTCTGTGACTTGGTGCATCCTTGAGAATGCGGGCCCTGCTGTGCTGCTAATGGGCCTTGACCAAGATGCCCCTCTGCCCCCCTACCCGTCTCCCCGAAGACGCGGGTTACTACGTCTTCTGATATCAGGTCTCTTGTGCTGCGAATTCCACCAGAGCCCGTAACGATTCCCCTCATCAAGAGGGACCTGCGGTTGAGAGCATAAACCAAAAGAAACAACACATAATGCTCAGTAAATGATTGCAAACAGAAACAGAAGTTTTATTACAATTTACTTCAATTCCACCATAAGCATTGCTCCAGAATAAAGTGGTTAAATAAGTGGTCTGGTGGAAACACTGAAAAATGTTGCATCACTTTGCTCTGGTTTAGAGTGTCTTGATTCTTTTACTTTTTATTCAGACTAATGAAAAAGAAGCTGCAGTAAAAACATAATAAAAAATATATGAATAATGTTATTTTAAATAAAGCCAAATTCAAAAACGGAAGATCCACACAAACTGCTCTTGCTTAGCATCAAAATGTATTAATCATATGATACTAACATGGGCTTTTGTGTAGAGTATTTAAAACTCTTACAGCAATGACCTTACGTAGATAATGAACCCATCTTATGTGCAGAGATGTGAGACACTGTGAGAGTGTCTCTCAGTGGCGTGTACTATCACGTTTTGTGAAATGTTATCAGAAAAAAGACACTAAAAGAAAAAAAGGGAAAATGACTGTGTACAATACACCACACAATGACATCTAGGTATAAAAAGAAGTACATAAATTGTATATCTAATGAATGAAAACATCTGCCTTGCAGCTTTCATAAATCATTCAAAATGATGTAATCATGGGAAGAGTTATATAGTGAATGTACAATAAATAGATCTATAAAGTCCCAAAACTCCTTAAACATGCCATGGAATCTTGGAATGCTTGATTCAAGCCTCTGGGGGGTGAAGTACATCTCCTGTCGACATGTCTTTTCTATTTTGTATTTTAAAACACTTCCATACCCTTTTAATGCCCCTACTTGTCTCATGTTAGTAAGTCATTAAAGTGTCACTGCATTGCCAAAGCCAGATTTAGGGAAAACTGAATGAAATGAATTACATTTTTGTACAGCAGAATGAATCTGTCAGGTGCTGGTAAAATGCAGAAATCAGAATAAAATAAAGCATTCCCACATTTCCCTTGTTAAGTGCTGGAAAATTGCAAGTAAATTCATAAATAGATTGATCCATCTTCCATTATTGGTGTCTGTAATGGTTAGGGCTCAGTATACATGATATTGTTTATTGTGACACTTTGGCCTCTTTTGTTGTTTAGGAGTCTGTACTAGCCAACGATGGAGAAGCAGTGTTTATTAGAGAATTCACTCTGATCCGAAGGGACCACCTCCACGAGGAGCTGCTCCATGACGGCAGCCAAAAACCAGAAGACTCGGTAAGTGCCTGATCAAAAACCACCTCACTCGTTGCTGATTAGCACAGCGCTACTTTTCGCCTCTGAGCGTTTTATTTTCAAGCAGAAATGTTCAAATCATTTGAGAAGTCAGATAAAAAAAAAAGGGTATATTTATGAGGAGAGGAAAAAAAAAATCACATGTTACACCTCTGTAATGAATATCCAAGTGAGTGATGATTGTGGGACATTGGGAGTGAGAGTGTAATCGAACTGTGGGATGACCTCGCTTGATGTGAAACAGGGCAGTGAATGCAAGCTTCCACAGATTCAACACCCACAGAAGAATAGGCATATGTTGCACATTTGAGGGTGGGACATTACTCTCTCTCTGTCATCACCTTCTGATGAGGCATGAGTCCTGGCCGTGGTGGTTTTCCTTAAGCCGATCTCTCACCCAGATGTTTTATCTGATTGGGTGGGAGGGAGTGTTGAGCTGCCGTTGTCGGACGAGTCGACGTCTAGCTTGCCTATCTCATCATTCCTTTGTGGTAATTGATTGGTCCTGGCGCAATTTGAGAGGAATCTGTTGCAAGTGATCAAACGTTTTTGGGCGGTATTTTACATTTTCTGCTATCTTAAGGTTAATGTTCATCTTTCACTTTTATATTTTTTTACATTACATAATTAAAAAAAATAAAATTGTATTTTTAAGCAAGTAGCACATTTTTCTAGTTTGAGTGCCTTTCCTTACATAAATGACCTTTCCACACGCTTTTCAAAAGCTTCCACGCTTGATTAATTCACCCTTTGACCTCCACATATAGAATATTCAGCAGCCCGCTGCACCCTTTGAACAGTGATCAGATATAGTGACATTTCTTTTGAAACAACAGATCTGCTTGAACCCACCACCGCTCTTTAAAGCAGGATCACAAGGGCTTATTTGAACGTTCACATGTGCAGGATAGCCTTACAGATCAGTGGCAGGCTGTTTTAACAGGGGGTCACAGGTCATTTTACACACATTTTCTTTCAGATTCAGTGTTAATATTCATGTTCACTTTCTGTCTTAAAGGCAAAAGGCAGACTTAATGGAAAAAACATTTAAATCTCTTATTAGAAGTCAAGAATTTAAATACTGTGCTACAGACTTACAGTACTGTAGTTAGAAACCACAAATGGCTATCTTTACAGCATTTGGCTTTCATGCTGCAACCAAGCGGCAGCGTGATTTATGACACACTGACCTCAAGCAAATTTTTGAATATGCATCAGCTACTTTCTGAGTGATTTGCAAACCAAACATCACAGAAATGGTATTTATGCTGTATACTCCCACATACTGTATTAGTGGCATCCAAGCCTCAGCTGCTCCTTTTTGAAGCAAATGAATTTATTGCTTGTTGTCATCAACACACAGGTGCAAATAAAACCCTTAGGTGGTGACTGAACCTACTGGTTGTTACTCACCCATTAATATTTCACCTCATATCAAATATAAAAGAGTAATCACTTTTCCCTTGTGCTCTGTTATAGTCATTACACGAGCAAAAGCATGAAAGAAATACAACAAGCAGTGACTTTATAATCTAAAGATGGAGACAATATCTAGGATGACTTTTATTTAGGGTCAGGGCTGAATTATTAGCAAGTAAACATAACATAAAAGTCCACATGTATTAATTTAATTTCAACGGGGACATGTGACTAAGAACTCAAGTATCATACTAAAGTACAAATGTGAGGTATTTGTGAGGTAATTGTGTATTTCCTTTTCATACAACTTTATACTTCTACTCTACTACATCTCTGAGACAAATATTGTACTGTCCACACATTTTCTGACAGCAGCGTTACTCTTCAGATTGTAATTTTTCATCCCCTTCCTGTCCAAATCTGAAAATGTATTTGTGACAAACTGAAGGATTAAGTGTTCCCTTATGGGTTCCCTTACTTATTAAGCTAAATAAGCTCTTTAAAAACACTTTTGGATTAGTGGGAAATTGCGTCGTCACAAAGCTGAAAACAGGGCTGTTTTTCTGAGCTCATGAAAAGGTAAGTTTTTAAAGACATACATATGATGATCTTCTAGAATATGATGCATTGCTGTACGTTATATTCTGTTGAGTAGTTTAATGTAGTTGAAATGAGCTCAACCTTGAACATTCATAGCAGTAAAATTCATTAATGCAGCAGTAATATGAATCCAAAAACTGATTTATAATTTTACTGACTACTTTCACTATTCATCCTTTTTTTTTATAGTTCCTATAACTAAATATATGTAGATGTTTTTACTTAGCTTTCGAATGCACCAGCTTTGACTTGTAGTGGAGTATCTTTATCCACCACTGCTTAATTTGAATGGGTCAGGTTCATTGAACAGTATCTCTAAGGCCATCCTCTTCTACATGTACAGTTTTGATGCTCACAGGTCTACAGACTCCCAGGAGCCACACTTGCGATTCCTCTCAGCACTCAGCTGATTCCCTTCTCTGTTCGCCTGTAGTGCTGTTCTATGTTGGATCTTGGTTCAATATTAAGCTTGATTCCAAGCCAAGACAAACGCAGCTTAATTAGCAGGCAACCCAGGAGGCGGAACTCAAACTCCAAAGTGTATTCACTTTCTCTTGTTTAGGTTTCATGAGTATGTGCCAGGGTTAGTTGGTGGGCAATAAGACTGACCTCCCCAGCACCCTTACCCTATTCCCCAAGAGGGGCACAGATGAATTGTTCTCTCTGAAGGAAAGTATTTTTCCTGGCAACGTCAGCACAAGCTACTTCGACGGAATAGAGCTGTCTTATACAGCTGAGGCCTAACCTACCTTTTAAATGAACCGTTATTTATTATGTGATGGCAAGCATCTACTGAAGACCTTCAGCAATGTCGGCATTCATAAACAAACATTAAGTAAGTTTTTATTGGGTTGAGAAGTTCCTGAATCAAAGTTTGCAGGGGGTCTGGTGGCTCAAATGTTGGCTCCTGACTATGAGAAAGTCTTTTTTTTCTGTGTAACATGACTGAATGAGTAAGACTGTGAAGATAAACAGAGAAGCTGGTCATAAATCTCACAGACACTATTCCCACTCATTGTTTGGCCATGAATGAATTTTTCCAACACATTAATTTGATCTGCTACATGTTTAAAGAGCAACTCAAAACCTTCAAAATACACACTCTTTGTAAGATTTGTTAAATTGTCAGATTGATATGATTGATGATGTAAACCATGTTAGGGGTTTATTGAGTATCCAGTTTTTGCCACTGTATACATTGAAGATTTAAAGGTTAAATATGTGTTTGAAACTCAGTCCCTTCCAAACATGACATACATGTGGCAGCTACTACAACCTCAGGGCGACAGACAGAGAAAAGAAAAGGAGGATGGAGAGCTAGTATAAACTTCTAAGCATTGTCAGGAAGAGAAAATGAGAGTTAAACCAGGGACAAAGACAAAGCCTTAGGATTAAGGTCAGATAAAAAGGAGAAAGGAGATAGAAAGGGAGAGATGAATGGAAACCACACGGTTTTCTCCTCAGCCAGCTACTGTCTAGACAGCAAATATGATCATCCTGTCAACAGGCAACTTTAAAGTGGGTTACTGAAAGGTGATCCTTCATTTACTGTGTGTCAGTGAGTGTGTATGCGTTGTAGTTGTATTTGTGTGATAGCAGAGTGTTAAAGTTTTCCCACCAGCTTTGGACTTAGTAAGTAATTGTATAAAAGCTCTTCCATGTGCAGTATGCTTCTTTTTTTTCAATCACATTTACAGTACACAGACATGCTCCTTTTAGTATCAATGTCATCTTGCATATTGACAGACTTTTACAGACATATTCTTCTCATTTCTGTGTCACTGTAACAAAAAAATATGTAAGTAATGCAAACCAAACAGCAAAGTGCTTGCTAGATTTTTGACTTTTGAGTCAGCTGCCAGCAGTTTCTGTCAGGAGTGGTGGAAGAAGGAATCAGATCCTTTTATTTAAGCACCAGTACGAATACCACACCGAAAATACTCCACTGCGACTAAAAGTTCTGCCTTCAAAACAGTACTTCAGTTATTCACAAAATATACTTAAGTAAAAATTGTTAAGGAGTTTATTAGGAGGTGCTAAAGCTGTCAGACAAATGCAGGGAACTAAAAAGAACAATAATTTCCTTTGAGATGTAGCGGAGTAGAAGTATAAAGCTGCAAAAAATTTAAACACTCAGGTGAAGTATACAAGTACAGTGGATATAAAACGTCTACACACCCCTGTTCAAATGCCAGGTTTTTGTGATGTAAAAAAATGACACCAAGATAAATAATTTCACAACTTT
>JAPQRN010000011.1:9256250-9267315 GCA_037367275.1 Coranthus polyacanthus
CATATACGTGTATATATATATATACGTATATATATATACATATATATGTGTATAAAATGACATAACAATACAAAACACTGAATCAATGTAGCAACGTTTGCATGTTTTACACAGTACCCCTCTCTGCTCAGTGTCACTGAATCGAAAATATCACCAAACATACTCCAGACCTTCAAATTGCAGCCTGACATTGTGATTGCGATTGTAATTCATTTAACTGTGCAGTTCTGCAATAAAAAGATGGTACTTCCCAGCTGCAACCTGTTCTCTAACACTGCACATATGTAACACTAATACGTAGAAGTTCTATTGTGACCACAAAGATTCTAAATTCAGCAATGTTGCAAAGATGCACTATATCAACTTGTTTTTCTGGAAAATGTACATATTGTTTAGAGCAAGGGTTTCCAATTTTGTCTTGACTCTCACAAGCTATTTCAAATGTTACTATAGGGCAAACAATGCCAATGGAGTTACCACAAAGGTGCAATATGTGACAATCACTCTTACTTGAAGTTTGTGTTTGTTGATTCCATTTCTAAGTTAATGGTACCTAGTTTTGCATAGTGTTACCGCTGTAGAGGAGCAGAAGAGAGACACTCGGCCACTCAGGATTGAACAGAAGGATTTTAATGCAAAATCCGACAGGCGACAAAAATGATCATGGATGTAGGCAACTCAGACAATCGGGAGGGGTACTCATTTTTTAAGATATGTTATGATCCGTTCACACTTGAAAATATGGATATAGAAAAGTGATTAATACAAGTAAATTTCTTTACATGTTACATGTTAAACCTTTAATGGATGTTGACCCATCGTCCTTGTAAATGTTTTTTACTTTTAAATGCAACCTGTATTGCCTGTGGTGCCACACTTCAGCAGTAGATTTTCAACAGCTTTTGCAGCATTATTATGGACAGTGTCTTTCACTTCAGTCAGTACAAGCTGTTTTGGATGACAGCAAAAGCTGTGTTTCTAAAGTGTAATTTGAATGGTGTTCAGCAGAGCGTAGAGCATGGAGCTTGTCTGTCTGTAAGTTGTGTTCTCTTGACGGATTTAAGGTCCTTATAGACCAGTGCTTAAGTCTGCATTTCTGCTTTTGCAGGACTTACAGCATATTGAAAGAAAGGTTGAAAGGTTTTGGTCTCCACAGTGGGAACGTGGTGGTCTCACTGTGGTGCATGCTGAGAACCTATCACTGCAAACCGGTGTAAGTAGTCTGAGCGTAAACATGAGAAAATCAAGACCATGAAGTGTATGTGTTCTGACCTACATCAGGGCCAATAACACACAATAACATACACACACACACGCAAACATGATCACACTCTCCTGCTCATATTCACAGTGAGTTTTTGCTTTCAGGGAGCCCTGGGAGAGAATATAATCTGTTCACAAACCACAAAATTGAAAAATGACCCTGGCATTCATCCAAGCTGAAAAGTGAAATGATCTTGCAACACAAGAAGGCATACTTAGACCAATTCTTTCTTCAACACGAGGTGAGCCTTTGACTTCAAATTAGCATAATTTAAGGGTCTCTTTAGTTGGAGCCGAAAATTCATTTCAGCCTCAGACACACACACACACACACACACACACACACACACACACACTAGCATTCTGCAGGGCATAATGCTGTTAAGCTTGCCAGTCTGTTGTGGAATTTTAAGGTTTTTACAACTTGGTTTTTAACCAGGTATTTCTGTTTTTGGAGCGCTTGTAGCATTTTTCTAAAAAAAAAAAAAAAACAACCCAAAAAAAAAAAACAGATGGGGGGTAATTTCAGTCAATTTAGTATAATGTTCACTAATATTATAGCTGTCGTTGATGTTATATAAAAAGGCATATCCAAAACTATATTATATTCAGTATACTATGCAAAACAGGACAAAATGAAATGTGGCATGGAAATATGAAAGAATGACATACAATTACAGTGAATTTAAACTTTTATTTACTTTTTTTTCAGTTCAGAGTTCAGAACTATGAAAATGACTGTGATTAAAATGTTACTGTATATAATGATGAAAGTAACAAGTATAGAGGTATTGATATCCCTCTGTAGTTTCCCTGTAATATTTCCATGTCAGTGCCTAACGCACCTGGCCAAACAAATTTTAAGCATCTGAAGGAAAATGTTTAGGCCAAATGGTATAATTATGACGTGTTGCATAATTCACATGAGCACAGATGAGTAATGCACATGATGTGTTTCAAGCATATTCAGTGTCTCCCTAATCAGGAATATGCCTTCATGATGAATTTTTCCCTCCACAAAAATCAAATCAAACATCTCTTATAAGCAGCAACGGTTCATTTCTTACATGCTTGTTTCATATGACATGGCCTTGTGGTCTTCCGCAGATTGTGCTTTATGCCCTCTCAGTTGTACAAGTCGGATGTGGTTGTAGTTTAATTGGTCTTGCTTCTTAGTTCTGATGCAGAGAGGCTTTACAAATGCTCTCGGGCTGATTGTGAGCACGGCCTGGGTTTGTGATTCGAACACAAGCAGAGAAACCGTTTCTATTCTTCTTGCAACGTGTTATTAATTCCAGTGATGCTTCCCAGATGCATGTACCGGACACCGAATTTGGAAAAGCTGATATGTTAAGCACAGCAAAAATAGTCAAAGCCAATGTGTAATGCCAAAGTGATTTTAAAGTACTAGGATTTAAGTGTGTGCATGTTTTTCTTTGACCAGCTTTTTTCATTTTCAGCACTCAGCGAGTGTTGTTTCACTTTTTTTTATTGTATTATACTGTTCAAAGTATAGTATTCGATGTATAGAAATTGATCCAGATGTGAGAGGATGACAAAAAAAGATACAAAAATGACACTGTAGCATATAAGGGCTGTTTTAAACCAGCATCTGGTGCCTGAGGGAATGTGCATCCTCCCACAACATGCGTGCAAACTTAGATCACTTTTCATCAGCTTTTAATTTAATTTTTTTTTTTTTTTTAAATCATGGCCCAAATCACATTGAAAGGTGACCCAGTGGAACATTGAAGCTTCCAGATTTATGGGCCTGTAGCACTTGATGAAGGTCCCGAGATGAAAAGATTGTCTGGAGGCCTTGGGCCAGAAGCCAGGGTGTTAGTTGACTAAAGACAACTCGGACTGGTGTTACATTGTGCCTGATGAAACGTCTCTGCAATCTGTTGTTATACGGTGTGTCTGTAAAGATAGTTTGTCTGATTTATGGTATTAATCTTTGCATCGCTGTAGAGCCAAATGTGAATATCTGTGGTAACAATATAAAGCCATCAATCATTTGATCACTGAAGAAACCATTAATATTGTGAAGAAAGCAAGCAAGTGCTTTTCTAAATTCAGTTAGAAGTGAAAAATATTGGACCAGAATTAAACCGATTTCTTCTCCGCTCACTCCTACCGACCCCTGCAGCATGCATTTATTTCCTCCAAGTTAACAATCTACAGTATCCTGTTAGGTTTATGATTTGTGGCGCCTTGGGTTTTACAGGTTGAACCACAAGCAAATGAGCAGCATCTCTCACAATCAGTTTTGGACGAGTCGCGAGCAACAGCCACCAAATCTAAATGACCTCACTGGGATAATGATAGGGAATGAAGTGCAGCTTCTCTCTTATTCCATCTCTCAGTTGGGTGCCACAGATGATGGAGTGATGGGAGGTGGAGGTGGAAAAGGGGGAGCGGGTACAAGGGATGAAGCAGAGGTTTTAAGGCTTGTTTTGTCCTCAATTGCATGGAGGCATGCGGCAATAGAAAGACCAATTAGAGGGAGGCGCAGAGTGAAGCTCTTCTAGATGAGCTCAGCCTGCGGCTCCTGTCTGGCACACAGCGGCGATACAGCAAAGCGTGAGAAAAGTCAATGTCTGTACCTGCTGATGATTTAAAATGTGTACAGAGACATTTGTGTGATGTATGGCTATGTCTGCTGGGTGTATGGGTGGGAGTGAGGATTTATCTAAACACCCTCTTATTTTGTGCCTGATGACAGGAGCTCTGGGTTTATGCAATCTGCGCCACACTTGAGAGTGCTTAGACCAGCTCAGATATTTCACACAAGTTTTTTCAGTGCTTGTACAGTACTGGTCCTGCTGCATCTTCATGGATATAGAGCTGCCAACAAGCAACGCTTTTTCTAGTTGACTGGGAATTGTAGTATGAAGTATATGAATAAATACATCTATATGTACAAAGTTTTTTTTTTTCTTTAATTCAGGAGCAAACTGGGGAGGTCAAAGAGATTATTTTTTTTCTCTGCTGTGTAGCTGATGAGATAAATGAACACAACCTTGTTCGAATTTCAATTAACTGAATTATTTAAATAGGGTTGAGAAAGAATGTTATAAGTAATGATGTTAACACTGCGCTACTTAACAGAGAAATACAAATCTGTTATAATAAGGCTTTTTACATATAAATAAATTCTAGTCAAGCAGGAGTCTGAGGGGGGATTTGGAAGGAACAATGGTGCATATATACAAAGGGTAAGGAGTGATTGGATAAGCCTAAAAGTGCATATTTAGATGGGCTATCTAACATTGTAGTGAGTGACCATGCTAAATGGGTAATGTTAGGCTACTTACATGTTTCAGATGGTAAGCCATGTTTAAGATTGATGAATGATAGGTGAATGTTTGCAAAGATTGTGTCTTCTTGATGTCATCCTTTACGTTCTCAAAATAATCCCACACTTTGGATTTCCTATGTACTTAATGAATAACCAGAGAGTCCACAATGTCTACCTGTGTCTGAGTGATGGAGTGTTGCAACTTCTTGTGTGTAAGGTTTTTTTTTTTTTTTTTTACCTACAACCAACCAAAACTTGGTTGACTAAGACTTACACTGACTAACATTTGCCCGGCATGTCCATATCAGTGTGAAGGCAGTTCCCAACTTTACTAAATCTTACCATAGCAGCAAATAACAAACATAATAAAAATGTATAGTGAGAGTTCAGCACCAGCCCTGGCTGGTTATTTACCTATTGACACTTTGCATATTTGAAAAACTGTCATGTGTGTGTGTAAGTTGCACAGTTTTCCTCCTCTGCAGCTGTTTTATTAGGCTTTTGTCTTAAAGATCATAATGATCTCTTTATCATAAAGAATGACCACAACTAAGGAACTGAATGATGATCCTGAAAATGGGAATGTAGTTATAGCTTTTAGACACAAGATGCTGCTCTTGAGCTATGAAGGTTGCACACAAATTGAGTTTTTTTTTTTTACTGTTTTATGATGGTTTCTAAGATAAGATGTACATGGTCAAAAGCCTGGTTTTCACACTATCAGTTTTTATCCTTGGAGTATCTACAAACAAACATACAGTAATTGGGTACGGTGCAGTTTTTCATATGGTTCAGGGAAAATGTTGTATGGATGATCTCTGTCCTCCTTTTGGGTGAACTAACATGATGTTCAAGCAGCTGCCAAAGAATTAAGTTCCTGGAAAAAAGTTTGTAATTAGAGGTCCAGCATCTCCTCTCCTTGTTTCTCCTCTCCTTTTTCTCCTCCTCTCTCCTCATTTCTCCGTATTTCTTCTCTCCTCTCTTCGTTTCTCCTCTCTTCGTTTCTCCTCATTTCTCCTTTCCATCTCCTTGTTTCTCCTCTCCTCATTTATCCTCTTCTCGTTTCTCCTCTCCTCAACTCCTTTTACTGTCTAAGCAGCTGCCGCCTGTAACAGTGCAAACACTTTACTGTTTAGGGAGTTTACTACAGTAGCATATTTAGACAGCTGTAAGCCCAAAAGCTCCTGGGAAAACAGGGTACAAGGGTTTTATGTGGGAGAAGGATGGGATGGGGGTAGAACTGATCCATTGCAACTCTTTTCCTGTGCGGTTACTCTTCAGTCATGCATCCAAATGTTTCCCCTCTCTCTCCATCACCTGGGCAAGCTTGGACTTGACACTAACCGTAAAGGAGGACACATGAGGTTTCATTTCATGAGTGTGCGCTTTGGGATTGTGTTTTGTAAACTGTGAAAGAGAAACTTGATTAAATTTCCACATATCAACAATACTTTAAAAGAACATAGCCCGAAGCAAAGTAAACTGGCTTTTCTCAAAGTGTATTTAAGTTTATGATGTATTACTTGGCATGCAAAGATCCACAGTCTAGGTATTACACGCTTCCAAACACAGTTTCTCATCACTTTCTTTTTCCATCTCTCTCGCTCTCTCTCTCTCTCTCTCTCTCTCTCTTACCCACAAGATACTCAAATACACAGATATGGGCTTCCATGGCTAGAAGCAACCTATCATCATTGCACAAATCCTGTAACTCCATATGATACATAATTTGACATTTCCCTATGCAGTCACAACCCACAAACTTCAAGATGTGGAAAAAGACTTTTTTTATGTACACAACTGTCATGTAGCTGCATCCTTAAACTTCTCAGTATGTAATAGCTCTTAAACACAGCGGAATCTAGTTTTACACCAGTGACACAAATAATGGGATAATTGTGTTGTGATACCACTTAATATCAGTTTCTTTAATGACAAGTTGTCAGATGCTCAGGATTGGGTTCACATGGCACCATTGGTCCTCTGTCTTTGCTTATGCACCTCTGCTTATATTTAGTCAATCAAGAGCAATGATGTCAGCTATTATTATTTTTTTGCCATCATTCTGTGGTCCTATTTTTTTCCCTGAAACTTGGCGTGCAGCGTTACAACAGCCTGATGTCCCGAAGAGGAGCCTTTAGAACTCCTCTTCACTGTCAGGCAGGAGTCTGAGGGGAAATTTGGATGGAACGATGGGCATTTTTTTGAGTCGTGTTTATCTTGAGGCTTTGGTGAAAAACCATAATATGCGTCCCGTGGGCCATATTTTCTTGTTGACCTACTAGTTGAGTACTCTGCATTTGATATGCCAGTGGTTTTGGAAAAAGAAGGGCAGGACGGCAGGCGTGTGAGTGCTCTTTTCCATATAGATCTGTGATCTGCTCAACGGGTTTGGACAGGCTGAGGAGAAACACTATCCAGTGAATTTCATACATGCGGAATGGAAAGAGAAAAGAGGGCTCGATGGAGTGACAGTACCAAAAAGAGAGAGGCTTTAAAAGACAAAATACAGATCATCAGAGTCACTGTGTGTCTTTCATTTTAAATGGCACTTTCTATTCATTTGTGATAGACTTTACCTCGTGTTATCATCTCCCCTATGACTTTTTTGCACTGGCGGTTCATCGTCTAGGTGTTTCCCACCTGATTACAGAAGCATATGGGTGAGGAATACTTGATTGCAGAGCTGCACTGTGGCAGTCTGATGGATTGTTTCCTCTGTCTAAATGGGGGTGCTGCAGGATAAAGCCCAGTTGATGTGTTGAAGTGTGACGGCTTGAAGGAGCTGTCAGCAGCCCCAGCACCGTGGCAAGCTTTTTTACAGAGACATCTATTGCATAAGGGCTTATGTCACGTCTTTAACTTCACATTTAAGCACGAAGACTTTCAATTTGATACTTTACAAGGGGTTAATGTGTTTTTCATCCATGCATTTGATGATTTTGTCCCGTTCAAAGTGATCAGAGTGGTGTTTTTTAGGAGTTAGAAAAAGACCAAGATCCAAGTGCTTTTCTTATCAAAGAGGAATTCAAAAAAGTACTTGAAGAAAAGAAACTGGCTATTGCAAGCCACAGACAGCCCTCATCTGGGAATGAGTAATTGCTTGAGAACCTAATTGGATGAGAATAAAAGATTCAGTGAATTTTTGTATTGCTCAAGGGGAATTGGAACAATGTGCTGGAGGTGTCATCTGTTTATTCTTAATCATTTCCATATTTTAGGTCAGGTATAGGTCATAACAAGGTACTGAAGTACACACGTCCCTATGAACCTCATGTTATTACATCATTATTTAACCAAGTGAAAATGTCAGATTTAAGAGGACACTCCAAGGGTTAAAGCCTCCTTTGACCACCTTTATCATATTACTATCACTTTCTCTGATCATCTCGGAGCCAAAGACAACACACAATACATTTTCAGAAATGAAAAACACATGTTACTGATGTGACTCAATTTTGGGGTTAAAAGAGAAACCTTAGCTGCATGTAGCATCTACAGGAGATCAGACACGTCTTTTTGTGGCTAGAAAAGCTTCAACTCACTTTAAGTGTAAATACTCTGCGCTCGCACATCATGAATAATGAGCTGGTGAGACAAACCAGGTGCCCTTTTTATTTGGAGTTCCTGCTTGGTGTCTCTGCATGAAAAATTGCTGGTGAACTGTTGTGTCTCGTTTTGCAATTAAAGAGGTTAACTAGAGAGCCTGTTTCATGTCTGCAGCTCAATATGACCCGTTTTGTAGATTTCAGCATTGTTTCTCTACAAATCTGAATATTGACTTTGTGTCTCTTGGCATAGCGCGACTAAAATTAGCTGTTTGATTGAGTTACACTCCTTGTTTTGGAGGATTTAGGTTTTTGATTCTATGCTCCTTTTGCTGCATTAATGTCCTTTCCTCCCACTCACCCTTTAGAACATCTTATATAGAGTTGCTGTGGATCCTTATATGACTGCAGATGTCATATTTAGAGATCCTGATGGAGGTTATTGCAGCCAAAAGTCTCTGGTTTCATTGTGTTGATTACCGCAAATTACTGCTGCAAATGGCTGGAATATATTGCCATCATGACACAAGATTTCCCAGACAGTTCACTGAACAAGCTGTCCAAGTGTTTGAGTAGGAAAGTGGTGCTAACCTCTAAAGTAAATGAAGTACTTTTAAAGCAAACAGGTAATACATTAAACCCTTTACAAAGAAAAATATCCAGTAATTATCAGAAGAAGTGCAGTTGTCTTGTTAAGAGCCTTCATGAGGACAGATTTGGTCATAATCCAAACCTTGATTACCTTCACAGCAGCTCCACTGCTTATTCATTTTCTGCCAAATCATGAGCTCTGAGCTGCGACGTTTACTCCCTTTTCTCCGGATTGATTGTGATGGGTTCAGGTGCTCAACAGAACCCTTGGTCTTTTAAATGTTGTTTTTCCATCAGACAAATCAGTATTCGTCGTGTTGAAACTTTTAGTGTGACAAGTAATAAATTAAGCGCTCCATAAAAAGCCTCCGACTGATAAAACGGAGCAAGCTGTTGATCACAGATACACATGTTCCTTGATTACTGTGATTAACTCCCAGATGTTACACTTCCTGTCACCTCTGACTTGTAGCATTATGTCATAAGATAGAAAACACTATCTTAGGGAGTCGATTGTGGCTCCATCTACGCCCCTTTATGAGTCAGCTCCAAACAAAGACAACAACTACAAAAAAAAAGTTACGTTTTTTTTTTCCTCAAAGAAGCACAAAAGCATAGGTTTAACTTAGTGCAGATGCACCAGGAAACCAAAATAAGTTAGTCATAGACAGACAGGAAGAAGTTATGGGTGAAAAGGATGACAAGGGCAGGATGTGTGTTAAATGTGAACGGGCCCAGATGGACCAGTAATGTCTTCTGTTCAGTTTCACAGGACAATCAGGGAGAAGATGTGTTGTTCAACATACAGCAGTGTCAGCTATGGAAAGAAAACAGTGCTTTCAGCTACAGTACTTGGAGTTAAATGCACCATGTTTTGACTTTACATGTACATATTTAAATAGCATATGAGGACCAAACTGAAGGCCAAGTGATCCCTTATGGAAATCAGTATTTGGTGCTGCAGTCACTTCACTTGTTAAATGTCAACAGGATTTGAAAAAAACAAGGATGTTGAAATTCTGAGCATAGAATCAAACTAAAACAGGACATCACCTGCAAATTTAATGCCATTCTGTTTTACTAATGTTGCATTAGCATCCATTTGGAGCCACATGTCTGTAGCTACCTGATATTAAACTGTTGTATGGGTTGATGTCCTGAGGGAAGTAATTCGCTCTTTAACTCATTCATTCATTATTTGATTTTGGAATATATTGAGGTAGAGGCCTCATTTACATTACAGCTGAGCAGTACTTGTATAAACAATGATGATGAAAATGATAAAAAAGGCAATTCAGGTAAACTACAAAATATTAAGAAAAACTCTTGCACCTTTTTTTTTGAAAACTATAACAATACTACAAAGTGTGTTTTTTTAAAAAAAGAGTCTACAGCTTTACTGTCAGCTGTTTTTATCAGTTTGTTTAGTTTTCAGAAAATGAAGTTGAGTTTCATAAAACTCGTCTGAAATGTTATAATATCCAGATGATGTGGCAGTATGGTCTCTATTTTAAAGCACAGGGTTTGATGCTGGCTAGGAGTCCATAAATAATCCAGGGTGCTCAGAGTCTGCCCAGACCTGGATGTGGGTCCCACGCTCCCCAGTTTCCTTCCAGCCCACCTTGGCGGGCCAGTTTAGCCGACTCCAGCGGCTTTACACGGCTAATTTATGCCCATCCCCTCCTGTCATACCCTCTTTAAAACGCCGCAGTGGCCGAGCGTGGGTTAAGGAGGGAGGCGTGTGTTGGGAGGGGAGGTTGGGGAGGGGGGGAGGCGGCTGTCGGTGCATAGAGGGACCGTGTCTGTGCGTTCACCAGAAAGCTGCTAAAACATATGAGTTCTCCTGGATGTGCTAATGGGAAAAGCCTCGGTGCTGAGGACGTATGAACGCAGTTTCAGGAAGCAGTAAATGTCACTGCTGATTCTTAATTACTTGCCCCATTCCTCCTCTGCGCTGTAGGCTGCAAGAGGTTTGCTCAGATGGGATCAGGTCGTGGTTACTGGCTAATTCAAAACATCACTATAAAATTACAATAAAATGTTTTTGTGTATTTTTTTCATCATTTGCTTTTAAAATAAAGCACATTGGACTTTATACTTCATACTTCTAGGGTTGTCATGCTAGTGACGTTTAGTTGATGATTTATTGTCACACAAAGAATTCTGATGAATGATATAATTGTCTTTTTCTGTTCATTTTATGCCACTAAGCCTAACAATAGTTTAATTATGCACATACAGTGCCACAAATGAAGAAGAAGATATATTTGACAGTGAACACTGAAACACATAAATAAAAAATGAACTTGTGTTTGCACAGGCAGATTTAACATGAATAACTTAAACATACAAAACCTGTTAC
>JAPQRN010000011.1:9291151-9336220 GCA_037367275.1 Coranthus polyacanthus
CAAAACCAAAAAATACTCACCTGGCAGTTGGACTTGATTCATAATCTGTAGTTTCTTGTACAATAAAACATTACAGCATGATAAGAAGTCTTACCTGTGAAAATTAAAGGAGATAAGAACTGTTCTCCGTTTTTGTCCTTACACACACCATCCAAAGTTTTCCAAAAGTACAATTCCCCAACTTCCTCTGTGCTATTACACAGCCAAACTCTCAGTTTACTTATCTGGCAAAGTTGCAGTTACATTGATCATAAATGTCCCATGCAGCTTCCCTGTGGGGATTTTTCAACTTCACCAGTTACACAGGTACACGCAGGAAACCCAAGGAGCCAGATTTGTGGCCCCCTAAAAACCCGGGATGCTGTTTACCTAGCACATTCTTTCTTGTGAACTTGCTTTTAAATGCTTGTTTTGGCAGAGGACACACCAGGTTCACCTCTGAGCAGAGAGCCATGGAGAGTTTGGAAGGTCTCTTTCTATATCTCCCTTGAGTGGAGGCTAAAACTTTCTATCAGACTCAAGCAAACAAATGCGATAATAGCAGAAAAAGTCAAAACATTGGACTTATCTCTGTGTAAAAGTTCAGTATTCAACAGATAGAACTGCCCTTTCACCCACAGTGCACGGTGACCTGTGGTCAGGGTCTGCGCTATAGGGTGGTGCTATGCATCGATCATAGGGGGCTCCACGCTGGAGGGTGCAGCCCTACAACCAAACCCCACATCAAGGAGGAGTGTCTGGTGACTGTGCCCTGTTACAAGTCCATAGGTAGGTTGTGTTGTTTTTTTTTTTTACAAACTAAATTTGTACTCATTTCTAAAGTTAAGATGTAATTCTTTTCTGCCACTGTCTTCTCTATTTCCTCTAGATACACTACCTGTTGAAGCCAAACCTTTGTGGCATAAACAGGCCATTGAGCTGGAGGAGGAGATCACTGTGACTGAGGAACCAACGTAAGTACCAAAGCCAAAAACATGTGTTATGGTTGCCTCCCCTCTCTTACAGTTCCTCTGAATCTTGATGCGGTTATCACCCACATCATAAGGCTGGGTTGAAACTGTTTATTTACTGTCAGAGGTGGATGTTCTGCTGAAGCCATCACAGGTGTCGGAGCCATGCTTTAAATTAGATGATACAAGACTCTGAAGGTTCATAACCTGGAAAAAGAACGGGAAATTTACAGCATTAAATTACAGAATTACTGTCACTCTGAAAAGGTAAAGAAGCCAAAGTCGGGTCCCAGATACACAGTTTCAAAAACAGTTTTCACGGTCCAGAGCTTATGATTTACCTTGAAGTAAAATTGAATTCGACAGGGCTCAGTGCTGCCTTGAAATCTCCACAGTATCATGGTTGTGTTCGTGTCAACAGCCATTTTCATCAACTTTGAGTCCCCATTTCTTTCTCATGTAGTTCCCATTTTTTCTCATTTTTGTCATAATACGGGTGGGTTTGAGACCATGTGTCTTTACACACCTGTGTACGCCGAAGGTTTGTCTGAAACAATGGCAGAACAGATTTCTTAAGACAAGCAGAGAAAGATTTCCACTTGCACTTTTCAGTCGTGCTGACGTTACCGGGGTAATATCTCTGGGTTTTAGTGAATGCATGAATTGCCAGATACATGGTAAATAATCTATTTTTCTGCATACTATATGAGGTTATTTAAGGTAAAAGGGGGAGCTAAATGTGAAGAAGAAAAAGCATTCTTTGGAAACTATTGGACTGTTTAGTCACTGGCTACTAGCATTACCTCAGCAAGTCTCACATGTTCCAGATGTTCTTGTCCCACATATCAATTGAATAATAAAGGGCTGCCTCTGAAGATGGACAGTGTTTGGATTCTGCCCAGTGTCTTGCATGACTTGTATTAGTGACCATGTTAGCCAGTTCAAAACATCTGTTACTATGACTTATCTTTGGAGCACAAGAGTGGAAGAGAGAGAGAAGAGAGAGAGAAATGCCAAAACATATGATTTTGTTCTTTTGCAAAAAAAAAAAAAGCATGTCTTTCCTCCAAAAGCACATAAATATCTGTGTATAATATGCCGTCATTCACAAGCCAACAACAATATCTGCCTACCATATGGGGCCAGGTTACGGATGTGAGAGGATGGAGGAGGAAATTCCTGTCTTAGACTTATTGCACCTTCATTGCCAGGCCTTATGCCTGCCCTGAACTACCGCTGTGCAAATCCTTGAAAAATTCAACTCAGAGATGTTCCATAGCTTGGCAATTTTTTTTTTAACCTTACCACCTCCAAGAGTAAATAAAATATTCCCACTGATGAAAATGTAATTGATATTATTAAGAAGGGTCTTTGGCAGGTTTTACAAAAATGTGTTGTTTTCCGTCCGTGAATGAAATCACGATTGCTTTCCAACCGACAGATGTATGTTAACTACGCATGAAGATAAACACTGTTGTGGGTTCGCTTGTTGACTTTGTTGTTCTTGTTCCAAGGTCTGACTGCGGTGATTCATTTGTTTGTCCAAAACACAATGAGTCCTTGAGCACCCATAAAAGAGCCAAGTTTGCTGTAATTATGAGCTCCTTATTGAGGCATCTTATAAAACACCAGGGTGCTCTTGTGTTGTGGTCAGACAGCTTAACCAGAGAAGAATGCTGCGTATTGGTGCAGGCTGTGTGTTTCTGTGATATACATGTGGACTGAAGACATGCTAGAAAAAGACAACTTTGGTACATTTAGAAACCCAGTGAGCGCACCGCTTCACAGGACCATTTGGGCTCAATGTCAGCTTCATGAATGGGATTAGGAAGCAGTACTTGAACGCATCATTTTATATTTTAACTTTGGATGAGAAGAGTACAATTCAGCGCAAAGAAAATACTTATTTTTTACAGTTAACACTATAACGCTATAAGACGCTTAATCACAGTCACGGAATAAGCTACAGAGCCAAGTTATGTGAAATAGAGGGGAAAATTATAAGATATTCCCAATTTGTCTTATTACGTTTACTGTAATTCAAAGATTTATTACTGACAATATTGCTCTGAGCTAAACAGTTTCATCACCATTAAAAGGCGTATCCGTATTATCATAAGGCAATTCCACATCCATTTATAACACCTGTTTGTCATGTCATGTTTTTTCTTATAAGCCTTAACCAAAAAGAACTGAGTGTACTGTTAATCACACCTAAGTTACCCGACAATGGCACTCTCGGTCAACAGCGAGGGCAGCAGCAATGCTAAAAGAACACGCAGATCTCAGATCAGTGTAGTCATCATTGAATACAGTACTGGAAACATCAGGTGTAATAAATATGGACCTTTATGTAAAGTTAAAAGTGACTGACAGTGTCTGATGAACTGATTAACCTTTTCATTCCCATATGTTTTATATTCAGAGGGCTTCATTATTTCCTTAAACACAAAGAGTACCCATTATTTGTGATGAAGTGGGTGAGCTATCATCACTTACCACTTGTCCCTTTAATTTACTTGTTAATCAAATCCCATTACACTTTATTTTTTGCAGTTTATTTAGGTCCATTCAGAAGTTAAAGAAACCACACAGTCACTTAGTCTCAGTTACTTTTATTGATTTGTAACTTCAGTTATTTGTTTCTTTCTTTGTTCATATTGATCATCGTTTCTGTGTTCATACTTACCAATGTTTGTTCCTTTGTTCAGACGCCATGCGGTGGAAGTGTTTGAGAGGGCACCACCCAGCATTTCCTTCTTTTTTATGCCCCTGGTGATGTTATAGCTGACATCACTGGGTAAAACCAAATACAGGGTTTGCTTCCTTGGCTGTAAAATTGTTATTACTACTGTAAAAGGATAGGGATTACTTACCTAGTAGAGCCGTATAGTGATGTAAATGAGCTTAATGTCCATATAGAGACACTTTTCCTGTCTTTGTATTAGGGTTAATACAGAAGTCATCCTGCTCTGTATTGTTGGAATTGGCTGTGTGTTCTTGGTGTGAATGAGCCACCATATAAAGCCAGTTTGCTTTGGAGGCTCCATGGGGAGAGAGTTGAGGCCGTGCAGTCGGGTACACGTGCCTTTTGTTTAATTTATTATGGGTTACTAACTTTGAGATAATTTCCTCGATATTTCTGTTATTTGTGTTTGTTTTGTATATTTGCCATGTGTACACGACACTGTAAATAAATGTTCACCATGGGAGTCCAAGATGCCTTCTGAGTCTGCTTTCCTACCACCTTCCTGGTCGCTCAAGCTACACTATCTTACATTATTACTGATCACTGCTCTCATTGCAGTATAAAACATACATAATATGGCGCTGTTAAAGATACAGTAGGGTGTTCGCCTGGTAGAGCACATACCAGATTGAGTACGTTTACATGCACACTTACATTCCACTATTATTCCGAATATGACAATATTCTGAATTTGACAGGTGTCATGTAAACAGGATATTCCATTTGGATATTCTGAATTAGCCCTTTTTCCGAATGAAGCATTTTCTGACTAAAACGTGGGATATGCCGATATAATTCTGGTTTTATGGGGATTCTTCATTTTCAGGTTTTTACCACAGGTTGTGAGACATAGCACCTGTTTACAGTCAGATGGGATTAGAGACAAAGATCCTCTCTGGTAGTGATGGATGAATCCAAAGAAAAGTCCACATTTCTGACTGGAAGGAGAAACACCCCTACTTTTAAACATTATGAAAGAGGATATCAACAGGTTTTTTGATATGCGCACATGTCAAAAATTCAAGAAGGTGTTTGAAGGAATGAAAGAGGGACGTCTTAACTGGGGTTTGCGTGGCTGCTTGTAGACAGAAATATTAGTGGAGTATTAGTGTTCTTTAGCATTGTAAATGGTTATTAGAAATGTAGTCTTTTGAGGAATAATCACAAAAACCACAATATTTTGTGCATGTAAATGTCTACTGTCTGTCAAATGAGCAGAAATGTTGGTGCCCTATATATCGTGGTGCCCTTTTCTTGCAGCTCTCTCCTCTTGGTCCTATGCATATACTATATACAAAGATAGACGAAGGAAAAGTATCATGGTTAAGGAAGCTGCCTGTGTTGCTTCTGTGACGAGCCATAGAGTCAGTGTGTTAGAGACGCATCTTACAGAGTCTTGGTCATTACGCTGTTAAGCACCTGTTTTTATCTCCAGGAGACCTGTGATTGATCAAAGCTTTCCATCACAGCCTACGTTTTCTCAAGCCTAGAGCCAAGAGGAGGTGCAGATGTCTTGTTTCCTCTCAGACCAGTTGAATTACAATATGCTGAAAAGTTATTAGGGAATATTTGCTCAATGACGCCAAAATAATATGGCCTACTGAAGCTTTAATGAGCACGAGGACAACATCAAACAGTTTGTATGATCTCCTCAGTCACTGCTCCTAAACATTACTGAATCTTTAAGTCCTGGAAAACACAGTTTGAGGTACATTCCCTGTCCTTGATCCGTAGAAGAACTAAACTTTTAATTTAATCCAGTTTCGTATTCTCAAGAGTCTCTTTGAAAAGTGTCAATTGAATCCAAAGATCAGTCAAGATTCAAACAGCTTTGTGTCTCACGCATTCTCGTTTTATTTCTTTTTCACTCTCTTAAAGCAATTAAAAGGGTGACAATTCATTCTCTGAGCCCAAATTTCACCGAACCTTAACAGGCCTTATTAAGGCATTAATAAATTCCTTCTCCGATCCATTCTTTAAGATGAGGAAGGATGCGCATGAGAGCCGTTTATCCAAGAATGACTGATCCTAATGCTTCACAGCTGTTCAATTAACCACAACAGGAGCTTATGATCTTAACTATAAATATCCAGACAGTGCTTATTAAATCAGTGTGTAACTGCATTTCCAAGTCTGCTTGCATCTGCATTTCAAGAATGCTTCATAAATACAAAGCATACACACTTTAAATCTTTATGTCTGTGACTCATTATTCTGCATGCTTTCTCAAACCCTGTGATTCCAATCTCCAGATTCATCCCGGGGCCCTGGCAGCCCTGCAGCAGGACCTGCGGTGCCGGGACCCAGAAACGAACCGTCAAGTGCCAGGTGTTGCTTTCTTTCTCCCAGACTGTGGCTGACCTGCCTGACGACGAGTGCGAGGGGGTCAAACCTGCGGAGAGACAGCCCTGCTACCGTACCCCATGCTCTGGAGTGGTGGAGCAAGGAAGGGAAGAAGAAGAAGAGGAGGAGGAGGAGGATAACACCGAGACTCCGCAAAGGGAGGAACTGCATGACTGGGAGTATGAGGGGTTTACAGAGTGCTCAGAGAGTTGTGGGGGAGGTATGTATATCACCTTTGGCCTCTTTGATATGAGAAAGTAAAGCACAAGAACTAAAAAAAAAAAGAGTGAAAAAGATTATTGCTGTTTGTTTAGTTTAAATACTCAAATGGTGTCACATAGCCAGACCTACTGTATCTCCACGCTACATTTTACTCCTGTACCAGCACTGGAGTAAGGTCTGGCTGAACCCATTATCATTCTGGAATAGGGAAAAAATCTCTCTTTCTTGTATTATTTAAAACCAGTCATAATCATCTTGGGGGGAGCTAGGCCAAGGAAGCAACAGTGCAAAAGAAAATGCTACAAAGTTCACATGATTTATTGCATGGCTTTTTCCAGCGCACTACTTCCTGCGAGTCAGACTAATACTCGCCTATTTGCTTAGTTTAAATGCACTAGGAATCCCATGGCAAACTTCATTCTTTTAGTGTTACTACATTTGTTCCAGTCATAATTAAAACAAAAAGTCACAGCAGTAACCAGTGACTTTATGTCAATGGGAGACTGAAGCGGAAGAGGAAAGTTAAATAATATTAGGTGATAATGGATGGAGAACCAAGTTTAACCCTGAAGGTTAACGTCACCAACTCAACATTGAATGCTGTGCCAGACAGAGACAGCTTTCCTAAACATTCTGCCAACATTAGTTGAGGCCCACTTTAATCTCTCCACCTCCACATCCAGCCCTGTATGCCTGCATTGTGCGTCTGTGCGCTAATGTGTTCATGTGTAACCTAATTTCTGCACATGGGCGTAGGCTTTTGTCAATGTCTGTGTATGAGCGCTCACCCAAACTCAACAAACTCCCATTCTGGGATGATTACAGACCGGTATCGGATGTCGCATACACACCCTGAGGGCTGCGCTCCTGTGGACCATCACACCAGTGCGGCGTTTGAAGTGCCTGCGTCAACTGTTATTGTCCCCAACATTAGGAACAGGCTCAGAGATTCATGTTACGCTGCTTTTAACATGACCTGACATCACACCCTTTAAGTTTAAGTTCAGGCCAGAGCATTTGCAGGAATCTTCACTTTGTTAATTGTGTCCCATTAGATATAATTTTTGCTCACTTTCATTTAGGGGCCTAATATCCAGATTGCTTGATTGCAAGGTCTATGTATAATACTGTGCGCCAGATGTATTTGAGGTAATATTGACAAGAAAATTGTGTTACATGAATACTAATATTCCACTATTATTCTGAATATGACAATATTCCAAATTTGATATGAGTCATGTAAACATATTCCGCTTGGATATTCCAAATTAGGTCTTATTCCAATCGTAGCATTTTCCAGTTAATACATGTGGGAAATAGATATTATTCAGGCTTTGGGAACATTGTTTGGACATTTGGAATATGTGTCTCATTTGGAGTGTTTATTGCAGTTTGTGACTCACTGCCCGTTTACAGTCACAAACCAAGTAGCCAACAGTTTGCACGGCTGGGGTAGAGATGGATGCCCAAGAGACAAGCCCACGTTTTTAGTCACAAGGAGAAACACGAGGACTTTCAGACATTATCAAAGACTTGGATATCAGCAAGTTTTTGGGTATACGTGCAAATCTCGCGACCTTTTCAAGAAGGTGATTGCAGGAATTAAAGAGGGAGGCTGTGTTCACACGGTGAAATAAGTGTGCTACTGGTGGAAAAACAAAATTCTACATTAATCAGAGTATGCACAGCTACATATAAATGGAAATATTAGTGGAATAGGGTTTTCCCTACCATTATGACACCTGTGTGACAAGTGTTTTTTTATGAAAAGGGAAAAAATTCCTGTCATTCAATTAAATCGTAGTTAAGATACCTTCTTTATTGCTGATGTTATTTTGTGATTTTTATTTTTATGTCACACAAAAATGTGAAGGATTACTTCTTGTTTCACTTTTTTCTTCACTATGTATGAGTGTAATGTGAAAATCTATAACCTGCCTGTTTTTTTGTATGAATATTGTAATGATGATGCACAGTTTGAGAATAAAGTCAGAATATTTGAATGTAGTTAAGGTAGAACCAGGACAGGAAGCATATGTTTGATACTGTTTTAAACACTGAAATTGGATTAATGAATTGGATGAATAGATTGACCCTGCTCGCTTCCTGTGGTTCTGTGGTCATGTCTGTTTTGTGCTGTTTATTCCCAGGTGTACAGGAAGCAGTGGTGATCTGTCTGAACAAGCAGACAAGAGAAGCAGCAGACCAGGGTCTGTGTGTGAGCAGCAGACGTCCTCCACAACTTCTTCAGGACTGTAAAACCCAGCCCTGCCCACCCAGGTAAAACCCACAAATCAGAAGTACACCGTCATCACTTAGACATTGTTTAAAATGGTTTGTGCATGAGCGTTAAAAGTAATTAGTGAATGGTCACAGGGAAAAAAAAAAAAAACATGAGAGGGAAATGCATTTTTGGAAAAAGGGTTTGGCTACATTCATAAAGAAAATATTAATTGAAAGCAGGACTGAAATGGGGCTGCGTTCTTTGTTAGTTTGCCAAGATCCAGCAACCCAACAAAATATGCACTATATGAACATTTCCTGGAGCCCTGATGCAATCCTGGGCCCCACACCTGGAACTACTTAGCTTTCAGACTATCAAAAAACATTCATAATACTTGAATCAATTAATCTCTACTAATCGTTGGTTGTATTCAAAAGAGATTGAAATCCCACTAATCCACTATATTTCCCTCTCAATTTGAACCACTTGGGCCAATTAAATGACCATTAAGGCCACCTGAGTCCAAGTGATACTGAAGCTCAGTGACAGAGATGGATGGTTGCATCACCCAGAGCAGGAAATGAAGGCAGTGGGACAGCTTATGGAACCTGGTTAGAATCAGACACAATAGGGATTAAATGTCAGTGGTAGCTATATCTGCTCGGCTCACGTGTCGAACTGTCCTCGGAAGAACTTTTCAAGATTTTCTTTTTCAGAGGTTGTGTCAGTGCAGAGAGGTTTGAGGAGATGTTAGGTGCAGAATTCAAGGGAGTCATTCAAATCAAAATGATTCATCCTCATTGTATCGTGAACTTCTTTGGAAAAATAAATATTATCTGGAGTTTACTTGTGTCCAAAGAAAGCATATAGATCGAAAAGAATATATCGTCTGACAAGTATGAATGTGGTCATAATGTTATGTTGATATTGTGAAATGTTTCTCTGTTCGTTTTTCTTTCTTTTTGTCTCATATACAACATTACATTTTGAACAAAAGGTCAGAATTCATCCTTGGGGAGCCATGAAATTCTATTGAAATCTGGTCATGTGTTTGATAGATTTCTTATTTTTATAAAAAGAACAGATCAATGGGAGACTTTGCCCTCATGTAGAGCTAGATAACATCTCAGGTGGTCACTTAAAGCATTGTGAGTCATCCTCTGGGGACCATCTGTTGTTGAGATTCAAATAAAAAGCAACTTTGATTATGCTTGATACTGCTTGAGACTCTTGGGAAAGCATGAATAACTGCATTTCGAGTCCAAGTTTTGTATTTTTTTCGTCAATTATTCGTCAGTCATCATGGGAATTTTCCAAATCTACGGTAGATTAGTTACGCTGGAAATTGTAATTGGAAATTATTTTGTGTAAACCGAGAGCAAAATTTTGGACACATAATTTTTCAAAATGAAATGCCTGAATAATTAAACAGCATAATGGCATGTTGTTTAATATATCTGAGCCGTAGCTAAACGGTGAGTGGATTTTGCGGTAGGCCACACGTTTCAAGTTAACACCATGCGCTGTGTCGGTGTTCCACCACTCACACTCTGTCAGAAAACCCAGAGGCTTGCAGCTCGCTCTTGCCTGTTTTTTCAAGCTTTGAATCTTGTTTTCAGGCACAACAAACGCTGTACTGGACTTGTTTCCTTTGGCCCTATACTACCTCCCAGAGGCCTCCTCACCCTCCCATATTAAGCTTCGCTCTTTGGATACTGTTCCCTCTGAAGGGAAACAGCCATAGGATTTGGCTTTGAATACAGTAACGGTCCAGAAACAAGCTTCATTCCCAATTCTCCTCAGTCCCTGGACCCTTGAGTAAATATGGATAGTTTTGAAATATCACCTAATCTGTCAAGCAATAAGTAGAGTCACTGCCATCTTGGTCAAAGTCAAAACTTTTTAGATGCTATTAAAGGCATGGGGACTAAAGTTACACACATGCCACATTTAGTTTCAAGACTAGAATAAAACTGCTCAGTAAACTTTGATGTTGGATTAATCACTGTGTGAAACTGTCTCGGAAAACAGTATGGATAGTGATCCGCATAGGTCATTGGGAAAATGGAAGTTAAAAAGTTATTCCATAGGGATGACTCAAATATCAGTGAATTCAGTGGGAGATTTAATGTTACTTCTCCAGGATCCGGCCCCATGAATCACTCTTTTCGTTTTCACTTGTATTCACTTTCATGAAATTTGTTTTCATGAATTTACACATTCATGGGACTGCAAGAGCGTCCTCTCACGGGATGAAGAAAAAACACTGAGCACTCCGATTGAACTCCTCCTGACTGCCCTTCTTTATGGGCTGGATAATAGACCACATAGAAATGTACACAAAGTAGAAGTGCTGTGATTAATCAGAGACAGTTAAAGTTAAGAGTTGAAGTATCAGTGCTCGCAAAAAAAAAAAAACAAGCTTTGATGCATGTGATGCCAAAATAAACCATGTGTCCACTTATCAAGCAAATACAGGTGACAATTAAATCTGGGGGTCAATGTGTTCAAGGAAAGCTTATCCTGCATCTGTCCAAAGGGCAAGTAGTGTCTCTGGCAGTAATTTAGCTTGATGCAGCTTTAAGATTTACTAACTAAGTAGGGAAAAAAAAGGATATTCTTAACGCAATCTTAATATTCTTACACAATCTGCTCTTGCATAATGTAAGAAAATGGCTAGATATAAGATTGCAGGTCTTGGTTAAGTTTGCAGTGAAGTAACATGTGGTTTAATGAGCAGAGAATACTGATCATCGACCACAGTATAGTTTAACAATAAACAATGTATTCACAGGTGGGAAACAGGGGAATGGAGTTCATGCTCTGCTACCTGTGGGGTTGGTATAATGACCCGCACTGTGGCTTGCACTCATCGGCCCTTTCGGGATAGCAACCAGACTGAGGTTTTAAGGGGCGAAGACTGTCAAAACCCCAAGCCAAGCCCTGTTCAAGCCTGCAACCGCTTTGACTGCCCTCCAACGTGGGACGCGCGTGACTGGGGAAAGGTAAAACTTGGGAAGTACACCACCATAAATACCAGATTACAAGTGATGCATCTAGCACATATTGTTGATTTAAACCCATGTGATCCCAGGCTAAAAGGAAATGGCACCTCCATATTTTTGCTATTGCAGTGCTCCCGGAGCTGTGGTGGTGGAGTTCAAAGGAGGCAGGTCCTGTGCAAACAGCGTTTGGCAGATGGCAGCGTTCTGGAGCTGCCTGACACCTTCTGCTCTTCCAAGAACCCTGTAAACCACCAGCCCTGCGCCAAGCAGGAGTGCCCTCCAAAATGGGTCACAACTGACTGGTCCCAGGTAGGTTTGATGAGATAAGATAATGCTTTATTATACTAAGTAAATAGTAAGAAATAGAGAAATAAAGAGCAAGAGTATAGTAAAATTAAAAATAAGATTTAACACAGTATATATACAGTGTCTGCTTATTTCTGTATGATGAAATGTCATTTATTTGTCCAGTGTTCAGTGACCTGTGGAGATGGCATACAGGGACTACAGGCAGTCTGCAGGAAACACGAGGACGGCCGATATCGGACTGTAGATCCTGAGAACTGTTCAATGTTGGCTCAGCCCAACAGTGTCAGGCCATGCTCCCTCAGGCTCTGTGAGAGTAAGTCACACTTATTAAAGTTTTGAGATTTTCACCTTGGTTTTTGACTTCAATGTTAGTTTTACTTTTGTGTTGGTTTTAGTTTTTTTGATATTATGAAGAAAGCCTTGATTTATAGAAGCTGAAAATAGTAGGCTGAAGAATGCTTGACATCAAATATGATTTTTAAAAAACATGAAAACGTCCCATATTGTTCTTGAATGATCCATTAGCATGTCTTGACCCACAGCAGTGCTCAGTAATTAGCACCTATAACATAACTATAATAACCCTGTGTGACCCTTTGTTTGATTCTGTTAAATACATTTGCACTGGTAATAACATTCAAAGAAATATTTGATACTTAACATGAAAAACATACCGTAGATGAATACTAACACTGTGCTACTCCTAACTTTGACAGACTCTATCAAGCCTACCATACTGGCCCAGAGGAAAGTTTATGTCCAGTGGAGAAAGGGCAAAAAGCTCCAGTTGGTGGTGGGAGGCTATGCCTACCTGCTCCCCTGGACGCCTGTGGTCCTGCGCTGCCCGACCCGCCACTTCCGCAAAGGCCATATCCGATGGTTGAAGGATGGAAAGTCCCTGGTCAGCCTCCCGCACCTCTCCATAACATCACTAGGATATGTAAAGATTCATCAGGTCCTTTCATCAGATGCTGGTGTATACACATGTGTCGCCGGCCAAGCATGGGAACATTTTGTCTTAAAGATAATTGGAAGCAAGCAGAAACTGTCAGTGCCAGAGACAGCAGAGTCATGGCTCTTCACAGATGGACAATGGAAGGTTGGAATGCCAGATGTGGCCTCCACAGGAGAAAGATTTCAGGAGCTACCCATCTCCCTCAACCACTATGACAACATTGTTGAGCATTTGCTTGAGCTCAAAGGCTCTCTCCAGGATGTAAAAGACGTTGTTGATAAACCACACTTCAATGAAAAGAACAGGTCGACCCTGGAAGATGAAAGAGCAAGCTCAGAACTTTCCAGCCCGTTTGTACTCATTGCTGATACCCACAAGCTAGATGAAATCATGCACAGCCTCTCTGAAGGCCTTGGAGGACCACGGGGAGAACAACTCATTGCTCAGTTGCTCAGTGATCTCACAGTGACACACGGTGAAACCAATGAGTCTACTCTTCACCCTCCTGAAGGCTCAGAATCTTCCACACAAGGACCCCTCCTCTACAAACCAAACATCAAAGCCCATGCGTCCAGGCCAAGACGTCCGGTGATAATACAACAACCCAGAAAGGTTGGAGCGGTGCCGTCATCTGAAATAACAGTTCATGTAGGAGTGCCAGTTTTGTTACAGAAACCTGTTGCAAGTTTGGAGCTGAGATGTGAGGCAGTGGGAAATCCACAACCAGCCCTAACATGGACAAAGAATGGAAAAGAGTTACAATACAGTAGCAGGTAAGAACTGCTCTCCAATGCACTTTGTTTGTGCAAAAAAGCAGATTTTGTTGTATGAAAGAGGTGGCAAAAGTACACTCATTCTTTACTCAAGTGGAGGTATAGATACTTGTGTAACAATAGACTCAGGTAAAAGCAGAAGTACTAATTCAACTTCTTTACTGAAGTAATGGTGAAATGGTGAATGTCCTCAAAGTATAAAAGAAAAAGTAGCCCTGTGAAGGACATTTCTACCGGATGTTTCTCTGTAAAGCGAACTGAAGCTCATTCCATTAATATAGTGCAAACACTGCTCTAACTTCAAATAAAACAAAAAATAATAACATTTTTCAAATTGACTTTGCTCCAATGTGCAAATCACTTTTCAGTTTCGGCAACAGAACTGAATGGAAACATGTGTAACCTTTTCTCTGAGATTCAACCTCGCTTTCACATCTGATTAGTCTTGTTTCATCTTTTACGTTTTCGTCTTGCTACATTTATCGTGCGTTATACCGATGGATAAACCAAGGGAAACTAAAGTAACAACCCTAGAAAGTACAGGTGATTGTGTTAAAATGTAGCCAGTAAAACAGATACACAAAGCATTTTGTACTTTGTTACTTCCCATCTCTGGACTGTTCTGTGAAATAACTACTCAGTAATGGCGTTGTGTTTGTGTTGACAGAGTAGGCCCTTTGTCTACCGGCTCACTAAGGATCCAGTCACCAAGCAAGGTGGACGAGGGTCTGTACACCTGCACTGCCAGGAACCATCTCGGATCGACATCTCTTTCATCATGGGTGCAGATTACTGGTAATGATCACAAACACAGAACCTTGTGATGAATAGGCTGTAATACGGACATGCAAAAGGAAAACATGCTAAACATGCAAAAGAAAGAATTAGTTATAACCCGACACCAAATTGAGTTATACCGTAGTCAAGTTTACAGTAATTTGTGTTGTTCTTTTGTGGCTCTGGATAAGCGATTCTGGGAAAGGATTCTTTTTAACTGAGCACACACATACATACACACAAAGGCCTAACCACAGACACAGTTGGTTATACAGTGAGATTTTACATTCCCTTGAGGCTCATCTGGCTGCGTCAGCGATGGGGAATGTCCGGAGCGTGCCACAGCTCAGGTCACCTCCGAGTTGTGCTGTCCTCAGAGCATGATCAGTTGCAACCTTCTTCCATTCCGGTCAAAGCACTGCCACTGTGGGTTTCCTGATGCTCCTGTGTTTTTCCTTCCCATACGACAACAATTAGAGGTCCCGGGCTAAGTTTCAAAAAAGATTAAGTGGGTGCACCCCCTTCACCTAATCTAAATGAAGAGGATAAGGAGGCTTTAGAGTGCAGAGAAAGAGCATTTTCTCATATTTTCAAGTCAAATTTGGTTAAAGATTGCATCTAAAGTGTTTACATCTTATGACTCATACATTTTAATGAATGTGTGTTAAAGTAAGTAAAAATAATACTAATAGTGTTCTCTGAACAGATCGATTTCTTGCTGTTTCCAGAACTATATATAGCAGATACATAATATAATAAAGGAAATACAATTCTTTACACTGATTTTCGTCCAGAGCCACAGAGATTTTCATTGTAATTGCAGGTGGAAAAGGAAGAAATTGCGTCCAAGGCAACACGATGGGAGAAAATGGCCCTGTGTGCGCTGAGAGGAGTAATAGCAGCCAGTCAGCCCAGCTGTGTCATGGTCAAGCCTGCCCCTTCAGGTACTGTGTTGTACATGCAGGTTGATACTTACAGTATTGCATTTAGCAAATATGTTTGGACATGAAGCCTTACTACCTCTAGAATTTATCATAAAAAAAATGCCATTTCTGAGTTTGTGTGTTTGTGCAAACTTTTTCTTGGAGAATATTGCAGTAAAGTCTGTTTCGTTGCTTTTATATCTGAGACAACTGTGCCTCAAGTGTTTAACCTTTAAACAAGCTTTTCCTCTGTGGGTATTAGGTGGCGGGCGGATCCCTGGTCACAGTGCTCAGCCAGTTGTGGAGGCGGGTCCCAGCACAGGAGGGTCAGCTGCACGAGGGGTCCTGAGGACAGGGCTAGAGAAGTGGAGAGCCAGCACTGCACAGGAAGGAGACCCTCTGACACAAGGCTATGCAATCTGCAGCCCTGTGCTAGATGGGCCACAACGCCCTGGGGGCTGGTGAGTCTAGGAATATTTTGCCAAGAAATCCATATCAGCAGGTGTATAAGTCTCAGTTTAAACTAATGCTTTATGCTTTCAAAAAGGGATTTCCCATGTTACAAATGAAAACTAAATGCTTTGCCCTGTGAAGCTTGGCCTAGTTTTAAAACAACCACTAGAGGGTAGTAACTATCCACAAAATATTTCTACACTTAAAGTTCATCTTGTTTGTTTTAATGATGAACTCTATGTTGCAGTGTCATGGTCAATGTGTCGGTTCCAGTTTGGCCACACAGCATCGTCACGTTTACTGCCAAGACACAAATGGCACCAAAGTCCCCTATAGGTTGTGCGGTGGACTCCAAAGGTAACTATGAATATGTGTATGAGTAATGGCTTACGATACAATGAATGATTACTATAATTGTTGCCTTGTGTCTTAGAGTTAAAACCAGTTGACATTACTTTTTCTGAAGCCATTTGCAAGCCTTTTGTCTTTTGTATTGTAGGCCCAGCTCGGTGAAGAATTGCTCCACGGAGTCCTGTGCCCTTCACTGGCGCATAGGTCCGTGGACGCAATGCACCGCCACCTGTGGACGCCACGGCTTCCAGTCACGCCAGGTGACCTGCGTGCACCGACGAACTGGCAAGGCCACGCGTGAACATCACTGCATGTGGAGGCCCCGCCCTCCAAGCTGGCAGAGATGCAATGTTTTGTCCTGTGGCAGAGGTGAGAAAAAGTGACGGCATCAAGTAAAATGAAAAGCTCCGTCTAGTCACGTACCATTGTCTTAAAGGGTATTAGCTATGCACATACTGTAGGTTCTGTTTCATTTACTGAGGCACCAAACGGGTTAATGGGAATTTTACTTGTAGTGCCCAGTGAAATGACACCTTTAAAAATCACAGCTGTGTCCGCTATTGCCACTATCTGTTACTCTGAATAATCCACAGAGAAAGTCGCTATGGAAACAAAGGAAATATTATGTCTTGCTTTTCAAATGTCATTTAGTGTCTTAAAAGCTATATTTGGATAGCATAAGTCTCAAAACCTCTTCATATAAAACAACCTCAACAACAACCACCTGTGTGTCTATATACACCACAATTGATAGTTGTGGTAATGCTCTAGCTTACCTTACTTTTGAGGCTGTGGATGAAAGTGAGTCCTCGTAGTAAATGTCCTCTCCTTTCCAGCAGGAGAGTGCCGGGACAGCACCAGGTACTGTGAGAAGGTCCGACAGCTAGAGCTCTGCCCGCTGCCCCAGTTTAAGAGCCGCTGCTGTCACTCCTGCAGAAACACCTGAGGCAGGGACGGGAGACGAGGTCCGTGGACAAACTGGATGGGTCAGGGAACAGAGACTTGAAACCTCTATAGCCCATCGCCACAACCACAACTGTCTTTAGTGGTCTGTTGGGGATGGGGATGCGTGAGTGTGGAGGAATGTTTGTTCATACCCAGAGTGGATGTAATCGACTTTCCTCAAAGATAACAGGGGTGGGTTTACGTTGAAAGTGTTGTTTTAAGAGGGGTGACTTGTCTGTTAATGAAGGCTTCAGTTTTACTTCTTTTTTTTTTTTTTAAAAAAAAGATCTGATGTGTATGTCAACAGCTCCAAAAAACTCCAAAAGGAACTGATACTTTTACTCATAAAGGGACATTGTACCAGTGAGTGAATGACATCAGGATTAGTAGACTTTCCACAGAAATGAAACAACAGTACTACCATAGTCCATATATGGTATGGCATCTCTTTATATCCAAAAATGAGTGTTAAAATCCACATGAAATTGATGGGTGTTAATCACTGGATAGTTGTTTTTATTGCAACGGCTTCCATTAAAACAATTTTAATGCTAACAGTTTTATTGATATATTGTAGTGAAATACATGTTAATACAAAAATGCAGCAAAATACTGTATATAATAAATGGGAAATTACTCACATAACTAAAAACCCACATATTTATTGGCCACATGGAAAAGCGATCATGATCTTGGCCCATTGTGGGTCATTTAGTCTGTGTTGACCACAGTAACTGGTCAAGTCATTAAAAAAGAAATTAATTAGGATTTCATTTGTTTAAACTGTGCTTTTGGCAGAACAGAGATGAACAGGTTTGATTTAGATTTCTTTTGCATGGGTTGCACTAACGGAGGTGTACGACTGAAGCAAATACATTTCTTTTACTTTTTTGGATAAAAAAAAAAAAAAAAAAAGAGCAAAAAACTTAATTTGCACTCAGAACTCATTCAAGCCTTTGTTCAGAACAGGGCTTGTAGAGTTTTTTTTTATTGTTTCAATCTGGTTTGTAAAGTAATATTGTTTATATATTTTGTTTTTGTAATTTTGGTATTTCTTAGAAAAAACATTTGACAAAATGTCCCTTTAACCACTTAGTGACATTACAACACATTTTAACATGAGATTACCATAATAGTCTTCTGCTAACTGGGAGATGTTGCTTAGCTGTAACTTTTTAGTAGCTTTATTAACATGACCTCTGTGTCATACTCGGATCCATGTCAAAACAGTAGGAGGAGCATTTTTAAAATAATTATTTATGAACCATACTTACATTGAACCAGACAGGCAGAGTTTGCACTTTTGACATGCAGTGTGTCGTGGACATCGTGTCATTAATTGCAACACATACCTTAGCAGGAGACTACTTGTCCTTTCAGAAGAAAACATCATTAACTTACTTTTGTTCTTAAGTTATGTAGATATGTTGTCCTTTGTCCTTAACTATTTATTTTCATGTGTGTTTTTTTTGTATATTTGTGTTAATATTTACGGGGTGTGTTTTACGTTCCACCTCCCTTCAGCTTGTATTTGATGTGCATGTAATGGGGACCCCCTGCTGGTGACATGATGTGTTGCTCCTCTGCTAATGCCTGGTTAATCACTAAATAAAAAAACAACAACACATTCCTTTTACCTGTTTGTTGTGATTCTCCTTTTTTTTTTTCAATAAAAATGTAAAGAAAGCTGCATTTTGTGGTTGTTTTTTTTTTTTACAACTGAAATACAAAGTCTGAAAACTACAGTAGGAACCGGAAAAACAAGTTATTTGACGCTTACACATTATTACGCAACTGATGACAAAAGTGTAATAAAGTTCCTCTTTCTATATTTTCCCTGAACAGTAGGTTCCTGTCGCAGTACTTCTTTCAGTTCTTGAAGAGGAACTTGCTTTGATAAGGTCTGTCATTCACAGGTTGATATCACTTACACTTTTCAGGTATGAAGACACTACCTGAAGAAAATCAGAATGTTGGAAGATGATGGCTGTAAGTCTTGTTTAACAGCGATAAGAGTTTTGCGAGTTTCCCTCGTGGACAAACTTGAAGGACGGATTGACTCTCTGTTAGAGATCCTTGTAAGTTGCGAGGTGTTTACTCGTGACGACCGTGAAGAGGTGGTGTGTCTGCTGGGGCCTCGAGCAAGAGTGAGAAAGGTGCTGGATATCCTAGAGTGTAAAGGGGAGGAAGCAGCACAGATATTTCTCTCCATCAGCAGTTGTTATCAGCAAGAAGAGCAGACACGCTCTAAAGAGAACAAGGAAGATCAGCCTCAGTCCGTAGGTACGCCTGTGAAACCAGAAGTGTTAGTAAGCTCAAAATTGTTTTTGGATTGATAAAAAATACTCAACGGCATGTTTCATGTAGTTAAATTCATAATAATGTTCCAGCTGTTGTAAAAGTTGTAAAGTGGGGAGTATAACATGCACAGCCTTTTATTTTGCAGATGACAATAAAATTAAAAAAAAGCATAAAGATGTCCTCAGGCGCAGGAGTGAGAGCATGCTCTTTTACAACACTCGTCATGGAGAGAAAATCCTTTTCTCTGAACATTACGTCAACCTCCTGTTGGTCGATGGACATCAGGGCTTAGAGGTAAAAAAACATGAGGTGCTGACATTTGGACAGAAGCGACTATCTATGCAGCAGAAATCAGCCGTACACAAGAAAATCGCGCCTTCTGAACTCTTTCTGAGTGCGCATGGAAACCGTCCTGTCAAGAAGGTTCTGGTGACGGGAGTGGCTGGAATTGGAAAGACCATCCTGGTGCAGAAGATGTTGTTTGATTTTGGTGGGGGAAAGGACCACCTAGAGTTTGACTTCATCGTTCACATGACATTCAGAGACCTGAATCTCATTGACAAACCCGCAAACTTCCGAGAGCTGGTTTTGCGCAAAAACAGGCATCTGGCGAAGGAGCTGGACGACATTTTGGCCAATGACAACAAACTGCTGATCATCTTGGACGGCTTTGATGAGTTCAGACAGTACAGGAGTTGTGATGTGGATGTTTTTGTGACAGAACCAGATGAAGATGCAGAGGTAGTAGAGATCTTTGGGAGCTTGATGCAAGGGGAGCTGCTACCTAACGCTTCTGTTATGCTCACAAGTAGACCTGCAGCTATTACCCACATCCCTGTGGGCTGCATTGACCGCTTTGTGCTCATCTCTGGCTTCTCCTTGACCGAAGTCCAAGAATACTTCTCCCGTTACTTCCAAGACAATGTCCTTGCAGACCAGATGTTTACGTTGGTAGCAGCAAACGAACTAATGCTCACACTGTGCTACATACCTGCCTTTTGCCACATTGTGTGCTGCATCCTCAAAGAAAGCAAAGATGTATGTGGAGAAAGCCCAAAGACCATGACAGACATCTACGTACAGTATCTGGTGGCCTTGCTTCGTTCTCACACCCAAGCAAGAGCTGAAATGTTTCTTCGAGACCAAAGAGTAAATTCCATACAGCCGCTGCCTGACATAGTGCTGAAGTTGCCTTCCAAAAGCTAATGGAACATCAAACACTCTTCTACAGCAGCGATCAAGATGTTGCAGCTTTAGAGGGATGCAGCTTAGTTAGTACCTTCCTTGACAAGACAGTGGCACAAGAGCCCGGCTGCACCGAAGAGGTTTACTCCTTTGCACACCTTACAGTTCAGGAATTTTTTGCTGCAATTTACTGTGCAGTCACAGATCACCCTTTACCTGATGTACTTCAGCACTCTTCAAGTCCAGCAGAGGGGACCAGTAACGGACACTTAGACCTTTTTAATCGCTTCCTGTCTGGGATCCTCTCTGAACGCAATGCAAGTCTTCTGTCGAGGCAGGTGGGGTTGTGTTGTAGCAAAGATAAAGTGGAAACCTATCGTCTGAGGCTGATCAGGGAGCTCACAATGTTGTGTGAGAATGGGGCCCATATCCTAAACCATTTACACTGCCTGGTTGAGCAACAGGACCCCTCGCTGGGTCTTGCTGTACAACCAAACACACTGCGGATTAATGTTAGTGATGAAATGCTCTCACAGATGGATTACAGTGCTATCAAGTACTTTCTTAACCTCACAAAGGGCACAATATCAGAGCTGGATTTGACAGGAACAGGACTAATATCTGGGGGACTTAGAAGTCTTTATCCACTGCTGCTCAGATGTGAGAATCTTTGGTGAGTTGAAGGGACGTTTTGCTTTGCATTGTCTAATATTCTGATGTTAAGTTTTCTTTTATTTTTTGCAGTTCATTTGTAAATATAATGCATTGCATCAAATGACAGTTTTCTGCCTCTGTGTTTGCGGCAGAACAGTATGAACAATATACATCGGTTTATGCGCTAACTACTATTTAATTTTTAAGGCTTGGAGAAAACAACCTTGATATGGACACAGTTCAAGTCATTGCTGATGTGCTCCAAGTTTCAGACAACATAGCTGACCTAGGGTAGACTTTCACTTATATATTAATGAGTTAGCTAATAATTTGGAAATTATTTGAGAAAACGTGTAAAGAACATATCACAGAGATATTTTTTTTCACATTGCAGAGTTGGATGGTCAAACATTGGCGACGAAGAACTGCTGACTCTTTCTAATGCCATTCGGGTGAAAAAAAATCTGAAAGAATTGTGGTAAGAAACTTCAGACAGAATTAAAAATGATGGAGGAAATGAAAGTCAGCAGACTGGGTATGGCAATGAATCATAAACCACCAAATAAAAACTGACAATGATGCAAAAATGAAAAAAAAAAATCCTTTTTTTTTAAACACATTATGTAAATGAACGCCTATGTGCTCTCACAGGATGGAAGGAAACAGAGTGAGCTACAAAGGTCTGCTGTCCCTCAGTGATTTGACTCCTAATCCTCTGAAAAAAGTTGTGTGAGTAAACACATTAGCATTTAAATGCTTCTATCAAGATGACTTTTTACTACATTTCTTTTTATTTTTTTTTCATACAGAGCTATATGGAATGACGTGGCTAACACAGAGCCAGACTCCTTGTGCGGTGCACTCTCCACCCAAAAGAGCATAACCGTTAACTTCACTGATGACGAGATGTGGGATGCCTGGGGAGAATGGGTTTTCAAAAGATGTGAGGTCAGCAGCAATGAGAAGCTCGTCATGGTGCTCCACAAAGTGTGCAACATATCGGTCCACTGCTTAGAAGCCCGGTGGGCAAAGACCTTCTACAGGAACCTATCACAGCTCATCAAGAGCAGGGTTGAATTCTGCACAGAGGACGATATGTGCAAGAAGCTCAAAAAGTTTCAAAACATTTTGACGTTTTGATTAACTCACTGGTGCACACACATTCCTCATAAGAAACTGGAATATCCTAATGTTGCCTAATGGTTTGTGGCAAACTAAAAAAAAGCACACCTTTTGCTACATTCCTGTTTGTGTTAGTGCTTGTGTTTATGTGTAAAGATACAGTGCATTTTATATTGAGTACAGGGTTTAGTGTACTGCTGTTTACTGGTAGTCTCAATTTTGTAAGTATTTTTTTCAGTCAACCAATACTCAGCAACTTGTGTTTGACGACTATTTATCCTCAGCAAACTACTAAATAGTTATTGTAGTACTATTTAGTACTGTGTTATTTATTGTATTTTTATGTGGTCATGTCTGTTTTCATGTGGTCTCCTGAGAAAAGGAATCTGTAATGACAGTAAAGGGATACTTGAAGATACTATTTCTTCACCTGAAACCATGACATCCTGAGACAGTTCTTTAATGATAAGATGTTCTCATATTATTTATCGTTTATTTCAAAGAAATCTCACCAAAAAGGCCCTCCAAAGCTAAGTTATAGACTACTATCAGTATTGCTGTAGTTCCATGAAATTCAAAAAAATTATTTGACTTGCTGACAGCCTGTTCGGGCTTATTGATTTAGTTATTTTGCAAAACAACGTTGGCCCGTACGGGGATCGAACCCGCGACCTTGGCGTTATTAGCACCACGCTCTAACCAACTGAGCTAACCGGCCATGGTGACAAACGGAAAATGCCACAGATAAAAATGTTATACATGTGGACTATTCCGTGTTAGAAGCGCTACGAGTTACTTCTGTCTTTGCATACAGTTCTATCTACAACGACCAGATGGGCCAAAATGTTTAACGTTAAATTATTACGTCAATCCTGGACGGCAGGTTGAAACAGCGTGACATTACTTGCTAGTGACTGTTAACGTAGCTACGTCCGTGATAAAGTAAAGACCTGGATATGATGTTTTTGGATCTTCCGAATAAAAGCACACACAATGACACAACTGAGGTTTGTATGTTTTATGTTAAACCCATATATTTTATGGTTAACCCAGACGGCATTAAAGCAGCAACCACTTTAACACTGTTACATTATTATTACATATTTGGAGTGTTTATCTCTTTATCTGTTTGTTGTTATTGTAACTCTGTACTTGTATATCAGCATTTCCCCTCTTTGCGACGGGCATCGTATTCCATTGATGAATTAAAAAAAAATCGTATTCGTAAATTGTTGCTTTTGGTTTTTATATTTGTCAAAAATAAAATAAAATGTACAAAAAAAAAAAAAAAAAATAGCAAGCGTGTTTTGCATTTTATTTTGGAAAATACCGGATGAACTGCTTACCCTGATTGCAGTGACGAATTTATTCTGCGACATCTCACTGCGCGAACAACGGCGTTCATACAAAGTTAGCAGCTAGCTGCTGTTTTGTTTTGTTAGTTTTGTGTATTTTAAGCATTAAACTGGACTACTGAGTTTACTCAAATTGGGTGAGTTCATACATTACTTCGCCAGTTCAGTTTTATATGTTGCTTTCAGCTTAAGGGCTTAAGTGCAACAAAATGCTGCTACCCGCGTATTCAACTTCAGCTGCTGTCAGTTAAAGGCAGTGGTAGTTAACACATTATTTACTAGCATGAGAGGAACCTATACGCTCTAATGGTTTGCCAAATGTAACACTGAAGGCGTTTTCTCATTATTTAGTTATTTTGTTAGGGGTGTGTTTACTACTTTCTTTGTACTTTTTTGTTCCCCATTGTTCTGTTATGTACAATATACTCTTAGTTAACTTGAGTTTGACTTTGTTTTAAAATGTGTAAAAATGTTGCTCTAATCGCATGAATAGAGAACTGTGCGACTGACCTGAGTTCAGTCCCCTTCACAGGATGATTGACACAGAGAGGGGCACTGCGGCAGGGGATGCTGTTGCTGCAGAGCCCAGCAGTAGGAGCAAGGAGACGGAAAAGAAAAAGAGGTCCCGCGTCAAACAGCTGCTGGGTGATGTGAAGAAGCAGGTGGAATTCTGGTTTGGGGATGTCAACCTTCACAAGGACCGTTTTCTGAGAAAACTGATCGATGACTCAGACGACGGATGTAAGGGAGCATCCCTTGATCTCAGACATACATTACTGCATGTCAACAAGTCTTTTAAAGCATAAGCTTGATGTGTTTATGTCTGTCTTATAAGAGTATCCACATGTCACATGTACACTGAAACTTTATGGCAGGTAAATGAAAGATTGCAGCCTTTACACTTTACCAGGCTGTAAATTTAAAGCATGAATATCAGGGTAAAGATACCCACTTAATTTATCTCAAAGACAATTCAGTTTTATTTATGTAATCCAGTATATCAAATCACAAATTTGCCTCAAGCAGCATTACAATCTGTACAAATACAAAGACAGATTTGCTGTCAGTGACAGTGGTTTTGCATTAGTATGTGATCACTTTATACTCAATATGAATAGGAAAAGGCAACCAGCCCTGTTAGCAGAATACAAATGGCATGTGAATATTGCATTTAACGGTCATGTTTATTGTGTCTCAGATGTTGATCTGTCTATGTTGGCGAGCTTCAATCGAATGAAAAAGCTGACCGCTGACACCAAGCTGATTGCAAGGGCGCTGAAAAATTCATCTGTAGTTGAGGTACAGTAGAAGAAATGCATCAAATTTCTACAGAGTTTGCATCATTTAAGAATTATGAAACTAAGTTTAAATGACCAGTCAAGTAAAAAACAAATGTTGTACCATATCCTGTGTTTTAGGTTAATCTGGAGGGAAATAAAGTGAGGCGTCAAAATCCAATTGGAGATGTACCGACTGACGAAGACAGCCGTACAGTCTATGTGGTACATTTTATTTTCTTGCTTTACTTTGAATCTCATGTGAATTTATGGCCTGGATTTTGCACAAATATATATTGACCATATTTGAGTGTTATATCTACATTTACTTTGCATCCATAGAGGAACGTTATATTGAGTTTTTCACTGTTTGGAAACTCATACGTATTTTCCATACAGTGAAGTGAGCACAGTTACAGTCACAAACTTTTACATTTCTTTTTTTTTTTCTTTATAAGGAGCTTTTGCCAAAGGATGTGACACACAGCTGGATAGAGAGAGTGTTCACAAAATGTGGGAATGTGGTTTATATTAGCATCCCAAGATACAAGAGTACTGGTGACTCTAAAGGTTTTGCCTTTGTTGAGTTTGAGAAAGAGGAACAAGCACAAAAAGCCATAGAGGTGAGAACATAACATTTGCCTGAACGTTTCAACTCAAAAGCAGGAGGAAAAACTCATTGGAATAACTGATCTATGAAACAGATGCTGAACAATCCTCCTGAAGATGCACCCAGAAAGCCTGGGATTTTCCCCAAGACGCTAAGCAGGAAGCCCATACCTCTGCCATCTGACAACCCCACATCAGGTAAGATATTTCAATCAAGTAATGCATTACTTTTACCTCTCTGAAATGTGAAAAACTTCATATTAAAGCATCATATTAAAGGCTTTTTGGTGCTTTTTGTTTCATTGATCTCTACTTGACAAACCACAGGTGAAGAAGAGGAGAAGAAAAGACGTAAGAAGAAGAAAAAGAAAGCCGGCACCTCGGCACAGACTTCTGCAGATGAATCTAAAGAGCAGGCAATGGAAGAAGAGCCAACAGAGCAAAAGAGGAAATCCTCAGTATCTGATCCAGAAGTCACCAGCAAAGCACTGGGCAAAGTGTCAGAGAAGAAAAGACGGCGGTCACAGACAGTAGATGGGTCCGAAAGTGAACTACCATCTAAAATAAGAAAGACTAGTGAAAGTGAAACTGGAGAGGAGAGTGATATCGCAAAGAGTCGTAAGTAATTTATTATTGTTGGAATTGTACAACAAGAAGTTGTACTTCCTTTTAGACAAAGCATTCCCTTAGTCTATTTGTGACAGTGTATATTTTCACAATGAAACCAGTGATTTGTTGGTGTGTGTGTGTGTTACTCTCCTTTAGATCTACCCACTAAAAGCAACAAGGAGGGGCGTATAGAGGAAGGGAAAGAAAACAGAGATGAAATGACAGTTAAAGTAAAGAGAAAGAGAAAAAAGAAACACAAGGAAAAACTAAAAATTGGGGAGGAAGTCATTCCACTCAGAGTTTTACCCAAGTAAGATTTGACATCCATTTTTTGAAATTGCATCAACAAGAATACATTTTTAAGGGAAAACCCCACAAGACGAACATTTCCGTTTACACACTGTTGCACATGTTTGTTCTAATTCGTCCACATTAAGGAAGGAGTGGCTTGAACTGAAGCAGGAGTACCTGACCTTGCAGAAGCGCAGCATGGCGTCCCTGAAGAGGTGCATCACCAAGATTGATCACAAGGACCACAAGAGCCCAATGGAGATGGAAAATGATTCTCAAGATGGAAACAGTCAGTTTTCTCTCCACTTATTCAAGGCCATTTGTTAAAACACATTACTGCTGTTTAGCAACAAAAATACAGTAGATGTCTTTAAACCCATAAGCTGCTTCAAAATAACAACAAACAGAGGTGATCTTCAAATTGCTTCATGATTCTGTTTAACTGAAGGGCTGTTTTGTGTTGTCTTCTAGTTGAGAAAGGTGATAAAAATGAGAAAGCAACTAAACAAGGCCCCCAGTTTACCAGCGGTGTCATCATGAAGATTACAGACAGCAAGGCGCTACCAGGGAGAAAGTTCCTCAAAGTACAGTATACCTCAGTGCACTCATCCACATTGTCTGTGTTTTGACAAGGCTACATCCAGACTAATATGTTTTCATTTTAAAAGATCCCCATCCACATGATCGTATTAACAAAGTTTGCGAATTACTTTCCTAACGTTCTAACAGTCCTGACCAGGAGGCTGAGAACACAGCTGGACACGGAAATCGTCACAAATTGCTCAAATGACAGCTCGCCTGCTGTGAATATAGTCAGTAGTGCCTTGATAAAACGCAGAATTTAACTTCACAACAACTGCCAACAGAGACACGAAAAACATTTAGTATCCATGTTGTATTAACAGCTGGCTTTGCTTTGCAAAACAATCAATCAATCAATCACGTGACGAGGTGTGACGCATCAGAGGGCTGCGAATGCAGGCGTCTGCGTATTAGTTTCCAAAAGTGTCTGTTTTTGTCCATCCACAGTAGAACACAAACCTGGAGTTTCCAAACTAAAATGGTCTCCATTTTAAGGATCCTAATGGAGCGGAGTGGTGTGGACGCTGGACGTAAACGTAGCAAAATTATGAAAACAAAAAGTTCTGTGGACGTAGCCTAAGTTGACCTCTGTCTTATCGATGGAATCAGTTTTCCTAGTATTGGGTCTGTATTTTATTTGGATGTGGTCATTGATGTCAGATTAAGTGTACATTATGGTTTCAGAGACCACCACACAAAATAAAGCAGTTGAACTGTCCTGTTCATTCAAAGCTTAAATGGTTAATAGTTTGTTTAAAAGAACAGTAAGATCACTATAAGCTCATTAAGCTCAATACTGTATATATCTATTCTTCAATAGATATAGAATAGCAAATGAAATAAAGCAAAATAAAGGGAGGGAAGGGACTAGGTTTGATTAACTGGTATATTTTCAGAAATGCAATTATATGCATTGTCCATATCAAATAATGAAAATCAAAGTTTAAAATCCCACTTGACAGATCTCTATAAATGAAGTCAAGTCTAAATTGTTATTCTACATGTTGCTTGGCGTCTGTGATGTGTTTCTTCATGTCATTATTAACATGGATGTTTGTTTTTGTAGGATGCGCTGTGTAAAATATCCCCAGTGGCATACATCGACATCATGGACGGGGATGCTGAGGGTCATATCCGCTTTCACACCCCCGAGGACGTTAAAGCCGTTAGCGACGCCAGAGCAGAACTACAGAAAGAGCACAGCTGGAAACTAGAGATACTCTCAGGTGTCTATTTTTGCTTGCTTAGTTTAAAGGAAGTATTATTTACTGTTCTTCAAATACATGCATATCTCTGACCGAGGACTGAGCTTGAGTCTTTTGGCTTTTGTCACGGTTTTGTGTTTTTTACAAAACACGTACCACCCATAGGTTTTTAAACGGCGCTTTATTTTATTACATTTTCACTCAGGAAAAAAACTGAATGGCATTGAATCATCTGTGCAATGTCTTCCACAGGTGACCATGAACAACGATATTGGCAGAAAATCCTGGTTGATCGCCAAGTCAAGCTGAATCGTCCGAGGGAAAAGAAGCGAGGTACAGAGAAGGTGAGATTACCCTTTAAATTTCTAAATATAGAAATACACACCTTACTCTGCACAGTTACAGAATGCTTATACATGGTTTTATATTTTAATTCAGAAAATACCTCATTTGTCTTTGGAATTAAGATGCATATTTTGTCAACATCCCAAATACAATCCATTTTGGATCTAATATCAGGAATATTTCTGTCATATAATCACACAGTCACATTTACTCACACATCAAATGTTCTTTTTTTGCATCAGCTTATATCCAAAGCAGAGAAAATCATCATTGCCCGCGCTAAGGAGGCTAATAAACACATCCGCTTCCAAGAAGACTGACAAGCATTCATGAATTTCTACAATGTGATGTGAAAAGGGCATTTGTTGTTTATGTGTATTTAGCTGGAAGAGAACTGAATAGAAACTTGATTAAGTGGAAACTTATTAAAAAGTAGAAAGTCCTTTTTTTTTTGTTTTGTTTGCACTGGAGCCCCTAAGATAACGAGGATTGCTGCTATGCATAAAGACGTTTTGGCAACATTTTTTTTAATTGATAACTTTTTCTTTTTTTAAAACAAAATAAGTCTGTATATGATGTAAATATAATTGTTTTGAAAGTTCTCCCAGTTAAGATGTGGAAAAGTCATGGCATTTTGTTAAAGATTTTTTTTTTTTTTTTAAATAAAAAATAATTTTTTCATGATTATGTGTTGACGTTTACTTTTGTTTATTAACACAGCTGCATGTTTGTCTTCACAGACTTCACTCAAAAGGTTTGGATAGACCATGTTTAAATGTCCAACTTGTGAAGTCTGGACAAACTGAATATGAATTACTGTGTATTTGGTACATATATTACATAACACTCAAAATGAGACGAGTTGAGAAGTAGCAGTGAGATACTTATGAATCTAAAAATAGCTGCCATTACATAATCTCTGCGTCATTTATGGCTTTTATTGGTAGAAAGGTAGAAACTACCTGAGGTAGCGGCCTGGTCTCTAGGAAGCGTCCTTGCTTTGACTAGAAACCATGCAGCTGATTACATGATGGGCCTGTGGTGGCCCATTACCATCGTCTCCCCCGTCCACAGTGGCGGCCCAATACATGTGGGTGTCCTCAGGCCCGGTGGAGAGGTATTCAAACCTGGAAACTGTTCCATTCTCAGCTGGACATTGAGTTTTCTTGGTGAGGTTATTGCTGGAAGTGTTTCTGCAGTTCGCAGTGCACTTGGCAAAGGTAATTGGGTTAAAACCTTTCGCAGGCCACTCTATCTTCTTTTTGACGACATGGGGGCGGCACCGTGGTATGTCCCAAGCTTTGTAATACTCCCTCATGGTAGTCATTGCCTCAAAAGGTTCTGTGCTTTTCCCAGCGGCTGGATTTGGGGGGAGCACAGGCAGGGTTCGTGATTGGTATTTGTGTGCTGTGTAGTCTGCGTGCATCGTGGACAGGAGAGCTGAACTGTCGGACTCTGTAGGTGAGCACGTCTTGAAGGGTTTAATGATTTTGGAAGCTTCGGCGAAAGGTTCTGGGTTTTTTGATAAAGTCGCACAATTTTTGTTTTTTTGGTTCACTGGCTTTTCCTTGCTTGTCCTCTGCTGAACGGGATGAGCCACATAAGCAGATCTGTAGCTGGTGGTGCTTTCAAAGGCCTGTCGTTTGTCTGCCACAGGAACATGACTCTGAGAGCTGGTATCCTCCTTGGATGTATTCTGTGTGAAAACCACACCTTGGTTGACTTTGAAGTTGTCGATCAGTTTATACGGCAGGCGCTTATCGATTTTCCACACTTGGAAATCATCTGAAAAAGAACAGAGAGGGCGGATTTTAAACCAAAATAAAAACACATATTTTTGTGATAGATTGATTTTGTTTCCTCTTAAGATTAAATGTATTTACGTGTATACGCTGATGTGTTTTCCTCCTTGGACGCCTTTTGGCTTCCCACGGAGTGCAGAGGGTCGCTGATGGATCTCCAGGGGCCTTTGGGTGGCACGGCTGGTGGATGCTTAATCCATTTGTGGGCCACAAAGCATGACCTAAAACACATAACGTAAGATGTATAATTTGAGACATGACCGGTTTTACTCTTGGTAGCAAACTACATTTCCCAGAAGCACTTTCACTGCTACCAGTGGCACCTTAGAGATGGTGCATTCAGGAGGATGAAGAGGCAGCTGGTTGCATAATAGACAATTGGACTAATCAGCAGGAACTTGACCCGCTTCTAAACAAGACTCCACAAAAGGTGGCAACAACTGTATTATGTATCTATAGTGACATATAACAAACACAAAGGAGGTCTTACCTGTAGGTGGACATATCGAGCCCCGTCCCTTCCAGTGGATGGTAAAGGTCTTTAAGTTTTGAGCTTGAGACCAGAGCCGAGAGGCAGCGTGGCTGGTTGAATTTCTCCTGGTACTCTGTAGTCGCGGAGGCCCGTGTGTAAGCTCTTGGGGCACCGGGGTATTTCCTGGACACGAAAGAGCTTTATATAAGTTACTTCAGTAATAACGTAGACCACGTTAATTCGTTTTTGCGGTATTTGACTTCTTTTGCTTTCGACGTTTGCACTTTTCTACTTTTGCACAAAGACAATGACTGAACCTGGACGCATTGTTAAGACGGCAGACATAAAATACATACAGGGCTTCAACTACAGGTTCAAATCTACTTCAATGACCTGGAATTTGAAAGAATACAACAAAGTACGTGCAGGTCACAACTTGAATGGTTATATTTTCGTTTCGTCGAGAAAATCCGTATAAAACCCCCAGTGAAAGCGGTATAAATATTTCACCTCACCTCACTGAGCTGGTTTGCTGGTTGTCTGTTTTCCGTGTTTTCTGCTCTCTCATAGTTTGCGCCGTGCGTCAGGCGGTGCACACCGAGCGTTTTCGTGCGTCCGGCCGGAGACTTGGAGATTTTTTTTTTTTTCCCCCTTCCCAACCTGCTCTCTGACTCTTGGCCGTAGACTTACAACATATGAATAATTTACCGGAGGAACATGGGATGTGTGTTGAAGGGGAGCTGCACGCAGCGACCGAGCGTCTAAAAATAAACACTAATGGAATGGATTACTCTCTGATGCAGGCCGGTTGTCAAGGCGAGGATGCAGCTCGTGATGATGATGATGATGATGATGCTTTTTTGGCGCGTAAGAGGATTTAAAAAAAAACAACAACAAAAAACCCGTAGTAATTTTACAGTGGAAGCGGCCACTTTTGGAAAAGTCTAGTAAAAACCAAACGGCACTGAGCTGCTCTCAGCCCATGTGAGACCGTAATACTGTTAAGTGTTTTTTTTTTTTTTTTTTTTTCAAATATGCTGAATATGCAAGGTTGCGAGGGCGTTTTGCAACGTGACTACACAGGCCTCTCCATCTGTCACTTTACATCCACGTCCAAAAAAGGCTAAATAAGAAAGGGATAGAAGCCCAAACACGTGTACGCGCTCAATTTACGCGGTAAATGGTATTTTGTCCTTGTTTTGCGACTGGGCCTTGCACTTGGAGAGAATCCACCTTGGTCACGCGCTCATCTTCTAGTTTATATATACAGTATATATATTAAGTTCAGGGAAACTCTACTTTTGTCCACTAGATGGAGTCCAAAGCTTTGAAAATGTGAACAGAGAAACATCCTGACAAGGTGACGTGACAGGAGCTGGGGTCACAGAGAAGTTGGATTCTAGAATAGCTGATTTAACAAAGCCAACTGGATTATACTGGACCGATATTGTCCATAATACCTGCCTATTATTGCTATTATACCTAATGCTTATTAAATAAGTTGGCGAAATAAGTACGCGCAATACAAAACAGAGCAGTATACAGTGTCTGGTTTTGACTGTACTGTACATTACACATGCAATGCATTTACATCCTTCAGTGGTGATTATATTAACATTACCTGGACCTCAGGCAGTATATTAATTCTCTAGAATATGTTCAAATGGGATATAAACTCATACTTTAGAAGGTAGAGTTTTTAAGGTCTATAGGTCAGACTGATGTCAAATCATCCTGTAATAGCAGTAAAAGTTGCCTGTGAACTCCAGCCATCTTCCTTCTAAGTGATTTGAAAATTCGTTTTCAGAAACCTATTAAAGTGCAAAAGAAGAGAGGCCTGGGCGATTTTTTTAAAAAACCAGCATTATGAAAAAAAAACAACTTTTATTCAAGTCATTCCAAATGCGTGTTGGCATCTCAAAACGGGCGAACCGTGCAGCAGGATGGATGTGATGTTATTCCTGTTCATTAAATATAACTTACAGCTACGTCAAATTAAAAGCAACTATCTGAACGTATTAATGCGGAATCATAAAGACTCGTACTTATGACTATGAAAGTAACAAGCCAGACGGTGGTGCCAAAGACTTGCACATCATCACTGTCATTCAGGCAGACTGTTGTATTATACATGTGGGCTAGAGTTGATGAAAAGTGCAAGGATATTTGTAATAATTAATCACTTCTCCTTTTAAACATAATTAAATGGAACAAGCGTTTAACAAATATGACCTTCTCGAACAAGGGTTTTTGGCACGGGTTATTTAATGGTTTTTGGCCATTAAATAATGTGGTCAGAAGTCGTAATCAGAAGGGAAAGTGTGCATTGTCTTTTATTTTATTATGTAGGCGAACAACTTATCAGGATTCAAGGCATCAGGCGGTCAGAGGTGAGACAGGCTGTGGGGTCGCCAAACGCCACAGACGCACCTCACCCTGTGCGCTGCAGGGCTTTGTGCCTCTCAACCCTTCGAATAAGTCCATTCAGCACCATCGACCCATATATGAAGTAGCCTACTCTCTTATTATTATTATTAAAAAAAAAACAAACAAAAAAAACCCAAACGCATAAAAAGCGAGTGGTTGAGATTTCCGTGCGTTTTTACGCAGCGTCATGGCCAAAAAGGAAAATGTTATGTAAATGAAAATTATATGTTGCCTTAAATTGTGGGGTGATAAATACTCTCGAACGTGTTTGCTGTGTTTTTGCACTTCATTTCACAAATTCGCTGCTGTCTTTACGCAGCGTTGAGTTGTTCAATAAATGGAAGTCTCACTGGGAAACGATATGGAGCTAACTTCACTTCACGACAGTTGAATTTGAATAAGTGGAGCGGGTCAATAAATTATGTTAATCAGTCAGGATAGATTGGAGGCGTGTTGTTGCCGTAATGAGGGGGAGCATGCTTGCACCGAGGAGAAGCTCACAGTAGTAATGCTGTCTCCACTACATGCGCGCTGCCTTCTGTTCCCCTAGTCTCTCTTTCTACTTTATTGTGCATTATTGAAATTTCCTCTGCAGTGGGCTGCTGTGTGAGGTTCGGTGCAACAAGTTTGCAGGAGCCACCAACGCGCCGTCGCACAGGTTGACTTGCTTTGGCAGGAGCGGAGCGGCTCCACTCATCTCTCTGTCACCACAAAGTCACTGTACGTGAACGCCGCGTCGCAGGCGCACTCACATAACAGTGTGCCATACATTCGTGACTCCGCGCCAGATGCAGTTTGCTCCCAACAGCTTGTGTAGTTGTAGTTAAATGAAAATTGCAGAGGCAAAAGGAGCATCCAAGTGCGTGGAAAAAATGGAGAAAGAAGCGGCACCTCAGAAGCGACAACACTGTCGCTCAACAGTGCTGAACGTAATCTCGTCGTTATGTTCAGTGGCTTCCATCGCCTTTTGCATTCTTCTGAGCTTTAACACAGCTGATATTAAGAACCGGGTCGTGGATTTGGAGAGCGGGAATGGCGAGCACACCTTTATCGGTGCCCCTGGCTACTCCACGGATGATTTTAATTCATTGATTCAACAAAGAGTGGATGAGCTGCTCTCTCAGGTAAGATGTCTTCGGTTGTTGCACTGACTGCACTTCAGTTATCAGTGTCTTAATTACACACCGACTGATCATATTTCACTTCTTTTCTTGGTAGAAATTGCTCACAAGAATTTATTTAAAGCCTCATATCCAAATGAATGAAAACTGCATTCTTTTACATTTTTAGCGCTCCTATGAAAATTTTGTCAAGATTCGGACTGCCCGACAAGCATCACCTGAATGCAACTGCCCTCCAGGTAAATCCAAACTACTTTCCCAATGCGTTATGGGCATGTGGTTGTCTGTAGGTGTGTGTGTGTGAAAGAGAAAGACACTGAAGACTGTTTTAACTCGGATGTAAAAATGAATTGGAGCATTCTGCAGAGGTCTTTAGTTTTATTTCATTGAGACCGATGACATATAACAGTTTGCCTGGATAGCGTTGAATGTTGTGGAGGTCTCCTGTGAAGGATGTAGACAGCTGATGGGTCATTACACTTAACCGAAAGAAAGGCATTTAACAGAGGTCTATACATAGAGGTGCTGAGAGGTTGTTTGACTAGTGATGTTGCCTGCTCACTTGTCCATTTTGGAAAAAAAGCCACTTGAAATTCACATGTCTCACCAGTAGATGGAAACATTTATTCCTTTAGTGTGGGTCAGCATTCTGATCATTTTGGGATGAAGGTTAGTGCGTTAGAAGGTTAGAGGGAATTCTGTGTAAAGTGAACAGTAACATATTTATTTGCGTTCAAGATTGTATTTGTCAGATTTCACTGGGAGGAAATGCATTATCAATGTGATTTACAGCTGTAAAACAACCCTTCAAATATCCAAATATCCATTTTAATGATTCATTGATCATATTTATATTTATATTAGAGAAAAATCACATGTATCTTTCTTGAGGATTTTCCCAGAAACCCATATTTTTAATTCATAAGCTGGTAGATGTTAAAAATCATCACTTTGCCAAATATCAAAGTTTTGTCCAAAAGGCCCTGTTCAGTTTGGATTAAAGGACTCCTTGATTTGAGAACTAAGTGTATTATTATACTTTGCCTTGGTGAAAACATCACTCTACCCAGCAGCAACATCTCCAAGTGCGCTCAAGGAGCCACATGTGAACCTTATGCTTGTCTCTGATCGACTACAGGCTGTGTAGCTACAGAGACAGACTACCTGCTACGGGAAACTGACATGTTTTCACAACTTTTGAAAGTTTGATGAAAAAGGATCTCCTCTGCTCCACATGGAAATGTGATACAGTAAGTGTGAACACGGTGTAGCTGACCTTTCAGGAAAAGCTGTAGCTGTGACACAGTGCAGAGGAGCCATGTGGTTGGATCTTTCGATGGATGATCCAGGTGTCAGTCGGCATCTGCGACGCAGGACTGACGTGTCCTTGAGCGTCATGCTGGATCTGTCGAAGCTATAGGGATACTGCTCTGTTGTTATCCTTGACCCCTGACCTCTGTGGTCGGAGGGAGGAAGATTCTCCTCACTGGATAAAAGCAGTAGAACAGGATGTTGCTGGTAACGTCTGCCATTTAGTGACACATTTTACAGTCATAATCACAACTAGGTGAAAGAAGAACTCTTTATTGACTCAAATTTTGAAGTTTTCACAAGTGGTTTATCAATTGTGAATGACTCACTCTGAATGGGAGTGCCTGAATTAATGAGCCAGAAGTACTGGAAGTATTAACCATAATGAGACTCTCACAATCATGCTGCTCTCTGTTCTAAATCCCTATCATATGTCTGCTATTTATTTTCTCCCACCACATTTCTGTTAAGGGCAGAAATAAAACAAAGAAAACATTTCATTTGAAATGAAGCGCAGCGACGCTAAAACCAAGGCGGCACCGAGCTTCATGTTTGAGACTGGCAACAAGTCAGACTCTCAAAGTTGATTACATTAATTCATGTTCTATATTTTTTGCACTCCTATATACAAAATACATATATCATTACTATACTTTGAAGAATCTGCAGCGTATTTTAAATGTAATGTGCATGCATAACACATGCAGCTTCTCCCAGACTTTGTTAGGCTCTGGCGTGCTTTTTCAGGCGCGATGTCTTCACTCCGTATGAATGCTGAATGGGTTCACTCAATATTTATCCTCCCTTCTGTCTAGGAGACAGCCCATGGCTCAGATGTGGCTTTTTTTTTTTAAGGGAGGGCCGTAATGTGCTTTTCACAGTCTTCACTTTATTGCTGTCAAAGAAGATGGAGTGACTGCATAGACAGTGCAATGGTCCATAGCTTCAGGATATTTTATAGGTTGCTTCTGTATCATTGCCTTCTTTATCGAAGAAAGTCTGTTATGAACTTGGTGTCCTTAAGTATATTTAATGCATGCAGATGCAATTCTCGGTTAATGAAATTGAAGTTTTCTTGGTGCGACTTGTCATTCTTAAAGTATCTGATATTCTTGTCAGTTAGCGCTCAGTATGAGTGAGTGTCTGAATGGATAACGCTTCTAACACTTAGCGTAAAATCTGAATTAAGCAGGGACCACACACTGCCATTTTTATATGAACTGTAGTAGGTTTTCTTTACACCGTTGTACGTTTGCTCTAAATGATTTTACGTCTGGGGAAAAGAAAATCTCCCAAACCAACTTGGTGTGAAAATGTCACACCCATTCAGCGTGCCACACAGAGGAGGTGAGTCTCCGTCTAATAATTGTTTCAGCATTGGCACGCTGTTTTCTTTTTCATTTTTTTATGCACCTTCTTCTCCCCTGGGATCTGCATTCCATACGGGGCCTGTTGTTTAATGGGACTATAATAAAATGTGCAGTCAGCAAGCACGGGTGCTTTGCTCTTTCCCTGTTTACTCACCCATATGCCTCAACCCCCCCCCCCCCCTTCTCCCTGCATCCCCTTTTCTCACTTGGCAGCATTTCTTGAAGTAAATGCTTCAAAAAGCCTGGCAGCTAAACAGCAGCCAAGCACTCCCAAGAAACAGCAGCATTCAACTTGTAATGTGCAACATTGTTTCCCCCCACTAAACACCCAATACTGGGTGTCAGGGGCAAAAAGGCAGCAGGTCATCAACTGGCTGGTTTTCTTAAATTTCAAAATAAAACTGCAAGAAGAAAGAAGTAATATCTTTGTGCCAGATTTGATTCACTTCACCAGAAGTAAAACTAACATTCTTAACCTAATCATTCCTTTTCAACTTCTTGTGGCCATGCTGGCTTCCACTCCCCTTTTCCGCCTCACAAAGTGTGTAATCCCAGTGGCCTGATACAGTTACAGTTGTGCCAATCACCTCAGATATCCTCAACTCACTGGACAACTTGTAATTAATCACTGACAGCTTTTGAATTAAGCCCTCTGTGTGGTTTGGTGCTGGGAGGTGCCCTAATGGCTGTGTAATTACTGGGTGCTAGGTAAAGCTAAGCAGACTTCCAGGTAGCCACAGTGACCAGCTGCTTTCGGTTAGGTGAGTCAGATTAGGCCGTGATCAAGTGAAGTTAAAAGATGGAGTCTGGGAAGCCTTACAGTCAATTGTGAATTGGCATTTATGACTTTGAATGCTGTTCGATAGCTCTGAGGAGCATCTGCAAGTAAATCTTTAATATAATGTACTTATAGCTGCCAAACCAGAGGGAAAATACACACCTTCCTTCTACAGCTCTCTCCTCTCTGTAAAAAACAAGAAGATTACTTATGAATATAAGTAGAGCAGTAGAGTCATGTTTGGCAGATTCTTAACAGCGATTGGTTACAGCTGTCAATCACATATTTAACGCCCTACCCCTCTGAAAACACCTGTGTGTGGCCAAAACCTCCCGATTTTCTACAGCCCAAAAACACAGCTAAGAGTGAGGCGCAGACGTCTTGTTTCCTCTCTGACCTCTTGAATTACATCACGTCGAAACGTAATGATGGACGTTTTGCCCAGTGACGTCGGGCACTTAAGCTTTAAGGGTGAATATGTCTGGGTTTATTTAGCAATAATGAGAATCTCGCTGTACTTTATCCCACTTCTTATACGACTACTTACTAAAGATATCATTTTTTTAAAGGTTCAGTATGTGAGATTTGCATGACCGTCTCGGTTGCCTACATCCGTGATAACAGCCTGTACACTGATATCTCCATAGAGGACTTGGGTTGTTTGTTGAAAATCCTTATGCTCGCTGCTGAGTTCTTCAATGGCTCAATGTCTTCTGCTTCCCGACGGCTGCTTTAAGCTAACAACACTACTGTTAGCTTACAAGTGAAGTCCGCACATGTCAACAAACAACTGGCAAACTTCACACAAGCACATATCTTACATTTTGAACCTTTGAATGATTTTATGCCTAAAAACGTTGATACGGTTCATACCAACAGTCTGCTATACAGAAATAAACCATAGAATTCTGTCATTGACCAATCAGAAGCAAGTATTCAACAACACCGTGTAATAAACTGTGAATAATATCTTATCATAGACATCATTTTATTCAAGCCACACCTGACTCCTTCAGTACAAGTAATTCCAGTCCCAAAAAATTAGAATTACTGTGATGTGATTTATGATGATGGATCATTAGAGGTGGAACATTTGCCCTATAATTTTCAATTCTCACACAAGGTTTATTCTAAAGGGCAGGATGCTGCAAATAGCACAGATGGTCTCTTTATGCCTTTGACACAGCAGTTTTTTATGGGAGATGATGAGGCATGTCAGCTGAAAGCATTTGTAATGACTGCAAGGTTTGAAAGGGTGGCACACATTTCTCCTTTTACTAAGCATTAACCTGAGGGGACACTGTGAATGGGGAGGAGATGGCATGATTTTTATATGAGCGATGTCACAACAGCACTCTTCTGGAGCTTCAAATACCTGAGGCCGGGAGAAGACGGACAGGGCTGAAGAAGTAGAGGAGATTGAAAATGCCTGTGTCTAATGATTCATCTCGTGTGTCCTTGAACATTTCCTGGCAATGATCCGCCGTTGTCATTTTGAGTGGAATAAAGTAGGAAGCTCGGAGATCCTGTTCTGGATGCTTCTACAATTACAACTTGGAGTCGGATGAAGAGGTTTCCATGACCACAACATAACAGCACACTTCACAACTAAGCAAAAGAATTGTCTCGTCTCTTTACTTGACACGGGCTAAACGAGGCTGTGTTTGAAAAGGATATTCACGTTTTCCCGCTAGAAGGTTAGGTTTTGTGCTTTTAGATATGGTCGAAAGCAGCGATGGGTGATGTGGACAAATTGACATTTTTTAAATCACATTCAGTCATTTGGGATCAGTATTCTCAATATTGAAATGCATTGTAGGATTCAATTAAAACACAATCATGCATTAAAAAGTTTTCCCCTATAGATCATTATTTTCGTATGAAATAAATGATTAATGCCTAAGAACTTGCAAAGCAGCATCAGCAGCAGCATTCAGAAAACCTGCCAGTTCGCATCAGTTGCAAACACAAGACAGTGTATCATTTCAATTAGCAGTGACTCTCTGTACCTCTGTTCTGACTGCCAGCCTTTCATGCTTCTTTGGAGCTGGATAAAATTTATACCGTCTTTAAATATGAATGAGGATAGTGATAGTGAGTTATTTACTACAGCTGCATTCCTGGTAGTGATGAAACGGCAAAAACATTAAAAAAAACCCAAAAAACAAGAAACACAAGTGAGTCGAGATTTTCTCCTGTCTATTCCCGGAGTAGTTCTGTTCTTGAGAGGAGCTGGTGTCAGCTCTAATAAGCAGAGCAAACACTATTGAGATGACATGTTACCAGGAGAACAACTGATAATAACACTGCGCTTCATGGTAACAGGTGAACTGCTGAGCGAAACACACACTATATAGCACTATGCTCTAAACAAGCAACCACGTCACGCACACACTCAACATATGTCTCTAAATGTGAACAAAACTGCAAGTTCTTTTATCGCATTAGTTCAGTCACAGTGTGTATGTTTAGAGCTTTTATGGTGATAGTTAGTAACTGAAGCGGGATGGATCTCTGACATTGTCTTCTATTGTTTTGACAGAGAGACACCTAAATGACCCATGACACAATGCTCTCTGCAAAACACTATTTACCATTGATTTATAAACAATTGGATTGAACTGGATACGAAAAAAAGCACAGTTACAAGTGCACAAAAGGTTCAAAATGACTATTTAAATTGTCCGATTGCCCAAAAAAAAACGTTTAAAGTCTGTGACGTCACTGCAATGACTTACATAGAAATTGAAACAACCTCCATGAACATACAGAGTACTGCCTTTCCCTGCCTAAGAATATGAATATGCTGTATAATAATGGAATAAGCGGTTAGTGAATGTATGTCACTCAAGTTTACAGCTGAATGGTTTTCCAGTTGCTGCATTGAAGCTTTCCAGTTATCTACTCAGACAGTGACGGTCTGAGGCAGGGAAAGGCAGTACTCTGTATGTTCACGGAGGTTCTTTCAACTTCCATGTAAGTCATTTTATATCATTATCCCTTTGCTTCACTGCCTCATGACCCCCAGCGGAGTGGGAAAATCACTGCTGTTGGCCCCCCTCGATGCTCCTTTCCCCCCTGGCCCCTGCAGCCTGGCCTCCTCTGAGCCGGGTGGCAAATCCTCCACAAAAGACGGCTCACAAAGTCGCTGCCTCATCGTCTGGGTGCCCTCTGACACCGGACTGAAAGTTCCAGTCATCCTCCTTCTGAAGTCTCCTTTGTGATGACTGAAGTTCACCTCCCATCACTAGCCCACATAGTCATCCCTGACCTGCTAGGACTGAAATAGAGTTAAATAGACAAGGGGAACCTTTTCTAATGGGACTCCCTTCTGTAACAGCTGCTCTACTGTTCAATTTAGTGATGGTACTGTGACTTCAGGAAGGAAACATTTAAGGCCATTGCAGTCAGTACGTGTGTTTCCATCCAGCTGTTTTGATGTGCATTTTCAGTCTGCATCCAAACAAATCCAAAAGAAAATGTTTATGCTTGGGAGAGGTGGGTTGAATAAGTGCAATGAAAACAGTTTCAGTGAATAAATTATGACTAAATGTAATTAAATGTGTCTCTGCAATGTGTGGACGATATTCATTAAATTAATATAAGAAATAAACATAAATGACAGGCGGGAAATGGGAACAAAATGCCACCATGTATCAAGAGCTGCACAAATATTAATATATTGTGGCAAATTCTGAGCGAGTGGGTGAGTTTGTAACAACGCTGTGTGAACGAGAAGCATCAGATGTCAGCGGTTCGGAGGACAAAGCTAAAGCTCGAAGGATAAGGGCTTGATAACTATGAATTATTGTTTCAGTTTTGCTCAAACGGGCCATTAAAATATCAATGTGCCAACCCCTCATATTCATGTAGCAGTTAGTGGATGGAAATGCACGGAAATTCCCATTTTCTTTTGCTGATTTTCTGAAATTTCAGTTTAAGTATCCCATACGTTTGGATGTACACTCAGTGATTTTTTTTTTTTATGTGTAGTCATGACTCTCTGTTTGTGAAACACTGTTGGCATGATGCAAGCAAAATGTCAAATTATAAATGCGTTCTGATTTAGAGAGCAATTTAGCCCCTGATGCTTGTCTACGTAAATCAAGTCTTGTTTCTCATTCCTTTTGAATGTAAGAACGATTTCCCAGCGTCTGTCATCAATTTCAAATCACGAAGAAAACATGACGATGGCAGTAGTCACCCGTATCATGGAAATTTCTGGGCTCCAGACAAGCAAAGCAAACTAGGAACCCCTGAAGCGCTCTCCACATGCTCTGCCACCCCCTTCCCTCCCCACAGCTTGTGGCTTTGTGCCCCAGGCCTTTTAGCCCTAGCAGGCATGGAGCGTGGGGGGTGAGGGGCACAGATGCCGCTGCTCTGTACTCCATCAGCCTAATAAGAACAGGCACTACAAATAAAACAGGCTGGTGTGCGAAAAAAAAGCATCTGTACGTGCCACAGCAGGAAGCTATAATTTTTGCCAGCATGTGCCTGACATGCAAACTATGGCTAATACAGTCTTGCCACACTTGCTTCATGGGCATTCCTAAAAAGATGGCTTTAATTTTGAATACAATGCATGGATGGCGTTTGCTGAGTCTGTTTATTTTAGTTGTGTGTATGCATCATTTACTGTAAGTCCACAGACTGAGGGCAACTTCAGTTTAAAGCCATGTTGTATTCGGTTCTTAAGTCCAAAAACAGCTTACCTTGACGCCAAGTCATTTTTCATTCTGTTTCTAAATCTCACAAGGGACTGTATGAAAATTATTAGCGCGTTGAGGAAGGCTGAACTTTATGTTATGAATATTTCCATTTGGCTGGTACATACTGGTACTAAAAGAGAGCAAACAGAGTGAATTAAGATAAAGTACCCCAATTAAGATATTTATTATCTTAGAAGAACATAAATTTTTAGTTTTCCCCATTAGCACACATTAAAGGGAAATTAGCTGTTGCCAGCTTCATGGGAAACTAATAACTCATTTGCCAAATTAGCCACTCTCTATCTTTGAACCATTACTTCTAAGTGAACAGAGAACAGGCACTTACCCATAGGCTTGTAATATGAGGGATTTTGTCTGTGTGGGATAATGAATCTCCTGAGTGAGGCTCCCAAAAAAATCTTACCCTTCCTTCGGCCAATCATAATACCCTCCTCTTTCTGACTCTGTCCTCCCAATAATTTATGTACACTCCCTAACCAAAAGGCCGTCATCTGGATCAATTCTCCTGATTTCTGAATTAAAATTATTATTAAATTACTTGGTTTGCATGGTAAAAAAAACCCAAGATAATACAGTCTAAATCCAATGCAACATTGCCAGTAATCATTTCAGAACATTTATTTACAGCGGTTGCAAAGCATTTATCAGGGCTTACAGTTCTTTTCAATTTTCAGACCATTTAGACTCAGTAAAAACAAGCAGGCAATCCTTCAAGCTATCCAAAAGCAGCAGGGATTTCAGGCGATTTCTCAAAATGGAAAAAGTGATGGAAGCATGTAGGATTTGCCCAGCGGCCGGCCAGATGATGTATGCTCCCAGACTCCCCTGGGGCGCCACCAAGAGGTTGGACTCAAAGAAAATAACAGTTGGATCAGGCTCTTTATGTTTCCTCCCTGAAGGGCCACAGACTTCACTGTGTTTGATTTTAAAGGAGACCTTCCTGTTTCTCCTTTTCACTGTCTTACATGTTTTGTTTGACACACAGAATGTTTTCCCTGAGATCTTTTTTGGCTTGTTTGATGCCCTCCCCTCCATACCACAACTCACCAGGGGACGTGTACTTTGCCAGCCGGCTCTTCCTCTTTCTTGAAGCTGTGCTAAATGCGACATGAAATATGAGCCGTGCAGTAGATCTGAAAGGGTAATAAACACGACGAGCAAACACATGAGCCCATGTGCACTCACAAACACCCTGTCACACAATTGGATCACAAAATATTCACACTCAAGATGAGCCCACTAGCACACATGCAGACACAGTCGAGCAACAGAAACATGCAGCCGTGCGTGACGCCCCTGTAGTCACTCACTGTAGCTTTGGTAACTTGATCTATTACTAGTGGCAAACGTTTTTGATGTTATTGTGGTTTGGTTAATTTTATTTTCTAAATTAAGAGAGGGAGAAAGCATGAAATACACAAATGGATTGAAGCCATTCATCCTCAATTTTCTCAACAAGCTGTGATGTTAAAAATGGTGTGCAAAGCGGTTTTCTAATTAAGGCTTATGTAACTGTATTTTTCCTCAGTATTTATGAATACTTTTTTCTGTCTGTCCCCTTTAGCGTGCCATTAATCTACCACATGCAATGCAATAATTTGGCTCAAACAATAAAGTGCCCTGAGAGGTGGCAACTTGCCAGTTTAACTTACCTGGGAATGTGCATGCACCTACTGCATCATAGTCAGTAAAGATGAATTGATAGGCCGAGAGTTGACTCACGGTCTCCCATAGCACAGACAGTCTTGTTTTCGGGGGCCCCTCCCCTTGTATCTGATGAAGAGGAGGGCAGAAACAGCTGTGTAAGCCACAGTTAAGGCCTGGAAAACCCAGCGGTGAGACAGACAACCCTATGCACTTTAATTTAATTGGCTGGTCATTTGATATGGTCCGAGCAGGCTAGACGGCTGGTTAAATTGTAATTTTCGACAGCTTGATAAACGGCACTGATGCTTCTTATAGTGGCCTGAAAATAGGTTTGTCTAATTTGTAGTCTTAGACGGACATACTCGTTTGGCATTCTGTGGCAAAAAGTATGCGAACTGTTTATATCCGCATAGTTCACTACACATTGCAGTTGGAACTACTTTAAATTAGTTGAATATACTTTGGATTTGTCATTTGAAAGATGAGCTCAGCTCATAACGCCATTCATCTGGATTCATGCTGCTCTGAATGAGGTTGATATGTTTGCGAGCATTCATGCAGTAGAGTTTGTTAGCTTTTAATGAATCAGCCCTACTGAGTGAAAATGTTACAGGGTTGTAAATCTTGGTACCTCATACATATTTTACACATTTTCCTTTCTAACATAAAAGTATAATGTTCATTTATGCGAAATGCAAAATCCAAATGATACACAGGCGGAGAAAAGTCAACTTAGTTTCCTTTTAAGTATTCCACAATCCAGCGCTTTCATGAATGCATTCATTTATAATAATAGATGTGTTTGGAAATGACCCAAATTCAGTTCTGTTTAATGTAGTGATTGAAATGATAATGCATCTAGTTAAGTGTCCACACACACACACACACACACACACA
>JAPQRN010000011.1:9343970-9393337 GCA_037367275.1 Coranthus polyacanthus
TTTGATGTTGTAGAATAACTTTGAATGGAGTAAAATAAAAGAAAACTGAGCTGAAAAGAGTTGAAACAGACAACTTAAATGAAACATTATGGTAAACAGATTGATATTATTTCATGTTATGAAACAGCATATAAAAATACCAAGGATCTGACAAATAACGCTTAAGATTTGTGCCGTACTGTGTAATGTCATTTTCTTTACGTTAAAGTTGATTTTATAAAATTAGTATTAAAAAAAAGTGTGTTGTTCAGGAACTAGTATCAAAGCCAAGGTATCAACAACTCCCATGATCCCCCGCTATTTCCCACGCATCATCAACTATTTTATCTTTTATTATTGTTTTGATTAAGAGACCACTAGCGGTGTACTGTGTGCTTAAGTTACTCTATGTGGTCTCCGGTCTCTAATGGAACATTTAACCCGATTGATCGAATATGTTATTTCTTGATTTAGTCAAAATATGGTTTGTCAGATACTTAAATTATATCAAGCATGTATTATTTTATAGGTATGTATGTAGTTAATGTAAGGGTCCCATTTGAAAACTTGGAGTCTAGGTCAAGTATGGGCAAATATTTGAAAAAGAATTCTAGATCCCACCGGAGAGCAGGAAAAACTTTAGCAATCATTAAATAGAGGATTAGCGTGGCACATGTCCAATGTATCTATGTGGCTGCCAAGATATAGGATTAACACCTTTTCCTTAAAATTAGCTGGTGGTGGGGATAGATGTCCACTAAGCTGACACAAGCCCAGGGCTCATACTTGGAATGCAGTCCAGCTGTAAAAAGATGTCTTTAAATCTACAGAAACAAATTATAATCTATAATTATCAGAGATCCATTAAGTACTTATACTCTTGAATTTGTGTTTGAGGCCTACAGTTGTTCAGTTCTTCACTAAAGCACAGAGACTATTATTGTGTATATGTCTTAAGTGTCCTTTTTATATAAATAGTACAGCACTTGTCTGGTGCAATTTGTGAGCAGATTTGAATCATGTGGTAGGGGTCTAGTATATGAGAGACTGACAGAATCCCCACAGACAGGTGCATGTCTGTAGCACCTCCGGGGTGGCTAGGCTCAGGGATTAGAGAAGGTGAGAGTGTTGGAGCTCTGCCGCAAGGCCTGTCCCGGCTGCTGCTGTTTAGCCAAGGCAGCGCCAGTGAAACAGAAAACAGATGACAGAGAGGGGGGGAGCAGAAAGGCTGGCTTGTGTTCCTTCTGTTCTGTGTCTGTGTTTACCCTTGAGGGGTGTCAATAGGATATGGCTACCATATTGTGCATGATATTACCCATGTTGCAGCATGGTGTGGTTCCTCCATGTGTCCTGTTTTATTGTATGAGCAGTAAAGACTAATGCATGTTGTTAAATCCAATAATGACTCATCACCTATTTGTTCAAACACCCCCTGGATGTATTTAAACCAAACGACCCCAGACTTGTTTATTACTTCTTAATACAACTCTTGTGTCCTTGTGAATCTAGACATTGAAGTATCTAAAACCCCTTTTAGAATTCTATTCTTAGTCTATCCTGTATAGATTTTCTAGTACATCTTCAGCTTTAAAAAGTCCTCCCTGTGCTCAGTCAGTACAGTCTTGACAGTCCACTTGCTTTGCAGCTGTGCAGAGGCCCATGTCAAAGTGGCTTTAGCAAAGCCTGACAGCCTCATTTAGGACTCCTGTGCCACCTCAGTTTTTGCACAGGCTAAACTGGTTCCTGCCCTAATCTGGCAGGATCATATTATGTTTTCTTTAAGGATTTTTCAAATGATTTTATGGCATGGTAATCGTTCGCTGCCTCCAAGCCAAGACGCTAAGTTCCATATCCTTGGAGGTTCTCCTTCAGTGGCTGCAGCGTTTTCTTTCACCATCCTGTGGAGCGATTAATACACAAGCCGCTCCAGTGGCCTGTGAGTTTTGGCAGCTATTGTAGATTTTGACACAAAAGACACTCCATGACCAATTGTAACATGAATACTGAAGGCTATTTGGATACATAACTGAGGCTGACAAATAAAATAGTAAACCAGAGGTCAGAATATCACTTTCTGTTGTGCTGAGAACCATAAAACTTTTGATTTCTTTCTTTGGATCAACCTACATATGGTATGATGTTACCACAAAATTTAGCTTAAAATATGGCATGACAGCGACTATAGCACTCATTTGATGGTAATTTATAAGAAATGTGCTGTAAATATTGCCTAATTAAAGGTTAAGTGTGTAAGATTTAGTGGCGGTGAGGTTGCAACCAGCCCACCCCCTCAAACAGTGGCCACTAAAAATATGAAAGGCCCACATTAGAGCCAGTGTTTTGTTTGTCCATTTGGGGCTTTTGGTTAAGGGGATAATGACTCTTGTCTACACTCAAACATAGTAGGTATTGGTAATGCACCTCATTTCTGGATGAAACCCACCATAAAACAAGGAAGAGCAAAAAGCATGTTTTGAGTTACTTTAGAAACTAACATGGTGCCGCAACATGGTGGACTTCATGAAAGAGGACCTGCTCCCTTCATTCTGTTAATATACAGTAATGAAAACATGATTATGAATATTATATTCAGCCTCTGCAATTAGAGCCACCTATATTCCCAAAAATCTTACACACTGAACCTTTAAGTACGTTTTAATCAATACATCTTTACATTTCTTTGGAGCTGCAGTTTGATTGTGGCCCTTTAACAATGATCGATGCAGGCTAATGGCGATGCTCCAGGTTGCACTGACCTTAGGTCACCTCACGCTTGTGTAACACCACGGCATCACTTCAACCAGTCAGCGGTGACAAGATTTGCCAGAGCCTGAACATGCAGCCGGGCAGGCTGGTAGGCAGACAGTCAGGCTCTGCTGTCTGGCACAGGCCGGACCTAGAGACAGACGGCTGAGTCGTGTTTTGATGACTCCCCAAGCTCATCTATCAATCGCCACCTTTCCAAACCCTCAAGGCTCTTTGGAGATGCCACAGATGCCACATTCTGACGTCAGTACTGACAAACAGAAGGGGACGTTGGGAAATGGCTACTCACTTGTTTATGGTCCGATGCCCTCAGAGTGGACAAGGCCTCTGACCTTAGAGGGCTGTCGTCAGAACTGTGAAGCAGGCAGCAGAACAACTAAAGACTAAAATAGTAACACAGGAGAAACATGAGATTTCTGCCCATCTGTTGCGATGCTTAGTCCCAGAGAGCTAGTGCTGAAAGAAATCTTAACTATACTATTTGCAGTATCTACGTTGCAATGTAGAGTAAAGAAGTTGTGTCTGTACTGTAGCATGTCCTCAGTCAACAGTGTGCGGCTTCTTTAGGACACTATGGACATAAAATATTGTAGTAATAATGCCAGTGAAATTCTCGTGCTTGGTAAAAGTCAGTTTTACAGCTCTTGTTAGTTTCTTGACACATAGATTGGTCAATGTTACTGGAAGAATCACATATGCATGAATCACTGTTCCAAAAAGGTTTTGGTTATGAGAAACACGTTGAACAATGCAACCTTTGCATTTCATGGCTTGTTGGTGAGGTGGCAGTGTGAGTGAGGAGGCTAGTCTCCAGCTGGCTTTAAATCCTGAAGACAACCCTCATCCTAGTGGGCATACTACATCATTTTGAAAAACACCAATGTCAAATTTGTACCTTTACAACTGTGTTAAATAAACTAACTGCCTCTACGTTCATTTTGAATTGTTCTGGCTCGTGCACACAATATATAGTTTCCCCAAATGGCCTTGAATAAGCAAACTAGCATGAGATACCAGTGTTTTTGTTTCTGTTAAGAAATGCCAAAAGACATAAGTGTCATTGGTTACATAGAAGATGAAGTGTTATTTAGTTTTTTGCTTAAAACCAAAATAGAACGTTTGCCTTCTTTGAGCATATTTTCTTTTGTGTATGTGGTACAAACCTTGGCCTACAACACATTGTGTAAATCTTGTGGAACCAGTTCATGCGCTGTGCCTTGTAGCTGCAGGGACATGGATTCTCATCCTCCTCAAAAGTCCAGCAGTTTCTTCTCTCTTGCTCTACAGTTGCCAGCATCATCGGGCCAAAACACACTCTTGTACCATGGGATTGATGGGTGCCAATGGCTGCCCCTTCTTCTGGGAAACATTTCCTCCAATGAAGGCTTGTGGTGAAATGTTTACAATGTGGGAACAATTAGCAACCTTCAAGGAGAAACAAACCAGCGTGCTGTAATCAATACTTCTTTTGTTTGGTGAACCCGCACGCTGGACCCCAAAGCTCCACAGATATATGGCCCATGGTAAATTTTGCAGTAAGCCAGCTGCTTTGTGTATCTGTTGTAGTAAAGTGTAATACTAGAGTTTTAAGAACATGTAAATGGGTTTACTGATGGTGTCCAGCTTAGCACTGAGAACATAACTGTAACATTGGAATGCACTAATCAGGTTCTTGTTACTAGCACTAGGCTAACTGGTAGGACTAAGTGGAGAGATGGAACGTATCACAGCCTCTAGATCTATGTCCGTATCCCCAGAGACTGACTCTGTGCAAATCCATGCTCTGCAATAGATATCAGGAGGAAATACATGTGATAATGGGAGAGATCAATGAGGAAACCAGTTGTGCAAAATTGGCACTGTAAGCTAATCATAGGTATATTTGTAGCCATCCCCATTTGCGACAGCTGTAGATGTGTACAACATTGTCATTTCCGTGTGAGGACACATGCATGTAAGTCATGTGGCAAAGACTCACAAAACTCACAATACAATCATGTAAACTGGGTCATTGAGCAACACCTGCTATAGGAATCTGAGGCTCAACACACACACAGCAGCTGATTCACTCCCCCTTTAAATCCCAAATGCATCCGGATGATTGATGAGTTGAACACATGTGGACTAACTGTTTATCTCTCACCTCCTTAAAATTAGTCTCTCCTGTACCTTTGTATTTTGCTTAAACCTTGCACTCAACTGTTTATAGTAAAGTGGGCATAATGCCCCCTCCACAGTAAAAATTGCCATGCACCTGTTCCCACTTTGGCTCACTCGAAAGTCCACAACAACTGGGCTCAATGCCGAAAGCTTTAGAGCTGAGCCGAGATCAGTTTGCCCATGGATCCCTGTAGTTTTCCATTTTTTCTCATTATTATTTCTCAGCAATATATGTTTTTTCATAGGCTGGTGGGGAAAAAAAAAACCTTTAAAAACCAAACTAGATACCCAGAGTTTAAGAATTCACATTTAATTTCACAGCTTTAATTGAAATGTAGCTGTTTCATTGTGAGGATTAGGAATAACCCTTGAAGATAGTAAAGAAGCAATTTCACGGGAAGGTACAGCGAGTACTCACCTGCTTTTAGGCATTCAGATGCCTTCAAAGCTGAGAGATGGGTTATGTTTAATGAGGTAGTCATTGATTTAGGCTTGACACGAAGGTTACCTGTCTAGTTAGAGCGCTACAATTAAGCAGAACATCATCCACATCATTTATTCACTCTGAATATAGTGGTTGTGGCAAGGTCAGATAATACTGTGGTGCATATTTCTACTTTGGAGAATTAAAATTCATTAGTTTTACAGTGTCCTGCTCTGCAACTACACGCTGAAAATGTCCAAAGATGGTATTCGCCTCGGTTAATGAATTTGTTTTCTTGTAGTGCTGACTTTCATAAGTTTATTAGCTTTAGATGTTACAAGACATATGGAGATGTTTTAGGAGGGAGGGAGAGGGCACAGCGATGTGTGCCAACTAGGGGTGGACAGCTGTGAATATGAGAGCCATAACAGTAGCAAAGTACTTTTCCTTTTTTAGCAAACCTACTTTTTGATACTACAGTTATGTGTGTGCAAAGCGTATGAATTACAGCCAATGTTTCATAATGATCAAGGGGCCATCCAAGTTAAGCTGTGATTTGATTATATTTGCTGTTAATCTGAAAGTTATTTTTAAGGAAAGGCCCCCAATGCATACATATTATGCATTTCACAAAGAAAGCATTATGATTTAAAGCTACATTGAAAAATACTGACATTACAGTATGATCCTTGGGATAGACATTTTGTCTAAAACAATAGAAGCTGGCATTATAATTCCTGTTAACAATGCATTTAATATCTGCAGCAGTACCATCTGTCAGCAACTTAACATTGTGCACTAATAACTGAAAACGCCTGTGTAGCAACTGTGCACAACTGCCAAATCAATCTCCTCGCAGTTTTACAACACGTTGCAGCTGCTGACAGGCTGGTTGGCAGGTATATGACCCATGGTTTAAAAGGGCAAAGCACATGCGATTAATCTCCTAAATAAAAAGATATGGTTTGTTTACCACTTTGCTCTAGACACAACAAATGTCTTATCGCCAGTACATGAGAATTCTGACAACCGTAATCCAGAGAAATATGGGTCTTTATACTGGTCCAACCTGTAAATCCTACCATAAAATTCCCATGTTGAGCATGCCATGTTATGCAAATATTGATATTTTGGGAAAGGTTCTTAAATTTTTCCTTAGGGAGCTCTAAGAACATTGTAAACAAGGTCAGATCACACTGGCCAGTTGGTTATAAACAAAGTCTCAACCTGTCGTCATAGTGACATAAGATCGACGCCGATGGTATTAGTCGGTCCTGTCTGTAAACACTGGCACTGAAAGCCTGGACAAAGCTACACTCTGACTCTTGAACCAACTTGGTGTTGTGCTTGGATTAAGGTTGTATACCAAAGGCAACTTAAGTGAAAGTGCCTGCTGTCTATGTCTGAGTAGGAGTGAACTGCACTGCACCCTTAAATACCTCCACCCTTTCTCAGAACACTACCTCATACTGTACTTTTCTGCCAACCGTTACTGATCCTATACAGTACATGGCTACAGCCTCTTGATTTCATTATGTGATCAACTAGACCACTATCAAAACACTTGAGAAAATGAACTGCACTGAGATGTAAATGTTCAAATAATTCTATTTTCTGCACCTGAAAGATGACCTACACAATAGGTGGTGGATCAGGGATGCTTCATAGCTCATCCTCACTCTTCTTTCAAGTCTTAGCCAAGAGGGAAAAAAAGAACCAAAGAATGTATCATCTTTTAAGATCAATGAGAATAACCTGTCCATCTTGATGAAATGTCTGAGGTCTTTCCAAGCCAGTTAGGAAATGAAGCGAATATTACAGAAAAATGTGCAGGTCAAACTTGACTCCACTCCAGCACCTGCTTTTTCACCAGTCTTAACAGTGCAATGTGTAAGATTCACAAATGAAATTTTGCTTATGTAAAGTTTGTTTTGGAGTCTGTATTGTACTGGGAGCCGGTCATTTGTTCATGTTAGCGGACTCCGTTTCTAAGCTAATGGTAGTTAGCATTACTCACTGTTGACGATGTAGAGGAGCAGAAGAGAGGCATTGAGGCACTCGCCAGCAAGCATAAGGATTTTCATGGAAAATTCAACCTGAGTCCGTAGAGAGTGTCAGCACCAAGGAATGGACGGGCAGTTAGCTTTGATGGGGGGCATTTGCTTCACCTCACATTTTATTTAATGTGTAATTAACCTCATGATATTGTCTGTCAAAAATAAATTATGACATATGGTTGTGAGATGTGCAGTGGGAAATCTGTATGATCTGTTTCTCTGCATTTAATACAGTGCAATAAGAGGCAATTCTATATAATGAATAATTAGGCCGCCTTAACCCTTGTATGGTATTTGGGTCAAATTGACCCGTTTCAAATTTTTTACAAAAAGAAAAAGGGTACAAGCATATTTTTTCTACCTGAAGCTCTATGGCCTTAGCTTATTTTTTGTGATAAACATGTACAAAAAATAAAAAAAATAAAAAAATTTGAGCACACATGCTACTATACTTCACACATTATGGTCCTCAGGTCAGTTTGACACAGGGACACACAGAAAGATGCCCACACACACACACACACACACACACACACAGATAATTATTATGATATTGTTATCATCTAAACACCGAGAAGCTGTTTGATGTCACTCTTTACCCTCTGTCATGTGACCACCTTCAAACCCCTTGTTTAAATGTTATTCCATAACATTCTGAACATCAAATATTTTCTCACACTATACGCCTCACACCTGCACATCAAAGAGATCAATACCTCTACATCAGAGTACACAATCTAACACCCTCAGCATGATCCATTTATGACCCAAGGTATACCAGAGGATCTCAAAAGTAAAGACAACACAAGGGTTAACAGACTACACAACAAATAAACAACATCCTTCAAGCCACATCAACAACCGGTATGCATAATTACAACCATATGTACAGCACAGAACCATAGCCACAATTCAAAAAGTGCAAAGAAATACCACCCTTAAATTGCATAGTGTATGAAGCAGGAGAGACATTTTCCCAGCTTTTGAGATTGAACTCAAATCCATAGAAATCCATAAAAATTATTGTACAGGCTGTTCTCATGGATGTAGGCAACCGAGACAGATGGGGAAGGCACATTTTTTAAGGTATACGTTTCAGTCTGTTAACACATTGGAAATAAAAAAGTGATTATATACATACATTTATTCAAGTATGTTACATATTGTACCTTTAAATATGAGATTTTTCTTCTATAATACCTCCATTCCCTGTGGTATTCCCTCACACTGGCTCTTACCTCAAGGCACCGCCAGTACAAAAACACAATTCCCCCAGCACTTGTCCATCTAATTTCAAGAAAACACATTGTAGTATCACATGTTATTAAGTACTCACTATGGTCTTTGTGTGTCATTTTTAAAGCATACAGACAGACTTGGTAAGTTAAGGCACCAGGTTGTAAGGTTAGAAATAGTGCCCCAGGGACGTCACCGAGTTAGAACTTGGCGTTGATCAGACGTAGCTCAGGTTACTACCAGCTGCCCACCCAGATTTGCTGGCAGGTTAATGTGTCCAAAACGACAATTCTGCCAACAGTGAGCTCAAGCACAGGCCCTGAGGAGTATTGTGTCTCTGGCATAACCCAATGTTCAACTGTAGCAAAGCCTGGAGGGGAGCAAAGCACTGATACTATGTCTAGGTTAGGAAAGCCACAAATCTAAGGTACTGCGCCCATGGAAAGAGATACCCCATAAAATGCTGGAAAATATACGTCTTAAAATCAAATATAAACCATGATGGAAGGTGTTTTGAATAGAATACATCTCTAAAGGCACACAGGGGATTTTGGAACATTCAGAGACCTGTATATTAAATGCACACTGTCATATACATTGTAAAACTCATGGAGCTGGTGTGATAAGTACAGGCCATGTTGGGAGGATACTGTTGAAATAAAAACTGGGCAATGAAGTTGAAATGTCCTAAAAAACCTACATTTAAACCAACACTGTACATAAATGGTAGAGCCTTTTACAGAAAAGTATAAATTCACATGTAAACCCTTTGTAACTACCAACAATTTGATGAGTAATTACATTTTAATTACATTTTTTTTCTCAGTTCAGTGTACCTGATTACAATTGCATTTTTTTGTAATTTAATTACACAATGATGTTACATTTACTCCTCAACATTGAGTACAAGGTATATTTGAGGGTAAAACAGTGCATAGAAGTTTTTACAAAAGTTTGGAGTGATCTAGTTACCAGGCCTGCATGCTCTCATACTGACCCTGTGTATGTAGAAATATAACTGTGGGAAATAATGCTGGTGGACCAAGTAACAAACCTTTTGTGATTTAGGAATTCCAGGTTGATTCTGCTATTAGCTTGTAGCTTAATAGAGCTTGCAATTAAATAGCAAAACTCCAAGTGGCCCGTTTGCTTATTTCAAGATCTTCACCTCTCTTCTGATGTTCTGTATTATATAGCGCCGTCTCTGTACCTCTTGCACTCCATTTCTCCTCCATTACAATTTTTCATCATTAGTGTTCAATCAGAGATAATCAAGCACATTTTCATTTAATTTGGACTCTGGACAATAGCCTTATGATGGCCTGCTTGTTGTGCATTGCTGGGTTTGTATTTTTAGTGTCATGGCAACAAGTTGGGGCTCCAACTCCGGTGGGGGAGTGTGTTGGGTGGACTTTCGAAGCAACCATGCCTGTTCAATGAAAGGCCAACATTGTCAGCATCCCAAAGATCCCATTGTGTGTGGATGTGTTTGATGGGGGCCTTGTCATCTTCATGAGACAGCATGTTTGTTGACTCACGACGGGAAGCCTTTGTGAAGGCCTGTCATTACAAACGGCAGTTTGCTCCAGTGCCAGTGTCTTTGTCTGTACACTACAGTCACTTCAAATGATGAGCCGTTACAATTGTTTTTTGTCAGACCATATGATTGTACTTCATGTGCATTGCTATTTTTTCTAGAGGTCAACAGAGTGCATTTTATCACCAATATAATGATCGTTTGAAGGAGGAAAAAGCTGATACCTGATTAATCAGGCTGATATTATCCCTGTCTCTTTCCCAAAAAATATTGACTCTGAGAATGCATTATGCTTGTCTGAAACAAACTGTCTTTGACTTTATTAGAAACTGGAAAACTGTTGAATTGAACATGTAACATGTAAGTAATACATATCTAAATAGGTAACTCTTAATCACTGAACAACAAAGTCAAAGTAATTCATTAATAAATGTGGAACTGAACATCAAACTAACAACACAAACATCTAGGTGGGAGTGATTTTTACTTTTTGAACTATTATTTTTCCTGTTTCCCAGTTTAGAAGCCCAATATTAACTATCAGCCACTATCTGCACTGACTTCTGCCGACACTATAGTTTGTTAAATGTCCTATTGGCGCTGATTAATCAGCCAAAAACACCCCTCCATATTTTGACATGAATTTTATGTCTTTATCTCACCTTTTTCTCCAAAGTGTAACAAAAGCTTGTTGAACTGGAATCATGAATGGGCTAAATTTGAACGTGAGATTCCATTTCTTTTTGGGCATATTGTCAAAATGAAAGACGACCCGACCTACAAAGAGGCGTCACAACCGTTGTGTGAGACAGTCTGTTGCAAATCCTGTCATCTGGAGATGCTGCTGAGAGTGAACAAGTGGTCACAGTGGAGTTAGTGGTCGGTTGGAATCACTCGAAGGTTGTGGGGTTATTTGTGTCTGTCCTGATCCACTGTACAACAGCTCATGGTATCAAGTGTTATGAGCGTGTGTATGTGTGTGCGTAAAGGGTGGATTTGATAGGGAAGTTGAGATTTCGTACATGTATTTGCAGGGTACTTGGTCGCCATTGAGGTATGAGAGCAGCTGGTAACTTCACTCTCTGTTTGAAATGTCTGGCGCTGAACCCAGAGTGAGGACTTGAGCCATTCATTCCCTGCGAGAGCAAATACAGCCAGGTCAATATCTTCCATCATGGCCACTACACTCTTTTGGCCTGCATCTCTCAGAGGAGGGAGGTTTTCACTGTCTAGTTTGGCAGTACAGTATTTTGTGTTGAGACTAAGTCTACCCAACGAGGGGCCCGTGGGCCAAATTTGGCTCTCAGTATAAGTTTTTGTTGGCCCACGAACAAGTTTCAAAAACCCAATGTGTTTTTTAAAAATTTGGTTTAGTTAATGTAATTTAGCAATATCGTGAGGTGTGTTTTGATTTCCTCAGGCATATTAACAAGTATTTTGTGGACCAAAGAAAATATTCTTACTTTTGCATGTTAATATGTCCAATGGGCAGTGCATTTTCAGGCTTGGTGCCCACATAAAAATGTTAGATTTCAACCATGTGCCTTCCACATCCAGCTTGGGCATCTGCTGTTTGAACCAGAAGGGCAATGTTCTTTTCTTCAATGCAGTATTTTATTGTCACATGTCACATTACAAGTTTAATCAAAGTTTTGTTTTCCAGATGTTCATTGCAGATTGTTTTATTGACCCATGCACCATGCAGCAGGCTGTATAAAGTAGGGGAAAACTAAGAAAGTTAAACTGTCTATGCTGTAGTTATTTCTGCATGCACTGGAAAGCGGGACTGAACCTGTAAAATGCACAGGCAGCCACATTAATCTCCATGATCAGTACGAGTCTACACATCTGTCAGAGCAAGGGCTGCTGTGATTAATGGGGAGGAAATTAGCCCCTGTTTGACTGAGTACACTGAAATTGCCTGATCGACTCAGGACAGCGCAGAAGGCCTTTAACTAGTTTGTCTTGTGTCACACGGTAAATGAGGCAATTAATGGAAGAGCCACATTGCTTGTCCATTTGAAATCTCCCTAAATGAAAATACACTCACTCTTTTCAAGGTATTTATGAAGACTGACTGAGTAATGTCAAATGATGTCATGCAGGATATTATACAGGAGGTGGCAAAAGCATGCACATTCTTTACTCAAGTAGAAATACAGATACTTATTTAAAAAAAGAAAAGTATTGGACAAATTGAACTTATTTACTCAAGTAAAAGTGAAAAAGACTTTGTGAAAAATGTTATCATGGTAAAATAACAGTAAAAAATAGTTCTTTGACAGACATTTCTATTTATTGTTTCTGTGCAAAACTAACTGAACCTCATGCCATATTAATACAATGCAATGGCTACCATTCTAAATTCAAATAAAATAAAACAATTTATTGAACATAATGAACAGCAACAGAACGTTAATGATGCCTTTTCTCCAAGGTCTCTCTTTTTTATCCATTTTCACCGTGTTACGTTTGTCGTTGATCCCATATTGTTGTTTCCATGTGTTAATGTCCCAACATTGGTCTTGATGTTGGGAAGCATGGAATAATTCCCCTCAAATGCATTAAAATTAAAGTAATAAGCCTGTTTTGAAAATGTAAACAGGCTTATTACAGATATTTGTGTTAAAATATAGGGATTGAAACTAAAAACTTGTCAGGAATACAAATACTCATGTAGATGTCTGAAGATTCCACTTCCTCTCAGTAAAATAGTATATAGTAAAAGAGCCTCAGCCCTGAAAGAGCCTTAAATCAGGCACAGAACTCTCTCCGCTGAACACATTCAGGAAAAAGGTCCTTTTGAAATGAAAATAAAGAAACAAGCCACCAACCCTTCCAGTCATCGCCCCTCAGGCCAAGGGTGGGATTGATTGACAAGGTTTTCAGTTTCAGCCCCCTCAGAGCTGTCAGCATCAGGCCTTAACTCCAGTTGCATATGGCACGGCCTGTTCGTAAGAAACCGACACATTTCTTCTTCTGACCACAAACATTACCTTGCTGTTATGACTCCTTTTGTCTCCCAAACCACTGTTCATTTGGTACTCAGGGGGCTCATCTCAGAATGGTTGAAATCTGACATGAGAGCATTTGTTCCAGATCCATTCTCTACAATTCTACAACCCCACATAAGAAATACCATCAAACAGATAAAGTATCTCCCCAGTGCCTCATCTTGTACTAACCACCTCGCCGTGGGTTCTTAGCAGTTACCCAAACGCACAGGACAGGGCCATTAATCACACCTGTCACAACTGAGCCCAGGTCGCAACCATGTGTCAACTGAGTACGACACTCTGCCCGGCATCAGGCTACCAAAGCCCCTGAACTTTTTCATCATAGCCACTGCTGACACTAACAGCTACGAGTCCCCAGGAGAACTGCTCCGTTTGATTTATGGTGAAGTGATTCTGTTACATAGAATATGTTTGCAGCATGTATTTACTCTTCAAGCTCTGTTGCTGGATCTACATCAGAGGATTGTAATAGGGAGTATTGGAATAGATCAGGGACGATACTTCAGGGGCTGAGTCAGCCAGTATTCACACCTGTTATTTAGTGCCACATTAAATTCTTAATCCTCTGTACCATCATTATACAACATACCAAAATAAATCCATGCATAGTTTGTTGATCCTGTTGCCCAAAGGACAAATGCCAATACAGATGGAAGATCTGTATATATAGGCATAAATTAGTTGGCACAGTTCAGTCAACATCTTTCAAGTCCAAGAGAAACATTTGTATCCATAGAAAAGTATTGTAAATGACTAATTCCATCTTTCCAATGTAGATGAAAATATATGTTTCTTTTTGCCATTGTTGCTGTCGCAGTGCCTTCGCTCCTGACGTCACCTGTGGCGGACATGTTGAGAGTAAATTCAAATCAAGGTTGCCATGTACCGACCAAGATGTTATGTCAGTGACTGACCAGGGAATGTGCTTTGTTTTATGGTTTCAATGCCACGTCTGAAGCAACAGCTGACCCAGCCCTCTGGTTTAGTGTGCTTTGTGAACACACGTCTAAAGCTTTCACCATATATCTACGAATGACACAAGATTATTATCAAAACAAAGACAGCCATTGAGTAGTTTCACCTGTGATGTACATCTGTGAGTATTATTTGTCCTTACTTTATTCGTCCAGTACTTTTATAGAACATGCTTCTCTTAGTTCATGAGATTACTTTTACCTCGAGGTTTGGGATATGAATGTGTAAACTGCAGTATGTCGAGTCAAATCTCTTTATTTCCTTTTATTTTGGCTCTGTTGTCTTCAGTAGTGCTTTGTCTAATACAAAAATGCTTTTAAAATGTTAAGTAATCCATTATGTCTTATAAAAGTATATTTGGCCTATCAAAATTTGGTCTTCATCTCTGATAATGGAGTAGCAGTAGTTTTACATTCCATAGGGGTAAAGATAAGAAGCCAAAAATCTCCCTTTAGTTTTTTTTTCTGCTGTTTTCTTTTTATTCAAGAACACATCAGTGGATTGTGGGAGTAAACTACGCCAACATCAGTGATAAAAGAGCTTATAGACCTGCCACTCCTTCAATACATAGAAATAAAGTTGAAAATCACCTTTATTTTTATAAATCAAGATTTTTATAAATTTGTCAATTGCATCTGCCGCGCATGACTTAAGTTCCCTGTTTGCATTATGACATTTTGAGGTCTCTTAGGTGATTTAACTTGAATAAGTGCTGCCTTGTGGGCCGGAAAAACTGATAAATCAAAAAGGGAAATAATTTGCAATCCTTCCACAAACACACACACACACCATCCAATTTCCTCAGCCGGTGGACTCACAGAGAGTGCAGTATTTCCTCTATTTGTCAAAGTATTTATTGAAAAGTGCAGCATGACTGCATTTCGTTTTGTTTAAAAACTGAAATGTTTGCCGCAGACAGACCCTTTCAGAAATGAATGACTAACGCTGTGACAAGAAGCTTGGTTTCGCTGAACCTCAGGCATGGATGTGTAGCGCGTTGAGCTTTAGTTACCATATGACATCACCCCATCACCCTATCATCCCAAAGATTTGGCTACCCTGCCAATTGGTTAGTTATGTAACACCATTGCTTTGATGGGGTGTGGCTCTTTTTTTAGTGAGAGCCACTGACCCTCAGAATGTCTGTGCACGCCTCTGACCTCCGAAAGAACTTGTGTGAGGTTTGTGATTTTATCCTGTGAAATGTTGCCAATTTTGACTCATTAATACTGACTAGGGTTAATCGACTATTGCCCATTTATGGACTGTTTAAAGTGTATTCCATTGGCTTTATGGAGTGTCAGTATCTTTCCTTCATTATCAAGGACATACTACAGTACATGTCTCATTTCCTTTTTGACTGCCAGTTAGCTTCTGCAATGGTGCCTGATGAAAGTAGAAAAACTAAACTGAAGTCAGGAACAAATTGTGTCCTTGAATGCCCTGAGCTCATGTAACAGTTTTCCACAGCAGTAGGTTGCAGTGTGTCTCTCATGATTAATTGTGATGACTATGCCATTACCATATAAATGCCAATATCTGCCACCCAAGTGAAACATAATGGAACCATTTTTACCCTCACAGAAGGACATATTAATTCATTATCATAGTGTGGTTTAATTTAACTCTCCAGAAATCAATACTTTCAAGGAATAGTTTTGCATAACATACGCTTGTCCACTTTCTTATCGGGAAACTGAAGACAATGTGTTCTTTACAGAGATAGTTACATGTCATGCTTAGCTTAGCCTAGTCAAACACGGAAAGCAGTTGAAATTGGTAGCCTGGCTTTGTCGAAGCTGCCTTCCAACAGCTAGAAAGCCACCCCTTTTTCACACTCGATTTTGTTTAACACGTTTGGACATACAAATAGACCCATTGTGCTGCTACGAGCAGTTGGCATTCAAGAGAGTAGCTAGCTGCTAAGCTCAGTTCTTGCACTCAGCAAGCTTTGAGGTTAACACGATACAGCAGGTGAGTTTTCCTATTAGTGGCGGTCCCATCCCAGTATGCTATTAGTGCTAAACTAGACTAAACTACATCCATCCTGAACTGTTGTCTTCTCAGCAAACACACGATTTTCATATTTTTCATAAGGATTTATTTCAAACCACTAAAAATGTACAGCAAGTTCAGTGTTTGCTCTGTTTTTGTGCTAAAACATCTCTAGTGGCTAATGTTACAAACATTGGCTGACGTTGCACAGTGTTTACTCACTAGTTCCTAGCTTTACTTTTGTTTTGTTTTGGACCATAATGCAGTGTTTATTCACTAGTAATGCAATTCCTAAACTTTTTCAGCTTTTGACTCAAAAGATGCATTTTGTTTCTCCTCAGGTCCCAGTTGTACAAAAAATAAACATTGTTTCTATCTTTTATGTAATATTTGTCTTGTTACATCATCATTTTCATTTTGTTACATCTTTTATGGTGTTTTCATCTTATTACATCTTTTTACGTCATCGTCTTGTTACATCTTATATCTTTTACATTGTTTTCATCTTGTTAAATCTTTTATGATGTTGACGTCTCCTTACATCTTTTACAACTGAGGCATCACCTCTGCATTTCACATGGTTTAGTGAGGTCAGTATTTAAAAATTCTTCCAGAGCACGCTTTATAATCAGTAAAAAGGAATCTGCTTATCATATCATTGTTGTGCATTTTACTCTGCCAATTGATGACCCAATAAAAACAGGTCCACCACCCATTTTTTTAGTTTGGGAAAGGCAGCACTAGTTGCTAGCTTTGTTGTTGTTTTGTGCTTCGTGTTCTTCAGTTTCACTACAGCTGCCTGAAAACAAGATAAGAGTGTAGTTTGCAGATTCAAAAAAATAAGCTAAAAACTTTGCGGACTTTGACTGCAGAGGCAGTAATGCTCTGTGGATTAATCCTGATGAGGAACACCTCTAATTTAAATGATTTAAGTTTATCTATTAGATGACATAAGTTCTGAATCAATGGCTAAAAATGTTTCGGTTGCAATATGTCACCTGCATGATGATCTAACACTCCATAAAAATATACTCACTGCTCCACTGGGAGCTCATTTGTGAGGAGGAAGAGACAGTCTTTCTGAAAAATGTGTCAACATTTTCCAGTGCTCTTTATTTAAAATATGAAGGATGCCACTTGCCAAGGTTCCCTTCAAGGCATTTGTTTATTTTGACAAAACTAGAAGGCAGCAGGGGCCACACATGTAGCTGCTTGACTGGTGTAATAGAAAGATAATAAACAGTCACTTTTAAAGCAGGTTGTCTTGCAGAGATATTCCCTTGAAGTTACAGTCAGCTATCCAAGTGTTTCAGTGTTTCAAAATCTGACAGGAAGTAGCAACAACACCATCAGGAAACCTGGATTTCATACACACTTTTGAAGATTCCTAAATGAGTTCTCCCTCTAAATGAGCTGTGTCTGTTTTCTATTAACATTTTGTACCACTTATGTTATGTGCGTTCCTCTATGCCCACGTCATTGTGCAGTTAAATGCACAACAAATGTACTGTACTTAAGAAATCATTGGTCAAGTGAGTTGGCCCAAACATGATTACAAAACATGTCAAAGCTTGTCAATATGCGTTCTCAAATCATAAATAAATTTTAAAAATCAGATATGTCATGGAGTGCCATTTGTTTTCTCTTTGATGTATTGTGATCTGAAAAAAAAATATCAGGGCTGCTTTGCCTCAGTTCAGCAACGAGGCACGAGGACGGTTTCTACTTAAAAGACTCATCCTCAACAACCAAGACAGCAGCCAACATCTGGTGGCCTCGTTCTCCCTCCATGATGAGTAAAGGACTTTTAACCATGTGTTGTGGGAAACCAGCATCTTACAACATCTTATGACTAAAATGCAGAGAAACAGCTGGATTAAGGTAGAGCTTGAAATTGTAACAATGGAATTGAGTAATATAATAATTAATATAACAGTCATCTACCACGTAAATAATGTATGGCGAGATTCTACAAGACTTAATTAAAATAGTAACATTTGACAGTATATGTCAAAAACAAGTTCAAGTTCAGGTTTCAAGTTCAAGTTTCACTAACATAAAGATTAAAACCTTGCATCAATTTGACCCACACCAAACAACCACCATTTGTTCCTAGAAGCCTTTATTTAAAATGTTGTGTAAAATGTATGTATGCAACTACATACAAGTTTGAAATACCATACTGTACGGCTCATAAAAGTTATACCCTTAAGCATTTGCGGTCAAACAGTGATGTTTTCATTCAAACAGAGACAATGGATAGTAAACTTTCTCATCCAAAATATTTAGGATTTTAAAGTGGGTAACTCTATCTGCAGTGTTGAGTACTGTGGATCTTGTGTAAAACAACAACATGGCTGTAGACAATGCAGTTCCAAAATGTAAATCTAACTTTAGTGGTAAAAACCTTCTGTGGCTTTGATAGTTCTCAAGCCCAAAGCTCTTCTGAATAAAGTGGCATTTCATTTGATGAGGAGACATGACTAAGTTTAAACAAAAGGGATGAAGAGTAGAGGAGTCATTCTGAGGATGCTCAAAGAAAACAAAACATTGAGGCACTCAATCTTAATAAAATTTGAATTTGAAATTTGAATTACAGACCAAGTCCAACAAAGCTTTAGAAAGAATTTGGACCTCCCAAATGTCCAAACTCAACATTGAAATGAATAAGTAAATGCCTTGGCCATTAATCTTCAATTGATTGCCTAGCCACCAGTTTCTTCTAGAGACCACTGTCCAGCAATGACACTAGTTTTACAACTTCTCTACCCATGTACATGCAGTTTTACTTCCTGGAACATGTTTATGCTTTCTCCCTCCCTACTCATTACTTCTCCTGCATGCGCTTCCTGAGGTTTCTGCCTCATCCGAGATGCATGGAGCCTTTGTCTGCACCGTGCAGATGAAAGGTCCGCGGTGAAGCAGCAAACCGCGTGGAAACAAAAGGATTCTTTCTCTTGCGCTCACACATTGGAGCAATCTCAAAGACAGCTGTTCCCCTCCCGGGTGTCCCAAACTTTCTGACTAGATTTCCCTCTGCCTCTCTATGCCATCCACCCAGCTTCAAACTGATTTATGAAAATATCAAAAGGGAAAGGGCCCACCAAAGTGGAACTTGTTTAGAAGAGAAAAGGACATGTACAACATAACCGAGCCCCTCCCCCTGCTCACCCTGTCCTTAGCTGTTCAGTTACTCAGTTCAGATAACTGGGATTCTGGAGCAGTGGAGCTGTCCAGCCACCAGAGAGGACACACTCCTGTCACAAGGTCCCTTCTGATCAGGGCAGATGACTTTTCAGTGCCCTCAAATTTAACCCATGTTGCGTGGGTCTGTGAGTAATGAAGGAAGACTGGGATGTAAATCAAAGTTGTATACTGTAACTGCAGTATCTTGGTTTGTGCTTCAAGTCACTCCAGTTACTGGCTCTATCTCCAAAGCAATGATGAAAGGCCTTTAGTGTGGAGAGCTCAAATGCAAGACTCATGCAGTCTGAACCCTATGTTACACTTTGTTTCAAGGGAAGAGTGTGAATTTATTTGAAAGTCAAAACAGGATTTTCATTCATCATGATATTTTGCTATCATGTTTTTTGCGCCTGCAACTGACAGCTATGATTAAATCCAGCTTTCTCGCATCTGCTGAAAAGTGTCATCAACTCTATTGAGACCGAGTAAAAGGAATGGCAATTAATTAGAAATGGATTTTTACATTTTAATCTGCACTGCGCTCTGTTAAAGTAAATAAAAAAGAGCAATTTAACGTTGAAAGATTTTGCATCTGTTTTTTAACTCAGTGTTAAAAGTCATTTTGCATTGTGAATTCCAAATATGAAAAAATACAGCCCTGGAACGCTTTGTTACGCAAAACCAATGCTTACATATTGTAATAATGATGCATTCAAACTCAAGCTCTGCTCAACTTTTTGCTTTTAATCAGTGTTTTCTGCATTAGTTGGATTCCCAAGTGCCATGCCTCACTTAAAAGAGAAAAAGGACCAGGGAAAATGGGGTCAAATTCGGGCTTTGACCTGGCAGTATACCACAAACCTGCTTTAAAACTACATGGAGACTGAGTGCAGGCACTTGCACCCTGGAGCTTGGAAAAGTCTCTGCTCTCCTTAGCAAACTCGAACCATGGCAGGTTTACTGGTTATAAACACGAGAAATATCAAGCGTCCAAACATGGGATTTATGGTCCTACTTAAAGGCATCTGGCACAGTTGATTTTTATGTGAAATACATAAACACTTATGTAAAGCATAAGCATCTCTGCAGAGCATAGAATTTCTTTCACTGTATTTGCCTGCTGGCTCTTCCTTGTTCTGAATAGAGGTTGGAAAGATCTGTTTTTGCGTTAAATACCTGTCCTTCCTCTCCTTTTTCTATTGTATAAAACATCCGAGTGTCAGGAATCAGCATTGTTCTCTTTGTATAGACCCCTGTTTGGCATAAGTCCCATAGGAAAATATACTATAAAGACTGAAGAACTACTTTTTGGGTAGTGCTATTAATCCCAAACGAGCACCAGAGACAAATCGCAGTCCTTAACCGCTACTAATGCACAGAATAACATTTGTATATATAATCATGTATACAGTAAGAGTAGCTCTGTGTGCGGCTGGCACAGCACTGTGAGGAATCGATCAGCTTGCTCAGCTTAGAAGAAAACTGCAGGCATCTGAGAAAAATACTGTGGCTAATCATTTATTGCAAGTGTGCCTTGTAAGAACAAGCATACAAAGACAAAATAATTAGGAATGAATAGGCTAGAGTAAATTGTAAATTAAGAATAAATGCATAGAATGATCAAATTTGGGCATTTTAACTTCTGCCCAGTTATATTTGTACCACCAAGAAGTGTATGTAGTGAGTGTTCTGTTTGAATTGGACTACACGTCTTACATATACATTGTGCGTCAGCTTATACATACAGTCGAGTCCTTCCAGCAGGAATCAGCTGAAGGGAAATTGTTGCCTTGAGCTGAACAAGAGAAAATTAAAATCTAGTTGACACTGTCTGTGCCCGACAAAACGCAGGTCTGGCACTCATCAAATGGGACTGTGGGATTGTTTGTGTTTGGTCAATATCCCATGTATTTATGCACGCTGTCAACAGCATGGCTACAAGGCCTTGCCAGCAAGTAAAAAAAAAGTGTCAACAAATCCATCTGGATAGTTTTTTCAGGCAGGTAATATATCCCAAAGTCGACACCCCTTTACTTGCCCTTCTGCTTCCCCCTCAGCTGTTTGCGTATGCATAGCAATGAGTGAACCAGATATTTAACTTGGAAGACTCAGCCGTATACATAGCCCTTATCTGTTATGACAGCATTGAGAAAATGTCACATTGTGACAAATTGAAGGAAAAAAAATAGGATTGAGCAGTGGTCAAAGATGAAGTCATGTTTTTTCCATTATGTTTGGTGAATCTCTTCTTTGGAAATGGATCTGAGAAGATATCATTTTGAGTCAGTGCTTTTAGAACAGGCTTCAAATATCATCTTGTGGAAGGCCAGTGTGTTCCTACATAGACTTAAACTATGTTGACAGCTGAAGAATGTTGTGTATATGTTTAACTGACAGTTTGTTGCACAGTCACCGAGTTGAATGCAGAAAAAAAAGACTTTTAACTAATGTCAGTTAAAGTTATTGTGAAGTAAAATTATACTGGAACTTATGAAAAACTAACCGTGTGCTGTTTCTCTCTTTCTCTTTTATTTCATCCCATTGGACTGGAAAATCAACTGCTTGTCTTGGATTGCCTTGACTGACTTCAGGTATGTCACATCACTTACAATAACTTATGAGATTACTTGCTTTACCAGATGCCCTTTCTTTCCAATAGTAGTTCAGTGCATTTTATGCATTACAATATTTTTGTGCAAAATCAACAAATTATACATGACATTAAGTTGTGGTTCACATTTTGAAATGTTTTCGCCTGTCGCTATGAGTGAAAGCTGAGCAAGCATGTTGCAGTGCATAGCTATTATGTAAATTAATATTTAATGCAAATAAACACATTCATTTAGATCAAGGACCACTAAGTCCTGAGTGGGGACACTAAATGAGGCTTTGAAGTGGCCAGACTACCACAGCCCTTAATGTTTTTTCCCCTGTCAGTGTTAAATCCCCGTACTCGTTCTGCACTGGCAGAAATCTCTCTGTCCTTGTGTTTTTGTTGCAGCTATGAACAGCCTTATATCCCCTTAAGCTCTTGTGTACTGTATGTGTGTATTGCGTAACCCGCTAATTGTGCTGCACTTTTTGACCAAACTAGGCGAGGCATAGTGTGCAACCAATCTCTAGGCTTGCGTCCTCCCACAGAGCAGGAATGTTTTCTTAAATAAAATACTCAATTTACGCAATGACATCAAGATGGCAGCGGGCAAATTCTCAATTCTGTTTAAATGTACTGCATATTTCTTTAACTGTGCAATGCAGGAAGGCGCTGTACTTATAATTTAGCAATAAAGAGAAAAAAAAAATGTTTTGGCTGCAAAGTCAAGTTGAGAAACACCAAAATGGATAATGACAATATTTGGGAGGGGGTTTGCTTTAATGCTGACGATGGATCAACTGAAAAGACTTCTAATCCTGGGGTCTTAATTGCAGGGTTCTGGCAACCATCTGAGGCAGCAAACAGCACCAACTAGGGCAATCAGAATATAATCTCATCAATCTGCTTGATATGGTCATTAAAGAGTGGATTAGAGTAATGCAAATGATCCCTACTTACGGTATTTTTTACCATTTTACAGTGATATGCCCTCATTTACTTTGATGGGTCCTGGATATTGGCTGAGTGGCTGCTCAGGAAAAAAGCTGTTATGATAATTTATAAGGTTTATTGGTTCCTTTCAAACTTCTGCTAAACAGAGCTACAGCTTTGTGTGGTGCACATGTTAGAGCAGTAACTACTTGTGTGTGTGTGTTTTTTAGAATATTTAGCTGACTGAGTTTACAGACAGGGATCATAGTGTAGAAGGACCAGGGTTATTGCTAAATTGCAGTCTTCTTTCTTCACTTTACACCATCATGCTTCTTCCCTGACTTAACCTTTCCTTACCTTACCCCATGCTACCACATCCTTTCCTCTTGTCAGTCTTCTTTTACACAATGTTCTCTCTGTCTTTCTTTTTTCTGCATCCCTGCCTGTCGTTCATGTCACTCTTCTGTCCTATCCTAACCTCTCCCAGTTTCTGCTTCATTTCTGGCCCCCTTCCTCCTCCAGCTCCGTAGGTCCACTATAAATAATGCCACCTGTTGGGCCAGGGCCTTCATTACACTCATGTTACAGTAAATAAGTGTGGAGGGCCAATGAGGGTGCCCTGTTCAGGCTCAGCAAGTCATGCCATTGGCACAGAAAGCTATGCCTGGCACTCCCTGACTAATGCATTCGCTAGAGAGGCCGGAGGGAGAACAGCAGGAGCAATGAGGCCAAGGTTAAAACAACCTCTAATTCTCTGCAGAGGAAGGATTTGAGATTGAAACTTAAGGGGATTTATGATGAGGAATGTTGCGTGATAAAACCGTGTTTTAGACAGCAAACACACTAAGATCACAGCATGTTCTAACTATGAGAATGTAGCAATCTATTGCTATTGAAGACGTTTAATGTAGAAATAGGACGTTTTACAAACCATATGTATTGACAGAACTTGGGTCCGATAGTGACCGACAGCTAATATTAAGCTTCTCAACTGGAATCACTGACTTCGAGGGAAAATAATAGCTTTTTATTTAGATGGATGTTCACTTTCAGACTTATTGATTAATTATTTTGAGTTTCAGATAAAGTCAAAGACAGCTCACTAACAGTGTTGAATGGGGTGGACTGATATGACCAATTAATCTGCTATTTTCAGCTTTTTCCTTCTCCAAACTGTCATTATTATATCGGCCTTTACAAATCCACTATCGGTCAACCTCTAGTCTAAAGTATCGGAGATGCTCAGCAGCAGAATTGAGTAATCAATCCAGGTTTTGCACTTTAAAATCGAGGGCACTGTGCAAGGGTTATAGTGTCGAGCACTTGAAAGCACGCACAGCGGGATGTGATCGGGGTGTGGGTGATGAGGGCGGAGGTCAACTCTCTCAAATAGCCACTGAGAGTACAACGGCCATCGGCTCCTTTGGCTTTGAAATGGGAGGCGGCGCTGGATGCTCTCGCATGCTGGACCAGCTTTCGGCATACCACAGCCTGCCATCAGACACAGTTGTCGTGTCAGGTGTCTTCCTGGGAGAGGTTATTTTTAAGATGATGAAGGAGGGATTTACAAGTATATTTGATGATCACATGCTGCATTTGATGTACAATCAGCAAATTATCATATTCAAGTCAAGAGTATTACAACAAGAAAATAGCACAGTTTGCTGTGCTGTTTTGCATTTATTTCCAAAGGAGTAGGCATGTAAATGTGACAGATGTGACTTTGCTGGCTGGTAAATCATTTCACATTCTAGCTGGGAGGAAATATGTGGCTGGTTAATTAGCTCCTGCTACCCATCCATAAAGAACTAAATACCACCCCGCTTCAACGGGCAAAAAAAAATCAGTTTTCTCATGACATCTGTCTTGAGGGCACTTTTGTTCATCTGCTAATAGGAAACAAAAATGCTTCCCTTTCTCCTTCAAAGGGACACACCATGTCAGTCTGTTCAGTATGCCAAATAAATTAGTCATCAAAAGTCCCTCGGAGAAGAACGGTTAACCTTTATCTCCATCAATGTTTCATTAGTTACCCCCTTTGCCACTGTCACATTTTCTCCTTTGCTGAAATAAAAGCAGGGCCCTGTGGTGCTTAATGTAAATACAATGTTAAATGCAGTCATTAGTATTCTGTCTTTTCACAAGATCTGTCGAATTGGAAGCAGTGCTTTAATGAATGTCTTTGAGCCACTTGTAGTCATGGATAATTCAGAGAAGAGGAAGTTAGGCTGCTGATTGGCTTTATGCTGGACGATCATGTTCGGTAACACCCTGGCAGAAATGTCTTGCCTCCTTCCTGTAATGTCAGGTACATGCATAAATGAATTCTTCATGCTGTGGCTTGAAAAAGCACTGAGTATAGTCCCCAAGAGATTTTTCTCATTCTGACATGAATTCTTGTAGATGGAAGTAGTCGGTAGGATTTGTCAGAGTAGCAAGAAAAACAAGTACAAGCGATACAAATTAAAGAGAGGGGTGCAGAGGAGCAGCATTTCTGCCAGTTGGCATGACCAGAATAATGATCTATAAATAATCTTTAGACCTACATTTCTGTCATTTACATTTTTGTCTGTATCTAGAGAATAACTTATTACTGTTTTTGCTTAGTCAATAAACAGATAACACATGGAGATTATGAGAATACAGCTTTTACAGCTTAAACATTAAAGTTTCAATAGGTAAAATTTGGGCATGCTTGTGCGCTATGTTCGTGTCGGAGTTCTGGGAGCAGGTTGTTTGTTGATGTTAGCGAACTCCATTTCTAATCTAACAGTTGTCTTGGTTGCCTACATCCACGATAACAACCTGTACGTGGATTTCTATGAGAGAACCTGGGTCAGATTATCTGTGAAAGTCTTTGCTCGTTCCTGAGGTCTTCAATGCCTCTCTTCAGCTCTTACGCATTGAACATATAAAATATTTAAAAACGACTATGCCTGTGTTAGACTGTGTTGACTGTGTTGTTGAGACCGTCATTCCCCTGTGGAGAGTTTGAAGCTTTATTATTTAATAGTTTTATGATTCTGGTAATGGTTTTTGATTTCATCATCCGTTGTACCGTTCATTTTGTCTGCTGTTCTTGTGAGTGTTTCTTGTTCTCAGGTCTCTCTTGTAAAAGAGATTCTAATTTCAATGAGACTGCCTGGTTAAATAAAGATTAGTAATTAAATCAGAATGAAATGACACTAAATGTAATGCAAGTAAAACTTTAATACAGTACCTTGTCTGTAAACATAATTTCTGCTTCACAACTTCATCTTCTACTACATCTTTTGTTATTGTTGGGTTTGAAAGACCCTTAGCTGTAGAAATTACATACTGTGTTTTTTTATGGAAAATATTAACAAAGCAGTTATCACAGATCTACAAAATGCTTTCCCCAGGATGTCTTAATTGGCCACTGAGATGAAGAATGGCCATATTTCCCTGTGACTAACCCAGCCCAAACTGTAATGACTTACTTGTGCCCCTGTCTCAACACATTAGAACTGCACTGAAAACAGGCAAAAGTGACAGCTCCAAAGAGGAGGAACTGGAGGACTGTCGTCTTCTTCTTTCTGTCTAGTGCAGATTTGTTGGGGTAGGTGGCAGCCAGACAGAGTGCAGCTGGCTGTGCCTCGGCTCGTCTAATCAGACCCTTCTCTTACCTTCAGCATAGGCATGTCCTTACTTCCTATAGAGGTTGCTGCACGCCTGAAACCACTTTTCGTTGACATATGACAAGGTAATATGGGTGAACTTGGAGTCATTCATATCTGGCATTGTCAGCACCCACATAACAAGCCAGTTGAAACCAGTAGAGAAAGAGCACCAGTCAGTTTCAAATCAGTGAAACTCAGACAAACTGTTGGAGTTAAGTTCCTGTAAAGTGTTTAGAAATTACCCTAAAATTATAGCGTATCATAAAGAGTGGTGTTATTTCCACATTAAGAACTTTCAAGAAACGTCTCTGGTGTCAGCATTAATACAAACTCCGCTGCTATTTGGCAGGATTGAATAGAGTAACTAGCATTCTTTCACATTCTGTACAGCTGCTTGCGTTTAAGGTGATAATAAATAGAAACAGTTAATTAGCACTTCACCCAAGGCTCCCTGGTTGGTTTACTGTCTTCATTTCCTACTTTTAAGTTACAGAATATCTTAACATCTTTTGCAGTATGTATGCATGCATACTCTTAGCACACACTTTGCACCACACCCCATCAGTTGTCAAAAGTGCATCTTGATAATTATTCAGAATGTAAAAACCTTTCATAGCCCTTTTGTGTTTGAGTGCAGCGTCTCACGAATTTCTGTTATTTGTTAGATTGTGAGATATAATGTGGGGTGCATATGGACACCAAAGTGATTTTATTGCATACAGTGTCATTTTTAAGTGTATTTCATGTTGTTTTATCAGTATGAAGATACTATGAAATGAGCCGGAACTGAATTCCTCTGCAGTCAGTGGAGGGTGAATTCTTTGTGCTGCAGCTACTCTCCATTCCACCTGTTTCTCCTCGCATAAGATGAAAATCTAAACCAACACTAAAGAGAGAATTTCTCTCTTCAAAGGCAGACCTTTATGCTGAAGTGAAGATGCATTTCACTAGGCGTGTTCTTTTGGGATGCCCTGCTGAACTTGCCTTTTAAAAATGATGTTATGGTTAAAGGGAGAAATATTGGGGAAACTGTTTGGGTTTGGGCCTGCTCGGACTCATTAGCAGCAACACAATTTGCCAGGCCGGGGCAGTCATGCAGACGGGCAAAGGTTGAAACTGATGGGCTTTGTCACCTCACATTTATCCTGCCGATGATGATTAGAAAGAATCCGCCGCCCAAAATTCCTAATGGTCGGAATGCTCATCTTGATGAGAAAAGCTGCTGTAGATGGACTTGCTTTCTTTCCCACTGAAGCATCTTTCCGGTTCAAAAAAAAAAAAATGAATATAATTATTGAAATACCAAAGGCAACAACAGGAGAAGGAGTGAAGTAACTGTGGTCCAGGAAGATGAAATTAATACATAGAACTTTACAGTGAATCCCCAGCGTGACAAATTAATGACAGCACTCTTGACAAGCAATGCCAACAGTGTGGAGAATGTCTTTTTATATCTCACTGTGGTGTTAGTTCATGCTGTACCATGTATTGGACATCAGTTGACTAAATCATTAGGCAAATTTCATAGAGATAATAAGGAAATTAACTATTCCTTAAACTGTTCTATTTGGTTTGTTCTGCTTATAAGTGCATTATGTAGCATATGTGAGAACAAATGAACATATTTAATATTATATTAAGTACTAATCGCTTTTTTATTTCTAATGTGTGAATGGATTTTAATCTGCCATAAAACCTCCCCCAACTGTCTCCATCCAGCCTGTACACTGATTTCTGTGTGGAGAACTCAAGATATATTTTCCTTTTGCTCATTCCTCATTTCAACACAAACTTCAGGTAAGCATGTGCAAATCTTACCTATTGCACCTTAAAGCAATTTCCTGTGAGAGATGCAATCTGTCAGGCCACATCTGAGCACAGTGTCACAGTTTTGTTCCTGTGCGTTTCTCAAACAGAAAACACACTGCAGCTGCCGACCATCTCACAAATTCACCTATACCCAAAATCGGAAACCGTCTCCGAAACTTGGAAAAACTACTGTACATTGGAAAGATGATTTTTCACTGTTAGCAATTCAGCCACTTCCAGAACAAAGCCCATCAGTTTTTAAAGTCATTTTTATGTGGCGTGCTTGCAGAAACAAAATTTCATCAAAGGATAATTGTTTGCTTCCAGCACAGGCCTGTCAGCAGGGTTTTATGGTAGTTTTTTCCTCAAAAGTTTGAGGGTGTTACGAATTATACAGGGATCCATGCTTGACTGATACATTCTAATTAATATTTAAATAAATACTTTGTCTTTTAAAGACCTTGTCTTTTTTTAAAGTACTTTAATAAAGTGAAGCTGTCTTCACCTCTCGTGGTTAATTAATTGCATTTTGAATAAACTGCTCATTATGAAGGGCTGTCACGGTTCTGTTGGCAGCAAGTCGATATGAATTGCTCTTAATTGTCTCATAAGAATATTCTTTAGGTGGAACGTCTCCTTCTAATAGAGTTTATGTATGGCTATTTTATATTCACATAATGTAATGGAGCACATCACATGCTGCTTCACAGAGTCGTTTTTATGTAACTCTATGAACTATAGGTTTGTAATATGATGCTCTGCTCTATAGCCTCATTACAACATTTCAAGAGACTGACTCTGTACTTGTCTGTTTATAAGAATAAGTAAAGCACTAGTAATGCCACTTCAGTATTCACGCCAATGCCAAAAAGCTACAGAGCAGATATAAAGAGACAAATATAGGGGTACAATTGTTCCTTCTTTTGTCAGTTACTGGATGATTTGTGAATCACACAGCCTCTTATTTGGGGTCCATGATCATATGGTGTATGATCAGCAGTGGGGAGCCAGTTCAGTGGGGTGCCATCAAGGACCAGTCTGCTCTTATTTTAAGCCACCGTGAGTGATTTATTAAATAATATTGGCGACCCAAGGAGGGTTTTGGGAAGGAAACCAAACCCACAGGCATTCCCACCACCCATTCCCATCATCCATTCACATTTGGAGATGAGAAAGAAATGGGTCTTGTTGGAGACATGATTCAGTGGCTTCCCCAACTTCATTTTCTCCCTGTGTGCTAAAGTGGTTAAAAAAAAGGTTACAGCTTTGCACAGACATATATCTAAAGAAATCAAAAGCCAGAGATCTGTCTAATAACTCTAGTAAGGCAAAGAAAATTATGCAAGCATGTTACCATATTTGTCTCATATCCAGGGATCATTTTGTGCTTTTCATGTACCTTTAGAACTAAATGCTACATCAGATCATGAAAAGCCCCACCAGTAAAGTGGCAAAGCTGCTACCAGTTCTCGGCTCTAATCTAGTTGTAACCCAATCCTTGTGCAGGGCCTTTTGTGTACAAACGAGCCCTCTCAGTCACTTCAGCCCTGGAGCTTGTGGTCTGCATTCCGCCTGTCGTAGACACAAGCTGTCTAAATAAATGCTCGCCGTTGCCTCTTTATTCTGGTGGCAGCTTGTGTTCGGGGGGCCTCTGGCGCTTTTATGCCAACATCCATGCTGCACACATGCTCATGAACATCCGCAGACCAAAACAGTGGCATGCTACCAGGCTAACACATACAGTACACCAGACACCAGCTGGGGACCTGTTAACAGCCAAATAGCATCGGTCTGTCAGTGAACAGCTTGACGCTATTGCTGTTTGTACATTCTTGTGCCTATCTGCATCATTCGCAGGAGTCTTGAGCTTTCAGTTGGCACTTATGGTTGGTATCACATGTGCTCAGTGTCTTTGCCAGACACTATAGCCGTGTGCATTCTACTCAAGTAGCCTGGAGGATCAGTTCTTCAAGTCTGCAGACAACATCTGCTGGACTAAAACGGTCCCATACTTAATGAAGCTTTCCATTTTAGCTTGTTCAATAGTACTTATTTTAAGCAGCTAGTGAAGTGAGTAAGCCCTTTTTTTTTTTTTACAAAGGGCCAGGTTCATTATAATTAACGAAAACTAAGACTAGAGCCAAAAAGTAGCAGAGAAAAAATAAGGAGATTGGCTCATGCTTGTGAACTTAAGTGAAGTTTGTGTTTGAGTTTGTGTTGTTCTGGAAGCTGGTCGTTTGTTGATGTTACCTGACTCCGTTTCTAAGCTGACGGTAGCTAGTGTTGCTCACTGTTGCTGCTGTAGAGGAGCAGAAGAGAAGCACTGAAGGTCTCAGGAGCAAACATAAGACATTTTGTGACAAAAACAATTCCCGTACTCTACATAGAAATCAATCTACAGGCTGTTTTCATGGATGTAGGATACCAAGACAATCATTAGCTTAGAAATGGAGTTAGCTAATGTCAACAAACAAACACCAGCTTAAACCTCACATAAGTACACAAGCATGTGCAAATCCTACATGTTTATCCTTTAAAAAAGGACAGCTTTCAAAAACATGAAAACTACAATGAACAATGCAACAAGAACTAAAACAAATTAGATTTGCAGCTAAAATCAGCTTTGTCTTTGTTTCTCCTCTTGATTTGCCCTGTGGTTGTTATACGATCTGTCTGAAAAGGAGCAATGACACAGTATGAGACAAATTGCAATTTATTTTTGATTTTGTAAATCATATTTGATGTTGCATTCTTTCATCCTACTCTTTTCAGCTTCTGGATCAAGGCTTTCCTCATAATACCTGAAAAACTAAAAGTAGAATGAAATCAAAACCAAACTAAAAGACTAAATATTAACAAATCTATTGCAAAGGGTCTACAATATGATGCAGTGTTTTAAAGCTAACCAGTTGGTCTGAGCCTGTATGTTTTTATTACATACATCTATTTTGGATTAAGCTTTGTTGTTTGCTTGTGAATCAGTCCCCTCTGGTTTGCCTAATAGTCTTGCTCTTCACACTTTTTGTGTGGTCTGCAATAGTAACATCCCAGAAACTCCACCCTTCTTCCAAATGCCAAAACATGTCAGAGATGTAAAAGGCCTGACAGGAAAGCGTTTCATTTCATCAGGAATAATTACACTGTATTCAAGAAGAGAAGAGACCTTCATCCCTCACATAATGAAATAATGACGGAAAAAAACGCTCAAACTGAGCCATCCAAGAGACACTGGATTTGATTTTTTACAGATGTTTTTAAAAAAGAGTTGATAATTGTCTTTACAATTTATCGTGAAGGGTCCAGGAAACCAGCCTCCAATTATTGCTCAGTAAAGTCACTTGCTGCATTTCCAGGATGCAAAATTGTTTTCCTGATAAGGTCAGGGGCAAATTTACTTTGAAATGTGACACATGAAAGAAAACAAACACATGTGCAGCCTCAGAATGGGTTTTTATTTCAACTCAAGATGCAACCGTAGAGGTTAATGCATGAAATATAAGAATTTATTCATGTAATAGCTCCTGAAGCAGTCACAGCAGTGATGGTATGATTTAATATTTTCTTTTGCAGGGATGTTATGGTTTTCTCTGAACCTTTTTTGACTTTTATCCCTCAATACTGCAGTTAGCTCTGTAGCGGTCCATGAAATTTTCCAGCATCACTTCCTTAAAATGACTGAAAAATGATGAACTTCTTGTGCTTGGCTACAGTTTTAATCCAACACAAGAGTATTACTTTTTATAATGATCTAATAATGGGGATACATCTGTGACATTTTAGATGTACGCTGCTTAAATTATCAGCAGACATTTAGTGTGTTTGACGTTCTTGGTCTGCAGAGCTACACAGGACTTTCTGTGGAGCCCGAAAAGTGTATAATTCTTTGAAAAAGGCTGCAAAAAGAGCTCCAAAAAGTTTGTTAACTTGGAATCTTCCCCATTCCCCCTCCTGTGTCGAACCACAGAAAGAGCCAAACCTTTAGTGAATCAAAAGCACAAATTGACCCTGTTCCATCTCTTGTCATCGAGTCTCATTAAAGGCTTCAGTGTTGAGGCCACAAGCATCTGGATTTAAAAATAGGACCCTAAATTGCCTTGTTGTATCCCTATTTGCTTTGTTTATTTATTTCATGTAGGCTGTGCATCATGCAAAGCATTTTCTTGGGCGGCTTTTGTTCATTATGCTTGTTTGCACATTGTTGCACTTCGGTGCAAATACCTTGATGAATCAAGCCCAGATGTGGGCTCTTGAATGCCAGAGGTAGGCCTTGGCGAACAGCGCCCTGGCTACCCCTCAGCTCAAATAAATACAAGGTTGAACATGTCAATTATTTCTGCCTCTGTGGCCAGAGTCAACAGCCACGTAGTGCAATGTCCAGCAATTACACATCTAAAAATTAATTTTATTATAAATCTTGACAGGAAAAATAAAACTTAAATGGTGTTGAATTTTAAATTTGGGTGCTAATGACTCGTACCAGCAGCTGAATCAAAAACCGTCCTGCACCCGACACAGCAGCATTTTGGCAATTCAGTTTAGAAGGTAGCAATCAAAACTCAACAACAACTTTCATGACCGTAGGACATTATTGTGAAGTCACTACACACACGTCTAATGTCTTTGTTGCCTGTTGGGTACAATGCACGCTACTGTGGGAGTTTTGGGTAATAACACTGAATACAAGTTAAAATATTGATATGAGTCGTGACTTGTTTCACTTTGTGGTACTAAAATGTTGGCCAGGGTAATTTGTTGTTCCCAGCCATTTTTATACAAGAGAACTATTAATCATGGGGCGAAAAAATCCAGTTTGACACATAAATTGCAACAAAAGATTTTCAATTATTGTTGGCTCCATGCTAAAACCTATATTTTGATAAAAACTTGACTTCATTTTACGTTCACATTGCATTATTTATGTGAAATTTATTATTGGAGAAGGTTTTTTAAACTATTAGAAGTTTTTGGAAACATGAAAATACTATTAACATTTTAACATCTACTGTTTTCCTGGAACCCCACCCTTAGGGTTAGGGTTAGGGTTATAACAGAGTACGCATAAGTCCAAAATGCACGTATTAGACTTCATTTGAAAGGGAACATCTATGTTCCGTGTTTAACATGTGGCTGAAACACAACCCAAACTACATCACTTTAAACATGGCTCAAAAGTAACCCTAACCCTGACCCCCCCAACCCTAACCCTAAAATGGGACATCGGTGACCTGGTGGATGTAAGGTTTTAAGCAGCTAGATCTGCACCACCAGAACATATCCCTGACTGTTTCCAATTATATTTTCACACATTAGGTGCCACTATCTGTCTATAACTAACCTGAGGCATTAACAGTTTTAAAGTCCCAAACTGTGACTTTTAATTACCCATTATTTTTAACGATTTTCCAAACCGATGCGTGATGGTGTAAATTGCAACACTGATGAGCTATTACATCCCTGAAATTCTCACTCACACATTCTCATCGCCTCTTCACCTCCCTTTACGCTGCCTGCTGTGTCTTCTGTCTGGCTGTGTTTTCCACTGACTTTATTTCCACTTCTTTAGTCTTTAAATTTGGGAGTAACTTAGAAGTTGTCACCTCCAGACGAGCCTGCTTTGCAAACCATACTGGAGGACTCCTGAAGTGGAAGCGTTAGGTGCCTGCTGCCACCTCTCTGTGTGTATCTTTTTATGCATCAGCGGTCTGATTTTAAAAGGGTCAAAGCTTGCCTGCCTCTTAATGTCAAACAGATTTTCACAATCCGGCTTGGCTGTCTGATCTTTGCTTAGCTCAGCAAAATGCAGTTCTTTGAGAAAACATCAAAATGTTCCTGAATGTTTCCAAGGGTACTGAAATACAGAACACACCTACTACATATGTAAATTGCAAACTCTTGCCGAATCTGGCTGCAGGACATACATTGTATACTTGATACTTAAAAATAATTAGAGATTATTGTGATTGCATGCATCATGCATAGGCACTGATATACTTCAGCGTTGGCTTTTTTGGAGTTCTGGAGTTGAATTGTGCGTGAGCCTCACTGGCTGAATGTGATAATTGTTGCAGTCTGTCTAGGGGTCACAGGGGTCACCGCTGAGTGATGTGGAGGTTATGTGTCTAACCTGGCTAATGTCAATAGTACCAGGTTTGGAAATTTCTGTTTGGATTTCTGTAAAAATCTGAAACGTAACTTTGCACTCATTGGCCATATTTACTATTTGGACAAATAGATATATTGTTTCCTCCCATCACTGTCCATATGGTGCATGATTATGGACTATTATGATACCTTAATAATCTGTAAACTAGCCAGAATTTAAAGTAGATGTTCTCTTTCTGTGCACATGGGCCAGCGAGTGAGCGCTCAAGGGCAGCCTGCACTCCAACAGACCTGCCTGTCGATAATTTCTCAATCCCCTTCTCACTTTGCAAAGTAAACATATGTCTGCACTCCAATTAACTACTTCAGTTCCTTGAGTGTTATTAGTGTGTGAGTAAGCGGTGCCTACAATTATTCAGTGCACTTCAGTGAGCGCTGCACAGCCTTGTAGTACAATAACATTTTTCTTTGCCGCAGTTATCACATTGGAGCAGTGAGCAAATTAAGATCTCTTGGGTTGTAGGACAATTAACCTCTTCAAGGATGACCTCTCAGACTCTAAATGTGTTTGCAGAACCTTTTATAAACCTTTAGAACAAATGCTCACTGCTAAATTCGTCTTGCAGACATTTAATATGGCACAAAGTTCAATGTGTGGCCACATCATTTTATTATGCTGTTGTTATGTTGTTAAAGCGATAAGTTGCTCCATAACCAGCTACGTAGTGGGTAACAAAATGAGAGGGTCTGCGCTGAATTGGACAAATTAAGCCTGTGTAAAAGGCACAATTTGACACAAAGTCAAAGAATAACATTGTGGGGCTTTTGTTGGATTGTAAAAAGTGCTCCACATTCAGTGGTATGTGCAAATGGGGTATTTTTTTCACCATGTCAGTATAAGAAAATGATATAGGTGGCAGGTGAAGTGAAATCAGTGGCATACCTCTTCTGGAAAGTGGAAAAATAAAAGGTAGCAGGAGGTTGTAATTGGCAAATTACAACAAAATTAGTTTGGTTTTCATTTAGAAATTACTGTGGCACTCTATCACAGCTGTTTCCTCTGTTTGGCATCTCCATCCACATTTCTAGAGCCTTACTGCTTAATGCTCACTTTGTTCTCTTACTGTTTTAAGACAATCACATTATTGCATTAATTGCCATCATTGTAATACAATAATTCGATTCTCTTTGTCTGCTTACGCCCCTTTTCCACGATATAATCAGTGGTATAATGAATGAATATACTATAAATAAATAAAAGCTGCAGTGAATAGAGTGTAGAAGCCTAAAAATGGTGAGTTTGTTCAGTCCTGTCTTACACAGCGATAATGCAGAGCTCACTTGGAACCTCAGCAGAGGTGATGCCAAGGTACTATCCACAGCTTTTACCCAGTGGAAAACCAAAAACATGTCAATATGAGCTGGTACCCTGTGGTGAAAAGGGGCCATTTATTACAGTAAATTATCATAAAGATGTACCATTAGCAGTTTTATGCATTTGCCTTCCTACTGTATATTCTCTGTTTTTCTACTATCTGTCCCAGACTGTCAGTGTTGATGTGATTATGCTGTAGGGTAGCACTTGTCTTTTATATCAGTCTGTCCTCTCTCTCGCTCTCCTTCCACCCCCCTCTCCTCCATCTGTCATGTCATCATCAGTATCTTCCTCCCAGCAGAAGGCCCTAGTTATCTTCTCCGGCTAATCAGCATCCCCTCTGACCCTCTTGTTTACGCGTCCCTTCTTTCTGGAGGCTCACCCTGGTTCGTAATGATTTTTCCCCTCTAAGGCTGCTCCTCTCAAATCCCTCATCTCCCGTTTGTTGTGGGCAGCTGGCTCAGCGAGCACTCGAACTTTTCTCTCACAAAGGGTAAACAAACAAACAATTACTACCCCAATGACCATTTACATAACAGCGATACCAGTTTTGGGGATTACTGCATTGTCAATACATCTCCTCCTTGTCTCAATGAAACAGTGCACTTACAAGTGCCAAGTTAAAAGGTTTTTTTTTTTTTGTCTTTTTTGCAAAAAGCTGTAATTTGAAGCATACGCACGGTTATGAACAAAGACAACTGTGTTCTCTTCTACCGCACTGACTTCCCAATCATCACTGTTAAAGACGCAGCCTCATTTCCTCTTATTTTTCTCTATTAGTAATTTTTGATGAAAGGCAGTGATTGCTCCTCCAAAAGTGAGAGAATGTCTGGTGGTTTTCCTCAGTGCAATCGATACACACACACACATGTCTGAATTCAATCAAGCCTGTGATATCGGCGTTAACGCAGCAACACTAATTGGCTTCCTGTACTACATGATCTTAATCATTGCAGGCAATCGCAAATTGCCACATATTATTTAAGTGATGACCATTTAAGATCAGTTGACAAAGGTGTCTGGTTTCCGTACTTTGAATCTAAGTTAAAGCGTGAGGGAGCTGCTGCAGCAGCTGATTTAGTCAGATACTGTTTCATGATATTAATCTTGCTCTTTTCTACTGTATGCAGAGTGTGTATTGATCTCTCTATTTCTGCTTTTATTGGCAAGTCTGCTGATGTATTCCTGCGAACACTTTGCCTGGCCACTGCTGCTTATATTGCTTTCATAAGCAAGCTCACCTTCCACAATACTCACTAATGGCTCAGTGGGGGTTGCGGGGTGGGGTGTTCTGGTGTTAGTACCAGGCTTCGAGCTCCCGCTGACTCCATTCTCCATTCTGTCATTATCAGCCAGGCCACAAATGCCACTTTGATGCAAAAAGCTGATGTTCTCCTGGCTTTGCTATAGTTGACTTCACAACACTGTGACACATTGCTGCATAAAATGACTGAATATCTTGGTTAACCGTGGAAGCTGTTTTTTTTTAAAATGTTTGACAAATACCCTTATCACCAAGCGATAAGAGTATTTTTTTGTGTTGGTTGTTTTCTCAGTCATTTGTCAGCATGTTGCTGTGGTGTTCATTAGCAGTGAAGACCTGACATAAAACAATGAATTTTATGATTCTGCTGCCGTCGTCTTTATCTGTCTTGTGGTTTAGCTCATGGGCCATTGTGTCCGCTGGCTGCTGTTCATTTTTTTTTTGTTTGTCTATTATGTTGCTTAGTACTGCTGAAGAAATGCGACATTCACGTTTCATCCATCTTCCCTACAGCCTTGGGGCTTGTAGCAAAAATGTTTTTTTACAAATGAAAGTGCATGTATGTAGTTCATATCACTACACTTTATCCATTGTTGTTGCTTGTCTTAACATGACTAAGCCATTCTAAGGTTGGGATTTATGAGTGTTTTCATTTTTGTGTAGTCTAACCGATTATCTTGACAGTTAAATGATTAGTAGTTGGCCATCGTGAAGTCCCTGATGTCAAAGTTAAAAGCTTTTTCACAACAGCAGCACAAATACAGACATATTTAATTTATAAGTACTTAATGTGAAAAGCAGGAAAAAAAGGGCATGAAAAGCGACTAATATAAAACATTTCTGCATTAAAATATAATAACCTAACATATAATAACCAACTTGTATAATATGAAATGTTTTCAATGTCCAAATTTAGAGCTATCTATAATTTTATTATTAACATTATTATTAATATTTAACCGTACTTGCGGCAAAGTGAATATATTCACTAAATGTGATCTAAATAAATCTTTAATACATTACCTCTGTAAACATGTTTTCTTTCTGAGTCATGTCAGGTAGATGGTAGTGGTAGAAACAACACCTTCACCTTCCTTCCTGACGTCTTCTACTGTTATCGTTTTGATTGAGAGACAGCTAGTGGCAGAATACTGTATACTGTGAGTTGAAATATTTGAAAAGTTTCAATCATACAATCAATTTAATTAATCAACCAGACATTTTGAGCCCCTTTGTATTTTTATATTCTCTTAAAATATTAAATTTGAAACCTGTATGGCAGAAGAGACCTTAACGTTCACATTTTTCGAGTTCATTGATACATCTGTGTTACTCTGTGTTTTCATCCAGCTGTTCTTATTTGCATATCCATTTTGTGCATTAAAAAGAAGTCTGAGTAGAAAAACCTCAGAATATTGTTTTTAGGCATGAGAGAGCTGTAAACGTTGGTGTATCCATCAAACATAAATGCGAATAAGTGCAAAGAAACTGCAACGTTCACTGAATTTTTACAAGAAACCTAAGTAACAAATTAGAATGAAGTGCCACCATGTATGAAAATCTGCAAAAACATACATTAGACAAAGGCTTTGAAAAAACGAGTTTGAAGCAACGATCCAGACCAGCGGTTCGGCTTGGGGGACAAGGAGTGGATAGAAGCGCAGTAGTGGGTGAAAGTGCGCATAATTTGCATTTACTTTTGCCAGTTTTCCCAAAAATTTGGTTAAAATTTGCATTGCTGTTGGATGGAAAACCCGCCTTTTAAACCTTAAATCTAAGACAAATCCAAGATCTAATGCACATTCACAAAGAAGCAGTTTGTCTGATCCAAGCCGCGAGCCAAGTGTTGTTTTTGTGTTTTAATATACATGAGTTAGTAATTATCTGCTGTTTTATAGATTTTGCATATTTAATCGAATGCATCATTTGGAGGGGGAGGTGGAGGGTTTCTCTAACCCCTTTGTGTAGAGCTCAAAGGAAGTTTAGAGGTTAGAGCCAAAAGGCAAATAGCAACATACTCTGTATTCACCCTGGCCATCATTTATTAATATTCATACAACCCACACATCAGAAAGTCCATGTTAATGCATTTGCCCCAGTGTACTATTTGGTTGAAGATGACACTTTAGTACTTATACTGGAAAATGAGGAGAATCTTTATTGTGCTCCAGAGAGGCCATTCGGAGCTGCTTCATCTTAGAATTCACCGCTGTCAGAGTTATAATGTACAACCTTGGTGTAATGTCATCTTAAGTTTTGTTCTCTTTGTTGCATTGGAAAGGATGGATGATTACCTCAGCAAGGAAAGATCATGCCTTATCTCTGCAAAAGGCTAAGACAAAATACAGCAATTACCTCGGGGGAATTGAAATGTCAAGGCAGGTTTAGCATTTCAAGCAACAGAAATTGGATTTCAGACGTACTTCCAAACTTTGATAAAGTGGAGTATTGAAGTCTGTATTCTCCAATATGGATGCAGAATGTAACTGACTTGACACTTTAGAAAACACTCTGTACATTAGAGTTCTTAGCTGTGTGTTGTTATTGCAAATCAAACTTTATGAACTGAAATATTGTAGGTTTAAATGTGCTTCTGAATGAAGAGATGAAACTTAAACGTCCAAAATTTCTGCGTCAACTTCCTTTAATTAGTAATCAAACCTTTGGTTATGGTGGGTGAAAGCGGCAAGACAATGGGGATTAATTAATTTCCGAGGGCTTTGGATTTAATAGAACACTTTCCTTGCCATTTTATTAGGCCAGCTATAATTACCTCAGTAGCTGTAGCAAGCAATTCCATTAAATTTTGCCATGGTTCAGGAACTATTGGTGTTTGAGGATAAAGACACTATTAGAAGTCACACAGGACCAAATCTGTCATTTTTGTGAGTCTTGTAAAGTTTGTCCTGGTAGGAACAAAGTGGAAGGAAACAGAAAAAAACAAACCGTGCAATATAAAAAGATCACTGAAGGTTTTACGTGAACCGAGGCAGGGAACAAGGTCGAGAATTAGTGTTTATAATCACAAATTCAAACTGGTCAGTGAGAGTTTGCATTGAGGATCCAGCTTCTGCTCGTGAGAGACTGGAATCCCCTTTTGCTTACATCCAGCTGTCATCACCAGCCAAAAAATTCCAAAAAGCGGTGTGGTGAAGTCAAAACAGCTCGTGACCTCGTCTGAAGCGTCTAACCTCCTTCCAGGTCTCTGGTGTTCTGCATTTGCACCGTGGGAAGCACCTGTCTCACCAGCTTCCCTTTAAACCACTCAGGACATCACCAACTGCTGTTCAATTGCCCTTAAAGGAGTCTTTAAAAGTAGTCCAGAACCAGTCTGGAGAGGTTTCTGTCAATCCGTTTGGCATATGTTGAACCATTAGTGGACAAGACAGGAACAAAGCATTTTCAGGAGGGAAAATTTAGAGGGGGAAAGGAAACGTCTCTGGCATGGGAAATGTCAGCTGTCCGACATCTGCTTTCATGAATGCGTCATCGGACGGCTTGATGACTGAAAAGGGACAGTCTTCAAACACATGACGAGGCACATTAAGGCATTTCTCAATTTTGATTTGAAACTGAAAGTCATACCTCCAACGAAATCACTTTTTTTGTGTGTCAAAGAATTTAGAATTCCTTAATTCATCATTTTCCTCACAAAGTGACCTTTAAAGAACAAGAAGAGTCATTCCCAAGGGGTTGCCACTTCGCGGTGATAAAAGACAGATCCGTGCACATCCTCTTCTGTCTCTCCACAGCTCCCAAAGTGTCTTAGGGTGAACACTGAGCAAAGACAGGTTGTAAGGTTTGAGAGTCATGTAGAGCTCTTAAATTCCCACACCCTTCTTCTGCCCGCATTTCTTTTTCCTTTGCATCATACGCCTGGCACCGGCACAAACTAAGCAAGGCCCATGATCTAACTCCAGCTACCCACTCCACAAATCACCGAACAACAACGGGCGAAGGGGCTTTTCATGCTGGGGTGTACTCTTACCCTCTGCGGTAAGGTTTCACATGCGTAATGTCTTCTGGCAACACCACACACATGTCCTATGTCTTGTTATGTGACAGGATAACAACTTAGCTGTTTACCGATTGTACAACAGCACTGAACAATTCCACTATTGTGTGTCTGGACACAGCTTTCACAGTTCTACCACTGCAAAGGGAATAAAAGACAAACATTCAGGGTTGTTGGGTAAATTCATCCTCATGCAGGAGAAACCTTAGGCTATTTTTGGTATCAAACAATTTTGGGAGGAGAATTACTGATTCAAAGCATCATGGTGAAACATTGAATCAGTTGTAATTTTTTTTAAAATGTGGATGTTTTTGATGCATTTGGTCACATTCAAAATAGTATTTATAGTCACACACAGCAAGGAAAGGAGGAGCAGTGAAGTAAACCTTGGCCAAGCCCACCACGGACCACTTATTAGCCTGATCCAAACCTGGTCTTGCCCATAAAGGTCCATTCAATCAAAAGTTATGTGGAAACCATTGTTGCAGGATTATTGTAGTGTGGCTGTAAATTGTGTGTAAGGCTCATTATCAAAGGGGCCTCCCTGGCAGGGCTTTGGCACAGGGGAGCCCAACAAACTGGAGTCCCACCATCTGTAACTGGGGTAGGGAGAAAGAAAAAAAAAAACTTCCACTGTGTACATGCTTTACAGAACTTTTTCTCTTGGGCCGAGGCCAAAGCTCGACTAAGTTTCCCAAGCTTTATAGGAAACGGTAAAACCTTTGAATATGGTGGATCAAGCTGCAGGGAGAAGTGAAACTACCAGTTATGGAGCAGAACGAGGCATGTGGTGGATCAGAAGTAGAGAGAATCCACGACTACTATGTCCTAGATATTTGATGCAGCAGGCTTTTAGTTTTGGAAGCAGAATATTTATGGCCGATTTTATAATTATTTAAAATCAATCAGTCTTCTTATCTGTTAACTCTAAAATGTACTCAAACATTCTTTGCTTGTTACTAATTCCTTGTTGCTATGTATGAACATGTGGTAGCTCCAGTAATAGATTCTGGCTCCAGAACATTAAACTACCTCTCATGTTTGCTAATGCTGGCTGCAGGTGAAAAGGGGAATGAACTCTCATCTCAAACGCTGGGGTTTTTCCTGCAGGAAGTCGCTGAAATTGATCTCATCTTCCCACTTTATTATTAATCTTAGCTTGGGCCTACACTTGTGATTTGTAGCTGTCTGTTGTGATAATCAGCTGATCAGAACATATTGGACTTTGTAGCACAGAGGCGTTTTTGTGCATTTCTTAGCGCAAAGGCCAGAAAACATGACAAAAACCATTCACAGTGCTGACAGCAAAACTTTATTGACTTGTTGACAACCTGTGGTAAATGGGAATGATTACGCTCACAGATAAAATCAAGATATGGCTGTCAAAGTAGAATTTTCCAGTACAGAAAAGTCTGCAACCGCTCGGCTACGATTCTCTCAAGCTGTCTCAATCAATACCGCTGTACGTTTCAAGTCAGCCACATCATTTTGATTTGGTGAATTGATGAACTCTTACTTAGCATACTGAAGTTATTAAGGTGTCTATCTTCACTTCAGTTGATGAAAAACATGCTAATTGACCAATTTTCTCATCAAATTGCTTCATCAGGTTTGCAAGTCAGAGCTAGACAGCACTCCAAAAGATATTTTTCGAAGAGCAATATGAACATAATAGAATATATAATATGTTTCCAACACAACTTCTTATCATTACATGCTTACTTAAGCGTGCATCTCCAATTCAAGTGGCAATTTAGAGATCATTCAGTAGCATCCACCAGTAAATGATTTCAACATCTCCACTTACCTAGCACTGATCAGCTCCTTTTAGTGTCAGGGGTTTTACACACAATATAATGTTGTTCCAAATTGATTTTGTTATGTGTTTAAAATCAGAAAAGTCTCGTCTAGGATGGATTTTCACAGTATATTAGCTTTGGATTACATAATTCTGTATACTTCACGTTTAACTCTATTGAAATATTCTCATCCCTTGTTTTTAATAACGCACATCTGTAAATGTTCAGTGTTTACGTAAATCACAACTGCCTTAGCACACGCAAAATGATTCACCAAGATTACCACTGAGGGCCCTGTGTTCAGGCACTTTTCCAGTAACGATTGATGAAATGGAGCTTGTGGAAGATGCCAGCTGGGTAGGTGTTACATGTAGAACACCACAGGCCGTTAACCAAGCAGCACATGACAACACCACTCCTGCACATGTAGTTACTGAGCATGACAAGCGCTGTGAGAACTGGGCGTTTTGGATGGGACATACGCGCAGCATCCCATCGTTTCAAAGGTTGATAGATTTCAGAGAGAATTGTCATGGATGGCTTGGTGCTGAATTTGGACCAGAGCATCTTCACATGGAGGCTTCGAATAATTTAACCTCTCCTTAGGAGTACAGTAACACATTGCTGCTCCTTTTATCTGCTTCCCACAAGTGCAAGGCAGTGACAAGTTCTCATGGAACATACGCAGCAATAAACAGCGTAACATGGCAATTGTAATGTGAACAGCATGCTGCCACTCGTACGAGTAATTGACTTCAGCAGACCTACAATCAGTGCCTTGTTTGCCGAAAGAAAACCTACTGCTTTCCCATAAGAGCGTCCAATATTAGGATGAGGCTTGGCTTTTTTTCTCTCCACAGAATTTTACTTAAAGGTGGGGCAATTAGTCGAACAATAGCAAATGTCTTTTTTTATGGAGATACTTTAAGATAAAACACAATTAAACCATGTTTCTCCTGCCTCAAAGTTTAGTCATCGCAAAGCGTCATCTGTTATCAAAAAATCTCTGAGATTGTCCCTCTCTGTTTAAACACTCAAAGCAAATGGCCTTTTACTTTCTATGAGTGGAAAGTACATGCATGTCACATGTGTGGTCGAGCTGATGTTCCAGTGGTTCCCGGCTGTAAATAAGGACGCATGCTTATGCTACTGTCTAATCTTATTTTCATTAGCGTTTGGAAATGGGAACTGCAATAGACTCAAAAGAGATGCCAGTCGCAGCGCTTGTCACTTTATTTGGTCAGAAAACCAAATCTGATCCCCGCCCAAACTTTTTTTCAAACCCTAAGTTTCCCCAATGTCATCATCTCTGGCCTAATTCTGTCTTTTAATAAAGCAACCCAACGCTTTGTAGTTTGATTAAACATAAACTTGGTGAAAGGTGACAGTAACATGCATGTTCAAGGCTCTGCAGACATGAAAGAGTTATTTGGATGAAAAAGATTGAACCAGAGCATTAGATGTGCAGCTTAAGTAGAAAAATGACTTGCTTTCGTGTTTCTTCATATTTCTGTTTGTGTGGCGGCTCGTTATGCCATGAAGGTAATCCAATGCAGAATGCGTTCTTGGATCCTTGTAAACGCACACAAGCTCTAAATAAGAATAGATTTTATCACCGCCCCATCCAGGAACTCAATAGCCGCATTGTATGCTGAAGGATTTCTACTTTGGCTTGGACTGGAACAAATGGGTGGCCTGAAAATAGCATCCAGGTTCCCCTCATAAGCCATTTAACCAAAAGATCCTCTGCTGCACTGCTGGTTTTGTTCACTGTTTATCTAATAACAATCTTGACTCCTTTCTTTTCGACCATGGTTATTAATTTGTTTGCCATTTACTGGTACAGTCCGCCTCCTCAAATCTCTTTTGTAAATACCTTTCATTCTAAGCTCACGGTGTTTGGTTTAGGGTGCAATTTCCGCGCTGCCAAGGTTAAGCGAGCAGGACTAATTGAATCTCGCATGTCTTCTTATGATTTATGGAGGAATAGGATAGATTCAGAGGCTTGATCTCCTATAATCTCTCTCATTACGGGAGATGTAAGAGGAGATGATTGTCCAGCTTAATTTAAAACGTCTGCAAATTTCTCATAGCCTCGCTGCTTCTGCGCTGGCTCTCATTTGCGAAGGCTGCCAGCTGGACCCGGTGCCAAATAAGGTGCGCCCGACCCCAAACTTTAAAAGCTGTTTAATTCTAAAGCTCATTAAAAAAGCTGCAGTTTAGAAGAGTGACTGTAGTTGTTTAAAAGTAAAACACAACCAGAAGGGAAACATTTTAAATGGTCTTCTCACGTTAGCTGATTTTCGGTGCCTTGATATGCGTGTAATTCATAGCACATGCCAAAAAATGCAGATTTTTATTCAGTCTCGTAGCACTCTGCTCAGTTTGTTCCTCTTCCTTCTATTTCCTGCAATCAAATTGTTTTTGCTACTGAAATAACTTGTGCGTGAGATGTTTGAGGATGTAATTAGTCCTCGAAATTACGATGCAGGCCAGCTTCAAGGACTTGAGTCATTTTTCAAGTTTACCATGGTTCACCTGTTCATACCTGATTATATTATGTCCTATCCCAATGTCCAATTTTCCTGGAAATGTTTCTTATCAAGCTAAAACAACATTTTATAATGCACTGACTATGTTATACTGCACCCTGGCGCTTTATTTTTGATCCATTTATTTTCTCGTGGTGGTCAGGAGGTGGTGTTTAAATATATTTGTACAGGGAGAAGCCACCTGAATGTTCTTGCTCTTTGTCAGTCTGCTTGGTGGTTCCACCTGAGAACTCCTCGGTAAAACCACAGTTCTCCGTCAGGCTGCTCCTGAGAAGCTCCACTGGAGCGGTGGGGGGTTAAGTGCTTCTCGTATAGGAAGTTTGAAATGAGTTACAAAGTTAGGGGAGAGTGCAACTCATTTAGTTTTCTTCACACATACTGTATTTTCACAGGCAGTCTAGGGATTTAATCGGACAGGCTTCTGGTCGAAGACCTGCATTTATCACCCAAAACTCTTGTTAAATCATATGGAAGCTAACTGAAATATTTATAAAAAGTCTGTCTTCCATACTAAATAGCAGTAGATATAACTTATGTAATCGGGGTATAATGTTTACAGTGAAGAAGCCAATGCCAGCTGAGGAGTTGTTAGTATGGTGGTATTTGTGGCTTCTTTGCTCAATCCCTTCAGGATCAAACCTATAATAAGAACAATGTGTACTGATGAAGGGCCCGGTCCCACCAGCTGCTATACTGTGGCCCTCGAACCACCTGAAACTACAGGTCGGGATTACAAACCATCCCAGGAGGATGAGTGCCCCCCTCCTCCCCCTCCTTTGACCTTTGACCTGGTCAATTTGACTGACACGTAGGGAAGAAATACGATGCAGAGGTACTTTGCCTGAATGCTTTCAAAACAATCTTTGTTGTCTTTGCTGTCAAACTTCAAGGGATGGTAAAAAATCTCCCCTGGTTTTTTTCTCATGTGGCATTGTGTTACCGTTTCTGGTATTTTCTTTGTTAAGCGGAGCAAAAGTTCTCTAGCCTGCGGGTGTCACATATGATCTGCATTTTTTTTCACTAGCTTGATGCCATCACTTTGGTATCTAACAGTCTTATTTAGTACCAAATATTTTGGTTAATACAATTACGCTAATGCTTTTCCTCATATTACGTTGAGCTTTCCAAACGTTTTGATTATATTTGCATGGTGGCGTGTGCCCTGCGTTTGATGTTTCTCATAGCATGAAAGCAGCAGACGCCGAGGTTCATGGTCTTTGCCGTTGGTTTTTCTTACAGCAGCTTTGGGCCTTTGGTGCTCTGGTGATGTCAAACACACAGCTGGGGTACGAGAGTCTTGTGCCATGTTTTCTCTAAGCTCTTTATGGGTTGAGGACGAAAACCTAATTTGATTACCTCCAAGGAAAGAAATTCCCAAAAAAACAGACCTTGTGGGATTGATATGTTCTTTAATGGTTTTATTGTCATTTAAGTATTCCTCTGCAACAGTTATGACCTAAAGGAACAGAACAGCAAGTACTCACTATTAAAATTTATAGCAAAGTGATTTTCATGGTCATCTGGCCTGATACATGCCTGTCTCGCAGAAGTTACATTCATACACAATTACAAGCCCATATAACAAAAAGTTGTGACATTATATATATAAAATGCAAATTAAAAAAGAAAGCAGCAATATTAAAACTCACTTTGACTTGTATTTCATTGTAGACAGTATGAAAACAACATATTTCATGTTTTGTCTGGTTAATTTCATTTCATTTGTAAATATACACACATTCCACAAAAGTTGGGACAGTAGCGCATTTACCACTTAATATTGCCATTTCTTTTCACAACACTTTAGGGACCGAAGACGCCAAGTGGCAAAGAGTTACAGGTATCATTTTGTCCCATTCTTTCTGCAGACAAGTCTTAAGGTGTGCAACAGTACAGGTTCTTCGTTGTTGCATTTTGGGTTTCAAGATGTGCCACACAGTTATTCATTTCTGTGAGACAGAGTTGGCTGGTACGGTTCAGGTTTTCAGATTAAATTCTTCCATACTGTAGGTTGAGCAGTAATGTTTGCTTGTAAATGTTTCTTCATAAACAAGGTGAAGGGAGTGAATTAACTTTTTATACCTGTTTATAAAGCTCCCCTGACTCAACGCACAAACTTTCTTTTACACCATGTACTGCAGTAAAAAATAACAAGGTGTATATGAAACTTGTGGTTCACGCCTATGACTCAGCTCCGGAGAAAAAGTTCCTGCTAGGAACTGCAATTGCTTTGTGAAAAAAATAGCCCTAATTAAGGGAAATTAATGGCTTGCAAAACTAACTAAAGGTGGAAGGGTTAGAGTGTTTTTCTTTTAAACGGAAAATTGACAGAGGTTAGAAAAAGGGTAGCCTTGGTTATTAGCAGGAAATTCTGGCTTCCTCACTAATTCTTTTCCATTCAGAAATGCACTTGCACTTTGTTTTCATGATGCATCTATTTTTTTCTCTCAAGACATCATTGTGGTATGATCACCATATATTGTGGTTTGAAATAATCTCTAATAAGAGTGCTTCATTTTGATTTATTCATTTTAGGGTTGTCTTTTGGAAAAGAGAGGAAAGATGCACTTCCCTTAAAGTATTGCAGAGGGGTTTCCTGGGTTTGGAAAATAAACTCTGAGCTGGCTGACACTCTGTGAATCTAGGGGTTTGACAGCCTGATGATGACACTTTATTTTCGTTTCCACTCAGGACCGATGAAGCACTGAGAAACACTCGCAGCTTTCAGCATTTACACAGAACTCATCTAGGGCTGTTTTGAGTTTATTTACTGCCTTCAAGGAAAGGCAATTCTGTACCCAGGTAGTCGTCTTCTTTCGGGATTTATGATATGACATTTCGTACAGTGTTTGATGTGTTGTAGACTTGTGCGTGCAGACATACACCGGAGTTGTTGCAGTTATCCTGGTACCACTTTGGCCAACTGTGCATGTGATTAGCTGTAGTTGTTTTGACATCCAGATTCTTCTTCTGGTAACTGTACACTTAGCTGTCCTACTGCAGCATCAACCTCCCATCTCAGTCTGTCAGCACCTTCTGGTCCGGTGCGATGAGGCCTCCCTGCCTCCATATGCTGGACTACTCAAATGATGCTGGGCCTGAGCTGATTTTACATACTGCAGCATTATTTTATGATTCTCTGGAGTGCTGAATGATAAAACTGGAGAGTACTTTTTGCAGTCTGTGCCCAACAGAGGGCTAAATTGCAACTAGTTTAATGTGGGCAGCTCTTAGAGTTCAGTGAAGCAATGTCATTTTAATGAAATTCCTGTTTCACACTATAATTTCATCAGTCTCAATCATTCTTTATTCTGAAATGAAAAAAAAAAAAGATTCCTTAGTTGTCTTTTACTGCCCAATGTACATAGCCTGAGTGTAACAGCCATAACATTCGGCCTGACTGAAGAGTTTTATTTGAACAATGAATTCAACAACTTCACGTAACACACTCAAAACACTCCCCTCCACTCTGTATTTTCCATTTGGCCCTGAAATCTTTCATCCCTCACTTCTTCTAAGAGATCTCCTTCCCAGCGTCTCCTCCGCCCTCTCTTCATCATCACAGCCCCTGTATCATACATTTTCCTTTGCTGTTGACAAGATAGCGTATCTGTGACATAAGAGTCTGTACCCGTCACGCTTGCGTGCTCAAACTTTTGCAGGAATAATCCAGCATGGGTCATGTAACGCTCAAGTAAACACTAGCCTTAGACCACCAACGCTGGCTGATAAGTTGAAAGACAGTGAAAGTGAAGCCCCAGGGAATTGCATGGATAAAATACAGTGGAGAGCAAAGACAAAAAAAAATATTGCACGCATAAGGCAGATCAAAGGGGATAGAAGCCTTCCATATCTAGTAAAAATGAAGGCTTACTGACACATGTTAAACACAGGCATATCATTTAGATTCAAGGCAGAAGTTGTATTACTATTTACAGCCATATATCTATAG